>CM041636.1:20764284-20987722 GCA_023333625.1 Bothriochloa decipiens
CTTGCACTTGCCAATGTGGCTTGAGCGCCAACACCGATTAAAACAGCTGCCCTCCTTGTGAACCATATCACATGCACTGCGGCCCTGCATGGCATTATCTGATTTGTGTCTGCTAAGCCGAGGGCCGAGGGGGATGTGGGACGGTCGGTCCCAATGCCGTGTGGTTGCATGACAGCATAGGCATGGCCTTGCCTCAGTCGCTGCTCACTCATGGGTGGTGGTGTGACGTGGCGTCACCTCGTACACAGTGACAGCAGCTGCATTGCATTGTGTAGATAGAGGAGGATGAATAGAGGATGCCAAATTACTATTTCCGTCCTGACATATAAGTATCGAAGGTTCTACCATGTCAAATTATCCTATGTCTGACCAAGTTTATGGAGAAAAACTGAAAAAGTATTACTCAATTCCAATTTATGTAGCTGTTGCATTTTGGCTTTTCTAGATATGTAGCTGACACAGTGACAGAGCAGCTGCATTTTGGCTTTTCTAGATATGTAGTTGTTGCTATGCACTTAGATATACATTGTGTCTAGATAGATGGTAAAAGCAATGTATTTGTAAAAGCTAAAACTTCTTATAATTTGGAAGGGATGGAGTACTATCTATCACATTGAAGAGCCCAAAATATGAAACTGCCGCCATCCTCCTTTCCAAATTATAAGATGTTTTGACTTCTTTAGATTCATAGCTTTTGCTATTCACCTGGATATTCGTCGTTTCTAAATGCATAGTAAAAGCAATGTATCTAGAAATAGCCAAAATGTCTTATAATCTGAAATGGTGTGAGTACATTTCATAATGAATCAACAACAACAACAACAACAACATAACCTTTTGTCCCAAGCAAGTTGGGGTAGGCTAGAGATGAAACCCAAAAGAGGCATGGAAATAAAGAACACATAAATGGTACAAGAAAAAAGATTACGGTTCAGGCACGTTAATTGCTAGTCTCCAAGCGTTCCTATCCATAGCTAAATCCTTAGGGATATTCCACTTCTTAAGGTCTCTCTTAACCGACTCGTTCCAAGTCAGTTTAGGTCGACCTCTACCGCTCTTTACATTATCGACCCGCTTTAGAACCCCACTAGGCATCGGCGCCTCAGGAGGCCTCCGTTGGACATGGGCCAAACCATCTCAACCGGTGTTGAATCAATTTTTCCTCAATTGGTGCCACCCCAACCCTATCCCGAATATCGTCGTTCCGGACTCTATCCCTCCTTGTGTGCTCACAACACTATCGTAACATACGCATCTCTGCTGCACTCAATTGCTAGATATGTTGCCTTTTTGTAGGCCAACATTCAGCACCGTATAACATCGTCGGACGAACCGCTGTCCTATAAAACTTACCTTTTAACTTCTGAGGCACCCTTCTGTCACAGAGGACGCAACTCAATCAAACTTATGATAGTTTGACTTCGGGCAAACTTTGATCGGTGACGCAAGCGGGCTAGCCCGCGACCTGCATATAGGCTAGCCCGTTTTCATCCCTAACTTTGATTTTTTATTTCATGATTGTGGGTGTATATCATAGGATCCCCATGCAGGGGCAGTTGGGGGAGTGTGTTGATAATTGGGTGGGGGTTCTTCAGCATGAATTACAATGGTACTCAAGCTTTATCCTATTTACTCAGTACTCTGTTTCTGTTGTATTTATACTAAGATTGAAACATTGTCACTTATTTATGACTAGATTAAATATTGTCATTCCTATTAGCTCAATATTGTATCTAAACATATGTTGCTTACGAATACAGTGATACAACTTTTACACACTCAACATGGGTATAATTTGGCTGACTGTTAGGCAAGACTTCTGAAGTAACTTTTTAAAACTCAATATTGATCATGAGTAGATCTCGATCCTGGAAAACATTTCACTATGGGTATCTATGAAGTTTAAGTGTATTGGCTGTCGAAATTTGTTTTAACCATTGTCTTGCAAAATGTATATAGCACATTGCTGAAGAATGATTTCTATTTAAAGTTTTAGAATATGGCAATAATACATCTTATCATTTAAATTGCATGACATGACCTGTTCTTAATATTTCTTTGTGCAGAGGTGGGCTAACACGAGGCAGCGGTCTGTGTCTGGTAAAAGTCCAAGGTCACCAGTTGTGGTGTCATCCAGTGATGAAGAACACAATCTACAAAAGAACACATTAGTCGAAGGTTCTGAACATGCTTCAGTATCTGAGATGGACATTCCTTTGTCTGCTACATGCAAGTCACCAGAAAGCACTCATTCACCGAATTCTTTTGTCTCTGAAAAGAACAGTCCTCAAAGTTCACATGGGATAGTGAATTCGGTGCCAATGAATGGAGTCCTTTGTGCTTCTCCAGGACATTCAGCACCAGTGGACAATCAAGAAATCCTCTCTGATATGGTTGTTGCTGATGGTGAGCTTAATGGGCCTGTCTCTGGAAGAAGTGTTGATGGCCATGATGTGCTTTCCGTTGCTGAACTAAGAAAGAAAATGACTTCAGCACACAGAAACAGTGCTGTCATCCGCAAACAGGAAAACATTGTCAAATCACTCAGGGTGAACAAATCTATATCGGACATTAAAGCGGGGAAAACACACCCTATTCAAGAACTTCAGGGAAAGGTCAGTCCCTCTAATAGTTTGAGTCCTATTCCTTATGCTTTGTAGCTGGAGTAAGGATGCCTGCATGTAATTTATTATTTCTGTTAATGTTGGTCTTTTTGCTTGTGCAGATTCAGTCGAAGGGAAACATGAATTCCTCTACTCCGGATGTTGTTTTAGCTTTGTGTGTCTCTGGGAATGGCCAGACTATTTTATCTCCAGATAGATTGGTACAGACTTATGATTGGCTTTTAAAACCTCCTTTCTGTATTCATATTCATGTGTGTTCTGTTCTGATTGTCAACCTATATTAGGTGTCAGTTGGGACAAAAAGGGGTTCACGTACAAAGGTTCTTGCATGTAAGAAATGTAAGTGTTTTCTTCTATGGAACATATTCATCTTTACACATGGTAATTAAAATCTAATAATAGTGGGGTGGAACATCTGCAGTGGCTAACAAGAGGGGATCCAAAGAACTGGGCAGTCCAAATAGCTCAATGGATGTGATTGGGACTGTCCAGCAGAGAGAAGTGTCAGAGCCAATAGAAGAATGCCCCTTAGTAGTAAGAACATTCTTTTGCATACTAATACTTACATTAGCCATCAGCTTCTCACCCTTGTAATATTTTTGCATGTAGTTGGAGAGTCCAAAATCTGGTACTCTAGTGCATAATTTAACGGAATTACTAAATCAGGACCTGTTACCAATGGTGCCTCCTGGCTTTAAGTCAACGGACAATGGAAAAGGTATGAACTGTGGAAAAATCAACCCATGTCATATTGTCCATAGTTTGCTACATATGACCAATGATAAATGACTGGATTTCTGTGTGCAGGTACTGGCATAAATGATATTCAACTTGATGAAGAGCCAACTGGTACAACCAACAGCTTTATTGCTACCAAATTAGCTGAAAGCAATCATGTGATGGAAACAACTATCCTTCCGGCTGAACAATCCTGTAGGAAAGTGGATGGCAGGTCAGTTTTACAGAATGCTCAGAGTTCACAGTGCACCATCGAAAGCTCTCCATTGAGGATCTGCTCTGCTTCTGAGAGTTTGCTTCCTTCACCACAGCCTCTGTCTCAAGTATCTAGTGCTTTGTTTGTCAAGAACTCAGCTATGTGGCATCTAGTTGATACAATGCATGTGTTTAAGGAGTTTCCACAACAACCGCATTTCCTTACACTCCAAAAACATCCCCCATTACTGCGTGAAGGAATGGCATTAGGTATGATGGTGTCATTCGCGGACTTAGTGAAGATTACGATGGAAGCCAGCATAGACAACAGCATGGAATGGTTTGAGGACAAGATCAAGACAATCTCCTATCTAGAGGAAAATGGATTTGATGTGCAATTTATGCAGAGCACCATGACAGACTTGGTCAAGATCAAATCTGAGTGTACCAGTTATGATGGAGAAATTGGCAAGCTGGATTTGAAGATTGTGGAGAAGACAGCTCTGTCCTCCCGTGTCGGTGCACTGCTTGATGAAAAAGATACAGCTGCAGCTAAGCTCGAGCAAGAACTTGGGCGCATTCGCCAGGAGAGCCAGAAGATTGCAGAGGAGAAGGAGAGAATAGATGCGGAGGCCGCGAGCATCAAGACAGCGCTTAGCGGGTACGAGGATCTGCGCAGTGGTGCGAAACGCAAGTTTGAGGACGCCATGTCTGCGCTGCGGCGGAAGAGGCTATCCTGATCCAACAAGCTTTGGATATAGCCTCGCTGCTTCTAACTCGACATCTTTTTATTTATGCTGTTGGGCTGTAGGTTATCTAATATACTGCTGAGTATCGCAGTGGATCTGGTAGATGTGCTGTGGTTGCTCTGTGGAAGTCATTCGGTACCTTTTATGTATCTGTTGGTATCTATGGCTTAGGGAGCCTGATGGAAGTTTCGACTCTATGATTGCTACTGCTATATTAATTGTTAGCTTAGTTGGACCGTACTGTTTGCCTGTTCCATGTTCAGTTTGAAGGCAATCTGTTTCCGTTCTTGTGAACTTTGATTGCCATGACTTTTGTGGTCTGTTGTTAGTGATGCAACTTGATAAGACCGCTTTCACTTTTCTGGGATGAGGACGTTCATGTTCTATGTTTTTTGAGAGGACTCCTATTTTTGTTTGAGGGCACGAAGATGTATGGCCCTCTAAGATGGCTTGTTCTGCGTGTGCTTAGTTTTGCGATTGGTTCAAGGGATAAACCCACAAAAAAAAAGGTGGATTGGATGGAGTTTTTCTTTGTGCAATTAGCTTCCGTTAACTGTGGAGCTTATTTGCCCGCCATTTATCACACATGGGATCCACCGGTCCGTCTGCATACGCATCCCTTCTACGTTCAGATATGCCTCTCGCGCAGGGCTGAGTGGCTGGGCTACCGCTGTTGAGCTAGCGTGCTGAGGTTGAGGCCAACTGTTGCCATTGCCCTTCCCCGCCGCTGGCACAGACATTTGGAAGAAGTGGGTGCACGGATGTGAGGAAAGTGCATCCGCTTTGATTTCTAGGCATTTGGTGGCTTTGATTTCTAGGTGGCCTTTGGTTGTCCTCAAATCAAAGGTACAATTCCAAATTCGGTAATGGTACAAGGCGTCGGATGGACCTTCCTGCACCCACTCCTCAACTCGGCCCACGCCGACGCCCCACCACTCACCCTGACGGGCCGCCGTCGTGCGCTCCTCGTCCCCGCGCCGCGACACCCTCCTTGCTCCTAGCACGCATCGTCTATGACCTCGCGCGAGATCGGTGGCACATCACGGATGTTGTGTGTAGCCGATTGGCCAGGCGACGATAGAGCGAAAAATGCACGTTGCAAGCGTATGTTTCAAGTGTTCTAGAATTTTCTAAGTATGTTGTAAGTGTTTTATGCCGATGATGTAAAGGTAGATCGGGTTACAAAGGTTGTACACGTAGTTGCAAACTTCTGTTCTCAAAGTTGCATCAGTTTTTCTAGGCGTATGTTGCGACTGTGTTTATTTGGATATTGTATATGTTTGAAGTGTTTTATTTGAATATTGCGTATGTCCTGCAATGGTTTTCAAGGATTTTCAGGTGTTTTTACAAGTGTGTTAGTTCACATAGGTTTCTACAGGACACTATATATATGTAAAATTGGCTGAGACACTAGACACTAGTTTCTTTGCTGTAGGACACTAGATGGTGTGTTACATCAAGAAAATTATGTCCATCAACAAAGAAAAACAGTTTAAACAGTTTCAGTGTTCCATAGTATAAGAAACTTAAAGTGAGTGTCCCACGCTATTTTTTCTTTTATTAATTATCCTAAACTAAACTAGTGCTTTCACTCCATCTCACCTTCTCAAAATATGTTGAGATTGATACGGCGCCACTTTTGCATATTAGTTAATGTGAGACACATTCATAATGTTTTAAAAAAATATAGATGTTTATAAAATCATTTGTGTAATAACTATAGACACAAGTTTGTATTGTCGTAAAGGGAAACCAAATCTTCGCGCACTTGGCACACATACTTATGATGACTCATAAATTCAGAGTTCATCCATTGAATATGGGGATCCAATGCGGTTTTTGGGTTGAAACCAGAGACGGAACCGGGGGGGGTGCCAGCAGGGGCCGTGCCCCCCCTGCACGGTAGATTTAATGAATAAGTATATATATTTGAATTTATATAGAATAAAAAAGGTAATTTGACTGAGTTTTTATTAAAAATTATGATTTTAGTTATAAATAATGTAAATTTTTTTTAAAAAAGCTGTTGAAACATATAGTTGTGTATATTTTTTTCAGACTAAGAATGCGCCTACATTTGTCCGGCCCCCTCAACTAAAACCGCTGGTTCCGTCACTGGTTGAAACTATCATTCTTTGCAATAAAATTGCAACAAAAGTGCCATCATCAAAATTGTAATTAAGCAATAGAGGAGGAAAAACACAGTATGATGACTTACATGGTGTCAATAAGGTTTATTTATGAAACATAACATAGTCGTTTCTGACTTGACGCGTGTAAGTTGAATTTGTCATAGCTAAAGGGTACTATGGAAAAACAAGAAGAGAACTGTATGGACGTCGTTGGGGCTGCGTGGTTGCGAGGGAACGGCGGCTGAAGGCGTGAACAGTACCCACACTAAGTACCCGTGGATACTGTTCACAGGGCGGCGACTGTGAGAGAGAAGAGGAGCCTTGGGTTTTGGGCGCTGGGAACGCCGATCACAGGGCTCTGCCCATGGCCGGCAAGAGAGAATGGATTTTCTTCTAATCTCTTGCTTAATTCTAGATTGATACATCTCCTCTCATTATATGGAGAGGTTTGACTTGACCCCTAAATAAGCGACTAATTAACCCTAACGGGCTATGGCCCAATAGGCCCCGGACTACTCTAACACTACACCCCACCTAGACAAGCAGCTCGTCCTTGAGCTGCGACTTAACGACGACTCAACGCAACACAAACCTAACACCGACTCTTTATTTCTGACTCCGGAAGATACGTCGGGCACCCTCCGCATGATGAACCTGTACGTGTGCAACCACCTGGATCCCATGGACGCCATCTGGACAAAAGGGGAGCACATGGATGGCCACCGAAAATTGGCGGCAACAACAACCAGCGAAGGCGCCCTCGTGACGGCCGGCGACAAAAAACGACGGCGTTAGGCAAAGCGCTCCTGCCAATGAGGAGATAGACGGGAAGGGGAGCGCCTTCGAAACCGCCACCGACACAGAGGTGGAGTTCGCCGCCCGCAGAAACAGCGGCAAGTCCACCGCCCATGGGAAAATCAGCATGCCGAAGATCCCCGATGCAACGGATGAAATCGTGCAGTCGCCTCACCTGTCGGCGCACGAGGAGGCCACGTGTCGCCACCTGTAGCCGCACCACCGACGATCTCTGGTGCTCAAGCATCGGCTGCGGCGCCGTCGTGGTGTCCGTCTACAGATCGCACAGCCGCCTCACCCGCCGTCGTGCCAAAAGGCCGCGCACCGCTGCCTGCAACCGCACTACCACCGACTGGCGGGTGGTCGGCAGCGGTGCCTCGTTGGTCGGCAACGGCGCCAAGTAGGGTTGAGTGGTCGCCGACGTGTAGACGGGCATTAAGGGCGGCTGCATGCCCAAACTGACGAGGTTGGACTGGATCTCAGCCACCATCTTGCCGAGATCGAGAATCGCCACCGGCAATTCCGCATTCGACATGACAGGACCGGCAGACGAGGATACCCCCGTGGTCAGCGGCAGCGAGGTCGACATCGAAATCAAACCTGAGATCTCCGATACCAGATGTTATGGATGTCGTTGGGGCTGCGTGGTTGCGAGGGAACAGCGGTTGAAGGTGTAAACAGTACCTGATACCAGAATGAATTGTTAAATCTGCTGTTTAAGCTTTGTTGAAAACGGAGGCGTCCATTATTCTGTCCACTTCTTTTGTAAATGCTGTTAAATACTGTATGTTGCCTTTCATCTTTCAACCGTGAGGACAAGTGACAAAACATGCAACGTTGAGGTTTGGTGGTTGGTGCCTGTAGCAAGATAAGCAGAGTATACTCGAGGGAGGTGCAACAATTGCAAAAGCTTTGTTTTCAATTTAAGATGCTATACGACTACTATTAGCATGTTGAAGTGTCACAAAAATGCATTAGAAAGTTTATAAAATTGTGTGTCATTGTGTATCGCAAAATAAGTAGCGTATTTAATTTGGAGTTCAAAACGATTTGGACTTTACAGACCTTCAGATTTATGATTGGTTTCGGAATGATTGAACCAATTCAGGATCTAAACAATTATTCAACTATCATGCATAATTTTTTGGTATGTTTTCATCATGATGGTGGCCAACGACGGTGTCGGCGCGCGGCCGCTGGTACGGATGGCCCCGGCTGACCCGTCGGTGTTTCCGTGCTTCCGCACGGCGCCCGAGGCCGTGGACGCCGTCGCCGGCGCACTCCTGTCACATGCACGCGTTTTGACCACAATCAGACAAAAAACTTTTGAAAATCTTACTTTCAGACGATTAACTCTAAACAGGGCACAAATAAATAGATAATATTTTAATAAAAAATAGACCTGTTCATATTTTTCCTATTTGAAACAAATTAGTTATGAATTTTTATTTAGAGATTAAACTAGAATTTTATATTATTTTAAGAAACTAGAATATCACTAGTCAGAGAACTGAATTTGTTCGGTTTCTTTGTTTGGAGGGTGTTGGTTATTTGGTTTGGTAGTTTGGGGTTGTAATTTGGATTGATGGGCTACTTTAAGTAACTGACAGTACTGCCTCCTGTCACATGCACTTGGCGTTTTGACCACAATCTGACAAAAAACGTTTGAATTTGAAAATCTGACTGTCAGACAAATAACTCTATATAGAGCACCAACAGAAATATAAAAGTGTTGATTCCGGCCCGGAGGTTGTCACCCTCGGGGCCTGAATCGAGATATCGAATATCGAAACAAGGACACGAATGACACAAGAGGTATGCACTTCTTATTAACAGAGTCCCGGCCAAAACGCACGGGACCGGTCTGCCTACATGCTCTACCAAGAGCGTCTTATATAGTAGCATGTAGGCATTTATATGACCATTTTGCCCTTTTGCGACGTCCTGCCGTTCGATACTTTATGCCGTCCAGGGCCAAACACGCCATTATCTGCCAACCCCTTCCACGGACGGCCGCACGGCTTCTGGACACGCGTCGAGCCGTCACGGCCCCCTGCCGGGCCTGATAAACCTGCATGCAAGAAACAAGCTTCGCCTGGCTCGCTTCGGGGCTCCACCGACCACCGAAGCGAGTCAGCGCCTGGCCGACGATATGACCACGTCGTGCGGCTTCGGCAACACCAGATCATGTGATCAACGCCACGCGAAGCTGAAAGGATCCCAGCTTCACGTGCGCATTCGGGGCATTGCTGCATGTTGCCCCGATTCTGTCCCTTACCTTCGGTCCGTTGCCTACTTTGCGCTCTGCGTAGCGTGTCTTCTTTCAGGCTCGTCTTCCACACCCGGCCCTCTGCAGATTCGGGGTAAGGAAACCGAATCCAAGCTTGCGATCGACGCATACACCGGGCTTCGCATGGCGAGGAGGGGAGACAGGGTGCCCAATCTCTCCCCTGCCCTCAACAGTAGCCCTTCGACGTGATCCGGGGCTCTGGCCTGGGTCGCGTCCTTGCCAGCCTCGCCATCGAATCTTGCGCTTGGCGTTTTTTTTGAGTAATCGCCGAACGTACGCATGATTCTTGAAATGATTCGACTGATAGCTGACAGACGCCATCCCAAACAGCGATGACCGGACAGCCAGGATCACCTCGATTAGTGAGCCATCACGTCCGTTGATATTCCAATGGACGCCGGTTGAGGGCGGTATAAAAGGCCCCTCGGGGGACCAAGTCTCACGTTCCCCCCACGCCAAGCCCTGGCCGTTGTCGAGCCGCGCCCCTTTCAGCTCAGCGTCGTTGATTCGGTCATCCGCCTCGGTAGATTTGGTAAGCCTCTTCGTTTCCTGGAGCTGTGTTGCTCAGTTCACCGCATTTGGCGATTGCGAGTGATGTTTTTCTTATTTCTTTTATTCTTCTTATATAGTTTGCCAAATTTGCGTTTTGCATTCGATTCGGGTGATATGGGTGATTCTAACACCGGAGAGGTCGATGCTACTACTGAATCTGGGTCTGGTGATAGTTCAAGCTCGAATTCGGGGTCATATTCAAGTTCTAACAACAACCTGAGCACAGATGCTACTTCAAGCATGGCTACTACTTGCCCCGAAGCCTCCGATCCTGGGTCTAAGGTTGGATCTGGAACCAATCGTGATGCTCATAGCCTACAAGGTTTCATTGGTGGTGGAACCGAAGCATGTGTTGATGTAGAAGGTTACACCGAAGGTGAAGGTAGCCAGGCAGGGGGAACCCGTGATTTTAGTGGTGATGCTGAATCAGGCCGGCTGAGAAAAAGATCAAAACACGCCACCTGGACCTGCTGTCTTAACCCTTCCAGAATTAACAAAGCTCCTCTTGACAGCTTCACATCATCGGGACTCATCACCGCGTTTGAGAGGAGCCTGTGTCGTGCCCTTGACGAGGGTGAAATTATACCGAAGCCACGGCCCTATGAATGTCTTGCATTTAGAGATTACTTCAAGGCTGGGCTTCGGTTCCCACCAGATCCCTTTCTTGGTGAGGTGTTGGAATGGTATCGACTGCAGATTCATCATCTAACTCCGAATTCATTTACACGCCTTATCGTCTTTGCAATGGCTATGAAGATGATGGGCAGCGAGCTAAGCGTGAATGTGTTCAGCCGCTTCCACGATGCTCATCATCATTCTAAGGTCGGGAAACTTGGCAGAGTTGACAATGTTAGGGCCGAATATGGGTCATAAATTTCATCCCAGCTCACAACGAGAAGGATTTATGCATCATGCCTGCCTTCAAGAATAAGTAGGACAACTGGAAGGACTCCTGGTTTTATGTTCGCGTTTGCTTGGATGAAGCTGCACAGGAAGTGACATGAGAAGATTTACCAAAGGCTCACGTTCTAGCTTTGGTGATGTCGCCCATGATGGGTCTGAGCCGAGCTCCACTTCGAGCTTCGAGCTTCGGTGATACCCAGGCGCTCAAATCATACCGGCCTACCACCAACCGTCAGACCAGTCGAGACTTGGTTAAGGAAATGATATGCTCTGACACATGGCCGCTGAGCAGCGAGGTTCGCTTTGACGCGCTTGAAGAGAGGGAGGGGTATGAAGGTCCTGCTTGGAAGCTTGCTCAACCCAAGGGTTACAAGAGCGACGAAGATATCGTGGCCTGGGCCAAACTCCTCGCGAATCCCCTGTGTGATTCGTATAACAAGGATGAACAGGAAGCTAGCATTCGGATGGACCATACACGCTGAGTGAACCGTGCTTTTGATGTCATGGGGGTTACGTATGAGAACCGGCCTGTCCCGGCTGCCAAGACCAAAAGAAAAGGGAAAGGGACCAAAGCTGCTTCTGGAGCTTCGCTGGACCCAGCATTTGGACGCGCTGGCGGCCGGCTCGGCGGACATGGTCATGGTCAGCGCGGACAAGGGACTGCCGAGGTTATTCCACTCGCCCGTGGCACCATTCTTACGGAACAGCAAAAACGAGGTGCACTTAGGCTGTAGAGCGCTAGAGAACCTCACGATGTTGCAGTTGGTCGAGAGATGGTTGGGCTTCTTTGGCCCGAACCCATTAAGAAAAGCATGAAGTTCACCTTTGAAGATTCATCTTCTTTTCCTCTAGCAGATGACATGGTTGGGATCTGATCATGGCGTGTATTTATTATAAATATTTTTGTGTTGCTTCACTATCGACGCGCGTTTTGCTTTTCCTTCCAGTTTGGCTTTAGATACTTATTCTTGGCTTTGGCTTTCAGGATTGTTTCACTGACGGCCCGGACAGTTCATCTCCGATGGCGCTGAAGCGTACCAGGAACATGGTGGACCCACTGTCCCTAGCTGTGGATGACATGCCCGTCCTGAGCAGCGCCGGCCTCCAGATCAACCCAAGGAAACAAGTCAAACCGGCTTCGGATGATGCAAGCGTGAAAACATCGAAGCGTGGAGCGACTTTGTCACGGTCCGCGTCTGTCGAGGTCCTTGCCACGGCCTCAATTTGTCCTGCTCTGACTTTGGGGCGCGAAAACCTGCCGAAAGCTCCCTCGACCCGCACGATTGGTAAGTCCCACTTCTTCCATAAGCATTCATGGATGACCCCCGAGATGGTGGTGTGTACACTTTTTGGACATGGAGTGCTTTCACTGGATAGCACCCCCGCTGAATATGGTGAGATGCGGGTGTATTCGGGCGTATCTTCTTCGGATGAGATGAGTCCACTTCGCGAGGAAGCTTATCAAATTGCACGTTCTTTAGGGGCTACCTCTGAAGCCCGCCTGGTGATGAGAGTGGATTGTCGGACCGCTGGCATTCTCCCTTTGGCTGCGGGAGCCGCATTTGCACAAGTGTGCGCCTCGTCCTTCTCCGCAACCCAAACAGAGAGGGACCTGATGCTGTCCGACCAGGAGGAGCTTTACTCGGCTTTGGAGTTTCATGCCATCTCAGTAAGCGTCGTACCGAGAGACGAATGACTAGCCTTCAGTTTCGCTACTATGGTTTTGCATGTATTTTGATTCGGCTGTTACTGCAACGCAGGCTTTGGTGATCAATGCGGCGCTGCAGAAGCAAGAAAAGGTGGCGCTGGTCCTGGTAGAGTTAGAGCTTGAGAAGTCCAAGGTCTGAATCCAAGAGGTTGAGGAGCAGTTGGCCGAGTCTCAGTCCTAGCTAGGAGAGGAGAAAATAGCCCGACGCCGCGTGGAGGAGCTAGCTAAACAGGTGCAGGTTAACATGAATACACACGTCACGGTCGTGAAGTCGCAGCGGCGGCAGGTTTGCGGGGGCCTGAGGGAGATTTTGGAGAAGTATCTTAGGCTGCTGGCCAGCGTTGGGGATGACGGGGAACTCCCGAAGCCTAGCCCCGGTGAGGAAATCTCGGCCTTCGATTACCTACCGTTTCTTAAGTCTGGCATGAACCAGCTTGAAGGCGCTATGGATTTGGGCCAGAAGCATGCTGCCCTGGAGGCTTGTTGGGCGCTATGCGTCGCATTGAAGGACACAGGGTGCACGCACTTCGAAGGTCTTTAGGCGGCGGAAGATGCGACCGCCTATTGGCAACCTGGCCCCGATGTTAGCGCTGCAGCCATTGGTTTTTTCAAGGGCTACTGGGAGGCGGGCGATCACAACCTTGGGTTGATTCGTGCTGCCATGAACCGCTCTTTTATAAGTTTTGAGTGCAAGAAAGCTCTTTTTGCTTCACTTGGTCTTCGCCAATGACGTTTTGTCCTGTTTTTTCACTAGAAAACTTTGTAATCATGTGTACTTTGTGTAGGATCCCGCCGAGTGCACTGCCATCAAGCGGAAGGTGATGGCTTACATCAACGGCCGGGATGAGCGTGAGGCTGGCTCCGATGCTGGTACGCCTTCGCATGAAGACGCTGAAACACCGCTCGTGGCTGCTGCGAACGCCGAAGCTAGTCCTGCCGAAGCTGTTGCCACCACGACTGCACCTCCAGAGCCTTCTCCTTCGACCACTGTGCAAGACGACACTGCCCTGGTGGATTCGGCTGCTTGATCTACTTTTATGACTTTTGAGTTGTTGATGCCTCCTGCGTGTGGGAGTTTTCAAACAATGTCTACGTGTAAACATAAAACTTAAATTGCTGGCCTGACAGCGATTGATTGCTTCGCGATGCTGTTGCTTAAGTACTAGTTCGTTGTGTGATTATATCTGTTTGATATTCACGAATGCTTTATGTCCGCGCCGGGGCGCTTTCGCAAGAATGAGTTGATAGCCCTTCGGTCCGCTTCGAAATTGCTAACCTATTCGCTTACTTCAGACTTTGACCCGTACTCTGATGCTTTGCTAGAATGGCTTTTGGGTGTTATAGAACGTTGTCCCTCCCAAGTTTGTGGTTGAAAAGTCTAAACATAAGGCTAAAGCCATTCAGCTTCGGTAGACATGCATTTAGGTGTTATAGAATGCCGTCCCCCCAACTTTTTAGCTGAAGGGGTTTTAAGACAAGATTTAGCCTTTTCACTTCTTGTTCTTTCTTCCCTTTTTTTACATTTGTGCTTCGAATGGAGCACCATTCACCTGCTTATAGCTTCGCACATGATACATGCAAGTGCATGAATTAAAATTTTTTTGTGAAATGGTTTGCTAGAACGTCCTCGGGTTCCGCTGCATTCGCCTGGTAACCTGGTGCTTCTCGCATCCCAGGCGCCCTTGGTATGACGAACCTTTCGATGCTAGTTCTTGGGCGTGTTGCGCTTGTCGAATCTCCAGGCAATTCACGAGGATTTTATGGAGCCGAGCGACTTGGCTTACTTCAACAAACAGCTGTGGCGCCTGAAGCAAAGCGCTACCTGACTGGTCCGCAAGCCATTCCTAGGACACTGGTGCTTCACTCGGCTTTTGCTGGTCTTGAGAAATGCCTTGGCCGTGCACCTAGTCCTACTGCCGCTGAAGAGAACTCATTTGCTACACATCCTATGCATGGCGCTCTGGATGATTTGTCAAAGGTGGCCTGAATCACCGTGCTCGAAGCCTATATAATCCCAAATCCTCCCATTCCTATCTTTTCCTAGCCGAAGCTGTTCTGCTGAGCCTGGGTGACCTCAGTATGGCTAGTGGAATGCTTGTGTTTTGCGTTTGATATGACAAGGCGCTTAGTGATCTTTTATAGGGCATTCTCGGGGGCCGGTTGCACATAAAGACACGATCTCATTTGATGCGCGTTGAATTGTCGTGTACTTTTAGTTAGGTGGTGATTGTGATATGTGTGGTCACCTTCATTATTGGCCGGGTACGCTTATGTTATTGAACCTGAAACTGCAATATGACTATTATTTGGCGGTCGGTTGACGGTAATTATCATACTTTTGAACTCAAGCACGCCTCTTGCATGCCACAATGTCCCCTTAAGCCGGATCCGATTTTGTTATCCTGACTTACACGAATGCGCATGGCTGCTTCATATAACCAGCGAGTTTGATCGCTTGCCATATTCGGCTTTTGGTTCGTGGCGACCATTTTCGGTGCCTAGTCGAGTACTCGTCAGCACTTAGATTCGGCGTTTTTCCTTCGCGTTGTTTTTGCCTTTTTCGGCTGATGTTATGTGGCTACCACTTGGTTGCTCGCAACCTTATTTTGTACTGCTAAATATTAGAGCGGATGATTTTAGCCGCTCTTTTTCGGCGTTGATCGGCTCCATGTGCAAAATAGTTTGGGGGAACCGAATGCGAATTAACATTAAAGGGGTACAAAGGACTGCCTCATTAAAAAACCTCACACCTCCGAAAAGGCTTCCCCAGTAAGGAAAAAGAGTGTAGCCCCCAAATGTCTTTAATTGTGTCACACCCTAAAATTTTCTATTTTGGGTTGTGCTTAGAAAACTCTAATTAAAATAAATGTTTAATATTAGGATAAAATTTACTAAATTTAGTTTGAGCTCGTGCACATTTAGTTATAGGAAAAATATGAGTTTTAAACTTTTCAAAATTAATTTGATGGGATATTGCTTGATGTGATGTCTGTTTGTTGTTTAAGTTTGTGCTTTTGTATTTGCTAAGTTTTTAAAACATGTTTAGACGTCTTCCTATCCTTTTAGGGAATTTTCTGGACTTTTCTGAAATCTTTTCTCTTTATCCTAGAGCTTTGTCTAATTTTTGGATACTCTAAAATATCTTTTTCATGAGCTATAAATACTTTATTTAGGTTGCTCATGTTCCAAAATGTCTCTGAGAATTTTTCCCAAATATTTGAAGCCTTCGGAGTATTTTTTGTGGCTTAAAAGTCAATTCTAAACTTTTCTAGAATTATTTTATCCATGAAATTAATCAATTTCAAAAATAATAAAGTCTCCTAATTTTTCCGACACCTAAAGGCCCATGTCTTTATTTACTAATGGGATTTAATAATTAATTAGGCCTATTAGTAAAGGTATAGGGTGCAATATCAATTAGTACCATATTGCTAGTTGACGTTGACATGGAAAGTTTTCTGCCCTATATATATTTGTACCAACCCCTTCGCAAAAGCACATCATAATTACCATGAGGGGAGTCCCTAGTTGGAAATCATTATGATAGCAAATTATATTTTCCTCCTTTCTCTACATCATGGTCTCCAACCTCTTGCCAGCGTCGCCATGCTGTGCATGAGCGTGCTGGTAGGCTGCTCGGTGCCGGTCTAGCCAGCCGCCGACGGCCGGACACGTTCGGGTCAAGCCCCTTCCTTCCCTCCTACGTGAGAGCAGCATTACCATGGCTACCACGGCCACGATCTACATCGGCCAGAGGTGAAAGATGATGGTAATTACGAGTCTGCCACCTAGCAGTTATTTACAGATTTGCCATCTATCGTATTATCTCTGCTGTTTCACCATTTTAACTCTGATTTGGGTAATTCAAGTTGTGTTAGTTTTGTATCATCGTGTTCTACGCAGTAGAGTTAATTTTTATCATGTCTCATGCTTTTCTATATTTAGCTAAATATTAAATTATTTAATATGCTTGTAATTAGTTAGTTTTATAGTTAAAAACAATATCCGTTTCATATCTTCATAATTATACATGATATGTTAATTTGATTAATCTTAACCTATGTGTTTCTAATTATAATTTGGTTAGATTAAACATGCTACATGTAATAGACCATAGATGCTTTCGTATGTTTATGTCGTTTGCAAAGCGAAGTTTAAATGTCTTAATAATGTGAGATATGTTTATAAATAAAACATAGTTAGCTTAACTTGGTTTTTAAAATAAATTATGGTTTTATGTTCTATGAGTTAATAACTTGTTTATGTTTTTCTTTAAATAAAGTAAATAAAGCTTAAAGTTGTTTCTTTTATAATGTAAAGCCTTTCGGTAAGCATTTCTTGTGATCATAGCTATAGCTCTCTTTTAGTACGTTGTTTACCTTGTGTGGTGTACTAATCTTAGTTGCTTTTCCTTATTGCTTGTATGTTCTCTGTGTATGGTGCTTGCTACGAGTAGAACAAGAACCATTGTGAGCGTTGAAGATCACAAGCAGCCGAGTGGAAGATAAAGATGATGTTTCTCTAAGCACATTGCTCTGGGTGTAAAGCAAGTCTTAAGAAAAGTATAGTTTGGGTGTTATTTCTATGGCCATGATCTTGTGACTTAATTAATGTTTAAGCAATAAACGATAAAAATAAATTTTTAGCAACTTGATGATTTATCTGTAAGAGAACATTCATGATTTACAGTACAGCTGTGAGGGCTACATGGCTCTGGTTTTAGCTGAGTATGAGTACCTTTTCTAGCTTTCTAGAGGTTTGCCGAGTTGGGTATAGGACAACCTCTGTCCTTATGTGTATAGCCGGGAAGGAATGTGCCATATTGTAAGGGGGGTTCCTACATCTGATGATCCGGTAGCCCTAGTAAGCTAGAAGAACCTTTGAAAGGCTTCATAGTGAACCCTGCCGGTCTTCCTTGGTAGTGGGCTAATAGGTTGATCACCTCGGGCCAAAGGGTAAATCAAGGCTCACAGTGAAAGTGTATACCTCTGCGCAGAGTTTAATAAACTAGTATACTAGCCTTGCTCAAGGACATGAGCGGCCTTGGAATCTTTACACTAAGATGATGACGTTTGTTTGCTAACATGTTCATGGTTTACTGTTTTATGCTTTATATTATTTATGTTATATTGATCATGTGTTATGGGACCTATACTTTTGCTATACTTGTTGAGTTCGACATGGACTCACTCTTGCTATTCTCCCCACACCTCAGGAGGAGTGTTAGGCTTGTTGTCAACTAGTCAGTTGTGGATCCAGTGGAGTGAAGTCTACACCTAGAGTTTAAAGTCATCTTTCCGCTGATTGTTCATTAGGTGATCTTTTATATATTGTGTACATTATCTTTAAAGCATTGTAATTGATACTATTTATAGCTATATGTGAGGTTTGTCCTTTAAGACTCACATATAGTGTATATCTGGTTTTATCCTTAGAACCAGGTGTGACAGTTGGTATCAGCTCCTTGCTGGCTGTAGGACGCAAGCCTAGTTAGCACTGGTCTATTTGCACAACATATTTTGCTATAAAACTATTTTGCCACCTCCTTGGCTCATTGAATTGACTATTTCTCATCCTTGTCGTGTTATCATCTCCTTGAATAGCTTCCTTTGAGCTATTAATTTCTTATCCCCTTGAACTTTTAATTTTGTTGGTTTACTAAAAGCTTTCTAACCTTATCTTATTTAAAATTTTCGATGGCTGTTTGCCATCTTTAATCTGCCCTTTAGGATGATCACCATTGTTGGAGAAGCACGTGTAGCATCGGTGTTGTGATGTGTGCTTATGATGCATGTTGTAATGATTTTGTGTCATCTCTGTCCCATGTTCCAAAGTAGACTCTGAAAGAGAAGTGTTGGGAATCGTAGCTTTATCCTTGTTAAGTGGGGTAGTGTCTTCTATCCTACCTATCTTTAGATCAATCTTTATTCTTGTTATCTTATCACTTTCACTGTGCCAAGTTTTATGTCCACCATCTTTGCCCATCATTGGTTTTCATGCCTTCTCCTTTGTCACATCTCAATGGAGGATCAAAATCTAGAGTAGACATCGTCAATATCAAAGTTTTCAAGGAAATATTGCCTTCAACGTCATCACTAAGTGGAACAAGATCTTTGTTAAGAGGGGTAGCATTTGGTACTGACCTCATCACTCTTGAGCATCCCAAGTTACAAGACATGAAGACTCAAGTCCATCTTCTTATCAGCTCCGGTTAGTCCTTGTTCCTCGACACTACACCTCATAATGTGAAGGCTCAATGATCAACCTGCATTCATTCTTAAAATCTATATCAGTTTGAAGAACTAAACCTTGTCTTCTAGAACACTCTGGTGTTACTCCATAGACCTACATCTCTTAACTCTCGAAAAGTAAGTATGCAAAGGTCAACTTTGGTCTTTCATGTGACCAATCCTTTCTCCCTTGTGATTAATCTTTATCAATCTATAATTCCTTCATGATATGTCACCACAGGTCCCAAAGATCTTAATCTTTTGGTTGACCCATGCTGACTTTCCAAACTTTTCATTGCACTCCACAAACCATATTTCAAGGAAGTGCAAATCCTCAAAAGATCGCTGTTTATTCCCTCTTTGCTCCCTTAAGATGCATTATGCTACTGGAGGATGATGTTATTTTGTCCCCTTATCCTCATATCTTAATGTATGAACATCCATGATTGTTTTGTCAGGTCTTGTCATGGATTCGAAGCAATCTAGAGGATAAATCTTAAACTTCAACATCGACCTTTGAGAAAATCCATCTCTATAACATGTCCCTCCAAAGCTTTTCTAAAGTAGTTGAGTCAGTCCCTGAACAACAAGACAAGGTGCCAGCAATCGTATCTAAAATTCCCCCAAACCTCTCTCTTGATCCGGTTGCTATAGAGCCCCCTGTTAAGGGAATGCACTACACTCCAGAGGATGACAAATGTCATCCTTCTTCTTTTCCCTTTGGATTCAAGGAAGATATTTGAAAGATTTTGGAAATACCTCAAAATTTACCACTTCAAGTGAGTCCTCTAACTACACCATTTAAGGATGATGATGGTCCGCACAATGAGTCTTTCCCTATGAAACACATCAAAGGACTGTCGGCCATCATGAGTCATGAATGGTTGGCAGAAACGGAGCTATCCATCGAGATAGCCTGTTGCCCCCTTAGATATTCTGCTTTGCACCATTAAAGAAACTGCTATAGAGGCTCACTATGGTCCTACCGATGGGATGAAGATCTTTTAAAAAAGCTCTAGATGATAAAACTTCACCCCAACGAGTCTAGTATCCCGTCACATAAGCTTCTGAGAATCCCCATGGGAGTTACTCTTGAAAGCTATGGGATCTTACGGACCATTCCTTTGTGCATAAATGGTCTCTAGTATCATCTAGATTTTTATGTCTATGACACTCAAACACATCCCTCTTGGTTTTTTTCCCTTTGAGGGTACTCTTTCAGGAAAGACCAAAATAGGGTCTCTTGACTTTGAAATTGGGAAGTTCTCCTATCGCTATTCCACTTTTAGGCTCAACAATGTGATAGAGGAACCCAAACCCGAATCAACCTTGATCGTCTATTTTGTCTCTACTCAAGTCTCCTCGAATCTCAGGACGAGATTCATTTTAAGTGGGGTAGATTTATGACACCCCAAATTTTCTATTGAGTCACTTGAAGATAGAACCTAAAAAGGAGATTTCCCCAGGGATTCTGACATGATGGTGTTCTCATCATTCCTCTCAGACTTAAGCAAGAATTCTGTTAAGTGGGGTAGCATTCGCTGCCAACCTCAATCAACCTTGGGCGCTTTGGTCATAGGACCTAAAGATCTAAAGATCAATATTGACCATTCTTTTTACCATCTACATCTCCTCCACTTCTTATGTCCTGAGTCACAAGACTACAAGACCTAAGGATCAAACAGTATCTTATAATCATCATTTGCTAACCCTTACTTCTTATCCTAACACCTCATAGGACTAGAAGTAAGGAAAACATGAAGGCCTGAAGGGATCAATCCTCATTCAATTCTCTTTGTCGATCTTTCCTAATTCATAATTCATTCACCACATGTCTCATGCATCGTGAAGCAAGAAGTTGCGAACACCATAACATTAATCTCGACCTTCATATCGTTTTTCGGCCAATAATGGCATTGGACCATACATCTCATAAACATATAGAAATCTATCTATAAGATTTGTGTCAATCGCTCTTATCGTCAACTTTTACCTTTCTTGTAGATCATTCCTTATATCTAATTCTCAATCTTTCACCGAGCCTCGATTGCTACTCATATTTGGAAGTCCTCAAGTTATTTTGAGAGTCAATCTATGACTCCATTGTTAGCCCTTTTGGTGCTCCTTAAATCTTTATCTCGCAAGTGTCAAAGCAACTTTATAACTTGCTTTATCTTTCTCATAGTCTCTTCGAATCTCGGGACGAGATTCATGTTAAGTGGGGTTGAATTGTCACACCCCAAAATTTTGGGTTGTGCTTAGAAAACTTTAATTAAAATAAATATTTTAATATTAGGATAAAATTTACTAAATTTAGTTCAAGCTCGTGCACATTTAGTTATAGGAAAAATGTGAGTTTTAAACTTTTTTAAATTAATTTGATGAGATATTTCTTGATGTGATGTCTATTTGTTGTTTAAGTTTATGCTTTTGTATTTGCTAAGTTTTCAAAACACGTTTAGACGTCTTCCAATCCTTCTAGGGAATTTTCTGGACTTTTCTAAAATCTTTTCTCTTTATCCTAGAGTTTTGTCTAATTTTTTGATGCTCTAAAATATCTTTTTCATAAGCTCTAAATACTTTATTTAGGTTTCTCATGTTCTAAAATGTCTCTGAGAATTTTACCCAAATTGTTGGAGCCTTCAGAATATTTTTCGTGGCTTAAAAGTCAATTCTAGACTTTTCTAGAATTATTTTATCCATGAAATTAATGAATTCCCAAAATAATAAAGTCTCACAATTTTTCACACACCTAAAGGCCCATATCTTTATTTACTAATGGGATTTAATAATTAATTAGGCCTATTAGTAAAGGTGGAGGTGCAATATCAATTAGTACCATATTGCTAGTTGACGTTGACGTGGGAAGTTTTCCGCCCTTTATATATTTGTACCAACCCCTTGGCCAAAGCACATCATAATTACCATGAGGAGAGTCCCTAGTTGGAAATCCCTATGATAGCAAATTTTATTTTCCTCCTTTTTCTACATCATGGTCTCCAACCTCTTGCCAGCGTCGTCGTGCTGTGCATGAGCGTGCAGGCAGGCTGCTCGGTGCCAGTCTAGCCAGCCGCCGACGACCGGACACGTCTGGGTCAAGCCCCTTCCTTCCCTCCTACGTGAGAGCAGCATTACCATGGCTGCCATGGCCATGATCTACATCGGCCAGAGGTGAAAGATGATGGTAATTGCGAGTCTGTCACCCAGCAGTTATTTACAGATTTACCATCGATCGTATTATCTTCGCCGTTTCACCATTTTAACCCCGATTCCGGCGATTCAAGTTGCGTTAGTTTTGTATCATCGTGTCCTATGTAGTAGAGTTAATTTTTATCATGTCTCATGCTTTTCTATATTTAGCTAAATATTAAATTGTTTAATATGCTTGTAATTAGTTAGTTTTATAGTTAAAAACAATATCCGTTTCATATCTTCATAATTATACATGATATGTTAATTTGATTAATCTTAACCTATGTGTTTTTAATTATGATTTGGTTAGATTAAACATGCTACATGTAATAGACCATAGATGCTCTCGTATGTTTATGTCGTTTGCAAAGCGAAGTTTAAATGTCTTAATAATGTGAGATATGTTTATAAATAAAACACAGTTAGTTTAACTTGGTTTTTAAAATAAATTATGGTTTTATGTTCTATGAGTTAATAACTTGTTCATGTTTTTATTTAAATAAAGTAAATAAAGCTTAAAGTTATTTCTTTTATAATGTAAAGCCTTTCGATAAGCATTTCTTGTGATCATAGCTATAGCTCTCTTTTAGTACATTGTTTACCTTGTGTGGTGTACTATTCTTAGTTGCTTTTCCTTGTTGCTTGTATGTTCTCTGTGTATGGTGCTTGCTACAAGTAGAACAAGAACCATTGTAAGCGTTGTAGATCACAAGCAGATGAATGAAAGATAAAGATGATGTTTCTCTAAGCACATTACTCTGGGTGTAAAGCAAGTCTTAAGGCAAGTATAGTTTGGGTGTTATTTCTGTGGCCATGATCTTGTGACTTAATTAATGTTTAAGCAATAAATGATAAAAATGACTTTTTAGCAACTTGATGATTTATCTGTAAGAGAACCTTCGGGATTTACAGTACAGCTATGAGGGATACATGGCTCTGGTTTTAGCTCAGTATGAGGACCTTTTCTAGCTTGCTAGAGGTTTGCCGAGTTGGGTATAGGACAACCTCTGTCCTTATGTGTATAGCCGGGAAGGAATGTGCCATATTGGAACGGGGTTCCTTCATCTGATGATCCAGTAGCCCTAGTAAGCTAGAAGAACCTTTGAAAGGTTTCATAGTGAACCCTGCCGGTCTTTCTTGGTAGTGGGCTAAGAGGTTGATCACCTCGGGCAAAAGGGTAAATCACGGCTCATAGTGAAAGTGTACACCTCTGCGCAGAGTTTAATAAACTGGTATACTAGCTTTGCTCAAGGACACGAGCGGCCTTGGAATCTTTACACTAAGATGATGACTTTTGTTTGCTAACATGTTCATGGTTTACCGTTTTATGCTTTATATTATTTATGTTACATTGATCATGTGTAATGGGACCTATACTTTTGCTATACTTGTTGAGTTCGACATGGACTCACTCTTGCTATTCTCCCCCACACCTCAGGAGGAGTGTTAGGCTTGTTGTCAACCAGTCAGTTGGATCCAGTGGAGTGAAGTCTACACCCAGAGTTTGATGTCGTCTTTCCACTGATTGTTCATTAGGTGATCTTGTATATATTGTGTATGTTATCTTTAAAGCATTGTAATTGATACTATTTGTAGCTATATATGAGATTTGTCCTTTAAGACTCACATATAGTGTATATCTGGTTTTGTCCTTAGAATCAGGTGTGACAAATTGTTTGGCCAAAAAGAAAAAAATAAAATTACAACCCATTTCGGGCAGCGAATCTTCATGCGTAAAAGTGCCGAAGGTTGTCGGCGTTCCTGGTGTGAGCGTATTTGATGCTTTCTTCATTCATCAAAGTGTAGATGTCTAGCTTGATCATCTTCGTGACGATGAATGGCCCGTACCATTGTGACTGGAGCTTACCCTGCTTGTCTGGGTGACGAATCAGCACTAAGTCCCCCGGATATATACTCTTTCTTTGTATTCTTTTTTCTCTCCAGGCCTTTGTTTCTTCATGGTATTTGTCAAGGTTTTCTGCTGCTTTAAGATTACGATTCTTGGTAGTTTTGATCTCTATAAGTCTTTGGATTGGGGTGGTGGATGCTATTTCTGTTCTGAACGAACCCAGCTTCATTTCTTTTGGAGTAATAGCTTCTTCACCGAATAGGAGCCTGAATGGCATAAAATTGGTCACCCTTGACTTGGAGACCTTATGAGCCCAAACAGCGGTAATGAGGACCTGTGCCCACTTGCCTTTCTCCTTGTTGTCATCGATGATTTTTGAGACTGAGGTGAATATTTCTCCATTGACTCTTTCGACTGCACCATTTGATTCGGGATGATTGATGGATGTGAAAGCTAGTTTGATGCCGAGCTCTTAGCAAAAAGTTCTAAACTACGATGAATCAAACTGTTTCCCATTATCAACCATAATGTATGCTGGTACCCTAAATTTACAAACAATCCTCTGCCATATGAAGTTGATCAGAGTGGTAGATGTTATCTTCGCCAATGCCTTAGCTTCTATCAACTTGTTGAAGTATTCGGGCGTAACCACCGCATATTTCAAGTTTCCTGGGGCCACAGGAAGGAAGCCTACGATGTCAACCCCCCATCATTGCAACGGCCATGTTGGGTTAATGGGCGAGGTTGGATTTGCAGGCAAGTTTTGCTTCTTGGCGAACATCTGGCAAGCTCAGCACATCTTAACGATTTGCTTTACATCTTCGGCCACTGATGGCCAGTAGAAACCCTACCTCATTGCTCTATGCGCTATCTCATGAGGTCCCCTGTGAGCTCTACACATTCCTGAATGTATCTCATTTAACAGCTGAACACCTTTGTCTCCGCTGATGCACTTTAAGTTCGGTGCCACCACCCCTTCCTAGTATAAAGTTTCGCCTATGATTGAGTACTGCTTTGTACAAGATCTCATTCAGTGTTCTTCTTTTTTTGACAAAGGCTCGTAGGTACCGATCAAGAAAGCCCAGATTGGCACGCTCCAGTCATTGCTTGCGATCGCGTGAATTGCCATTGGATGGTCTTCTTCCCCTTTGATGGCCTTAATTGTCAGGACCTGGAAAAACACATCTGGAGGCAAGGGCAAATTCTGAGCTGTAGCTTTTGCCAGCTCGTTAGCTTCGGTGTTCTCAGCTCATGGGATATATTTGGGGGTGAAGCCTAGGAAATATTTTTCCATTTTCCTGACTGCTGCCAAGTACTTGATTAGTTCGTTCTCTCTTGTGGTGTATTCTTTCTGCACATGGCCTATGACCATCTGTGAATCAGATTTGATGATGCATCTGTGAATGCCTAAAGCCCTCAATTTCTTGAGGCCTAGCAGCACTTCTTCGTATTTGGCGGTATTGTTGGTTGTCAGAAACTGAAGTCTTGCAGCGTACCGGATCTTCGGCCCATTTGGTGGTGTGAGCACCGCTGAGATGCCAGCGCCTGTGGAACACCAGGCTCCGTCACAATGCATTGTCCACACCGGTTCTTCAAACTACAAGGTTGTGTCATCTGCGCTAGGCGTCCAATCAGCTATGAAGTCAGCAATTACCTGGGACTTGATTGCAGATCTATGCTCGAAATCTATCACAAAATCATTCAACTTGGTAGCCCATTTGCCCACACAGCCTATTGCTTTGGTATTGCAAAACAGGGAATCCAAAGGCTGAGCTAACAATACTCGGATGTGGTGCGCCTAAAAATAATGCTTTAGCTTTCTGGAAGCCATGACCACCGTATATGCAATTTTCCCCAGCTCTGAATAGTTCATCTTCATGCCAGACAGGGCCTAAGACACAAAGTAGATTGGGAACTACTTCATCATCCCCTCGTGCTCTTTCTCGTCTACCAACACCACGCTTACAGCCACCGACGAAGCTGCCAAGTACAGTAACAGTACCGCATCTGGCGAAGGTTTGGACAATGTTGTTAACTTTGTCAGATAGGCTTTCAGATCATTGAAGGCCTGCTGTTGCTCTGGTCCCCACTCGAATTTGTTGTCCTCTCTCAACACCCTAAAGAATGGTAATCACCTTTTAGCTAATCTTGAGATGAACCTGCCGAGGGACGCGGTTTGGCCCATTAATTTCGGTACTTGCTTCTTAGATTCTAGTGGTTTCATGTTTACTATGGAAGCAATCTTATCTAGGTTCGCTTCTATGCCTCTGGCTGACACTAGACAACCCAGCAACTTCCCTTTGCTTATTCCGAATATGCTCTGTTCCAGATTCAAGTTCAAGCCACTGGACCGCAAGCTGGCGAATGTCTCCTTAAGGTCTTCGATGTGTGTCTGCTTCTTGTCACTCTTGACGGCTATGTCATCGACATAAGCAACGACGTTGCGCTTTTTATTTTTCTCATAGAACACTTCGTTCGTCATTTTGGAGAAAGTTGGTCCCGCGTTCCTGAGACCCTCCGACATTTGCTTGTAACAATAAGTACCACCGGGGGTGATAAAACTTGTCTTCTCTTCATTTGCTGGATTCAGCCAAATCTGATGATACCCAGAGAAACAATCCAACAAGCTCATTCCTTCACAACCAGCAGCGATGTCGACAAGTTTTTCAATTCTAGGGAATGGGTACGGATCCTTCGGGCAATGCTTGTTGAGATCAGTGAAATCAACACACATTCGCTATTTCCCGCTCTTCTTCTTCACCATTAAGACGTTGGCCAGACACTCGGGGTACTACAGCTTTCGGATTACAACGGCATCGAGTAACCTTTGAACTTTGGCACTTGCTGCCTCTGCTCTCTCAGCTGACATCTTCTTGAGCCTCTGCTTTTTTGGCTTCTCATACTTGTCCACGTTCAGATTATGCTGCGCCAGTGTACGGTCTACCCCGAGGAGATCTCTAGTGGACCAAGGGAAGACATCACTGTTGTCATCCAGAAATTTTAACAATTCTTCAGCTTCGCCACTGCTGAGTCTGGTCCCAATGTGAACATACTTGTCTGGTCTATTGGTACTCAACAGTATACGAATGTGTCTTCGCCGGGCTCAGCCTTTGGTTCTTTCTTCTTCTTTGACTCCAGATCATCTTCGCCGGCCTGCCTAGCTTGCTTCACCTCGTGGATCATATTGTACCCTGGTATTGGCTTGCCATCGATTTTTCTTGCCGCAACTTGGTCACCTTGAATTGTAATGATGCCGAATGGGGAGGGCATTTTAATGCACAAGTAACTCTGTTTGATGATCATGTCAAACTTGTTGATGATACCCCTACCGAATATAGATATATAAGGGTATGGCATGTCCACGATATCGAATGTGATTTCTTCTGCCCTGACCTTCTTGCCTTTGTTGAATGCCATAGTCATAGTCTTCTTGCCTATTGGGTCGATTCTCTTCGCCCCGAAGCCAAACAACGCTTTCGGGCAGCTCAAGAGACTTTCTGTCTTGTTTCATGCCATCAAACGCCTTGGTGAATATGATATCTGCTGAGCTGCCACTGTTGACTAGGATGTTGTGGAGCATATACCCGGCTACAAACATAGTTGCAATGAAGGCATCGCAATGCAGGTAATCCCAAAGCTGAAAATCTTCTTCACTGAAAATTATGGGCTCCAGTTTCCAAGCCGAAATGTTGATGGGCACCTCGGGTACACGGAAAGCACCCGCCATTCGAATTCCCTCCTTGCTCTCTTGCCCTCATGCTCGTAGTTAGATCCACCTATAATGGTGTATATATGACCATTTGTGGGCATGATGGTGTTGATGATCTACAACGCCTTGGAGTTCTCCAACTTTAGGACCAGCTGTTGTCCTTGCTGTAGCTGCTCTATTGCCACTGATGAAGATGCGGCAACCGAATTTACCTGTGGCTGAGCCAGAGGAAAAATTTGCTGAACGTATGGCTGGGTTTGTTGCCAGAACATTGGCTGCTGGTAAGTATAGGGGTTGTAACTCGATTGATACTGAGTGCCGAAGCCATGCTGATGTATTGGGTACTGGGTAGCCGAAGTATCCCTTGGCGCGTTGTGGAAAACTTGCTTTGCATTTTTTGGCTATTTGGGAGCTTCGTTCTCACGTTCCTCTTTTACTAACAATATGTACTTGCATTCTTTTGAGAAACGCCCCTTGTTTTCGCTGCATACCACACAATATGGGATCTTCGGCCCTTTCCCTCGGCCTCTTCCTCGACCATGGCCGCCTTGGCCGCCGTCGCTCCCATTCTGATCGCTCCCATGCCCCTAGCCTTCATTCGGCTATGGGTGATCTTGGACTGCTTGAGGCTGCTCTTCTTGCACTGTGTTTCCTGCTTTCTAGGCTGTTTGCACTACTGGCTTTAGCGCTGTCTGCTGAAGACTATTCCTGGATGCTTTTCGCCGTTCTAGCTCGACCTCGGACCTGGCGAACTTCCTCATATCATCAAACAGTTGGTTAACCGACAAAGGGATTTCTCTGGAGAGGACCTTAGCGCATGGCCCATCCTTGAGCCCCTTTATAGCCGCGGCTATAATGACATCATCGGTTACATTTGGCAACTGCGCCTTCATCTGAATAATCCTTTCAAGGTATGCAGATATAGGTTTGTCGTCCAGCTGAAACAGCGTGAGCAAATCCATCATTGTTTTCTGTTCGGACTGGAATCCTTGGAAGGTGATAAGGAGGTCGCTCTTGACCTGGCTCCATGAATTGATGGAGAGTGGCCTTAGGGACATGTACCAATCATGGGTGACATCTTTGACTGCCATGACAAGTGATTTAGCCAGTATCTTGTCATTGCCTTCTACCGAGCGCATCGAAGCTTCGAAGCTGGAGATGAATTTCCTTGGGTTAGGGCGCCCGTTGAAAGATGGTATCTTCGTTTTGAAACCCGGTGGCCATGGGTACCGCTGCAGCTCTATGGACAGCGGTGAGGATGTTTCCAGGTCAATGCATGGTTCCTGCGGCTCTTTGCGGATTGGCTCCCTCCGACCTTCGGGTGCATCGGCTTCGTCGTCAGCCTTGGCTTCCAGTGCCTGTAGCTCTTGTTGGATTCTTGTAGCTTTGGCTGCTGCTTGGATGATTGCCTGCTGTGTGGCTGCCTCACGGTTTCTGGCTACCAACTAGTCCCGCTACTGCTTCAACGCCTCCAGTCTTTGTTGTTGCTCGTTAAGTGCCCTGAGCAACGTGGCATTTTTGGTGTCCAGCGGATTTGGTGCCTCAGGGTCCTGATCAGCGCTAGCCAGCTGGTCGGCTGCCCCATCACCCACTGGCAGCTCTTCACGATCTGCCACCAGCAGCTCTTCATGAATTGCTTCGTCACCTGGCGATGGTTGTTCCCGTGGTGGTACCGATGCCGACGCTGTACCCGCGCTGCTAGACGGGGGCATGCCGAACTGAGGCACTGGAGCAGCGCTGGGCTCGGATGCATGAGTGACACTCGGCTGCGCGCCCGAAGTTGCAGTCGGGTCGCTGGCCGGAGACATGGTGACCCGAACCTCTTCCACCACCGGGTTTGCTTTGTTGTGTAGTTTGCCTTCTACCTACGTGCTTCTGTCGGCTATCAGTCGAATCATTTCAAGAATGATGTGCACGTTTGGCGATTACTCAAAAAAGAAAACACCAAGTGCGAGATTCGATGGCGAGGCTAGCAAGGACGCAACCTAGGCCAGAGCCACAGATCATGTCGAAGGGCTACTGTTGAGGGCAGGGGAGAGATTGTTCACCCCATCCCCCTTCCTTGCCATGCGAAACCCGGTGTATGTGTCGATCGAAAGCTTTGATTCAGTTTCCTTACCCCAAATCTGTAGAGGGCTAGGTGTGGAAGTCAAACCTAAAAGAAGACGTGCTACGCAGAGTGCGAAGTAGGTAACGGACCGCAGATAAGGGAGAGAATCGGGGCAACGTGCAGCGATGCCCCGAATGTGCACATGAAGCTAGGATCCTTTCAACTTCGCGTGGTGTTGATCACATGATCTAGTGGTGCCAAATCCGTGTGACGTGGTCATATCATCGGCCAGGCGCTAGCTCGCTTCGGTGGTCGGTGGACCCTCGAAGCGAGCCAGACAAAGCTTGTTTCTTGCATGCAGGTTTATCAGGCCTTGCTGAGGGCCGTGATGGCTCGACGTGTGTCCAGAAGTCCTGTGGTCATCCGTGGAAGGGGTTGGCAGATAATGGCATGTTTGTCCCTAGACGGCATAAAGTATCGAACAGTAGGACGTTTCAAAAGGGCAAAATAGTCATGTAAATGCCTACGGGCTACTATATAAGATGTTCTTGGTAGAATATGTAGGCAGACTGGTCCCATGCATTTTGGCTCAGACTCTGTTAATAAGAAGTGCATACCTCTTGTCTCATTCATGTCCTTGTTTTGATATTCAATATCTCTATTCGGGCCCTGAGGGTGACAACCTCCGGGCTAGAATCAACAGAGGCACCAATCGTGGTTGCTGATCGAAGCAGCTAATGCGACCACATAGGTAGAAGGCAAACTACGCAACCAAAGCAAACCCTGTGGTGGAAAAAGTTCAGGTCACCATGTCTCTAGCCAGTGACATGACTGCAACTTCGGGCGCGCAGTCGGGTGTCACTCACGCATCCGAGCCTAGCACTGCTCCGGCACCTCAGTTTGGCATGCCCCCGTCCAACAGTGCGGGTACAACATCATCATCGGTACCACCACGAGAACAACCACTGCCAGGTGATGAAGTAGATCATGAAGAGCTGCCGGTGGTAGATCATGAAGAGCCGCCAGCGGGTGATGGGGCAGCCGACCAGCTGGCTGGCGTTGATCAGGACCCTGAGGCACCAAATCCGTTGGACACCGAAAATGCCAGGTTGCTCAGGGCACTTAACGAGCAACAGCAAAGACTGGAGGCATTGAAGTAGCAACGTGACCAGTTGGTGAACCAGGTGGCAGCCAGAAACCATGAGGCAACCACGCAGCAGGCAATCATCCAAGCAGCAGCCGAAGCTGCATGAATCCAACAAGAGCTATAGGCACTGCAAGCCAATGCTGACACCGAAGCTGATGCACCCGAAGAGCCATGGGAACCGTGCATTGACCTGGACACGTCCTCACCGCTGTCCATAGAGTTGCAATGGTACCCATGGCCATCGGGTTTCAAAACGAAGATACCATCTTTCAACGGGCGCTCTAACCCAAGGAAATTCATCTTCAGCTTCAAAGCTTCGGTGTGCTCGGTAGGAGGCAACGACAAGATACTAGCTAAATCACTTGTCATGGCCATCGAAGATGTCACCCATGATTGGTACATATCCCTAAGGCCACTCTCCATCAATTCATGGAGCCATGTCAAGAGCGACCTCCTTATCACCTTCTAAGGATTCCAGTCTGAACAGAAAACAATGATGGATTTGCTCACGCTGTTTCAGCCAGACGACGAACCTATATCCGCATACCTTCAAAGGATTATGCAGATGAAGGCGCAGTTGCCAAATGTAACCGACGATGTCATCATAGCCGCGGCTATAAAGGGGCTCAAGGATGGGCCGTGCGCTGAGGTCATCTCCAGAGAAATCCCTTTGTCAGTTAACCAGCTATTTGATGATATGAAGAAGTTCGCCAGGTCCAAGGTCAAGCAGGAACAGTGAAAAGCATCCAGGAACAGTCTTAAGCAAACAGCGCCGAAGCCAGCAGTGCAAACAGCCCAGAAAAGCAGTAAATGCAGTGCAAGAAGAGCAGCCTCAAGCAGTCCAAGATCACCCACAGCTGAATGAAGGCCAGGGGCGTGGGTGCGGTCAGAATGGGCGCGGCGGCGGCCGAGGTAGCCATGGTCGTGGGAGAGGCCGAGGGAAAAGGCCGAAGATCCCATACTGTGTGGTATGCGGCAAAAACAAGGGGCATTTCTCAAAAGGTTGGCAAAAGAGCAACGTGAGAAGGATGATGCTCCCAAGCAGAATGCGAAGCAAGTTTTGCACAATGCACCAAGGGATACTTTGGCTATCTAGTACCTAATACATTAACATGCCTTCAGTGCTCAGTACCAATCGAGTTACAACCCCCACACTTACCAGCGGCCAATGTACTGGCAACAAACCCAGCCATACGTTCAGCAAACTTTTCCTCCGGCTCAGCCGCAGGTAAATTCGGTTGCCGCATCTTCATCAGCGGCAACAGAGGAGCTGCAACAAGGACACAGTTGGTCCCAAAGTTGGAGAACTCCAAGGCGTTGCAGATTGTCAACACAGTCGTGCCCACAAATGGTCATATATACGCCATTACAGGTGGATTTAACTGCGAGCATGAGGGCAAGAGAGCAAGGAGGGAATTCGAACGGTGGGTGCTTTTCGTGTCCCCGAGGTGTCCAGTCAACATTTTGGCTTGGAAACTGGAGCCCATAATTTTCAATGAAGAAGATTTTCAGCTTCAAGATTACCCGCATTGCGATGCCTTTGTTGCAACTGAGTTTGTAGCCGGGTATACGCTCCACAACATCCTAGTCAACAATGGTAGCTCAGTGGATATCATATTCACCAAGGTGTTTGATGACATTAAACAAGACAGAAAGTCTCTTGAGCCGCCTGGAAGCACTCTGTTTGGCTTCGGGGCGAAGAGAATTGACCCAATAGGCAAGAAGACTATGACTATGGCATTCAACGAAGGCGAGAAGGTCAGGGTAGAAGAAATCACAATCGATATCGTGGACATACCATACCCTTATACAGCCATATTCAGCAGGGGTATCATCAACAAGTTTGACATGATCATCAAACAGAGTTACTTGTGCATTAAAATGCCCTCCCCATTCAGCATCATTATAATTCGAGGTGACCAAGTTGTGGCAAGAAAAATCGATGGCAAGCCAATACCAGGGTACAGTATGATCCACCACGTGAAGCAAGCTAGGCAGGCCGGCGAAGATGATCTAGAGTCAGAGAAGAAGAAAGAACCAAAGGCTGAGCCCGGTGAAGACACAATTCGTATACCGTTGAGTACCAATAGACCAGACAAGTGCGTTAACATCAGGACCAGACTCAGCATTGGTGAAGCTGAAGAATTGCTAAAATTTTTGGATGACAACAGTGATGTCTTTGTCTGGTCCACTAGAGATCTCCTCGGGGTAGACCGTACACTAGCACAACATAATCTGAACGTGGACAAGTCTGCAAAGCCAAAAAAGCAGAGGCTCAGGAAGATGTCAGCTGAGAGAGCAGGGGCAGCAAGTGCCAAAATTCAAAGGTTACTCAATGCTGATGTAATCTGAAAGGTGCAGTACCCCGAGTGGATGGCCAATGTCTTAAAGGTGAAGAAGAAGAGCGGGAAATGGCGAATGTGTGTTGATTTCACTGATCTCAACAAGCATGCCTGAAGGATCTGTACCCATTGCCCAGAATCGACAAACTTGTCAACATCACCGCTGGTTGCGAATGAATGAGCCTGTTGGATTGTTTCTTTAGGTATCATCAGATTTGGCTGAATCCAGCAGATGAAGAGAAGACAAGTTTTATCACCCCCGGCAGGTTCCAGCAGATGAAGTATAGAAATAAATGGGCCGAACTGCATCCCTCGGCAGGTTCATCTCAAGATCAGCTGAAAGGGGATTACCATTCTTCACGATGTTGAGAGAGGCCAACAAATTTGAGTGGGGACCAGAGCAATAGCAGGCCTTCGATGATCTGAAAGCCTATCTGACGAAGTTAACAACATTGTCCAAACCCTTCGCTAGATGCGGTACTATTACTATACTTGGTAGCTTCGTCGGTGGCTGTAAGCGTGGTGTTGGTAGAGGAGAAAGAGCACGAGGGGACGATGAAGTAGTTTCCAATCTATTTTGTGTCCGAGGCCCTGTCTGGCACGAAGCTGAACTATTCAGAGCTGGAGAAAATTGAATATAAGGTGGCCATGGCTTCTAGAAAGTAAAGCATTATTTTTAGGTGAACCACATCCGAGTATTGTCAGCTCAGCCTCTGGATCCCCTGTTTCGCAATACCAAAGCAATAGGCCATGTGGGCAAATGGGCTGCCAAGTTGAATGAGTTTGTGATAGATTTCGAGCATAGATCCGCAATCAAGTCCAAGGCAATTGCTGACTTCATAGCTGATTGGACACCTGGCGCAGATGACACAACCTTGCAGTTTGAAGAACTGGTGTGGACAATGCATTGTGACAGAGCCTGGTGTTCCACAGGCGCTGGCATCTCAGCGGTGCTCACACCACCAAATGGGCTGAAGATCCGGTAAGCTGCAAGACTTTAGTTTCTGACAACCAACAATACCATCGAATACGAAGCAGTGCTGCTAGGCCTCAGGAAATTGAGGGCTTTGGGTGTTCGCAGATGCATCATCAAATCTGATTCATAGGTGGTCGTAGGCCATGTGTAGAAAGAATACACCGCAAGAGAGAACGAACTAATCAAATACTTGGTAGCAGTCAGGAAAATGGAAAAATATTTCCTAGGCTTCACCCTGAAATATATCCCACGAGCTGAGAACGCCAAAGCTGACGAGCTGGCGAAAGCTGCAGCTCAGAATTTGCCCTTGCCTCTAGATGTGTTTTTCCAGGTCCTGACAGTTAAGGCCATCAAAGAGGAAGAAGACCATCCAACGGCAATTCACGCGATTGCAAGCGATGACTGGAGCATGCCAATCTGGGCTTTCTTGACCGGTACCTACGAGCCTTTGTCAAAAAAAGAAGAACACCAAATGAGATCTCGCACAAAGCAGTACTCAATCATAGGCGAAACTTTATACTAGGAAGGGGTGGTGGCACCGAACTTAAAGTGCATCAGCAGAGACAAAGGTGTTCAGCTGTTAAATGAGATACATTCAGGAATGTGTAGAGCTCATAGGGGACCTCATGAGATAGCGCATAGAGCAATGAGGCAGGGTTTCTACTAGCCATCAGTGGCCGAAGATGCAAAGCAAATCATTAAGACGTGCTGAGCTTGCCAGATGTTCGCCAAGAAGCAAAACTTGCCTGCAAATCCAACCTCGCCCATTAACCCAACATGGCCGTTGCAATGATGGGGGGTTGACATCATAGGCGTCCTTCCTGCGGCCCCAGGAAACTTGAAATATGCGGCGGTTGCGCTCGAATACTTCAATAGGTTGATAGAAGCTAAGGCATTGGCGAAGATAACATTTACCACTCTCATCAACTTCGTATGGCAGAGGATTGTTTGCAAATTTAGGGTACCAGCAAACATTACAGTTGATAATGGGAAATAGTTTGATTCATCATAGTTCAGAACTTTCTACGAAGAGCTCAGCATCAAACTAGCTTTCGCATCAGTCAATCATCCAGAATCAAATGGTGTAGTCGAAAGAGTCAATGGAGAAATATTCACCTCAGTCTCAAAAATCATCAATGACAACAAGGAGAAAGGCAAGTGGGCGCAGGTCCTCGTTACCGCTGTTTGGGCTCATAACGTCTCCAAGTCAAGGGTGACCACTTTTACACCATTCAGGCTCCTATTCGTTGAAGAAGATATTACTCCAAAAGAAATGAAGTTGGGTTCATTCAGAACAGAAATAGCAGCCACTACCCCAATCCAAAGACTTGTAGAGATTGAAACTACTGAGAACCACAAGCTTAAAGCAGCAGAAAACCTCGACAAATACCATCATGAAACAAAGGCCTGGAGAGACAAAAGAATACTCAGAAAGAGTATATATCCCGGGGACTTAGTGCTGATTCGTCACCTAGACAAGCAGGGTAAGCTCCAATCACAATGGTACGGGCCATTCATCATCACAAAGATGATCAAGCCAGGTGTCTACACTTTGATGAACGAAGAAGGTGTCAAATACGCTCACACCTAGAACGCCGACAACCTTCGACGCTTTTATGCATGAAGATTTGCTACCCGAAATGGGTTGTATATGGATTTTCATGTTTTTCCCAAGATTGTTCTTGAACTTTAGTTATGAAAGAAGAACTAATTTCATAACCATTCACAAGGATGGGCTTTGATGATGGGGGTGGCTTGAATCTAGTGCCCTTTGGAGAGGCATATTCAATGATAGTAATGGGATTCATGGTATGATGGATAAAGGATAAATATGATACTCGGATGACTTGGTTCTAAACTAGAACAACTATCGTTCCCCGGCAACGGCGCCAGAAAACTTGTTAACACTGCATATAGCACCCAGATAAATCCACAAGTGCACGGATGTCAATGTAGCTTTCATGAAGGAGTATTCCAAGATATCAAATTTCCACCGGGAACATGAAGTGAACCAGTGAAGAACTAAGTGTATCCAAGTATAGGTGATAAAAAGGGTAGAGAGAATATGTGTGGGTTCTCTGACTAAGGCAATACTAAATGAGACCTTACTAAAGTTAGATACTGTGAGTGCACTCCCTCAGAACTCACCACAGTAAATAGCTCCGACAGTAAGCACCTAAAGCTCTACTCAAGCTAAACCTACCGTGGTGGACTACACAGGAAAATAGGGCTGTCACCACCTATTGCTACCACCTTCGGAGATTTAGGAGCATTCACAGGCAAGATATAGCCTAAGCACCTCACTTAATCTATAAACTTGACTACTCTAATTTGGTACCTAGAATTGGAGCACCTTAACCGGGCGGTGAAACAAGCAAAGAACAATAAAATAAAGTAATACTTAAGTAATGCAATAGAACAAAGTTACCTCACGATAGAAGAAGAAGAAGGCCAACTTTATTACTCGAAGAAGAGTTGACTCCGCCGAGCTACAAGAGGAGAGGTTGCCAACATGGCCGACTCCTCTTCAAGTTTCTCTTCACTCTCTCTCTTTCTATCTTCTACTTCTCTCTAAGAGAGCCATTGAACTACTACTCTCATGTGGAGAGTGACTACTCTAATGGAAGAAGTATTTGATATTAATGGTTTGTTCCTAGCATGTGTTACAAATGAAGGATGAGGGTCCTATTTATAGTGATCTGGAGGTCGGTAATCTTGAGAGTGGGGGCGGCCGCCTTGGGCCCAGGGTGGGCGCCCTGGCTAGGGTGGGCGCCCTGGACATACCGTACACTCGCACCGATCTTTGATCCAACAGCGATGGCTCACTCCCCCAAGTTGGTTGCATGCGAGATAAGTCGGTTTTGAGTCGGTTCCAACTGACTTAGCCTCCTTGGGTGTATGACAATAGGCCCATGAATCCAAGTGACATCCATCGAGCGCCCTTGGATCAAACCGACTTAGTTTCGACAATTGGGAGACGTAGGATGTTGTTGTCACGGATTGGTGACGTGGCTGGGTCAGTTTGGTGGCACAGCCAGGGTGGGCGCCCTGAGTCCAAGGTGGGTGCCCTGAGTCCAGGGTGGGCGCCCTGGCCCTGGCTGGGTTGCTGGCCCTAACACATTATATTCCTTCTATTTGGTCCATTTGCACTTATTTTTGGTACTTTTCCTACATACAAATATAGACTCCAAGTACAAGCAGAACTAGGTGTATTATAAACATAAATCACTACTTGTATTGTTGGTTGTCCTTATTTTGATGCAATAATGACGGTTAAAAATTGGTAGTTAAGGACCGTCAACAGGCTCCCCCACACTAAACCTTTGCTCATCCCGAGCAAAGATGTGGGCTTAAGCATGTTGGATCAGGAGTTGCTACAATGTGATGCCCTGCAAAAACTCATATACAATCCAATACTACTCTTGAGTTGAGCAGGTTGGAGTTAGAAATCCACCATTAATCTTAGCCATATGGGGCTTATAGCTTTCACCTTGTAATATGCAAGAATAAGATAGAGCAGTAGGTAGAAACTTTGTACCTTGATTTGGTAAAGCTGAGACTCTTTCTAAAGGTTTTCAAGATTTTTAAAAGAGAAGCTTGCCTAAGTTCCTCAAATGGTACACTCGATCGCTCAATGGTGTTTGATAATTCTCACCAAGGCCAAAGATCGTGACCTTTTGCACCTATACTAAAGCTTATGTGGAGCTCATAGGTGAGGAAAGCATAAGCACACTTGAACTAAATATATTGCTAAGTTAGACACTTAGATCAAAAGGAGCAACAAGGCATACAAAATGATCAAGATGTGCAGGTGTGGATATTCGGTATTTGGTGGAACTCCTTGAGACTTTTTCTGATGGTAACTTCTTTTTGAAGGGAGCATGGCTACCAGATTTTCTACATGGGACATCTGGTCTTCCTTTTTTTTTTGCTCGACTTTTTTTCATCAAGAACACTTGATTTTTTTCTCTCATAGCGGGTATTGGGGGCTTCCGCTGTATCATCTCTTATTTGGGGACTATATCTCTTTTTTTCTTAATATTTTTTCTTGTAGCTCATGCCCTTCAAATATATGTCTCAAAATAATGTGTGGAGCTAGTTGTAGATTTCCAATGTGGAAACAGCAAGGGGTGCATGGTTATTTGGTGGTTGCGTACTTCCAATGTAGAAGTAGCAAGGGGTGCACGTGTAAGTGATCTTGATCAAGAAGCATGACTAGTTTCTCTACTTAGATCAATATGGCCTAACCAAGCTCAAAGCAGTCAAGTGGCTTTTTATGGGCCTTTCCTATCTAGGGAACATGTATATGGCTTGTGGTAGGAATTTAACACCATCGAGAAACTTTAGCAAGGGTTTTGAGATTTTTCAAAATAAAACTTCAGATTTGTCTCTACCATTCCTCAGACAAGTTAAAAGATTTACTCTATTCTCTACCACAACTAATCTCACAAGAGCATAGACTTGGTTATAGCATGTGTATCCCATAATAGCGTTTGACTTAAGATGAACTCTAGTTTCACATGCTCAAAACTTAAGCAGTAAAGGGTTGTATGAAGAGCCTTTGTAAAGTATCACAGAGCAACTATTCATCATTTTCAACAAAACTTTAAGGTGTCAATTTAAGATAGGTACTTAAGTCAAGATTAATTATCACCTCTTTTGCATCAGATTCTAGCAAGGCATGGAAAGATTGTATATGTAAGAATTCAAGCCTTGCAAACTTTTATCTTTCGTAATGTGATCATGATTATTACTATATCATTGTTATTATTATTTGCACATTAATTGTTTCACAATGCGAGGATCGAAAAAATTGATGAAGATAAATGAGAGTGATGAAGCATTGTCATAACTGAGCGCGGGGAGGCACTCCCCCACACTTTTCTTTTTCATGGAGTTGAAATTCTTCTGCTTGGATGAGTCTCCTTTGATTCTTTATTTATTTATTACTTCTAAGATGCATGTCTACTATGAAATAAGCCTATTCTAAATGCATAACACTTTGATGAGTGTTTTTATTGAAATGTAAACATGCAACCTATTAGCTAAAAAATGCAGATTTGGAAAGGAAAACATGCAGGTGCCACCTATACTAAATGTCGTAAAGCACTTAAATGTTACCTCCATGCAGTGATGAGAATGGTGGTCTCCTTTGGTTGCTTGAGTTGGGGTTGGGTTTCCCAACCCCCACGCTGGTTTTTCTTTTTCTCTTTTTTTTTCAATATCTGTGCTGATTCAAAGACACCAAGAGTGAAAGCAATAGGGTTCTACTAGTATAGAAGTACTAGTGAACCAAAACTTTATTCATCACAAAGCAAATTGAGGCACATCGCATGATAGAAAATGGAGCAACATTTTATCATGCTAAAGGGAGATCATGGTGAAAGAGAAAGATACTTATGTCATGTATTAAATTTTTTTAGATCTTTTTAACATTTAACATGACAACAAGTTGCATAAGAAGAGGGTTTCATGTTTAATCATTTAATTTAGAGATGAAGATATAAAGATAAAACATGGGCACTGAATTTTAACATCTCAATCTCCACTCTTCCTATGTTAAGACAAGACATGATAGAAGTTCATATGCACAAGAATGTGAGCTGATTTATTTTAAGAAAAGTAATGATTTAAAAATCAGCCACATACCTTTTTGATGTTACCTTTATGAGTCGGCTTGGGAGCGGGAGCCATGGAGGTGAAGGCGCCCACCGTGGCCAGGGCAGGCGCCCTTGGTGTGAGGGCAACCGCCCCCACACTAACAGGTGGACCACTCTCCCTTTGGTGTGCCGCCTCTTGGGGTGTAGTAGAGTGTGGGCATAACACACACTTGTTTATTTGGGCATGGAGAAAGTCAGTTTGGTGCCTCCATATGTATGACACTGGGCCAATGGATCCAAGTGACCTCACTCAGGAGCCCTTGGATCAAACCGACTTGATTTCGACAATTGGGAGATGTGGGAAGGTGTTATCATGGATGGGTGACGTGGCTGGGTCTGGGAGCCGGCACCCCCAGGGCGGGCGCCCTGGCCAGGGCGGGTGCCGCCTGGTGAGGGCGGGAGCCATGGCCCTGGCTGGGTCACTGGCCCTATCACGTTTCATTGCCTTCCCTTGGTATTTTTCCTTGAATGGATCATCACTGCTTTTAAGTTCTCCATTCTCGATTAGCCTCAGTCTTGAATTATACAATTGCATTTTGTCTTTCGCCTCAAATTCCTTCTGATTTCACCCATCATATGCTTGCTAAATCTTGATTCATGATTTTTGATATCTGCAACAAAGTCTAGTGCAAGATGATACTATAAACCCAACCGATGTGTGAGCGCATCGGCCGGTGCAACAATTAGGACTTTTTTAGGTTGGCACCATTTTTATTCAAAAAGGAACATGCATGAATTTAAAGGTAAAATATTTCTTTTTTATTATTTTTCTTCATTTTTTTGTGATTATATATGTTTCAAACTTATGATGATAAAAGCTAAACAGACTTTATTGAATTTAATGTATGCGGGTTATCTTCCCCTAGTGCTTTTTTAAGTCATAAGCTAGACCTTTGCAATTAGGCTACAAGAACTTGCGCCAATGCAACTACGAGTTTTGGAATACTTATGGTAAACAAAAGCGTCCATAACAATCCTTTTGAAAGTTTCATAAGGAGAGACGTAGGATGGTTGCTACTCTCATAAGCGCTAGCTGCAGTAGGAAATATAGACTCAGGAGATTTCTCATGAACATGTGATCTTGTGGTTCTTCTATAATATAGCTTTGATGTTCGCTCACATGATCCAACTTATTTGACTCCAAATTTGATCCCTCGAGAATGTCAATAGACCAAACATATTCATGAATGCCTTCTTGCCTATGACATTCTACGAGTGGATCTTCATCCTCCTCTTCTATTAAGACAGGGGTCGACGCCTCTGACGATTCTTGTTCCTATTCCATGTTAACCCAAGGGTTTAGATTGTCTCCTTGGTTTGAGTTACCAATGAAGAAACAAGGGGGTTCAGACGGGGAAGCAAAGTCAAAGGTGGAAGAAGATATTAGTTTGAGGGGCTCTTGGATGACCAAATCTTGATGATGATTTGGGGTCATCGATGTGAATGATCTATGTTGAAAGTTATTTCCAACATTAGAAGAGCGATCCTCCTCAAATTTTAAAGGATGAATTTCTTCTTCCATTGTTGTCCCTTCGAATGGTTTAAGAATTGAGGTGATAGCCAATGGTATGGATGGAATTGGTAAGGATTTGGCTATTGAAACTTTTTCTTGCATGGGGTTGGAATGTCCTTTTCTTCAGGGGAGTTATCATGGACATCAGTGTAGGGGGTGTTTTCTAGGATCCTATCAAGGATAGCTCTCGCCTCACTACTAGAAAGATGTAAGAAGGCTCCTCCAGAATCAAGATCAAGGAACTGTGTGGATTCCTTCCTAAGACCCACATAGAAATATTCCAAAAGCATAGGATCAGGTATAGAAAGTTCAGGGCCAGATGTGTAAAGGTCTATAAACATATAAGGTATAAATTCATTGTAGCAGCAATCTATGGCCCCCTTTAAAAATGCTACAAAAATCATGGCAACAACAATATACGAGTCCTTTAAGTAAGGGGTGCAAATGCATTATTCATATTTACCTTTTATAACACCAATCCCGATGGGTTTCAAGTCTGCAAAAGTGTAAGCTACATGAATGCTTTGTCTTCATCATAGCCTGTAGGGATGCGAGTATCCGAAGTGGTTGCAAGTGCATAGTCAAACAAAAAATTGCAAAAACAACACTTTGTTTATTCGTGTTTAGGCTATGGATGGTAGAGCCAAGACAGGCATGAAGGATTATATTAATTCAGGTAGAATGTTCCTATGTCTAGCCGCAGGGGCTCTGGTGTGCTGCCCACTCTTGTATTAGGCATATAATGTTGGGTTACAAACAATTAATGGTGGTCGAGAGACAGCTCGGAGGAAATCTTGTCTATGGTTTTTGTGAGTGTGTGTATGCATATACAATATAATGTGTGCGCTTGTTGAACCAGAAAGTGTTCATCAAGCCCATCCCCTCCAACCCCCAAATGAGCTCCCAGGCTCCCCTTTTCTAGCACAAGGGAAGGAGCTTTAAGATACAAAGGTATAGTTTTAGGTGTCTTCAGACCACACTTCATTGGCGATGACGCCTTCTCATCGTTGTTGTGATTGCCATGTCTTGTTGTCCTTCTTCATGTCGTGGTGCTACAACATGGGAGGGTAGAGAGGCACTGTCCCTAGAGACGTAGGATTCTGGCTACGCCCTGCGGCGCACTGTTGTGTGTGGCACCTTCTACTGCCTTGTGGTTGGGCGTTGTACACAACACAGGTATAGGGGGCCATCCAGGCTCTAATGTGAAGAGTGGACAAGGTCCCATTTCATTCCGCTAGACCCTCATTTCCATAGGGTCAGGCGGATCAGAGTCTTATATGTCGGCGGAAGACTCGATGGTCCCTTCCCTCTAGTTAGGCGCCTCACCAGGGCCAAGACCGCTTTGCCACTAGGCAAGGTTTGTGTCTCAACTGAGCCTACTCCGCTCGGGCTCAAGGCCCTTTTCACATAGGCCCATAGGTGGGCTAGTGCTATCTTTATGCGGTGGGCTAGGATGTAGTTTGGGCCACATTCCTTGGACTAGAAAATATTTCCCGCCCAACAATATCACTTCTCCTGTGTTTTTGGTGCTACTATTTTAAGATAATTTTAGGGAACACTCTTGAACAAACAACTAGTAAAAGTAAATTGTCACATTTATTATTTGTTATTCGCCTTTGTATCTTAACATATCAAATTTTTATTCTTGTCTAACAATAGAAACAATTGTTAACTGTCTTTGTGCCAACACATATAGATCAGATTTTGATGGGTTTGTTGTTTTCGCAAAAGTTTTTTTTATTTCAGAACTGAAAACTGCAAGTTATGGCCACATAACTTATAAAAAATTGAAGCTATGATTTTCATATAAATATATATATAATAATTTTCGCCTAACAAAACTCTAAAATTTAGATACCTAATTTTTAGCAAGTCCTTTTTTTTCATAGGCACTAAGGTCAATGCATTCTACCAAAAAGGTCACTCGAGATACATATGCACTTGTGTGATTTGATCTAGTCCCCTTATCTTGAAATATAAGGAATCTAATGTGTCAGGGAGTATTCGTCCCAATTGGCATGTAGCCAGGTTCATCACTATAGTCACTGGTCCCGCCTCTCAATGGCTCCAAAATGGCGTCACTAGTTTAATTTTTAAAAATAATTTTATTATGATTTTTCTATAATTTTTTTCAAAAATATAAATAAAAATATGTTTAAAGAATCTAAATTCTTTTTGGACGGAGAACAATTTAAGTCCAAAAGAACTAAAACTAAAAAAAAAAGTTTCTACATATAGGTGCAAAAGAAGAACTATATCGAGTCTAAATTATAAGATATTTTACTTTTTTAAATCATGAGAAAGCATGTACATTTGCTTGCTTCTATCCGAGCAACTCTAGTGGGGTAGCCTTCAAATTAACACCATTACTTCTGATCCAAGGTCTTATCTAGTTTTGAGGGCTTGGGGATGATGAAGCTCATGGTGTTGAGGAGTTTTTGTTCATCTATTTAGCAGACACCGATGAGTAATGTAAAGCTTTGCAAGTTTTCAAAAATAACCTCTAATCGGGGTGCTTTTATTTTATTTATCTCCCCTTGGATAGGTAATCTCTAAGTGTGTGCCACACGCCATGTCACCCAGTACGTCAGTTGTGACACGTTAATGACAATTTAGGGGCTCTCTATTCAACGTTGTGATGTTTTTGTTGACGATTAGAAGCATCATAGTCTAGTGACGAAAGTGTCATACGGCATTTTTCTTCGATTCGTCGTCGTAGAAGGGGGTTTAGAGAGATGCACCTTCTATGACAACAGTACTTTCATCATGGGAAGGTCACGGTAGAAATACTGTGACGAAACAAAAATCCTGTCTGTGACGTGTATGCCTTGTGGCGAACGAAAAAAAATCCAGGTTAATTACTAGCTTAACCCAAGGCTACTCCTACTTTTTTATAAAAAAAAAATCTGTGCAGGCATTCTGGAACGTAGCATTATTCTGAAATCTAAGATCTGCAAGTGAAGTCCACCGTTTTAACAAGAGCTAAGCGAGCTTCCGTCCACTTTTTCTTAATACAGAGCTTTCCGGTCCCTGTGCGATGCGCAGTGTTGCATCATCATCATATAATAAGCCATAGAGATGCCCATCCAATTCAGGGGGCATACAGTCTCTCTGTGACGTGGACGCATGTTTGTATTATGGTCAACGGCCAATCTGTCTTTGTCCACTTGTCACACATCGTCGTCCGTTTCCTTAAAAAAAACACATCATCGTCCGTTCTGCCGCCAGTACCCTTAAAATTTTTTTATATTTGTAGCAAAGACGAATGCAAATTGATAAGCATGTCCAATGCTTCCAATCTATATTATCATATTATATTACAGGCATGCTTTGCGACAAAAAATTGGCAAAGTCAAATATTTCGTGAGAGCAAAAGTTAGACAAAAAATATTACCATAGATTTGGCCAGTTAAATGTGAAAAGTTAATATGTTTTGGTAGCAAACCAAGAAAAATTTTACTGTGCTTAGAAATAATAAGAGCTCATTCGTTTCTTTATATCACGTGGTTTAAAATTTGGAGGAACCAACCAATAGGAACTAAGTTGTGGACCCGAACTAAAGACTTGTGGGGCAGGAACTAGTCTATGATTAGATCGAAAGGGGTATAATGGTACTTGTGCTTCGGATGAGTTTGGCGCCGTCTCCTACAGCGTGTTAGCTAAACTGTTTCAAGTCTTTTAGTTAGGATCCTTCGGATCATTGAGTTAGAGTCCAGTCAGGTTAGCAGGTTGTGCGTTCCTGGAGTCGTGCTTGGGGATGACACGATCTGGAGGTCGAGAGTCGGTCTGCGCCACGGCATGTAACGGCAGCACGTTGTACGTGTCGTGTAAAAGGTGTCGTACTCGGTATGTACTGTGGTGCGGGAGTATTCTATAAATAAAGAGAATAAAGGGCCGAGGAAGCTGCGACGTTGTGCAGCACATAAACTTCGTGTTTCGTTCATATTCGTGTTTTCCAATCTAGAGCTTGCTCGCCGCGGTCACCACGCAGAGTTCGCCGCCGTCGTGAACCGGGCAGGGACCAGGGCATTGCCTGGTTCCAACAAGTGGTATCGGAGCCATTGGTTGTCGACGAGGTGGAGGTGACTAGCTGGTGAGGTCGCTGGTGGGAGACATCGACCGGAACGAAGACAGTTCGTGCGCGTGAACTCAAGCGCCGTCGTGATGGGTACGTCGGGGGAGAAGGAGTCGATGGAGCGAGCGTTCAACCAGGCTGCTGGCAACCTGGTCTGGCCAATGCTCTCCCGGACAAATTATCAAGAGTGGTCGTCTCACATCCAGTGCAATCTGGAGGGGATGCTTCTTTGGGATGCCGTTGAAGCGGCGGATCCTGCCAAGGTGGAAAGACGCCGAGATCGCCTGGCACTTGGTGCTATGCTGCGCGGTGTACCACAAGATATGCACTCGATGCTCCTAAACAAGAAGAACGTGAAGGAGGCATGGGAGGCAATCAAGACCATGCGTCTTAGGGCAGATCGCGTCAAGGAAGTAAACGCCCAAAAGTTGCTGGCTGAATTCGAGGCAATTACGTTCAAGCCAGGGGAAGCCATTGATGATTTTGCCATGCGCATCACGAAGCTCGTCACAGAGTTGCGAGGACTTGGGCAGGAGAGTGTCACCGATGCAAGGATGGTGAAGAAATTCCTCCGGGTCGTACCTGCAAAGTATGGCCAAGTCGCCGTGGCGATCGAGATGTTCAAGGACATGAAGACGTTGACAATCGAGGAGCTTGTGAGTCATCTGCGTGTAGTCAAGGAGAGGTCTGAGCCCTCGGTAGATCAGATCACGGACAAAGTTCCTAAACTTCTGCTTATGGAGGAGGAGTGGGCGGCAAAACACAAGAGTCGTGCAGTTACAGATTCGTCTTCAGGGTCTGGAAGCAAGGACCGTGGCCGCTATGCAAGAAGGAACGGTCCGGTGGGCGCGGTGGCAATGACTCGAGGGACTCCGGTGGGAAGAATCTTACGTCAATGGGTACACCACGACGCAAGGGTAGATGCCGCAAGTGTGGGATCTACGGGCACTTTGGAAAAGAGTGCAAAACCAATCCAAAGGAGGAGCGAGAAGAAACTGCACATCATGCCAATGCAGATACTGATCCAGCATTGATGGTGGCACAAGTTTGCAATCTTGTGCAGACTACGGCGTCAAGTGAACAGCGTGTGTTTCTGAATCAAAAGCGAGTTTTTCCAGCCATGTATGGGGAAGACGCATGGGTGCTCGACACTGGGGCGACAAACCACATGACAGGCTGCAGGGAGGCTCTTGCGACTCTGGATGAAACAGTCCGAGGCGCGGTACGGTTTGGAGACGGGTCAACAGTAGAGATCCATGGGATCGGTGCTGTCACCATCGCCGGGAGGAGCAATGATCACAGAGTCCTAACTGAGGTATATTTTATTCCATCTTTGAAGTGCAATATTATCAGTCTTGGTCAGCTTGAGGAAGGGGGATGCAGAGTTGAGATCGACAAAGGCGTCCTGGAGGTCTTCGAGCGACAGCAGACTGTGGTGGAGAAGCGTAGAGTGTTGATCCGGGCTGAGAGAAGAAATTGCCTATATATCTTGAAGGTGAACCTGACAAAGCCTGTTTGCTTGATGTCAAAGATGGATAAAGAAGCCTGGCTGTGGCATGCTCGTTTTGGGCACCTGAATTTCAGATCATTGAGTGATCTGGGGGCAAAGCAGATGGTGGAAGGACTGCCGGTGATACGTCGTCTAGAGCAGGTTTGTGATGGCTGTGCGCTTGGTAAGCATCACAGAAAACTGTTCCCCTCAATGTCTACATATCGTGCCCAAGAAAATCTGGAGTTGGCACATGGCGATCTGTGTGGCCCGATCACACCACCAACACCGGGTGGAAAATCGTATTTTCTGTTGATCGTGGTTGATTATAGCAGATACATGTGGTTAGAATTGCTGGCGGCAAAAGATGAAGCACTGAGTTACTTCAAAAGTTTCAGGATAGCTGTTAAAGTTGAGTCGGGTTGTCGTCTGAAAGTTTTCAGAACTGATCAGGGTGGTGAGTTTATTTCAAATGCATTTGCTGATTATTGCAAAGATCATGGCATCAAGCGGAACACCACAACACCTTACACTCCACAGCAAAACGGAGTAGTCGAACGACGGAATCAGACAGTCGTCGAGATGGCTCGCTGCTTACTGAAGAGCATGGGTGTGCCGGGACAGTTCTGGGGTGAAGCAGTCAAAACTGCAGTATATCTGTTGAATCGCTCGCCAACTAAAAGCTTAAATGGCAAAACTCCGTTTGAAGTTTGGTTCGGGAGAAAACCAAATGTCCGGCATCTACGAACTTTTGGGTGCACGGCTTATGCCAAGCGCACTGGTCTAGGAGTCAACAAGCTGGCTAACAGGACGCTGCCAGGTGTTTTTCTTGGATATGAGCCGGGGATGAAAGGCTATCGGGTGTTTGATCCTGTTAGCAAGAAGCTAGTACTCTCACGGGATGTGATCTTTGATGAACAACGCAGATGGAATTGGGAGGAGAAGGTAGCCGACATCAATCAGTTGGCACCGTAGTTTACAGTAGTCTATTCTGACGGGCCTGTAGCTGATCAAAGTCCGACAACAGGGCTCTTGCCGGTTCAGACTGAAGATTCTCAGGATTTTCAGGTAGATGACCAGGGGGCTGGAGCGGGTGATCAGGGGCAATCGGCTGTTGCAATTCCATCAGAGGGGGGTGCTCAGGGCTCGCCTCCTCACACTCCCGCGGGTTCGGTGGTAGCATCAAATCTGCCGCACATCCAGTGGGCTACACCACCGACAGGAGGAGGAGTTGATTCAGAGGGAATCCCGTTGAGGTACAGGACTATACCAGACCTACTTGATGCCACTGACGAGATGCAGAATTTTCAGTACAGTGGAGTTTGCTTATCTGCAATGGATGAGCCAGCTACGGTCGAGGAAGCCATGAATCAAGACTGTTGGCGTCAGGCCATGAAGTCTGAATTGCAGGCCATTGAAGATAACAAAACTTGGGTGGTCAGTGATTTGCCAAAGCAGCAAAAGGCCATTGGTTTAAAATGGGTGTTTAAGGTAAAAAAGGACCCTCAAGGGAGGATTGTCAAGCATAAGGCGCGTTTGGTGGCAAAAGGGTATGCTCAGAGGCATGGAGTTGACTATGACGAAGTATTTGCTCCGGTTGCTCGGATTGAAATAGTGAGGTTGTTGTTGGCGCTAGCAGCTCAGAGTGGATGGGAAGTATACCATATGGACGTCAAATCGGCGTTCCTGAATGGAGACTTAACTGAAACCGTTTTTGTTCAACAGCCGCCGGGTTTCGTTGTCGGCAGCGGAGGAAAAGTACTGAGGTTGAAGAAAGCACTCTACGGTCTAAAGCAGGCACCAAGGGCCTGGAACGCGAAGCTTGACAAGGAGCTTGTAACTCTCGGTTTTGAGAGGAGCAAGTTGGAGTATGCTGTGTATAGAAGAAGCAACAAGAAGTCTTTCTTGCTTGTTGGAGTATATGTGGACGATCTGATAATCTCTGGTCCAAATGTCAAGATATCAAGCAATTCAAGCAGGAGATGCAGAAAACGTTCAGTATGAGCGATCTTGGGTTATTAAGCTATTACCTAGGGATTGAGGTGAAGCAAAGTTCAGAAGGAATCACTCTTTGTCAGGGTAGTTATACAACCAAGATACTGAAGTCCATAGGTATGTCTGGGTGCAATCCGTGCATTACACCTATGGAGGTCCGGCTCAAGCTCAGCAAGATCAAGGAAAGTGATGAAGTTGTGGAGACTACAGCATATAGAAGCATCATCGGGAGTCTACGGTATCTGGTCAACACACGACCTGACATTGCTTATTCTGTCGGTGTGGTGAGTAGATACATGGAGGCTCCAGGCAAAGAACATTGGGCTGCTGTCAAACACATACTCAGGTATCTAAAAGGAACGGTTGAGTATGGTTGCAAGTATGAGCGAGGCACTGATCTGAAACCGTTTCTATTGGGGTTTAGCGACAGTGATTTCGCTGGTGACGTTGAAGACAGGAAGAGCACTTCGGGAGTCATTTATTTCCTTGGGACAAGCTTGGTCACATGGGCTTCTCAAAAGCAGAAAATTGTGACGTTATCGTCCTGTGAAGCAGAATACGTTGTCGGGGCAGCAGCAGCGTGCCAAGGGATTTGGCTAAGCCGACTGGTGGGAGACTTGTTGGGAACTAAGGAGGCACCTGTGAAGCTTCTGATGGATAATTTGTCTGCAATTGCACTGAGCAAAAATCCTGTGCACCATGACAGGAGTAAACATATTGATACTAAGTATCACTTCCTGCGTGAGTGTATCGAGGATGGAAAGGTGGAGATAGATCACATTAACACAGCTGATCAGTTGGCTGATATGTTCACCAAGGCGCTTGGGCGAGTCAGGTTTCAGGAGCTGAGGAAGAAATTGGGTGTCATCGAGTTAAAACAGGTTTAGGGGGTGTTTGTTAGCTAAACTGTTTCAAGTATTTCAGTTAGGATCCTTCGGATCATTGAGTTAGAGTCCAGTCAGGTTAGCAGGTTGTGCGTTCCTGGAGTCATGCTTGGGGATGACACGATCTGGAGGTCGAGAGTCGGTCTGCGCCACGGCATGTAACGGCAGCACGTTGTACGCGTCGTGTAAAAGGTGTCGTACTCGGTATGTACTGTGGTGCGGGAGTATTCAATAAAGGGCCGAGGAAGCTGCGATGTTGTCAGCACATAAACTTCGTGTTTCGTTCATATTCGTGTTTTCCAATCTAGAGCTTGCTCGCCGCGGTCACCACGCAGAGTTCGCCGCCGTCGTGAACCGGGCAGGACCAGGGCATTGCCTGGTTCCAACACAGCGATCCTCTTCCTACCGACGTGCTCGCGCCGTCTTCCTCTTCCTGCGCAACCACGCCTTTCTCCGAACAGAGCGGCAGCCTCCCATAGTCCCACGCGCCTCCTAGGAGAACCTTGCCCGCCCATGGCTACTGCGGTGGGCGCGGGCATGGGCACCGACGAGCACCGCGGCATAGGTCGGCTGCTCCAGCGCCCGACTCTGTAGCTCCACCGGGTAGTCCCGGACGCATGAGAATTGGTCAGTACCTATTGGCCAGAGCGCAGAATGCGGCCTGTAGCCAGATGCAACCTTCTTCGACGATTTGATGTTGCATCAGTATGTAGTTGGGATGGAAGGATGGCCCCCCTGGAAAACTCTCTTGTTGCGCTCAGATGACCTTGAGGACGCCGTCGGCGACGAGCAGGAATTTCTCGGTGGGGAGGTAGTGGCATCTGTAGGGTCAGATGGACTTGAGGGCGCGGTCCCTGGCGACATGCAGGCAGCAGCGAGTCCCGACCGTGGAATTGGGTTAGGGAGTTAGACTAAACTGCCCTTATATAAAATTAATTAATTTTCTTAATTAACAGCGGTAGTAAATAATTTTCACATGCGGAACCGATGGTTCTTCCCAAGCACCGTAACAAAGCTCGCAAACCAAATATATAGCAGCCATGTCAAAACCGCCACTAATGGAGCAGAAGCCACTCGGTAATTACTAACGAGTTACAGTAACTTGTGATTTGGGGTGAACTATCAATGAAACAGGGTAAGAAGTGAAACGACTTGATGTCAGTCTTTTACGTTTGTGCATTTGGACTTAGGAGAGTGACAGATATGAAAAATAAGACCAGATACAGCTTCCTCAAGCTTCAGCAACAGATGTTCCACACCAATCAGCTTGCAAATAACTTGGCGGGCAAGCCGTGGAATATGGCGCCAGTCAACAACCACTCCAAATTATTTTTTGTTGGTTAGTGTTTGGATGGTCCACCATTTTCGGTCTCTTATAACAATTTTCAGTCCACCATAATTATTTGAGTAAATGACCCAAATATACTATGTACTAACTAGCTATTGATTCTATCTTATAAGGTACGAATAGGAATTTTTGACTTAAATCTTAGTCAGTGTCCTTTATTTGAGCAAATGAGCTTAACTTGGCAAGCTGAGTTCCTTAGCTTGGTCTTGCCTACCTGGGTTTAAGGTCCTCAACTTGACATGGATGCTCACGTTCCCCTGAATTTATTATAGCATTTATTTACTGGTTGGCAACGTAACTATTATTGCATCTTTATACAAACTTAACTGATACAATTTCACTTGGGACAATTCAAAATTCTTTATATTCCAAGATGGAAGGAGTATTTAATATTGCACAAGCAACTTGGTGTAGTTTGAGTAACTATCTCATTCCAAATAATGTGTTGTATCATTATTCATTAATTTACACTATAAAATTATCCGGAGGGACTTAATTCTTAGCTTTATACATAACTACAGATTGTGAGAGACGATGTGGTAATAGATAAACACATTCCATTCCTGATAGCCAAACACCCTAAGATGATGCCTTTAGTAGGGATGATCTTGATTCTCATAGAAATGTTTTTTTAGATTTACACAGTGCAACGCAGACACTTATAATACGCACGCACACTCACCCCTATCAACACACGTACGCAAATCCTACCCCTACCCCTACCCCTACCCCTACGAGCACCTTCAAAGAACTGAACACCCGACAAATCTAAAGATTCCCGAAGTCACCATTGGCACCTCATTGTCGACGGGAACGTCGCTTACTAATTAACGTATAATGCCGCTAAATCTTTAGAAAAATCCATAAAAAGGTGCGAGCACTAGGATTTTAACACTGGTAGGTAGTGTCCCACTAGACTATTCTACAATTAAACTACAAGTCAATTGACCTAGATTCTCTCCAATCGCAACAAACAATTCAGTAGATAGATCAGAATGACCTTGTCGAACCGTTTGAATAGTAGTTGCAGTCTAATTCATAAGAAAAACAATAAAAATATATATAAAATGAAAATATGTAAGAAACTAATTTTTATACATGAAGAACAATTTAAATACAACATGTTCTAGCTAGTTTTTTTCTTGAGATTATGTTCTAACTTGTCGCAGTAGATTAAGAAAGAACTAAAAATAAAAAATAAAATTGATAGTAAATATCTGCAAAAGAAATACTACTTTCATCCCAAATTATAAGACCTTTTGGTTTCTTTACATTCATATATATATATATATATATTTTTTTGTGATGCACTTGTCTAAATGTATACAAAAACAATGCACATAAAAATTTCAAAACATCTTATATTTTGAAACACACAGAAAGTAAAACAGAGAGTCGGTAGGAAACCACCTCTAGTCAATTCATGAGCCTGTACAATGAAAACGTGAAAGGTGTCTCGGCTCAGACAGCTTGCTCCTAACCTGTTTGGCGTGATTCTCCGGAGAATCAGACCTGTTTCCGTCAGCCAAAAGGCCGGAGCACCTCTAATTTTCTGTCATCCTACTTTTTATCAAAATTCTTTTATTTTTTGAGGTTTTTTTTTATAAATTTCTTTGTGTACTATAAGTAGACCGGCACAGTTCACACGACACACATCTCCTCAGCTGGCAGTGGCCAAGCCAGCCGCCAAGAAAGCCAAACCAGCCGCCCTCGATGGAGAAGAGCGCCAGCAATGGGGTGGTGGCGGCTGTCCCGGCCGCCTCGTGGAACTTCGAGCCGAACGAGACCCTCCTGGGCCTGACGGCGCTCTCGGTGCGCGGCGTGCTGGGCAGGGTCAAGGCCGGGATGGTGGAGGACGCCGGCGATGGGGGGAGGCCCGTGGTCCCGATGGGCCACGGCGACCCGTCGGCGTTCCCGTGCTTCCGGACGGCGCCGGAGGCCGTGGACGCCGTCACCGGCGCGCTGCAGTCCGGGGAGTACAACTCCTACTCTACCTGCGTCGGCCTTGAGCCCGCACGGAGGTGAGGTGACTTCTTGGCCTCGGCTGCTTCTCTTTTTATTTCTACTGCTTCGGTTCCTGTAGTTATTTCTAGATGCAAATCCGAGTTCCTAATGTTGAAATAATATGTTGAGTAAACTGGTCCTGGCATTTCGCAGTCGAAATTTTTCATTTTTCATCGGGGTTAATGGTATTTCGTTGTGTTAACTGCGTTAGTTAACACAGACTGACTGATGAAAATTGGACTGGTGCTGTGGAAAGGCTCTTTGACTTCCACACATTTCAGAAAAGAGATTGTTGGAGTCAGCCTGATTTTAAATTTTTATAGCCAGTTCTAGTTAACAGAGTCTGTGCTCTGTTTACGAATCAGTGAACCTCACATCTGCCAGTTAGCCAGTATTGTCCTTGCCAACTTGCTGTGAAAGCAGACAGTTGACTGGTGCTGTGGAAAGGATGCCTGACTCCCCGACCTTATTTCGATTGTACAACGTTAATTCATTATTGCTGGAATCAGCACGATATTAACAGTCAGTTGTAGTTAACACAGTCTCTGCTCTGTTTGGGAATCACTGAACCTTAAAATCTACCAATATTGTCTTGGCCAACTTGCTGTGATAGCAAACACTCACGCGGTACAAATGATACAATATAACAAAAAAACATACATGTGAATAACTATTTGACTGACTGATGCTGTGGAAAGGTTGTTTGCCTCCCCACTTTATTCAGAGAAAAGATTAATTCATTATTGCTGAAGGAAACATGCTCTGTTTGCGAATCACCGAACATTGTGTCTGTGTCTGCCAATATTGTCCCTGAACTTTATGTGATAGCCTCTAACATCAATAATACAAGGGGAAATATTGTTTTCCACCTTGGTTCATGTTCCAACTATAAGATTCACTTCCTTAGATTGTGATGAGTCTTGAGATTTTTTTTGGTTTTCCCATCAGTTACATGACTTTCACAAGATCCGGGTCGTAAGAAAAAAATTAAAAACAACTGAATCACTGAATCCTGCACCTGTGCTTTCATGAGGTGTCTTGATGCCTGGAGCTTGTACACTCAAATTTTCTCCGGACATGTATTGTAAATTTGTTTGCAGTAAAAGTAAAAACTACACAGCATTTAAGTTCCTCCAATTAATAAGAATTTCATTATACATCTTTTTTCTTCAGAACTCTAACCATTACCGTACATTGGCTTAAAACCTTAAATTTCAGGTCCATTGCTCAGTACTTATCCCATGATTTGCCGTATAACTTGTCACCTGATGATGTCTACCTCACAAGTGGCTGTGCTCAAGCAATTGAGGTAATCTGCTCTGTTTTAGCTCGTCCTGGCGCCAACATCTTGGTTCCAAGGCCTGGCTACTTGTTCTATGAGGCACGCGCTGTTTTCAATGGCATGGAAGCACGGTATTTCGATCTTCTACCTGAGAAAGATTGGGAGGTTGACATTGACGGCGTCCAGGCTCTTGCTGATAAGAACACTGTTGCCATGGTCATTGTGAACCCAGGAAACCCATGTGGCAACGTCTACACCTATGAGCACCTGGCCAAGGCAAGTTCCAATAAGATACTTCTGGTTCTTCCTTAATTAGTTAACGTTTCTTGGGCAATACATAGCCTGAATGCCTATTTGTGTCCATTATTTTCTAGGTTGCTGAGACCGCACGGAAGCTTGGCATATTTGTCATAGCAGATGAGGTTTACGCACACTTGACATTTGGAGAGAGGAAATTTGTTCCGATGGGTGTGTTTGGGGCTGTGGCTCCAGTGCTGACACTGGGTTCCATATCAAAGAAATGGGTGGTGCCTGGATGGCGGCTTGGATGGATAGTTACCAATGATCCAAATGGTGTATTTCAGATGACTAAGGTTGTTTACTTCTCATCATTAAACAATTGTTATGTGATAATCAGTATTGGAGGTTGGTTTGCATTTCATATAACAAAATGGCCTGGGTGCTGACATGTCTGGTCAAATAGATTCTTCAGATTTTGGAGTTAAATGATGAAGGTACCATGCCAATGCAATGCTTATTCTTTTCTTCTCTTCTGTCAGGTAGTGGGCAGCATCAAGAGCTACCTTGATATCTCTGCTGATCCTGCAACATTTGTCCAGGTAACTATAACTGCATTGCCATTTTCCTGAAAGATTTGACACAGTCATAGTAAAATATTGGTTTGCATAGACTTTATCACAAAATTTTGTTTGTCAGGGAGCAATTCCAAACCTCTTCGAGAACACAAAGGAGGAATTTTTCCAAAAAACCACTAAAATTATAAAAGAAAGTGCAGACATATGCTGGGAAAAGTTGAAGCGCATCAATGCAATCACATGCCCAAGCAAACCAGAGGGATCCATGTTTGTAATGGTCTGTGAGTCACTGTATATACTCTTCCATGTTGCAGGACACCATGAGGGATTCACTAACAGGGTGTGAAATTCCCATGAGTTGCTACAGGTGAAACTGGAACTGTCCTGCTTGCAGGGCATCAAAGATGACATGGACTTTTGCTGCCGGCTGGCAAATGAAGAATTAGTGGTTGTTCTGCCAGGTGATCTAATGTTCTTCCAAATGCATTATTCATTTGAAACTACAGTTCTAGAATGCAGATTGGTTCTAGGAATATTTTTTTCCATCCACCTTGAGATCACCTTTTTATTTGAGATTTAACACTCTGGAAACCAATTGTCAGGATGTGCTGTGGGCTACAAGGATTGGCTTCGGATCACCTTTGCAATTGATCCATCTTCTCTCGAAGATGGGCTTGACAGGCTCAGGTCCTTCTGCTTGCGATACAAGAAGCCAACAAAGTGATAAGATAAAGTCACTGGTTCCATGAGACGACAAACTGTTATGAACATGTACACAGATAGATGATGTTATATCATCTTCACTCGAAGATGATATATTTGATGCTCTATGTGTGATGTTGGTCATCTTCACTCGAAGATGATATATTCGATGCTCTATATGTGATGTTGTATCATCTTCACTCGAAGATGAGATATTTGATGCTCTATATGTGATGTTGTATCATCTTCACCCGAAGATGATATATTTGATGCTCTAGTTCTGTAGTAATAATAAGCAATGGGCTCTGTTTCTCTGTCATCTACTCATCTAATGTGAAGTGAAGGCGCAATACAAACTTTAGGGGATCTGAAGTGTTGAATACTCCACCTCTTTGCTGGAAACCATCAAATTTGGCTTAATAGCTTTCGTAATGAAATCACCACTTCCTTTCTAGTCCCACGGTTCTAAATTATAGGTCATTTGTTTTTCTAAATACATTGTGTTTACTATGCGTCTTAGATACATTCTTTACTGCAGAGCAAAAATTATTCATCCAGAAAAGCAAAATGACTCACAATTTGCAACCGGAAGAGTAGGCTTCATTTGTTTCAGCTCCAGCTCGCTCTGATTCTATTATTCACTATTCCTCTCTCACTATTCATCACCTGATTCAACTGATTCATTTGATTCTGAAGCTGAAACAAACGCACCCTATATATTGTCTTCTGTGACAGGACCAGTGCTCATCCAGCAAGCAAGCAGCGGGGAGCTTGGAAGAGGAAACACGCAAAGAAGTGTGGCAACAAAGATGGGCCTCCGATAGTGCACAATTAACGGCCCAACCCGCTGGTGCTTAGAGCCTTCCATACTCTATTGTTCTTTCCGCTGCCACCAAAGATTCTTGATTCCATACCACGGGGCCTCTAGGCCCTAGTGTGTGTGCGCGCTTTTATCTTTTATCAGCACACGTCTTCGAGCTCCGTAGCATTTAGTTTGTATTTGGTAATAATTGTCTAAATATTAACTAATTAGGTTTAAAATATTTATCTCATAAAGTACGACCAAAACTGTAAAATTAGTTTTTAATTTTATTTATATTTAGTACTCCATGCATAGACCACGAATTTGACATGATGGAGAATTTTTTTTTGTATAGTGTATTTTTTAGGAATTTTAGAAGAACTAAACGAGGCCGATGTTACATTTATATTGTAGAAACTATAAATTTTGTCATGTTCATACCCGCAGCTAAAAGTGTTTTGCGAGAATATTATATTCTCGTACTGCATTTTGCAACATTCATGCCTATGCCGTTAATTTACGACGCTTGATTTTCATCGTTACTAAGTGAAGAAAAATGTTGCCAAACACTCACCATGGATGATGACTATGCAGGTGCCAGATAGGATAAAAAAACACTGTAAAATATTGTTGTCATATGTACTCCCTCCGTCTCAAAAATAAGGACGCTATGGGATGTGTGTTGGTTAAATTTTCTTAAATTTTATTAGGTTTGTAAAAAAAATAATATTTTCATCTTTAAATATTTTTTCTAAAAAACTAGACTTAAAGATCTTTCCGATGATACTAATTACTTAACATAACTTTTAAACTCCTATAAAGCTAATGCCCACTAGCATATTTCTCTAGCATATCCTCGTACCACGTCATATGCTTACATCATCTAGTAGTCCCCACTAAACCTCATTGATTCATCTCCCAAATAAACCTCATTCATTCATTGCTAATTTGATTTCCATCTGTCTCCTATACGTTATATGTGCATACGACCAAGACAGACGAACAGACTCTGCACCACGAGCAATTGATGCATTTCGAAACGGCCAAGCAATTACCCCCACCAAATACATACTACGGAATAGAAGAGACACGAACATGCTCCGCTCCATGCACTCCGAGCAATTGATGCATCTGGAAACAGCCAAGCAAACGAGTGGTCGCCTGAACAATATATTTATGTAGAGAGCTTACTTCCTTCTGGCATCTGTAGCTCGCAAGTCACAATGCTGTTGTCCTGAATTACTGATCATTTGTCTCCCCTCTGTCCCAATGTTTCTGCAGCAAGATGGGCGTATCAACGGACAAGATGGTCGACGATCGATGCGGCCGGCATCCAAGTTCGTGGTCATGCAGAGGCCGACACGCCGGCGGCACCGGGATCATGAAAAGTGGTTCCATGTTGGTGCGCCAATGCGATGGTTGCAGCGCCAACGTGATGCAGGTTGTGTGTGATTTGTTGTGGTTGCGACCTTTGTACAGGTGACAATCCTCAACATGAAATCGGTCATTGCATATGCAGCGTTGCAGATCATGGTGGAGGTTCTTGGTGGAGTGTAGGTGCGGCAGTGCCATTGTGGCTTGGCGTCGGTGTGTGCTCATGCTGATGCTGTTTCCTAGCCATACAAGTCGCTGGTGTTGAGCCCGAGATTCATGCATGCAGGCATGGAAGCTCTTCAATTTGCGAGGTAACTGAAGTAATGTGAACACCCTAAACACTAGCATGTAATTGAAGTCCTGCTCCATCTGCATCAACAGTTTCGTTTCTATTCAAGTCCTGTGCCATCTGCATCAGCAAGTTCATTTGAGCAGCCATGTAGTATCAGTTCATGCACTTCTGGAGCAACATCCTTCTTCACAAAGTGCAGAAGTGTTGCGTGCCACAGTGCCAGCCGTAGCCAGAGTTGTTCTGCCTCCGGTTCTAAACAAAAAGGAGAGTTGTTCTTTCTCATTTGATTCTATTATAAATAGAATTGTTCCCGCAACAACGCACAGGAAATTCACCTAATATCTATATATTTTTATGAATAAAATGCATAAATGGTCCATCAACTTACGCGGCTACGTCGATTTAGGCCATCAACTTTGAAAATATATTTTTTGGTCCATCAACTTGCGTGGCTGTGTTGATTTAGGGCATATCCCTTCGTTTTATGTTTATATTTGTGAAGTTAATTTCCCTTATGCATCCGTATCCTCTCACTCCACGGGCGGCGCGGTGGCCACGACCGGGGACGGCAGCGGTGTCCAGCGCAAGCGGGCGCAGCGCTGCGGCCGCGGTAGCGCGCGGCGTGACCGCGGTGGTGGGCGCGAGCGGGCACGCACGGTGCCCGCGAGCAGGGGCGGCGCGGCGGCCATAGTGTCGGGCGGGCGCGAGCGGGGACGGCGTGTGGCGGGCGTGGCGCGACGACCGCGGCGGCGGACGCGAGCGGGGACGGCGGGTGGCGCGACGACCGTGGCGGCGGGCGCGAGCGGGGACGGCGCGACGGCGGCGGTGTCGGGCGCCGCAGTGGCGGGCGACGGACCGCGGTGGGCATGGTGAGCCTGGATGAGCTCGCTCCCGCAGCCTCCCTCCTGTTCTCTGCGCGGGGCGGGGCGGGGTGGAGCTCGAGCCGCCGCCCCTGCCTCCCTCTCTGGCGGCGCAATGGCCGGAGCGGGGGCCAGAGCAGGGGTTTTTTCGCAAATATAATCATATAACAAAGTGGTATATGGCCTAAATCGACACAGCCACGGAAGTTGATGGACAAAAAAATGCATTTTTAAAATTGATGGCCTAAATCGGCACAGCCGCGCAAGTTGATGGACCATTTATTTATTTTACTTTATTTTTATATATAGTTGCCGAAATTTTAAAAATATTGACTTTTCAGAAAATAAGAATGACATTTATTTGAGGACGGAGGGAGCAAGTGATTATGACATGGCAGTTTAATATGAAGGTCTAGGTCGTCACGAAATCTTTGATGGCCCAACAATGCCTGTTCTTATAGCTACCCTATTATTCCTTTTCGGAATTAGGCCCTATTCTTACGTGGGTCCAGACTACATATTTCTGGCCCATTCTTGTTCGGGCCACATATTTTTCTCTATTTTTGTATGGGCAGTCTTTTTACAATCATTGCAGCCCATGATATACATTGCAACCCATTGAACCATTTACATCCCATTGCAACGGCCTGCAGCAATTGTATTTTATAACCAGCAAGAAGATTGAAAAAATAGCCACATTCATTCATTACGTAACTTAGCAAATCAAAACCATTCATAGTTAATGTCCAGCCAGCATGTATTCATACAAATTAATATGAAAAAGTCATGACTTTTTTTTATCTAAAAGAAACGCAGAGACCACCTGACATGTGGGCCACTGACATGTTAGTAAATCACTTTGATGTGGACAAGGGGATATTCATCCGGTTTCAAAAGTTGGATAAATTATAAATTTGAGTTCAATAGTGTTTTGAAAGTGTAAAGGTAAATTGTACATGTCTCTAAATTTATCATATTAAAAGTATAAATTACAAAAAATATATGTAATAAATAACTACTAATTTGGTTCCATAAATACTATTATTAACATTTTTTCAATCTTAGTATGATTTAACTAAGGATAACTGAAGATTAGTTGAGTAAGCTGATACTCTGACATGTGCTTATGTATACGCTAATAAATAAGTTATAAAATGAAGCCATAAAACATCAGCTGAACACAAATTATTCATGTCATTTGGCTCATCCTGGCTAGCGGCCTAGGTTATATAATAATAATAATAATGTCATATTTGGCCAAAAGTTGGCACTGCTAGCAAACCTACCCGCTGATAACAATGTAAATTTTCAATTTTCGGAAACATTGGACTTTAGATAGTTAAATGATCCTATTGTAAGACTCGGCTAATCCATTTTTTTCTTCCTTGAAAAAAGGTAATCCATTTTTAATTATATGATAATTACATCCATAGAATTTTGTTAGCAATAATTTTACTCTGCATCTGCATGGATATAAAAAGACTCTTCTTTGTAGCCTAGTAGTCATTAGGAGAACATCATGGGTTCGACTTCCCATGGGAATGTTTTAGGATTTAATGTCGTTGTGATTTAAGTTGTTTCTCATTGATAACGAGATAGTTGTGGTCACTTGTATTTGTAAGTGTTTGCGTCGTGGTTTGTCAAAAACAAGATAATCTGGATTCAGATTCATATTCAGATTAGTATGTATGATGATAAGACAAGATTCCTAATAAAGAAGAGGAAAAAGTCAAAAGGAGATGGAGGACGACACGTAGGAGGTTACCATCTGTATTGCGATCTCTGAGTCCTCAATCATTCATTCATCGCCATCTGCTGTCTTACTCTGTTTCTTTGCCTCCTCTTCTTCTTCCTCCCCAAGATGAAGATGAAGATGGTTCCTCTCTGTTTCCCTCACCTTCTTACTCCCCAAGTTTGACTAGACTCTGCTCACACTAACAGTACTATAAGTAGACGTGCACGCAAGTGCCTGCATCGTCACACACATCCACTCCGCCACTAGCTCTCCTCACCTCGCTCGCAGTGGCCAAAGCCAAACCTCTGTCGCAGTCGCAGCGCCAGCCAGAGCAAACAACTACCACGATGGAGACGAAGAGCGCGACCAATGGGGTGGTGACGGCGGCGGTTCCGGACGACTCGTGGAACTTCGAGCCGAACGAGACGCTCCTGGACCTGGTGTCCGTCTCGGTGCGCGGCGTGCTAGCCAAGATCAAGGCCGAGATGGTTGCTTCCGGCGGCGACGGGAGGCCGGTGATCCCGATGGGCCACGGCGACCCGTCGGCGTTCCCGTGCTTCCGGACGGCGCCGGAGGCCGTGGACGCCGTCGCCGGCGCGCTCCGGTCCGGCGAGTACAACTCCTACTCCATGGGCGTCGGCCTTGAGCCCGCGCGGAGGTGACTTTCTGACTTCGCCGCTCAACAAATCGGCCGCTTCTCCATCTCTCTTGCTTGTTTTGTCTTGCTCAAGTTATTTCTGGATGCAAGCAAGTCATGCTTAAATAGAATATTATTGAGTAAAGTGGTGCTGGCATTTCTCAAGCGATTTTTTTCATTTTTTCATATCGTGGTGAATGGCAATGGTATGGCTCACAAACAAAATTGTTTGTACTGGTGTCTCCCAGTTTCCTGGATAGAACAAAAACAGCATCTGTGAACAGTCACAGGCTAGGAATGTTGCCACACAAACAGACAAGTTAATCACTTTTGTACTGGTGCTGTGGATAGGGATGGATTCAGATAGGATATTATAATAGGATGCCATGCCTAATTTTGGTTGGTGGCCAAAATTTGTTATACCTAGGAATTGGCCAAGCCATGAATTCGAAAAGGATTTGGTTGGCTACCAAAACTTGCCAACTCCTCATTTTTGGTTAGCTAATTCTTTGGTAATTTTTTTATCGAACTTTTAGGTTGTCAAATCTATGGTATGACAAATTTTGTTTAAATAAGTAGGCCACCAATGCCAAAAATGGATCCAGATACCATATTATAGGATACCAATGACAATGTGACCCAGATAGGATATCTCGAATCTGGAGTAACATTTATATATCTACTGAGGATCAATAAAACTCTAGGTAAATAAATATGCACGATTAAAGGATTGAACATAGAAAAAAATTATTTCATCAATGTATGAAAGACTTAGATGTTTAAAAATAATACAATTAGCCATATTTAAATTAATTGAACTTCATCTTTATGCATCAATAATGATATTAAAATTAATATAATGTTATCACCAAAGAGAGAACTTATTAAATAATATTGAAATTGTTAATTAGTCATAGTTATGTGTTTTAGATGGTTTTACAAGCCATTTTTTTCAGAACTACAAATAATGTCAGATTTTTTAAATACGGATATGAAATGGATAGAGAAAAATCATAAACAACGAAGTCAGATAAAGCTGTGTAATGTTCACATTACAATCAATTATGAATGTACATTTCCATATTGACGCAAAAATGAATACCAATATCAGATCCTTTTTTTTTTTTGCTTCTGGATTATCCCAGCTGTGCGAAGGCTCTTTCACTTCGCTATCTTGTTTCTGAAGTTAGCAGGATTTTAATAGGCAGTTCTAGTTAACACAGTCTACGTATGCTCTGTTTGGGAATCACTGAACCTTACATCTGCCAATGTTGTCTTGGCCAGCTTGCTTGATAGCCACTAATATCAAGAATACAAGTGGAAATATTGCTCATCACTTTGGTTCATGTTACAACTATAGGATTCACTTTCTCAGATTGTTACTATAGGAATCACTGAACCACCTTACATCTGCCAATGTTTTCCTGATATTCTTTTGTTATACCATTAGAACCCAGGACCATATGTGTTCAGTCCTCTTGGTACTTGGGAGCTTGGACACTGAAATTTTCTCCTAGTAGATATTTATGTATATTTGTTGCAGTACAAGCTTCAAACTACACACTGTTAACTGTTTTTCCAGTTACCACAGATTCTATTATACATGTGTGATCTTCACAACCCTAAATTAACATAATTATCTTACGGTGGTTTAAAACCACAAATTTCAGGTCCATTGCGCAGTACTTATCCCGTGATTTACCATACGAATTGTCACCTGATGATGTCTACCTCACTAACGGCGGTGCTCAAGCAATTGAGATAATTTGCTCTGTGTTAGCTCGTCCTGGTGCCAACATCTTGCTCCCAAGGCCAGGCTACAAGTTCTATGAGGCGCGCGCTGTTTTCAATGGCATGGAAGCCCGGTACTTCGATCTTCTACCTGGGAAAGGCTGGGAGGTTGACACTGATAGCGTCAAAGCTCTTGCTGACAAGAACACTGTTGCCATGGTCACTATCAACCCAGGAAACCCATGTGGCAATGTCTACTCCTATGAGCACCTGGCCAAGGCAAAGTTCTAATTCTGATTAGCTACTTCTGGTTCAGCCTTAGTTGACTTCTCTGGGGGGATAGTCTGAATGGCAATTATTTGTATTTATGATTTTGTAGATTGCTGAGACCGCGCGGAAGCTTGGAATATTTGTCATAGCAGATGAGGCTTATGCACACTTGACATTTGGAGAGAGAAAATTTGTGCCCATGGGTGTGTTTGGGGCTGTGGCTCCAGTGATCACACTGGGGTCATTGTCAAAGAGATGGCTGGTTCCTGGTTGGCGGCTTGGATGGATTGTTACCAATGATCCTCGTGGTGTATTTCAGAGAACCAAGGTTCTTATTTCACTTCTCATGCTCTAACATCGGTTATGTGATAATCGTTTGGAAAGTTTCTTCATATTTGATTTAACAGAATGTCCTGGGTGCTGACATACCTGATTTAATAGTGAAGCTATTCTTCAGAAGATCAAGCGCAAAATGCAGTCACACAATGCTTAATGAGACATGTTTTTTCGTTGTTTCAGGTAGCGGATAGCATCAAGACCTACCATTTTATCTGCTCAGATCCTACAACGTTTGTTCAGGTGACTATAACTGCATTTCCATTATCTCAGAAGGCTAGAAATTCATAGGGAATATAATGGTTTGCATCGACTTAAATTACGTCACAAAATTCTGTTCGTTAGGGAGCAGTTCCAAACCTCCTGGAGAACTCAAAGGAGGAATTCTTCCAAAAAACCATCAAAATTCTCAATGAAAGTGCAGATATATGCTGGGAGAAGTTGAAGGACATCAACGCAATCACATGCCCAAGCAAACCAATGGGATCCATGTTTGTAATGGTCTGTGATTATAGTCTTCCATGTACTCTTCCATGCCGCAAGACATCTTGAGGGATTCGCTAACACTAACAGGCTGGTGTGAAATTCCCATGATCTGTTACAGGTGAAGCTGGATCTGTCCTGCCTGCAGGACATCAAAGATGACATGGACTTCTGCTGCCGGCTTGCAAAGGAAGAATCAGTGGTTGTTCTGCCAGGTACTCTATTGTTCTCCTGAACATATGCATGATTCTTTTGAAACTAAGATAACATGGTGGAAACAAATTGTCAGGACGTGTTGTGGGATGCAAGGATTGGCTCCGGATCACCTTTGCAATTGATCCATCTTCTCTCAAAGACGGCCTTGACAGGCTCAAGTCTTTCTGCCTGCGACACAGCAAGCCGGCAGAGTGACGTGATGAGCATCATGAGCTCGCCAGTTCGTTCCAACACGAAACAAACTGTTATCAACTTCTACAGATGTATGATATTGTAATAGTAACATCTTCTCTCGAAGATGATATATTTGATGGTGTAGCTACGACCATATATATATTAATTACTAAGCAATGGGGTCTCTCTGCTCCTGTTTTCTAATAGTGTCTGTTAGACGCAATGCAAATGCTAGGGGATCTAAAGTGTACAAGACTCCACCTCTTGGAATTTGGAAACAATAAATTTCCTAAATCACTTTGGCATATAGCAATGTTGGTAACTGACAACTTGTTTACAGAAATGTGATGATCTTTCTACATTCCGCAACGTAAACATATTTTAGAACTATATTGTTTTCACTTTTTATTTTACTCTATCTATATGTCTTGTCCAATTCTTGTGTTATTTACTACCTCGGTCCCAAATAAGTGGACATCCTGTGTGTTGGGGCGAGGAATCCTCACTCCCCCAATCAGCTCCGTGGCCCTTGCTTGTCCAAACTTAACCCTCGATACTTTGCAAGCACAGGTACATCAGATCTTGGAAGAGTATGATGTTGAGCACAGATCCTCACGGATGGGGAACCTTCATGGAAGAGGAACCCTCGCAGGAGGATTCATAATATTTCCCACGACATGATAAAAATCTGACCTAACTTGTGGCCCGTGGTCCGTCTTATGTGCAGGATCATCAATGGACGACAGAAGTTGATCAGCAACGGAACCCTTGTCTTGACGAAAACCTCCACAAGATTCCTACGGGCGCTCGCTAGTGGTGACATCAGCCCTAGCAGACCCGGTGGTGGCGGAGAGGAAGAGTGTGGAATGTAGTTAGAGTTAGAAGGTCGAAGTACAATTTTGCCCCTGGGTTGGCCCTGCTAGCAGTGGCCGGCGGGCTCAAATCCTGTTGTAAAAGGCCCAAAACCCTTGGTATGCCCTATAAATATCAGGAGTAGACGCAGTGTAAAGGGACAATTGCTGAAAAATATCAATGTCAATCACTCCATATTAATTCATGCATTTATTCTTACCCCATACCATTTTGCACCCTCACTTATTCGAACTCCGTACGTTCCTTGCTTCCTGTGTTAAGCCCTAGCCCTCCTCCCTCTCGATATCAAGCAATGGTAGGAGGACAGGTGTGAACCCCACACTATCAAAGAAAACTAGATTTGAATTTCTAACATTTTAAATTTGAGTTTTTCAAACGACTTCAGATAGAGAAACAACAAAAAAGAAGGTTATAGATCTCAAAATATGATATAATTTTGTAGTCGACAACTTTTTTTATTTGAAATCATCTAGCTAAGGATAGTCATATCTAAATTACCAGTGTTTAAATCTTGAAATTTTCAAATGACCTTGATGGAGAAACAACCAAAACCAAAGTTCTAATAAATCCCATAAAGTAATACAACTATGAAGTTGATGATACTTTCATTTGAGTTCGTTTAGATTACTAAACATTCGTTTTAAATTTGGTTTATTATAACATGAGGATATGGGAATTTCGACATATAGCAAGATTAAGGTACGCTAGCCTCAACTCTCTCAATCTATTTTAATAGGACCTATTTATACCTCGAGAAATAACAGGACCCTACTATTGAGAGCCCTAGGCTTCCAATAACTATTGGAAGCCCCATTCAATTAGTCATCCACCCATCCAGCCCAACCAGCCAGCCAATCACATACAGGTGCTGACGCGCGCACATGCAGGTGTTGATGTGCGCATATAAACACAGTCAAAATGCGTATAGACTTTTTTGCGGCGATGATGCATATAAACTAGTAGTTTGAGTGTATTTAAATCAGTTTAGCGATGCATATAAACCTCCTATGAGCTGATTGTTCCGCTTGACAGGACTGACGCAGGCTGACACATGTTGGCATGCATGCATCCACTCAAATTTTTTCTGTTTTTTTGCGATAATTCCTCAACAAAATATCCGATTCAAAAACGGTTTAAAACATTGAACTCCTGACATTTTTGCGCATGATTCAAGATCCATTATGAAAAAAAATTTAAAATTTTTAAAATACATAAATTTAAATCATGACATGTGCTGACCAGTTGGATGCATATAGTCACCGGTCAAGATGCATATAAATGTTTTGGATGGATTGGATGCATATAATCACTGGTCAAGATGCATATAAATTTCAAATTAATGATATCATCTTGTCCAAAATTTGAAATTTGAATCATGGCTCGTGTTGGGCAATAGTATACATATAACATTGGTCAATGTGCATATAAAGTATTTTGCGCCAATAATACATATTCTTCAAAACACATAGAAGTATGCTCCAACAATATACACATACCTGTTTGAGACAACGTATGGAAACACTACAATGTAATGCGTGTATAATTATTTCAACAATGCATACAAATATGTTAACATTGAATAAATACGCTTCAACTATAACCGTGTTACAACAATGCATAAGAGTACACACAACTACTCTAACTGTGTATAAAATTATATATCGACAATTTATAAATTTATGTAGAAGCATACAGGTAATCGTCAAAAGTGTTCTGACAATGCGTATAAGTGTTCCTAAACAATGTATACAAACTTCTTTTGAATTTAAAATTTGAACTCAGTTCGGGTAGAAACCTATGCAACGAAGCATAATCACAGTTTTCAACATGCATCTAAACCTATGCTTGCAGTTACAGTCCACCTCGACACATTAACCATCCTTCTGGTAACCGTGGCCATCATCGATGCCGCGCCATAGCCACCGTCCATGCATACAAACCATGAAATTGTTAGACTACGATCTCAATTGCAACATGCATACGAAACAGTTTAACAATGCGTATAAATAGGTGCTATTCATACAATGCATAAATATTTCAGGTCCATACGAACCATGCGCTACCACCATGTATATGAACCATGTGCTACAACCATGCATACGAACCATGCAAGACAACCATAGAAATATGCATATAAATATGAGCACCATGCGTGTATATAAGAAGCTCACCAAAACATCAGCCACTAGATCATTGGACTATGAAATATTGCATAAAAATAAGTTGCACAGATGCATAATAATTCTAAAAACACAAGAAGCAAATATACATCCAGATACAACACCTTCAGCTAGAGAAAACATGGGACATGGTGCATATAAACTCGTACACAAGAAGCATAAAAATTTTGCAACCTATCAAAATAGAAAAAATTTATGCACAATCCAAGCAATCCTTGTGTTCCTGCAACACAAACCGATATGCATACAATTTCACCTTGCATACAATCCGCTATCAATCGTGTATATAAACAACGAGGCATATAAACCATGATACAAATGCGTTGTAAAAAAAACACATGCAAACCACGATGCATAGAAACCAATGTCAATCATGCATACAGTTCCACTTGCATACAAACCGTTGTCAAATCGTGCATACAAACCCCGATGCATATAAACCACGATGCATATAAACCACGATGCATATAAACCACGGTGCATATAAACTATTATGCATATAGACTGCTCTCAGTTGTGTATACAATTTCACCTTGCATGTAAACCGTTGTCAATCGTGCATACAGTTTCACCTTGCATATAAACCGCTATCAATCGTGCATACAAAATAACGATGCATATAAAACCACGATGCATATCAACCATGATGCATACAAACTGCTGTGAATCGTGCATACAAACATCGATGCATATAAACCACGATATATATATATATATACCATGCTGGCTGCGCCGTGGCGACGGGAAGGGGCGCGTCACCGCTGTGAAGACGGGATGGTCCGTGTCACCGACGCGAGCACTCCGTCAACGCAGGGAGGTCAGAGCAGGGCCGCCGAGTGTGGTGGTGGAGGGGCGGCGCCGCACCGTCACTAACTAGGGAGGGCCCTGGCTGCGCCGCCATGAGTCGAGGAGCCACCTAGTGCGGCAGCAGGGGGTCACCGTGCGCCACGCAGATCACCATTGGCTTCCTGCACGCAGAGTATACTCAGATGATGCATAGAACTTGCTCCAACAGTGTATAATAAATAAGCATGAGACAACATAAAAAGTGCCAGAGAAAATGCATATTAACCAACATACTGCATATAGATATTAGTAGCAATGCATAGACATGATTATAATGTTATGAAAAAATATGCATACACATATGCAAATCTAAGAAACTAAACATAATGACAATTTCACCATGCATATACACCTATGTGTGCATATACACTCACATAGTTGTGCATATGAAAGCACTCCATACGAAAACACGTAGTTGTGCATACCAAAACACGAAGCTGCTGGGGGACGAAGCCGGTGTTGCACCGAAGGGGACAGCAACATCGCAGCGAAGGGGACATCATCGAAGAGGCAGCTGCGGTTCGAGACGCCAGGTGGGGAGGGGCTTTCTCTGCGTGAGGCCCGTCGCCGGTCAGGAACCCGTCGCCCGGCGCCGTCGTAGATCAGGGCGGGGAGGAGCGGCCATGCCGCCGCCGGTCGCGGGAAGTTTGGGCGGCGCCGCCAGTGCTTTGGATCAGGACCCGGCGACATTCTGCACTCGGCATCAAAGCCGTGGGGGGCACGCTGCCATCGGTGCCTAGGCAGGACCGCCGCCGCGCCGTTGTCGGTGCTTGGGGAAGGGCGCCGCCGCATAGGAGAGGTGGAGCAGCGCCGCCGAGTGTAGGGAGCCGTGCCGTGAAGCAGGGCCGGGACGAGTGGGGCCACATCGCGCCACCGCGGGTCGCGCCGGGGAGCCGCGCCACCGCGCTGCCAGGAGCAGCGTCGCCATCGCCGCCGCTAGAGGGGGAGGAGCATGGCTGCGCCGCCGCTTCATGTCGTGGGATCCGGCGCCGCTGCTCCTTGTTCTCCCGTCACGTCGAGCCGCCGCACGACGGGACCGGCGGGGCCGCCGTCGGAGGGGGAGGAGCATGGCCGCGCCGCGCCGCCGTCGAACGAGTAGGAGCAGGACGCGCCACGTCTCCGTTGCTGGGGAAGGCACGGGGCAGCTCCGGCGCCGCTCGGGTAGGACTGGCCGCGCGCGTTGGATGGGGGAGCGCGGGGCCGCGCTGCCCACCTGCCGGACGGGAGAAGCGGGGCCGCGTCGCGCTGCCGGACGGGGAGGAGAGGCCGCGCCGCGCCGCTGCCGCCGGACGGGGAGGAGAGGCCGTGTCGCGCCGCCACTGGCCGTCGGGGTAGGCAAGGGAGGTGCGGCGCCCGTGGCCGGCGAGGGAGGAGCGCGCCGACCAGGTCGGAGGCGGCGCGAGGAGGGCGCGGGGCCTTCACCGTCGGCACGGGTCAGGGGTGCACGGGTCGGGAGACGGGGAGCGGGCAAGCGGCGGCTGGACAGGATGAATTGGTGGACCGGCGGGTGGGGATTAGGGTTTGCACTGGTTATATATGGCCTGGGAATGTTGGGCCTGGTGGGCCGACGGGTGGGCTGGCGGGCTGCTGGTTTGTTGGAACCAGGTACATGCGGTTTAGGTCGAGGCTTCCAATAATTATTGGAAGCCGAGGACTGCATATAGTGTGTGTATATATATAGTATTGATATATGGTACCCGGGTACCAAGTTGGTATTGAGTACCTAGCGTCATATTGGAAGGATCCGCCCAAGCGTTCGTCCGTTCGGGCCTGTGGCTCACGGGCCTGGCCCACCCACCCACGAGCTCCAGCGGCGGTACTACAGCTCCCGCCCCCACCCACGTTTTCTTTTGCGGTTTTACAATTTCCTCGTCCCGCCGGTCGCTCCTTCCCTCGCTCCGCTGCTCCGCCGGCGCCCCACCGTTCCCTCTCCCTGCCACCGTCCGTACCACCTCCCGCCGGCGACTCCCCTCGACTCTTCCTCATCCGGCGCTGCTCCTCTGCCTACCCACCGCCTGTGCTGCTCCTCTGTGCACCCACCGCTGTCGCCGCTCTCAATCCATCCGCGTCGCCGACGGCCGTCAAATTTCCGGGGCCCATCCACATCCCTCCTCCATCTGCGCCGCCCCTCCACATCCATTCCCGTCGGCGCCGCCCCTCCACATTCCACCCCCACCTACCGGAGTTCTGGATCACGAAATTCAGGTAGGTGTCCCATCCCGATCTGATTTATTTTGGATTAGGATTGGTAGGTACCCCGATCCGATGTATTTTAGATTACGAATTGTTGCTTCATTGTACAATTGCGTATTCTTGTTTTTCGGCGGAGGTGACACAATCCGTGGAGGCAAGCCTAGGGGCTTTTTATTTTTCTCACGTTTCTGTCAGAACTTAAGAGGATTATATGCAACAATGTAATTGTCTAGTTTTGTGCAAATGTCCTGCATGGGGGAACATTGGCCCCGTGAATTTGTCCTGACTTCTGAGTGCTGCAGACCTTCTTTGCATGCTTGTCGCCTAGCCGCTGGTCTTCTTTGATTGATCCGAACCATGCATGATTTCTATTTTTGACACAGATTCATCACTCATACATCCTCATGGACAGCGGTTAAATGGCGTGGAAGCAACAAAGTTCAGGAATGATGTCCCCTGGTGTAGTGTCACTTGCCTTTAGGATTGTTAAATTTTTTTCTCTAATTTTGAATTCATATGAGATTACCAGAAAATACGGCAAAATGCTAACAGGGTAGACAAAATCTTGATTTCGACCTATAAGTGATAATCTGTTCTTAAGCTACCACTTGCATTTCAGTATAATCTCATTGTTGTAAATGGTACTAAGATGATGGTCATATAAGATTGTTACAATTAATTGTTGGGGTGCATCGATTTCTTGGGTTTGGGAGGATGGTAGTCATTTCTGTTCCATTCTTTCGGAGATGTTGCTAACATCATTTTCTTTTGATCTGTTGGCTGATGAGCGTAATTAGATATTTATTATTTTTTTTATTTTATATGTGAATAAGGACATCAAGTTAGTGAAGCTGGCAATAAACATATATTAAAATTACTGTTCTCTTCTTTCTTTGATATATTTTCCTTCTTTTTTTCATTTTCATTTACTCTAGCGTGTGCTATGCAACCTCCATGAATTATGATGCTTCCATCTTTAGTATATTTACTGGACACACTTTTATCAGACAAGTTCAACTGAACTAGAAATTTCAAGTTTTGAGCTTATTCATTCTTGTTGCAGCATGTTCACTTGGGTTTCTATTTTGTTTAGTGATGTTGTGGACACTTATTAATCATTTTTGGTGGACAAGCTTTTCTAATTTGACAAGTCAGTGATGAAATTCTCTGTTCACATGAAAACAGATTCTATTTAGGCTCATTACATACTTCAATGCTCCACTTTTTGTTGTATCAATCTAGGATTTACTAACATAAAAAGAATCTGGGATCTGCTGTAAATGAAGCTATGCTATCACCATGCAGACTACACTCATAAATATGTCACTACTTCTCATATACACCACTTCTGATATTTATCATCTTTTGCCGATTGATATGCATGAACTGTCGTGTGGCTCATGACACAGATCTGTGTTGTAATCATGGTGTTGAGCAGTCGATTTCCATTAGCTAAGGTTCAGGGGAGTTTGTTGAGAGCATCTCCAATGTGCCTCCTATAGGTTGCCATGCACGGCCTTCCAAGGCGAGCTCCATGTTAAAATTCAAAGGTGAGCTTATGTCTTTTTGTCGAGAAAGTTGTGATTAGCACGGCCTTCCCAAGGTTCCCTCTCCGCTCTCGTTTGATTCATCGTGTTGTTACTCCATTAGTTTTGTATGTGGCAACATTTTCTAAAATAGATGAAGGTTTAGTTGTGTGTGGGCTTATATTTGCCTTGGGATGGGATTTAGGTTCTGTTTGTCACATCTTTTCACAGCCATATTCAGTTAGCTATGCTTCACACTTTTTAGTCTGTCAAGTCTGTTGTACGGTTTATGTGGCCATTGAAATGTTCTTGATACTCAATTGGTCATCGCCTCATTGATCTCTTACAATTGGATACACGAATGGACATGTTGAGTCTAGGTCGAAATCTCTGATTTTTTTTTCTCTATGCTTGTGTACTTAATATCATATAGGTATTCATTTTTTGTGTGTGTGTGAATGAGAACACATGATGTCAAGCATTTTTTTTTTCCAAAGTGTGAATGCCCAGATCAAGTCAGTATCCAGTGATGGATTGCTCCTTTTTCTGCTATAACTTATGCACATGTTATTGTTTTTCTTGCAAATTAGAACATGAATGCTACTTGTTAGTAGTTATGACATAATTATAATTTTAGTAAGAAAATAAACATTATCTATGTCTTCTAGTCCCAAAGCTGGTGCTAGTTGTTCAGGATATACATGCTACCTTCATTTTAACGTGTCCTTGTCACAGGTAGTTGAGATTTGTATGGTACCAAGTAGTTATGTATGTTCCCAATTAATGGTGCCATCAGTTCTATGTGTTCCCAATGATGAATAGCTGTATCTCTCTTGGATTCAGCCAAAAATTAATATCCTAGATTGCCTTAAAAGTTTACATTGCCTTCAAGTTTGTGCATCTGTTTGATTTTGAATCTTTTCTAGTACATGGTTGCCACCCTATATATATCATTCTAGCAAATTCATTTAACATTTTGACTATCTGACATATTCTTTAATTTTTCTTGTCACAAATGACAAATGGAGTAGCTTATATATAATCATTTGCAAGCATGATGGTCCATATTTATGTAATCGTATGGTCATAATTGTATAGATGGAGTACATTTTTTATGATGGGGCACCAGAGTAAAAATGCTATGTCTGCATTTTTGCTTACTTTCCTGATTTTCAAAATTTCTCGAAGTCACCAATATTTTCTAAATTTTCATTATAGAGGTCTGTGTTTAATGTGGTCCTAAAATTAATCTGTCAAGCTCCTTTGCAGCTTGCACATAGTGGGAAAACCTGCTGGTGTTCTCAGGCAATGAACAGTCCTAGATTTAATTGTAGGAATTAGTTAATACTTTTGGTCTTTAGTTATGTACATAACCAATTAATTTGTACTTAATTTGAGCACTTGCATAATGCATTGGGCTTTGTGGTACCTGCATTTGGTAGAATTCCTTTGCTAGTTCCGATTGAGCATGCTTATGCTACCGGGACTCAGGGTAGCTGTTTTAGTTGACTGGCCGCAGTGCTTCACTACCTGCCTCCAAGATGTACCAGCTTGCGATGCCAGGACAAGATGACCTTGAAGTGCTCTTAAATCTTGAAAAACTTTTCTGCAATTCTGGGGTGAGCTCACAGTGGAATTTTATGGTTCACAGAATTCGATGTTTCAAGTGATTGAATATTTTGTTTTTCTCAAACTGATAATTTTTTTTGCCTATAATCCACCTGAAAACTCTTGCATCGCCAAAATCAAACTTAATATTGTCACTAAATTTCCAGCCATTATGAACTGTTATGGTAGTAATAAATTTGGGCATAAATGTTATCACTAATTGTCTAGCCATTTTGAATTTCAGGCATTTTATGGGCTTATGGTTGGTAATTTGCTATATTGGAGAAATCAGAGAGCTATCTTGGTGCCTGGGCCTGAAACTTTTTATGGCTATCTAGGTTTCCTATGGTTATATGGAGTGACTACAATATAGATGCAAATATTTGTGATTTTATGGTTATTTGTTTGGAAATTACATATGTGCAAACAATAGTAGTTATTCGAGATGCTTGTGAGCAAAAAGGTTTATTACTGCATAGGCTACAATTGCTTGTCTGCACGGAGATTATTGTGCTACCGAACTAATATTTTAATGATCTTGTGGATTTTGTACCAGTCATCAATTAATTTTAGTATTTTGTGATCCGAAACCTGTTGGAAAAACAACGAAACCTGTTGCATTCACGTCACCACAGCTACACAAAAGGAAAAAAAAATCCAAACGAGAAAGTGAACCAACCACGTGAAGAAAAACACTAGAAAAACGGGAACAAAAAAAAGGAAAACTGACCACGTGACCCAAAAAAATATAGGATTCTGAGAAAAAAAATGAAAAGTGGCCATTGAGAGTTAACCACGCCGAGTGAATGAAAGGAAAAAAAAAACCACGTGGGGCGGCCTGGTGGGCGAACGGCCTGGTACGGAGGGAGACGGGCGGGCAGGCGGCCTGATATGTAGGTGGCTGGGTTACTAAATAACTATTTGGTACCCGGGTACAAATTAGTGATACCAAATACCCGGGTATCACCCATCCAGCCCAACCAGCCAACCAATCACATACAGGCGCTGACGCGTGTATGTGGGGCCTCTCCAGACCCAGCAGACTAGATGCATAAAAACCCATGTCAGAATACGTACAGACTTTTTTGTCGTGACGATGCATACAATCCAGTAGTTTGAATGCATTTAAACCAGTTCTGCGATGCATATAAACCTTTCCGTGAGCTGGCTATTTCACCTAACAGGGGCTGATGCAGGCTGACACAGGCTGACGCAGCTGACATGCGCGCATCTACTCGAATTTCTTTCGTTTTTTCGCGATAATCTCTCAAAGAGACATCCAACTCGAAAACGGTTTTCACCATTGAACTCCTGGTATTTTTGCGCACGATTCAAGATCCATTGTAAATATACGTTTGAATTTTTTTGAAATTCATAAATTCGAAATTTAAATCATGACACGTATTGACCAGTTGGGTGCATATGGTCACTGGTCAAGACGCATATAAATTTTTTGGATGGATTAGATGCATATAATCACTGGTCAAGATGCATATAGATTTCAAATTTATGATATCGTCTTTTTCAAAATTTAAAATTTAAATTATGGCTCATGCTGGGCAATAGTATGCATATAACATTTGTAGGATGTGCATATAGAGTATACCAACATTACATATTCTCCAACAATGCATAGAAGGATGCTTCAACAATATATACAAACTTGTTTGAAATTTGAATTTTGAATTCAATTCAAATGAAGACAACGTATAGAAATATCTAGAAACACTAAAACGTAATACATGTATAAACATTTTAACAATGCATACAAAGATGTGCCAACATTGAATAAAATGCGCTTCAACTGTAACTGTGTTACAACAATGTAGAAGAGCAAATTATGTACCGACAATGTATAAATTTCTATAGAAGCCTACAAATAATCGTTCCAACAAAATATACATACAAGTGTTCTCACAATGTATACAAGTATTCATAAACGATGTATACATACTTTTTTTGAATCTGAAATTTAAATTCAATTAGGGTATAAACCTATGCAACGAAGCATAATCACAGTTTTCGCTATGCATCTAAACCTATGCGTGATCACAGTCCGCTTGACCGCCCCCAACGTAGTAACATCCTTTCGGTTGCCGTCATTCGAGCACTCTTCATTTCTTGCAATACGAACCTACAACCAAGTCAGATATGCATAAAGACACGTTACTCATTTATAGTTGATATAAAATGTTTGAATCTGCGCCAACATGTGGTCCGATAATGTATAGAAAAATTCTCTGATAATGCATACAAATCTATCCTGACAATGTATTAAAAGTATGAATAACTAATCAAGAGCGGTGCATATAATCTTACATGATTCATTTAGTGGAGCATAATATATGTACATAAACAATCAACAACAGTGCATATAGCCTTACACATCAGGTAGGAAGAAGTTTTTGTGCATATTAACCAATCCATGCACAGAAACCTATCCCAATATCTGTGAAATTGCTTCCACCATGCATAGAAATCTATCCCAAACATCTACGAAATCGCAATTCCACCATGCATAAAAAACATTGCATATAAACATGCACAATATAGCATGTGAACATGCATATAATCTGCATTTTCTAACATTGAATAGAAACATGCGTAAAAGTATTTTCAATCTCTTACTTTCAGTGTACAAACCGTGTGCATCGTGCATACAAAGCGCTAGAGACAAGGCATAAAAGTTCGAGAGACAATGCAGAAAAGTTCAAGAGACAGTGCATAAAAGTTCCTGTGGGGAGGAAGTCCGCGCGAGGGGCTGGCTGCTGTCATCCGCCTTAGGCCGCGGTGTCCATCGTAGTTGCCCTTGCACGCCGTTTGGAGCCTGGGGAAGGGAAGCCACGTGCTGCGGCTTGGAGAAGGGGCTAGACCAAGTAGCTCCGCCGTCAGCTGCAACGAGGATGACACAAAATGCATAAAACCCTTTGAACCATGGATTTCAAAATGCAACAAGAAACGTACGGAGAGTTCAAAATCACAGAAACAAAAAATCGATTGAAAGCTACTGACATGCTCTATGCACTGAATCCATGGGATACTGGATCTCACTGCTACAAACCCAACAAGCATGGATCAAGCCATGAATTTGTTTCCTCCCAATGAATCAACTTGCATACAAAAACATCACACGAAGCATAGAAGTTGTTACACGGTATGCATAAAAGAGTTGAAAACGAACAGCCAGGAGGTAGGGGCGCCGCAGGCCGTGGTGACGGCGCGCCGCCGACCGTCGGGGCTGGGCGCGCGCCTCCAGCCTTCGGGGTGGAGGGCGCGCCGCCGGCCGTCGCGGGGAGAAGGCCGCGCGCTTTACTTCAGTGGGGGAGGTAGCCTGCGCGCTGCGGTGGAGGGAGCAGGGTCGCACGCCGCCGGCGAGCGTCACCTCCAAGCGCCGCCGCGCGCGCCGCCGGTGGAGGAAGTCTCGCGCCACCACGGATCGGGCAGGGGCGGCGCGCGCCGTCGCGGATCGGGGAAGCCGCACCGCCGCGCGCGTCGGTGACTCGGGGGAGGGCCGCCGCCGCGCCGCCGTTGGTCCATGGGGCGGGGCCGCCGCCGCCGCCATGGTAGGGCCGATTGGAGAGCACAGACGGCCGATTGGAGGGCGCCTGGCCGTGGAAGGGAGCGCAGGTGAGGAAGAGGAGCGCCGACGGCACCGGTGAGGAAGAGGAGCGCCGGCGCGCCGCCGCCGCCTCCCCTGCGCGCCCGCGCCGCTGAGCGTCCCCACTCTGCGCGCCTGTGGCCCGCGCCGCCACGCGCTCGTGGCCCGCCGGCGTGGGTGCTCGTGGCCCGCCGGTTCCTGTGCGCCGGGCCGACGCGGACGAAGAGGAAGCGGCCCGCGCCGCCGGGAGAGGATGGAGCGCCGGCCGTCGGGGGCGGGAGCTCGGCTACCGGCGCCAGGATGCGGCGGCGCGTCGGGCTCGGGTGGGGAGCAGGCGCGGCAGGGGTCTGGCGGCCAGGCAGGGTTTAGGTGATTAGGGCTTCATGGGCCGGCGGGTGGCTAATGGGCTGGGCTGGTGGCAGCAGTTTGGGTGAAACCAGACTAGCTGGTCTGGTCGGGGCTTCCCCTAATTATTGAAAGCCTAGGACGATATATATATATATATATGACTTTTGCCTCGTATGTATAACAGAAAATTCCACCATAGCGACATCATAATTGATACGAATATGACTACATCTAAACTAGATCTACAGTGGGATCGTCATGCATCCAATGCATGGCCAAATTAGACAAACAAATAAACACCTCCTCTTGGGTCAGACAAACAAATTTGAATTTGTAGTCGGTGTTAGCTAGCTGCATGTGCGCCTTGATCGAGACCACCGGAAGAAATGGACACGGCAGATGGAGATTCGGCGAGGGCCTCGATCGGCCTTGTTGCGTTTCACCGATGCGCGTTGCATTGCGTTGCGTGCTTGTTTGGAGTTGTTTACGGTGTCCAAGTCCAACACTCACTGTTGTACGTGTACTGCTGCTGCTAAACACCATCTGAATTGTTTGACCCTGTGAGTAGTTTATAGCCAAAAGGTAAGCTTTTATTGTTTCTATGCGCCTCCACATCGAAAAGGGGTAACAAAGTGCGACTTCGGACCTAATTACTAACATAAGGTTAATTTTGGAGATGGAAATTTTTTATTGGCGGTAATCGTCCATTGAAATCGGAATCCAAAATTTCAAATTATACAATCTATAAACTTCAACGATTCTGAACAACATTAAATAAAATAAAATATTTTTGGGATACAAAGTTGTAGATTATACTAAGAACTGTAACTGTAACTTTCTTATAGGCCATGTGAACATCCTCGATTGTTTGATAATTTAAAATTTTCAAAATATACATACTTGCAGCAAAATTTTTTGACCTAGAACAGATTCAGTTCAAAACCTTTTTAACGGCAAAGATGCAGACTATCTTGTCGATATCTACAATTTTGTTACAAAGCTTGTCCTTATCGAAGTTCCTGTGAAAAAAGTTATGAATTATTTTTTTGGTCAATGAGCTGATCTTCAAGATTCATTTTTTCAGTGGAGTTATAGCGAAGGCATGCTTAAAATTCTGATTCGGATTCTGAATCTTCAGTCATTCATCGCCAACTACTCTGTTATACTTTGTTCCCGTGTTCTGTTTTCACCATGTTAGCCTCTGCTAAAAGTTGTACTATAAAGTAGACTGTAGACGACTGACTGACGAGCACAATACACACAAGTGCCCCTGGTCACTACTCTGCTCAGCTCGAGGTGGCCGAGCCGCCAGAAAAGCCAAACTGAACAGCGCCAGCGCCAGCGCCAGCGCCAGCCCCAGCTCCTGGGCCTGGCGTCCATCTCGGTGCCCGGCGTGCTGGCCAGGATCAAGGCAGAGATGGTTGCTGCTGCCGCCGCATGTGATCCCGATGGGCCACGGCGACCCGCCGGCGTTCCCGTGCTTCCAGACGGCGCCGGAGGCCGTGGACGCCGTCGCCGGCGCGCTCCAGTCCGGGGAGTACAACTCCTACTCCACTTGCGTCGGCCTTGAGCCCGCACGGAGGTGAGATGAGACTTCTTGGCTGGTATGGATAGGGATGGATCTGGATTGGGATAGCATTATTTACTGCATTTTGATATACCACAACATTATCAAAAGGATGATCTTTAAATAGTTTGAATCATTGTATACCATTTGTAATATTAAAATTAATATCATCTAAATTGTTCATTAGTCTTTGATAGACACATTTCATATTGGACACAGGATAAAGTTATATATAGCTGCCTATGATGTTCTTCAGAGTTACGAACAACATTACAGAGTACTTTGTTATTCATAACTGCAGAAAACGTTACAAACTTTTTTCGAAAATACGGATATGAAAACGGATTGAGAATAGCCATAAAAAACGAATCCGGAATCCGAATACACCTTGCAGTATTCATACTAGAATCGGATACGAATATAGACATCCATATACTGATGTTAAAATGAATACTAATATTAGATCTTTCAGATTTTTTAGCGTCTGGATTATCCCAGCTGTTGAAAGGCCATTTGACTTCCCCATCATATTTCTGGAGTCAATGTGATTTTAATAACCAGTTCTATTTAACACAGCCCATATATGCTCTGTCTGGGAATCACTGAACCTTACATCTGCCAATATTGTTTTCTTCAACTTGCTGTTATAGCCGCTAATATCAACAATGCAAGAGGAAATATTGCTTTCCACCTTTGTTCATGTTCCAACTATGAGATTCACTTATTTAGGTTGTGATCGGTCATGACATTTTCTTTTCATGTTTTTACCAGCTCACGGTCATAAGAAACAATTACTGAATCCTGCACCTGAGCTTGGACACTGGAATTTTCACCTGCCAGACGTTTATGGCTATTTCTTGCAGCACAAAACACAGTCTTATTTGTTTTCAATTACTACAGAATCCATCTATGGCTATATGACAACTCTAAACATAGTTATCTTATGGTCCATCGCACAGTACTTATCCCGCGATTTGCCATATGAATTGTCAATCGACGATGTCTACCTCGCAAACGGCTGTGTTCAAGCAATTGAGATGATCTGCTCTGTGTTAGCTTGTCCTGGTGCCAACATCTTGGTCCCAAGGCCTGGGTACAAGTTCTATGAGGCGCGAGCTATTTTCAATGGAATGGAAGCCCGGTACTTCGATCTTCTACCCGACAAAGAATGGAGGTTGACACTGATGGCGTCACAGCTCGCGCTGACAAGAATACTGTTGCTATTGTCATTATCAACCCTGGAAACCCATGTGGCAATGTCTACTCCAATGAGCACTTAGCCAAGGCAAGTTCTAATAGGCTACTTCTGGTTGTGCCTAAGTTGCTTCTGTGGGGGGATAGTATGAATGCCTCTCTGTGTCCATGATTTTCTAGGTTGCTGAGACCGCGCGGAAGCTTCGCATATTTGTCATAGCAGATGAGGCTTATGCACACTTGACATTTGCAGAGAGAAAATTTGGGCCGATGGGTGTGTTTGGAGCTGTGGTCCCCGTGCTCACACTGGGGTCATTATCAAAGAGATGGATGGTGCCCGGTTGGTGGCTTGGATGGATTGTTACAAACGATCCTAATGGTGAATTTCAGAGGACCAAGGTTCTTAATTTACTTCTCATGCTATAACATTGGTTATGTGATAATTAGTATTGGAAAGTTTGTTTGCCTATCATTTAACAGAATGTCCTGGGTGCTGAACTGGTGACATATGATTTAATAGCAAAGGCATTCTTCAGATTTTGGAATTAAATAAGGTGGCATACACTAGACATGTTTTTTCATTTAACAGAATGTCCTGGGTGCTGACATATCTGATTTAATAGTGAAGTTATTGTTCAGATTTTGGAATTAAATGAAGGTACAGCGCAAAATGCAGTCACATATTGCTTACACATGTTTTCTCTTCTTTCAGGTAGCCGCTAGCATCAGGACCTACCATTATATCTGTTCTGATCCTACTACATTTGTTCAGGTGACTATAGCTGCTTTGCAATTTCATGCCAGGCTTGAAATTGTGCAGAAAAAATATAATGGTTTGCACATCAACTTAAATCTACAAAATTCTGTTCGTTAGGGAGCACTTCCAAACCTCCTGGAGAACTCAAAGGAGGTATTCTTCCAAAAAACCATCAAAATTCTCAAACAGAATGCAGATATATGCTGGGAGAAGTTGAAGGACATCAACGCAATCACATGCCCTAGCAAACCAATGGGATCCATGTTTGTAATGGTATGTGATTAGTCAAAGGAAGAATCAGTGGTCGTACGTTCTGCCAGGTGCTCTATTGTTCTTTTAACTTAAAGTTCTTGGAGGCAGATCGGTTCATCTGTTTAGTACAAGACATTTTTCCATCCACCTTTGAAATCACCAATTTTTTCATCTAATGGTGACTTCGAGAATCTCCAGATCTGTCGGCTGCTTGGTCCTTCGAAGATGCTCATAGGGATAGGGGTAGGTTTACGTACATGTAATTATAGAGGTGAGTGTGCGTACGTGTTGTAATCGTCTGCGTTTACTGTGTAATTCTAAAAAAAAATAAGCATGAAAATTCCTCTCTCGTTTCCATTTCTATAATCCTTTTACATAAACTGGATCAGGTTCCGAAAACAGGGAATCAATGTGGGATAACGTCGACGACGGCGCAAGCATATTGTGTCAACTTTTACTTTTAGAATCATGTTGTGTCATCTTTGACTACGCAAGCAATTGCGATGGTGAGGACGCGAGCAACACCTAATGACATGAAAGAATGTGCCAACGTGGAATGTTGGTTACAAAATAATTCTGACATAAAAAATGTGCCAATTTTTTTGGAAAATACAATTTGAAGCACCAAATCAAAATGTATGAAAAAAGGGTTTGGCATGACCTCTTGCCGAACCGGCCAGGCCAGTTTCACTGCCCCAGAACCGGTCAGGCCAATGGAGCCCACAGAAACTAGTCAGGCTGGTTCACCAGCCTATTCTGATTGAAGTATACACCCCTAAAATAAGTGTCATTTTAGGTTTTTACGTCACAAGTTTGACTTGATTTGTAGAAAATATATGTAATATTTATATTTTTCAATAAATTTATTAAAAAGTTAGACGAAAAAATCTTTCCAATGATACTAACTATTTAGCATAAATATTTATATATTTTAATATATAATTGCCGGCAGTTGTTTTTCTAAAAACGAGAACGACACTTATTTTGGGATGGAGAGAGTAGGTTTCTAAAATACGATTTTGGAACTATGTTTGGCATGGAAAACTTGTTGAATGTGTTTTGGACTTATTTCCTACTAGGTTAATACCATCTCTCTATATATTATTTGAGAGAATCACAGTCAGCTGAGGATCATACTTCCAATCGTCAAACATACATCCCAAACTCTCTTTTGCCGTACTTCTCTCTACATTATTGTTAGTCACGTCCCTTGACAAGATTTGACGGTGTAGGAGTGTCTAGCAGGTGAATAACAGGCTTCGGCCTAACTAGTCTCCACTATGTTTTTGCTACAATTAAGGTCATTTGTCGATCTTAGGCATACCAGCCCTTACTGGTGTCTGATCTGGTTCCTTTTCAACGTCAGCACACCACCAATATAATAGACACATTGCGTGGTTGAGAATATACAATTTTATAGTAAGTGCTGCAACAAAAGATAATATTTTGAGTGGTTAGAGAATGCATATTTGCACTTAGCTTGAGATGTATAGATAGTTTTAAAGCAAGCGTGCCACATACTGATATTGTATGAAGGTGAAGTTTATACCAAAGTTGTAGAGCCCGAATAGATTTACAACTTTATGTTGATAACTTTTTCATTTGAAATTACGTAGAGTCCAAATATCATTTTTTCAAGCTCTAAGAGTTTTAAATTATTTTTCTAAATTTTTCAAACAACATCGGATGCAGATATACTATACCTAAACCGGAGTTTTAGTACTCGACGAGATTCTTGTTCAATCCGTTTTCAATTGATATTATCTAGGAAGTCAAAAATCATTGAAGGATGCAACAAAATCTGAACATATATATCCCTGGGGTGTCAAAAATTTATTAAAGGAGTCCAAATTTGCAGTTGCTAATGATATATTAGAGTCATCATGCATTCATGTGAAGCAAATTATAAACATTAGAAAGTTGTTTTTCACCATGCATTCATCCGTGATGGAAGGTTACGTATTTATCCCATTGTAACACACAAACTTATTTGCTAGTAGTATTACAATAAGCTAATGATAGCTCAGGTGGTAACAAAAAGCATACATGGCCCAAACAAACAAACAAGCGTTTGCTGCCGGCTGATAAGACGCGGGACGTGCCACGTCTCAGATAGTGCATACATACTCTGGCGAACTCACGCACGAGCGCGGACACCAAGGACGCGATGTGGGTCATGGCGAGCCCCGAGCCCGGGCAGCTCCTCCGGCCGGCTCCGAACGGCATCATCTTCACCTCCTTGGTCCCCGGAACAGGGCGCACGTCCTCCCTTTCGCCGCCGGCGAGGAACTTCTCCGGCTTGAACTCATCGGGCTCCGTCCACGCCTTCAGGTCCCTGCCAAATTTATCTGCCATGAACAGGAAGCGCGTCGTCAGAGTGCCGCCGTCTGCCGGCGGTGGTGTTGTGATTCTGGCCACCGCAGCGCCCTCAGGTCCGACGTCACGCACGAGCACCGGCGCTGGTGGGTGCAGCCGGAGGCTCACGAGAATGACGGCGCGCAGGTACGGCGTGTCCCGAAGGCGCTCGTCGCCGGCGACGACATGCTGACCACCGACGGTGAGGAGCTCACGGTATAGCTTCTCCTGGATCTCCGGCTGGGTGGCGAGGTGGGCGAGCGTCCACTCGACGCATGCCGTCACCGTGTCGGTGCTGGCCGCCAGGAACTCCCAGACGAGCCTGACGATTTCGTCCACCCGGAGCGCGCGTCGACGACAACTGCCACCAGGGGCCGCCGGTGGTTCGGCTTCGGCGGCGGTTCCGTCTCCGCCAAAGGGGATGCGAAGGTCCAGGAGCGAGTCGACGTACGAGTAGATGCCGCCGGCGCCGGTGCCGCTGAGTCGGTACTGGCGCCGTGCCTCGATGACGGGGCCGAAGACCCGGAGGAGCCGGGCGCGAGTGCCGACCACGTACCGCCACTGCCGCCAGTGCAGCAGCCTCGCGAGCCTCGACCTCGCCAGCAGCACGAGGTCGGCGTCGAGGTGGAGGAAATCGTGCAGCGTGCGCCCCATGGCGCGCACGTCGCGCTCGCCGGTGCTGCCGTCGCCGAAGCACGCTCGCGCCATCGACGCGAAGACGGCGGCGTACAGGCCGTCACGGACGACGACGTCCGTCTCGCCGCCGGCCGCAATCTGCTCCTGGTGGGCGGGGACGGAGAGGAGGTCCGTGACGAGGGCCGCGACGGCGTCCCGTTGGAGCGGGACGAGGCTGCTGGCGAGGCGCGAGGGGCGGAGCACGTTGGCGGTGAGTTTGCCCCGGAGCACGCGCCAGAGCGGACCGTAGGGCGCGCTGGTGATGCTGTACGTTCTCGTGGCGTGGCCCGCGTCGAGGTCGACGGGGAGGGGCACTACGGGGCGGTTCGAGAAGGACTCGGCGTGGTCCACCAACATGCGCCGTGCGTCGTCGAGGTCTACCACTGCGATAGGTGTTGCCGCCATTGCCGCGGCCTGCGTAGCGTGGGCGGTCGTTGGGCGGCGGCTTCGAGTTCGCCCCGCCTGCAGGAAAGCCACGAGGAAGACGACGACCACTACGGCCAGGAGGACGGTAACAAGGAACTGCGGCGGCGTTGCCAATTCCATGGCCTCACGTACGGAACTCTCGTTGCCTGCTAAGCTACTTTGCTAGCCTTAGTGTCATCTGTCATGTGCATGGATGAAAGATGCGAATAGCAGTGTGTGTGGATGCTCGTATTTGCTATAGCTGCGGCTGTTGAGCTGTGTGCTTCCCTGCTAGAGGGTGACATATCAACTGTATCTTGTGTGTTGTGGTGTCCACGTAGGCAGTGTTCCCTGTGGAGGCCGACACATAGGCTACCAAGTTTTGTCTCATATATTATGGGTCTAGATTCTTTTGGCAAGACGATAGTGAAGAAGTGGTACAGCCTTGCCAAATGGACCTTCTTGTGCAAAAAAAAAAAGGGTTCTTGGGTTTTTAATCTTAGGAGTTCAAAATAGTTGCCTTTTGAGAAAATTTCTTTTTACGCAACCATAGCCCCTCTGATCTAGTTTATAACACATTTCATATAGGCAAGAGGTCAAACTTAATATTTGACCAATAATTTAGCTACCAACGTACGTTTAACTACTAACAACGGCTAAGCCCATTCGACACTCGGCAACGCTTAGGACACTTGGGTAAAAGAAAACGGCAAATGGCACTTTGCCGAATGTCATTTGTTAGGCTCACACTCGGCAAACTAAAGTTGTCATGGCGGCAGAAGGGCTGTTAACGGCTGGTTCGCCGAGCTCCGTGAGCCTAACACACGGCTAACATGGCTGCTTTGCCGATTGTCCAGATCTTGACACTCGGCCAAGTGGTCTAGTTTGCCAAGTGCCGGGCCCACTCCACTCGGCAACTGACCTAGTTTGCCTAGTGTCAAGGTCTCCACACTCGGCAGACTAGGCAGGTTTTCTGAGTGTCATGGCCTCCATCTCCTCCTGAATCCTTCTCAACTTTACAAATCTTCATCTAAGATTCTACTCCACAACCTCCACATACGATATCATGACATGTTGTCAAGTTTTATGATTTTTGGACTTCATTTATTTTTTATAGAACTTAAAACCAACTCGCCCGCAAGTTTGTGGTCATGTTTTGTGAATAAGATGTTCAAATTTGGTGGTTTATTCTTGGATATGGCTTCACTTCAGACTCAATAACATGAATATCAATTTTCTATTCATTTTTCCATTATTTGAATTATTCAAAAAAATAAGTTAAATGAAATAAATTTACTAAATATAAAAAATACTTCAAGAAATGTGCTAAATTTGAAGTGTAGTTCAAGGCAACGTAGAAGGACTAAAAAAAATTGGAGATCAAAAGTGAAAAATATTAGTTTGCCCAATTTCAATAGTTTGACACTAGGCAAAGACATGCTTTGCCCTCAAGATTTGACACCTGGCACAACTCGTCTTTGCTGAGTGTCCATTAGTGGGACGCGGGAAGGTTGAAACGACAGCTGACAGTCGTTAGATGCTGTTGTGGTTTACCAAGTGTCTGACACTAGCCAAAATACCGATTTACGGAGCATTGTATTTCGCCGAGTGTCACGCTTTACCAAGTGTCTGATACTTTAGCAAACCGGTAGTTTACTGAGTGCCCGGCTTTGCCAAGTGCAACACTTGACAAAATATCTCTTTGCCGAGTGTCCGATTTTTAGCACTCGGCAAAGTGATTTGCATTCAGGCATATTTCACATTTTTGGTAGTGGTAGCTTTCCCTTAAGGGCCCAGATGCATGAGAACATGAGCCCTTAAGGGCATATTTAACTTTCCCCAAACTTGGTTTTATGATTCTAGAAGACAAAAGTTTAAAAAGAATGGTTTATCTCAACTTTAGTAGACTAACAGAGTTCTTATCTGTCAGGCAACGACGACAGCCCTTGGGATCCTTGTATCCTATAGTTCAGCAGTCATCATAAGATAATTAGAGCTAGGCAAAATAAAAGAATAAGAAACTACAGTGAAGGTAATAACGTTATCCACTATCAACGCCAGCACAGGACAAAGAACATAAGCATAATAAATGTTGCATAATTTCTTCTTCCAATCCAATGCAATTGTTCAAACACTATACAAAATAAAGCATAAAAGATTAATTCACTTGGCATTTGGAGGACTGAGTTTTATATAATATAACAAGGACGGAGCTGGTGATTACCCTATAGCGGTGATCAAGTCGATCAATGCAGCACTCACCTGTAGAATTTGACAGACATTCAAGAATTCCCATGTACATATCATGGGTTCAGTTCACCTCTTAAACTGTTGGGTAGCTGTTCCAAATTCTCCAAAAAAAATTACAGAATTTGACAAATCATTCCATGGGTTCAGTTCATTTGGCATAGTAACAGAAGTACAGGCACTCAGAATTCCCATGTAAATATCATTGCAATCATACTAACCCAATTCAAATAATATCAGCATACATTCAATTAATTTGACATATTCGAAGATGGAAACTAAGCCATTTCATCATGATGAGCGGAGGGGAGGAATGAAATAAATACCTCACAGTAACACATATGGGGCATGGGATCAAGCTGAACACCGGTGTTCCACTGCTCCTGGTAGCTCTGTCGCACGCAGCAGTTCTTGACCCGCGCCTCAACTGCCTCACACACTCCTTGCGCGGCTCCTTAGTCCTTCCTTCGTGACCACGAGGTCAGACTTCATTACATGTTGTCCGGTCAGCACAGATGTTGATGGAGATCACCCCAAGCGAGGAGAGGACAGGCAGGCTGGCCGTGTGCATCTACATGGCCAGCCTCAAGGCTGTTGAGGAGGAAGAGGAGGAGGAGGCGGCAGCGGCGCACGCCGGCAGTGGCATGGATCAACACCAAGAGGCAAGGTCGGAGCGCGGGGGTGGCGCGTGCGGCCCTGCCGGTCTGTGACAGTGTGGTGTGGAGCCCTGCCAGCTCGTGACAGTCTGGTGTGGAGCCTTTGAGGCCTACTGTACTCTAGCGAGGATCCCTAGCAGCGGTAGAGATCATCGAGGAGAGGATGACTGCCGGGGTTATGGTAGGAGAGAGAGGGCATCAGGGAGAGGGTGCATGGCGGCCTCGGGGAGGGGTAGAGCCGACTTTAGGGAGAGGGAAAGTCAGGCCTCGCATGTCATGCGGTCAGTTGTGGGGCGTGCGAGGAAGCGGAGGAGGGATGAGTGATGAGGTTTAGTCTATCTAGCTTGTTAGATTTGGGTGAGTAAGAAAGCATATTTCAAAATGAATCTTGTGTCTTGGTTTGAAAGTTTGGTTAGATTTGAATGCATTTTTTTGGTGTAGTTAGAAGAGTTGATGGTCATTGTTTTGTGCAACAGTACGGTGTGGAGCCCTGGCAGCTCGTGACAGTCCGGCATGGAACCTTTGAGGCATGTGGGACTCTAGCGAGGAGCCCTAGCGGCCTGATGGTGCGGCAGAGAGGGTGCCGACGAGAGGGTGACTGCCGCGGTTATGGTGGGAGAGGGAGGGCATCGAGGAGAGGGTGCATGGCCTCAGGGAGAGGGAGAACCGGCATCGGGGAGAGGGAAAGTCATGCCTCGCACGTTGTGCCGTCAGGCACGGGCAGGGGCGAATCTAGGATATTATCTCGTTTGGGTCAAGAACTAAGTGACGGGGTCAAACATGCATTGATTCTTTATTATAAGAACAATTTACATGTGGCTAAGAGGATTTTTAGTGCTATTTTCAGAAAGTTATCGGGGTCGGCTGACCCCGACAATTGCATGTAGTCCGCTCCTGGGCATGGGACGTGAGAAGAAGTGGAGGAGGGATGAGTGATAAGGTTTGGTCAATATAGTTCGATAGATTTGGGTGAGTAAAGGAGATTTCAGAATGAATCTTGTGGCTTCGTTTGAAAGTTTGGTAGATTTGAATGCATTATTTGGCGTAGTTAGAAGAGTTGATCTGTGTTGGTCATTGTTTTGGGTTTTGCTTAAGAACGTTTCTTAGGCGCGTTATATGTGGTAGAGATTTAGGAGCCGATGATTGTGGTGGTTATTGTTTTGGGTGGTAGTGACGTGCATTTGGTTTCACCTTTATTGATATTAAAATTAACTCCGTTTCACATTGTGGGCATATATGTTCCAGCAGAGGACGTGTGTAATTGGTCCGATGCATCGCAGTCATATGATTGCACGTCAACAACTAAGACCGTGGCACGATGCATGCTCTCAGCGACGACGCCATCACCTTCAAGAACAATGCGTTGGTGCCTTGGTGGACGTGTGGTCAACGCCGCCGCCACCCACCGGCAGCGCCCACTGGAACTCGCGCACGAGCGTGGCCAGGAAGCACTTGGCCTGGATCATAGCCAGCCCCGCGCCGGGCAATGCCTGCGCCCGGCACCGAACGGCATCATCCTGATCTCCCTGGGCCCTGGAATATGGCTCACGTCCTCGCCTTCGCCGCCTTCGAGGAACTGCTCCGGCCTGAACTCCTTGGGGTCCGTCCAGGCCTCGGGTCTCTGCCGATGTCCTCTGCCATGAACACGAAGCGCACCGGCGGCGTGCCATCAACGGGCGGTGGGAGTGGCACTGCTCTCACAACCTCCGCCGGCGCTGTCGTGATCTCAGATAGGCTGACGACATCGCGCAGGATGAGTGGCACCGGCGGGCGCAGACGTAGGCTCTCCAGGATGACGGCGGAGTCCTGGAGGCACTCCTCGGATGGCACTGGCTGGTCACCGGCGCCGCCACCGCTGAGCTCGTGGTGCAGCTTCTCCAGGACTTCCGGATGCGCGACGAGGCGCGTGAGCGTCCACTCGACGCACGCCACCACCGTCTCCGTCTCAGCTCCCAGGAACTCCCAGACGTGACTCACCACCTCGTCGTCCCTGAGCGCGCGCCGCCGTGGGCCGCCACCGGACTGTTTGCCATCATCGTCGCTGGTACGCCAGACGAGCCGCTGCGCCGCGATCCATGGGACGAGGACCTCGGCCAGGCGGGCGTGCGTGCCGACCAGATGCCGCCACTGCCTCCGGTGCACCAACCTCGCCAGGCTTGAGGTGGCCAAGCGCCTGGCGTCCAAGCCGGAGCGGAAGAACTCGTGCAGCGTGCACCGCATGGCGCGGACGTCGCTCTCGACGACGCCGCCGCTGCAGTCGCTGAAGCACATGCGTGCTGTTGGCGCCGGCGGTGAGCCGACACTTGGAACAGACCAGCTCCGGCGATGCCCCGAACTCGCGGTGATCATGAACTGGACGGCGAGAGCGCGAGACAGAGCAGGAGAGTGGAGACAGTTTTTCACTGCAATGGCGCAACTTTTTCTGATGCATTTTCGTGTTCTTAAACATAGGATGTGATCCGCATTCTCCGGTACGATCAGCCGCACCGGTGCGACATGCCCGGCGTACTCACCATGACGGGGAACTAACCCAAGATGCGGTCACGACGCACAGTGTGCAGTCTCCTCTATGCCCGCGATTCTATGCGCGAACACTAAACATGCTTTGTAACAAAGTAAATCACACCTAATGCATCTACATGTGGATACATTTTGCTTGACAGGATGACAAATGCAGTATTCACCCCCTAATCTTGTCAAACTCTGACGACGCCGAGCTGCCTCTCAGTTCAATGAACCTGATTCTCCCAAGTGCCTTTGTCAAGATGCCAGCCAGTTAGTCATCAATGCAAACTGTGGGATATAAACCCCTATACCCTCACGGCGAGGCTTTAGGCTGCTCGGACTAGACGGCCCAGACCACAAGACAAAGCCTGTGGTCCGCCACCAATCTAGTCGGTGGGCGATGCGGGTGCTCGAAGGTTACTTGGCGTGCAAGGAAGCCTAGTTGGTTTGGGTCTTCATCGTACTCTCCAAGTCATAGAGCATTGTAACCGACCATAGACAGAACCCTAGATCTCCCCGATTATATAAGGTGGGCAAGGTCCCCTCCTCAAAACTCATCTGTATACTTAGCAATACAATCCACAGAGACCCAGGACGTAGGGTATTACGCGCCTCGCGGCCCGAAGCTGGATAAACCTTGTGTTCGTCTTGCATCTCACATCTAGTTCGCAGGTCCTAGTGCACCCTCACCGATCATCTACTACTGTGGGTAGCCCAGTGGTAGGCTGCCGAGGATATATCATTGACACAAACATGTTTCACTTCCAGATATGACCACGCTGACCACCGTGTTGACCACACGGACCTCCACGCCGACCTGCACATTGACCATGCCATCAAGCATGATGTTACAACCTCCAAGTCAAGCTACACCAACTCAAGCATCACCTACGTCGACATCAGCCCAAATCATTGATGGACTGTTACACACAGTGAAGCAAAGAAACTTCAACAAAAGTGAACGCGCTATAGCATAAAGCCCATTATAATATTAATGAGAATTATATGCCACCTAATTTGTGTGTATTTCGATTGCATAGTTTCACCATGGATGATGACAAGAATAAACAAAGGATGGATTACAGAGAATGATCGCGTTCGAGTCAGTCCAGCATGACAGAACCGTCTAGAAGAAACGGTCATATCTTCTGATTCACAAATGCTAGGAATAGAACAAATATAGGATTTGAGGTGCCATGTTTCTCTTATCCATAGGAATTGAATCCATAGAGAAAAAAGGGTGTTTAGATAGGCAAAGGGGAAACATAGGAATCCTACTGGAACTTTAGGAGCAAATATAGCTTTCTTTCTTAACAAACCTAATATGGAATTTTTCCATGAGGTTTGGTTAGATTGTTCTTTTCCTATGGAATTCCTATGAAATTGGAGGGAAACAAAAGCTTCCTTTAATATTCTTATGAGCAATTCCCACAAATCAAAGGCTATAGGAATCTAATTCATAGGAATTGAATCCTTTGTCTTTCCTTTGTTTTTCCTCCATTTCAAAGGTGACCAAGCATGGTACCTTAGCGGGCCACCTTGATTAACGGGGCATGCACGTGCTGATCCAACATGCTAGGGGTCCGACCAAGTGGTACTAAGTTGTTGGCTGGGCTGGCACGGGCACAATAAGGTTAAGGCGATGTCGTGCTCAGGCTGAGGCTTAACTTGACAGATACCTATTCAGGTCCGGTCTGGCCTTAATGGACATTTATACTTAACAATGTAAAATAAAACTATCGTACAATAAAACTATCGTACATTTTTTATTTTAGATATGTCGGGTATTATTAAATAGTCATTATTATAGGACTCAAGTAATCTATTTTAATTTATCTGATAAAATATCCATCGAGTTTTACTAAATTACAAATTTTTACTCCCCATTGGCATGGGTACCAAAACTTCGTCTTTGTGCATCAAAAATCCGGATGCAGAACTTCAGATTCAGATTTGGATTAGCATGTACGATGACAAGACAAAAGGAGAGGACGACGCGTAACCATAATACAATTTGTAGTGCCATCTCTGAATCCTCAATCATTCATCGTCGTCTACTTTGTCTCTGTTATTCTGTTCCATTTCTAGTGCGATCTCTGAATCCTCAATCTTCTTCCTCCCCCACCTTCTTACTCTCTGTTTCTCCCACCTTCTTACTCCGCAAGTTAGACTCTGCTCACACTCACGTACAGTGCTATAAGTAGACAGACGTGCGACACTTCACACAAGTGCTCTGCATCAGCATCACACACATCTGTTCAGCTCGTAGCCGCCAACACAGCCAAACCTCTGACGCAGCGCCAGAGCAACCAACCACCACGATGGAGAAGAGCAATGGTGTGGTGCCGGCGGCTGTCCCCGCCGCCGACTCGTGGAACTTCGAGCCGAACGATAGGCTCCTGGGGCTCATGTCCCTCTCGGTGCGCGGCGTGCTGGTCAGGATCAAGGCCGAGATGGTTGCCGGCGGCGGCTACGGAAGGCCGGTGATCCCGATGGGCCACGGCGACCCGTCGGCGTTCCCGTGCTTCCGGACGGCGCTGGAGGCCGGTCCGGCGTGTACAACTCCGCCTACTCCACTGCCGTCGGCCTTGAGCTCGCACGGAGGTGAGGTCACTTCTTGGCCGCTCAACGGATCGTCTGCTTCTCTAGCATCTCATCTCTGTTGCTTCCTTTGTTGGCTCGAGTTATTATTTCTTTTTCTTTTTGATAGGCTGGAGTTATTATTTCTAGATGCCTAAACATCTCGTGGTGAATGGTATTATGGTTCACAAACAAAATTTGTTGGTAATGGTGTCTCCTGGTTTCTTGGATTGAAGAAAACCAAACAGCATCTGTGAACACTGAACAGGGTAGGAATGTTGCCATATAGTATCACACAAACAGACAAGTCAATCAGTGTTGGTCTGGTGTTGTGGATAGGGACATGTTTCAAATTATAGTTTATTTTAACTTTTTTATTTACTATGTATTTAGATGTATTATTTATCTAGATGTATAGCAAAACGTATACACCAAAAAATTAAAATAAATAACAATTTAGAACGGAGGGAGCAGAATATATATATTATTATAGGATGCGGATGCCAAAAAAGGATATCTTGAATCGAGTCATGTTTGGATATATCTACTGAGAATCAATAAAACTAGAGGTATAGATATTTATGAGTATGGGATTAAATATAGAAAAAATATTTTATCAATATATGAATAATAACTTTGGTGTTTAAAATTAACATAATTAGCCATATTTAAATTAATTTGAACTTCACCTTTATATATCAACAATGATAAAGTTAGTATAATTTCGTCACCAAGGAGATAACTTTTGGATACTTTAAATGATGCCAACATTTGTAATATTAAAATTAACTTCATCTTTATTGTTAATTAGTCATACATACATGTTTTAGATGGTTTTACAGACCACTTTGTTACTCACAACTACAAGATATTTTATAATTTTTTTGAACACGGATCTGGAAATGGATAGAGAAAAATTATAAAAAATTAATTTGGATACACCTGTGTAGTACGCATATTGCAATCAGATATAAATATGGATATCCATATTTTGACATTAAAACAAATTCTACTATATAAGATCTGTTTGGGAATTCTACAATATTGTCTTGGCCAGCTTGCTTTGATAGCCATTAAAATCAACAATACAGGTGGAAATATTGGTTTTCACTTTGGTTCATGTTACAAATATAAGATTCACTTTCTTAGATTGTGATCAATCATGACAATTTTTGTTATACCGTCTATAATAACCGAATCCTGCATCTGTGCTATGTTTTCTGTCTCCTGGTACTTTGGGGCTTTGGACACTGAAATTTTCTCCAGTTGGAGACATTTATTTATATTTGTTGCAGTACAAACAAACTACAGTGTTAATTTTCCAGTTACTACAGATTCTACTATACATCTGTGATCCTCACAACCCTATATTAACCTATTTATCTTAATGTGGGATTAAAACTACAAATTTCAGGTCCATTGCGCAGTACTTATCCCGTGATTTACCATATGAATTGTCAGTTGATGATGTCTACCTCACAAACGGCTGTGCTCAAGCAATTGAGATAATCTGCTCCGTGTTAGCTCGTCCTGGTGCCAGCATCTTGCTCCCAAGGCCTGGCTACAAGTTATATGAGGCGCGCGCTGTTTTCAATGGAATGGAAGCCCGGTACTTTGATCTTCTACCTGGGAAAGACTGGGAGGTTGACACTGACGGCGTCCAAGCTCTTGCTGACAAAAATACTGTTGCTGTTCTCATTATCAACCCAAGAAACCCATGTGGTAATGTCTACTCCTATGAGCACCTGGCCAAGGCAAGTTCTAATTCTAATAAGCTACTTCCGGTTCTACCTTAATTAGTTGACTACTCTCGGGGGATAGTCTGAAGAGGCCTCTAGTCTGAATGGCAATTATCCGTATCTATGATTTTCTAGGTTGCTGAGACCGCGCGGACGCTTGGCATATTTGTTATCGCAGTTGAGGCTTATGCACACTTGACATTTGGAGAGTGGAAATTTGTGCCGATGGGTGTGTTTCGGGCTGTGGCTCCACGTGATCACACTAGGGTCACTATCAAAGAGATGGCTGGTTCCTGGTTGGCGGCTTGGATGGATTGTTACCAATGATCCTCGTGGTGTATTTCAGAGAACCAAGGTTCTTAATTCACTTCTCATGCTCTGACATCGGTTAAGTCATAATCAGTATGGGAAAGTTTCTTCGTATTTCATTTAACAGGATGTCCTGGATGCTGACATACCTGACTTAATAGTGAAGCTATTCTTCAGGTTTTGGAATTAAATGAAAGTACAGCGCGAAATGCAGCACAATGCTTAATTAGACATGTTTTTCTTTCTTCTTTCAGGTAGCCGCATCAAGACCTACTATTTTATCTGCTCTGATCCTACAACATTTGTTCAGGTGACTATCATTTCCATTTGCTTGCAAGGCTTCAAATTCATAGTAACCATAATGGTTTGCATCGACTTAAATCACATCACACAATTCTGTTTCGTCAGGGAGCAGTTCCAAACCTCCTGGAGAACTCAAAGGATGAATTCTTCCAGAAGACCATCAGAATTCTCAAACAAAGTGCAGATATATGCTGGGAGAAGTTGAAGGACATCAACGCAATATCATTCCCAAGCAGACCGGATGGGATCCATGTTTGTAATGGTCTGTGATGACACACTCATATACTCTTCCATGCTGCAAGACATCCTGAGGGATTCCCTAACACTAACATGCCGGTGTGAAATTCCTGTGAACTGCTACAGGTGAAGCTGGATCTGTCCTGCCTGCAGGACATCAAAGATGACATGGACTTCTGCTGCCGCCTGGCAAAAGAAGAGTCAGTGGTTGTTCTGCCAGGTATTGTTTCCCTGAACTAATACAGACTGGTTCATCTGTTTAGTAGAAGACGTTCTTCCATCCACCTTTGAGATCACCATTTTTGTGCTTGAGATGTAACGCAACATGGTTTAAACAAGTTTTGTGAGGACGGGCTGTGGGATGCAAGGATTGGCTTCGGATCACCATTGCAATTGATCCATCTTCCCTTGAAGACGGTCTTGACAGGCTCATGCACTACTGGAAACCAAAAATTTCCTCGACAGAGAAAAGCCAAAAACCGACCGAAAAATACCGAAAAAATAGAAAATCAAATTTTCTGTCTGTATACTGATAGGAAAATACCGACAGGACTAGCTCGAGAGTAAAATAGAAATTTTCTGTCGGTTTTTTGATTTTTCTGTCGGTTTTCTATTTTTTCTGTCAGTAGGACGTCGACAGGAAAACTGACGCTCGACAGGTCTAGAAGACATTTTTGTGTCGGAAGGTGACGACAGGAAAACATGATGCACCGACAGTATTTCGTGTCTGTTTGCTACCCGCAGAAATATCATTTTGACCCGACAGGAAATATATTTTGTTCATTGCAGGTCTAACAAGAACCACATTATTTGCACTTTCATATTAAATTCATGATAACAATAATACATTCACGAACATGATATTATTTTGGACTTTCATATTATTGCACAAACAGGATTACGATTCCACAAATATTGCCAGCCAACATGAGAAGAACCAGTGTCCTATATATATCAAGAAAAATATTTGTTTGATACAGGGTAGTAGTAGTAATCGTCCTAGTAAGTAAAGACATTGCAAATATGCACCAACCCATGAGATATGTCCTACTAGCCTAGCAAACACCTAGATCCTAATTCCATGAGCTCTATGTCCTTATCTTCTACCCATCTTCAAAGGCTTGCATCGATAGGGTTCTTATCCTCATTGACGAAAATCTGCAGTGGAACATTACACCATTAGTGATCTTAAAAATGCTCCAGTTCTCAAGTAAGTAAATGCTCAAGTGAAAGTGGTTTCTGGAAAAACAACTAAGTAACAGCTCAAATCTGCAGCTACTCTTATTCTAGTTTTCAGTATGCAAGACAACCACATATATATACACTAACTAAGATTGTAGCAAGCAATTATGAGAGAGCAACTGCAAGAAAGGCTAAATTGTATACTACACCTGAATTTTAGAGTAAAATCTTACCTTGAGCAATACAGTAAGTAATGCACTACTGCTCCAACAACAACTACAGCTCCAGAGATAACAAAGGTCCCCATCAAGGATTCTGACTTCCAAGATAACATTCCTAATTTTGTAAACAACGACAGTACATAAGAGATAAAGGCAATACTGTAAGTAATGCACTACTGCAATGCAACTTGGCATATGTTGAGGTCACATTTTTAACAGTAATCTGCAATGCAACTTGGCATATGTTGAGTCACATTTTTAACAGTCATCATATATAGCATAACTGTTCTTTAAGTGTTCCATCAGTTATGTAACAGTTGCTTATTAAAATAGAAATTTATTAAACTAGAAATCAAAAAGCTACTGGCAGTTTGCAATAGCATCAAATTCATTTCATATAACACTACAATATGTTTATTGAACTAGAAACAGTACATTCTTTCTTTCTCAAGTCATGGTATTGCAAATTAACAGATTTAGATAAGTGGTATTGGCAGAAAGAAAGTAGTCTCACATAAAAGTAGAGTTAAGAGCATACCTTCTCCAATGGGACTCAGTCAAAGCATGCAACAAATATACCCTTGATTCTTTAAATTTGCCTGCAATGAAATGGCTCTAAACCAGTAAAAATACCAGTTGTTGCTCCTTTTTCTTTAGATTCTAAATATTACAAACACAAGTAAGATATAGGGAGTCATACACAGACAAATAAGAACCTTGCACGGCATTGTGTTATGAACTATCAGTAAACATTCATGATCAAAACCTAGCAAGCCATATAAGCTGGTAGCCTTGCACCGGATCATGAAAGTTGGGAGAATCCCCGCAACAAAGCAAAAGGCCACCACGTCGCATTACCCAGCTAATGACACCGAATCCGAGTCCCAACAACTAAGCCAGCTCAATGCAGAAACGCGCATCTCATATCCAGCCTAGTTCCTGATATGGACACGCACAGATCCATAGATCTAGAGCTAAGCAGCTCCTCCCACGAGTGTTCTAACAAAACCTTCACAGATCCAAACGCGAGCGCAAGTAGGAGGTCATCTGCTCGTAGAAGCAAGGCCAAAGGTATAGGGCAGTGCGGGTAACAGGAGGAGCACTCACCGGCACCGGCGTGGGGACAGCGAATCGCATCCACCGGCTTCGTCCTATCGTCGAGCGCCACCACTTGCGGGCTGAGGGAGGGAGGGCACTGCCACGGTGGCTGAGGGAGGAGAGCGCCACAACTTGGGGGCCTCACGGATCCGCCATCGTCCGCGACTTGGGGGGCGCACCGCTGCGGCGCGAGGGATCCGCCATCATCAGGAACTGCGGGAGATGACGAACGGGCGGCGGCGAAAGCGACGGGGTGCGGGAAGCTAGGGTTTGGGGGCGCTGGTTTTGTATGCAGGCGGCGCAAACCCGCTCCGTGTTGGGCTGGCTGAAAGGCCACTGTAGCTCAGGCCCACGTTGGGCGCACGATACATTTCGTAGACCTTGACGAACTCAATTTTTTGTGGGTAGGAGCAAGGCACATAGAAAAATTGCATTTGTCTGTCGGTTACTCAAAAACCGGCAGTATAACTCATTTATTCTGTCGGTATTTCGTGTTCCCTATCGGTTAAAGGAAACCGACAGAAGAAATGCGCTTTTCTGTCAAGCTGTACCGACAGGAAATGTGCTGTACCGACGGGCTGTGCTGCAACATAAGAAGCCGGTAGAGCAATGTGATAAACTCGCCGTTTCGTTGCAACGAGAGACAAGTTGATATGAACTTCTCGCAAAAAAAAAAAAAAAGTTGTTACGAACGTCTACAGTTCTACAGATATATCATATTGTAATTGTAACATATTCACTCGAAGATGTTATATTCGTTGGTCAAGGAACGTCCACATATCTACCTATACCCTTATTTCTGTAGATTGGCAGCTACTCACAGATTCATGTACATCTACAGTGCACAACTCCATCTCCTGACAAAACACTGTACATTAGAACCAATCGTAGCCCTTCGTTCCTCCCAGACCCATGTTAGATGTTTTGGGCCATGGGTCAAACAATTTCAAATAAATCCCAAAGACCCACTCATACGTGCATGTATATATGAAAAGGTGGGGGATTTTAGTCCCACCTTGTTACTTTAAGTGGAGTGAGGCCAACTTAAATAATTGAGCTATTTCTATCTTGTTAAAGCTATTGGGGAGAGGAAAAGGAAGAACCTCGCGCGCGCGTTCGCCTCACCGGTTGGGGCAGGGCGGGGCTAATGGGCGCGCACGTACGGAATGTGCGTGAATGGTCCGGCGATTTTCCGCTCCGACCCTTGTGGGTGCGCGGCTTCCTTTTACCGTTCTGAACTTTTGCATGCATGGTAAAAATTACGCTGGCCTATTTGGTAAGCAATTATTCTCGTATTATGGTAAGTGCACAAACGGCAGGTCAATTACCATAACGCTGTGATTGAGCGGCTAATTACTTTCCTTAGCTGCAATACGTATATAAATACGGGGTGAGACGTCGTCCTCAGTACCGAGAGATTCATCTCTTCCTTGCCACAGTGTTGCGCTGCTGCCATGTTCCCCATCCCGTCGCCGACGTGCCATCGGTGCCAAGAGAGCAGGCTCCGAAGCCTACGTCTCCTCGCGTCCCTACATGGGGTAGGGGGCGTATTAGGTTTTTGGGAAGTGCCGTCGTGACTGCTCGCTGGACGTCTTCTTCCCTCTACGCCGCTGATCTGGATCTCCGTTGATTGTCTTCTTCGTCTTCCCTCTCCGGCAACCCAACTGTAAGAATGCTCGCCCTCTCTATGATGTTCGTCCTCGCTTTTCTCCCTATGGCTAGCACTAGAGAACATGTTTTTGTCTTAGATCATAGTGATAGTATCCAATCATATATTTGTGATACATGTTGTTGGTCTTTTCCTTATTATTGGAATTAATTTATGCGTCGCTAAATTGCTTTTATTTCTAACAATCCAAAAATGTGATAGGCATTTAGCGATGACTAAGGCATATACTGATGTGATGAAACCGAAGAAGTTCACTGGTGTGAATTTCAAGAGATGGCAGACGAGGGCCCAGTTGTGGCTCACGCCTATGGGCGTGTTTTGGGTCATGGGTTATCCTCCCACATTACCTCTCGGATGTGAGAAAGAGGTGCAGGAATTTACTGCGGCTATGATGATTTTCATCGGTAGCATCCTTACCGTGCTCTTTGACCAGCTGTGTGATGTTTATATGAACATCAAAAGTGCTGTTGAACTGTGGGAGGCACTTGAACACAAGTTTGGTGCTGCAGACGCTGGACATGAGTCGTATGTGATGGAGAAGTACCAAGACTTCAAAATGGTTGTCGCAAAGAAACATCAAAATGGTAGAAAACCGTTCAGTCGTGAAACAGGCTCATGAGTTCTAACTTATTGTGAGGAAACTCGAACAGCTCAGACATGCTTTGCCTGATAAGTTTGTGGCCTGTGGCATCATTGCCAAGTTGCCTCTGTCTTGGAGAAATTTTGCCACATCTCTGAAACATAAAAGACAAAAAATCTCCATTGAGGATTTGTTGGCTGGTCTTGATGTTGAAGAGAAGGCTCGAGTAAAGAATGCTCCACCAAAAGCTCTAGAGCAGTCCAGTGCTAATGTGATGAAGCATGCTGACAAGAACAAGCAAAAGCCTGTTCAGACTACTCAGTTTAAGAAGAAGAAGATGAACATGGAGGAAGTTGTGTGCTTCGTTTGTAGTGAGAATGAACACTTCGCCAAGAAATGCAAGAACTGCAAGGGCAAGAAAAATCAGCAGGAGCAGAAATCTGCTAACATGACTATTGGCGATCCTAGCGGATCTGGATACGATAATTATTTACCTAGTGTATTTTTTGTATGTCAATATAATGATTGCTGGATAGATACATGAGTCAATATTCATGTTGGTACTGATATCTTCATGTTTTCATCTTACTAGGTCGCACGAGATTCAACTGTCATGATTGGGAATGACTCGCATGCTTCTGTTCTTGGTGTTAGTTCGGTCGATCTGAAGTTCACTTCAGGAAACATCGTGTGGCTCAAGAACGTGCAGCATGCTCCCTCAATAAAGAAGAACGTCGTTAGTGGATCCCTCTTATGTCGAGATAGGTTCAAGCTAGTATTTGAGTCTAATAAAGTTGTCTCTAGGAATAGCCAATTCATTGGCAAAGACTATGACAGTAGAGGCCTTTTCTGCTTTTCACTCTCTGTAATAAAGTTGTGAACCATGTGTGTGATTCGAACAATTCGGTGGCTGATATATGGCATTTACGTTTGTGTCACATTAATTTTGGTTGTATGTCGCCTCTATCCAGTATGAATTTAATTCTGAATTTTTCTATTGTCAAAGGCTCTAAATGTCAAGCATGTGTGCAAGCGAAGCAACCTCGTAAGCCTCACAAGGCTATAGACGAGAGGTGCACGACATACTTCATGACTTTAATTGATGATGCAACTAAATATTATTATGTGTTTCTTCTAAAAACTAAAGTTAAGGCGCTAGAATGTTTTAAGACTTATAAAACTGAGGTAGAGAAACAATTGGAAAAGAAAATCAAGCGTGTTAGGTCCCATCGCAGTGAGGAGTATTTTTCCAATGAGTTTAATGTTTTTTATGCGAAAAATAGAATAATTCATGAACAGACACCTCCATATTCGCCCCAATCTAATGTGGTTGCCAAAAGAAATAACCAGACGTTAATAAAGTTGGTAAATGCCATGTTAGCAACATTTGTATGGCTAAAGCATGGTGGGGGGAGGCTGTTTTAACAACATATCATGTTCTAAATAGAGTTCCAACTAAAAACAGTGATGTTACTCCGTATGAAGGTGGAAAGGTAGAAAACCATCACTCCATTACTTGCGTACGTGAGGCTTTTTGGCCATGGTTAGCGTACCAATTAATAAGAAACGCAAGTTCGGACCGAAGACCGTTGATTGTATATTTTTGGGTTATGCATATCACAACACGGTATATAAGTTCTTAATGATAAAATTTGAAGCGCCTGATGTTTTAGTTGATTCACTTTTAGAGTCACAGGATGTTATTTTCTTTGAGAATATTTTTCTGATGAATGTTGCTTATTCTTTACTGAGTTAGATGTTTTGGTGGGGGTTGTTAGATGTATTGGACCTCTAGATGGATCAGATTGATGCTCCAAATTGAGATGTTCGACGTAGCAAATAGCTTGGGCCAATTGAGCTGGCGCCAAAGGAAGATTAATGCAATGTGGCGGCCATTTGCAGGAGGACGGCATGGTGTGGCGCTAACACGAAGGTGAGGCCGGCAGCATCGATGGAGGAAGGGGCGGCAGCGACTGCAGTGAAGGGCGAAGGGGGTGGAGGGTGGCGTGGTGGCGACGTGGTGCGGGTCTAAGATGCGGGCCGCGAGCGGGGAGGATGACGCAAGGGTAGTTGGGAGGATGCGTGTAGTTTTCAGAAAGAGGGTTAAATGGACGACTGGATTCATGGGTTTGGGAGGAACGAAGGCTACAGTTGACTCACTGTTAATGTATAGTGATTTGTGAGGAGATGGAGTTTGGTGCACTGTAGATGTACATGAATCTGTGAGTAGCTGCCAATCTACAGAAATAAGGGTATAGGTAGATATGGATATCCATATTCGTATTCCGTTTAAATATGGACGTTCAACTGGTTCCTTTTTAAAGATTGTTCTTTATCCAATAATATATCCATAATCGATAAAAATATGAAATATTAGATATTATCTGTATGCGCTAAGTACAAATCATTTTAGAACTATCTTTAATATAGATGATATACATCATTATTTGAAAATTATGTAGGGCTAGTGTAATTTTAATACTATTAACGATATATAAATCTTAAGTCTAATTAGTTTCAATATGGCTAGTCATATTAATCAGTATTTCTATATTTTATACACGCAATTTATTTTTGTTTATTTAATTTAGGAATTAGTATATATTATCTACAATTTTCTTAATTTTTTATATTTAAATATTTAAATTTTGACCCAAAAAATTATTTATGGTAGTATCTTTATCCACTGTGTTATATATCCATTTTTTATATGTTTCATCATAATAATTTTGTTATTCTATAGAAGTACAAATGAACAAATAGATATATGTTATCTTCAAAATCAAGTACATATCCAAATTTTAGATTTATGTTTTGCATTAGTATTTAACAATATTCGTATTTGTAATAAGTTTGAATTAAAATGTGGTAGCTAGTGGTATCCGAATCCGTATTCTTGCAAATCCGGTCCGAATTCATCTCTACCGCTACCACAGAGTTCAAACTTCTATACTTCTGCGCTATATTTGCTACCCAATTTCCAAACATTAAGGATGGATCCATGTGGCGACAACCCAGCAAAGAGAGTTGTCCAAATGGCCTCAACAAGCTCGTAACAGAAAAGACACGTTTAATTATTTAATTGCAATCACAGAAAAATACTTTTGATTGACAAATCTATATGTCCAAAAAAAATACATGTACGAGTAAAAGGATGTGTTCCAAGATCATATGCAAACTTCGTGGCAAAAGAAAAAGATCATGTGCAAATTAGCATTAAAAAAATCAAAACTTTTGTATGCTTTACAATATCTTTATTTACAAACTTTTGTAACACATACACAATTATTTTCTAGAAATAGTTAACATTAGCACGAGACCAAACTACATTAGTATAACATATCCAATTTTTTTTGATGAGAACAAAATTCATTTACCTACAATTGCTTGATTCATTTAGAGCCTTTTTGGTACAGCTTACAGTAGTTTCACAAGCTGTTGGGAGCTGTAGCTTGCGTGAGGAAGCAAGACGCATCTCTTAGACTCTCGTACAGCTTGAGCCCCCGCGTCCTCTCTCACGGGCAACTCCGCCACTGCTGCCGCCGCCGTCTGGCCTCGTTCCTCTCACCTCCGGCTTTCTGCCGGTGGAGAGAAGGAACAGGGTTCATCGTTTAGCAGATTCATTGTTTTATTATGTTTTTTCTTTGCTTATTTCTCTTTTCACCATAATAATTAGGGTTAGCTTTTGCCTATTTTAATGTCTTCGATCCGGCTTTCCTGCTTCGTACTGGATCATTGGTGGATGCATCGTCATCTCCGATGATGGCATGCTCCTGAGGTCGAGGTATGTTGGCATAATAATTCTCGAGGAGGGATTGGATCTATTTCTCCGATTCTGCGATATCGTTTTTTCGGCCGCCGGTGATGCTACAGGCGGCAGCGGATCTGTCCTTTCGGTTGCCAGTGGTGATGCTAATGACGTCGGATCTGATATTCAGTTCAACCTTCTGAAGACATGGCCGATGTGCTCTCGGCGCCCTTTATTGTCTACAGTGCTTGAGCATACTGCGCCTCTTTTGCGGTCTCCATGTTTGTAGAGTCTTCTGTTGGTTGCGACTGTGGTTCTCGAGTCCAAATCTGATTTATTTTCATGGTCACGATGATGCTTCCTGAAGAAGGGTATGCAGCTGGATGTGAGGAAGATGAAGTACATGGACCTAGTGGTGTGCTTCAATGTAATCTATTTTTTTTGTTGAGGTCTTAGTTTATAAAAGGGGTTTTAATCGAATGAAATGCAGTCCTTTCTTAAAAAAGCTGTTGGGAGCTGTTTTTCTCACCGAACATTAGTTTTCAAAACAGTTTCACAACCTTGATCGTTGTCTATATTTTGACTCTTCCTATTATTCAGTCATACACGAGCTTTTGCACACAGGAGGCGGGACTACCTAGCTAATGCACTGCTGCATTCACTCAAGTCAAGCGCGTATATAACACGAGTAGCCAGACGACCGATCGATCGATAGCCATAGCCATGGAAGAAATGATGCATGTGCTTCCGGTTGCCCTGGCCGTGCTTGTCCTACTCGCCGCTGCTGGTTACCTGCGCAGCAGCAGGCACCGCGCAGGCACCACGCGCCGCAGCGTGCCACCAGTCCCGGCAACGATCGAGGTTAGAGACCCCGAGGCCGCCCGGCGCATGATCATCGACCACGCCGACTCCTTCTCCGACCACCCCGCCGTGCCCTTCCCCGTGGACCTCGACGCCGGGAACCCCAAGACGACCAGCATCAACAGCGCGCCCTACGGCCCGCTCTGGCGCGCGCTCCGATGCAACCTCACCGCCGGTGTTCTCCACCCCACGCGCCTCGCCCACCTCGCGCCGCTCCAGAGGGACGCCGTCGAGGGCCTCGTCGCGGACCTGATGCTTGCTGCCAGAGGAGCTGGTGAGGGGGAGGCGGTCGTCGGCATCCGCGACGCCCTGTACGCCGCTGTGTTCAAGGTGGTGGTGCGCATGTGCTTTGGCGACGATGGCGTCGGTGAGTACGACGTTGGCGCCATGCAGCGCACGCTGCGCGAGTTCTTCCACTCCGGCGTGGACGCCAGGCGCCTGGCCAACTCGAGGCTGTCGAGGCTGGTGCACTGGAGGCAGTGGCGGCACCTGGTCGGCACGCGCGCCCGCCTGGCCGATGTCTTCGTCCCTGCCATCGCGGCGCGGCGGCAGCTCCAGCTCCAGCTCCAGCATGGCAACGCCGGCGGTATCCGCTCATACGTCGACTCTCTCATCGACCTTCGCGTGCCCGAGGACGACGGCGACGGCGAACCGTCCGGTGGCAACTCCCGGCGGCGCGCGCTTAGGGACGATGAGATGGTGAGGCTCGTCTGGGAGTTCCTGGGAGCCGGCACTGAGACGGTGGTGGCATGCGTCGAGTGGACGCTTGCAAGCCTCGTCGCGCATCCGGAGGTCCAGGAGAAGCTGCATCACGAGCTCAGGGGCGGTGGCGGCGACCAGCAAGTGCCATCCGAGGAGCGCCTCCAAGGCTCGCCATACCTGCGCGCCGTCATCCTCGAGAGCCTGCGGCTGCACCCGCCGGTGCCGCTCATCCTGCGCGACGTCGTCGGCCTACCTGAGGGCGCGGCGGCGGCGGCGGCGGCAGCGGCTGGGAGACCAGTGCCACTCCCACCGCCTGATGGCACGCCGTTGCGCTTCGTGTTCAAGGCGGAGGACATCGGGAGGGACCCCAAGGTGTGGACGAAGCCCGAGCAGTTCATGCCAGAACGGTTCCTCGATGCCGGCGATGGCGAGGACGTGAGTCCTATTCCAGGGCCCAAGGAGATCAAGATGATGCCGTTTGGAGCCGGGCGCAGGCATTGCCCTGGCACGGGGCTTGCCGTGATCCAGGCCAAGTGCTTCGTGGCGGAACTTGTGCGTGAGTTCGAGTGGGCGGCGACGGCGAGTGGTGGCGGCGTTGACGACACATCTACCAATGCGTTGTTCTTGAAGGTGATGGCGTCGCCGCTGAGAGCACGCATCGTGCCACGCCAGCTTAGTTGTTGATGTAGCACTCATGTGGCTGAGATGCATCTCATTTAGTTTTATGAAGCATGAAAAATAAATTTTATGAAGCATGAAAAATAAAGTAGATCAACCGCTGAACGGTTTAAACAGATGTGATATCTGAGTTACTTTTATGAAGCATGAAAAATAAAAGTAGATTAGCAGCTGAACGGGTCGCCTGAGCCAAAACAAAAAAAAATCAGACGACTGAAAATAATAAGAATAGTGTAAATATATAAGGTTTTTGTTGTAGACATTGGGCCGATTACTTGTTTTTGTTGTTTTCGTTTCCTAGGTCATTTGACAATTTTGTATCTCAAATGTGATAAATTCAAATAAAAATTTCCCCTTGGACAAATAAATTCAAATATAAAACTTATCAACTACGAGATGTATATCTTCCTGAGATCTACAAATTCTGTTTTGATTGTTTCTCCATCTCATATTGTTTGAAAAATTTAAATTTTAAATTATGAGAATTTCAAACTGAATCATGGGACCATACATTATCTCAATTGAAAAAAAATTATCTATGCAACGTTCAGGTCTTTTCATGTCTTAACATCCGTTATGGTCATAGGAGGTCATTGGAATAATTTACAAAAAAAATTAAGTTTCAAAATGTGAGGACTTTAAAAGAATGAACGTAAATCATTTGAAATGAAAAGGTAATCAACTATAGAGTTGTATGTATATCGGCTACAAAATTTGTTTTATCCGACTTCGTTTTAAAATCTTATCTTACTATTACTAATTGGAGGCCTCAACGAAGCCTCCACGTTAATTCTCACCAGATACGCTAGAAAAAAAGATAAATTCTAGAAATTACTATTACTAATTGGAAGCCTCAACGGAGCCTCCACATTAATTCTCACCAGATATGCTAGAAAAAAAGATAAATACTAGAAATTCTCATATTAATCAGAAACATCCGGCCGTTAAATCCATAGGCTCGGTCGATCTATAACTATTAGATCTATTATACTTTTAAGAAAATTACCCACTCTGCCATTACATTATAGATAAAAAGAAGAAGAAAAATAAATCTACTATTTTATTAAAGCTGCATACGTAGGTATAATAAATAATTAATAATAAACACGATATTTTACCCTACCACCGTCCGGTGGCCGTCCCCTACACGCTGCACCTCTCCTAATTTGTCCCTGGCGGCGCCCGACTCCACCACCACCGAATAGGAACAAGGCAACCGTCGACGCTGTGCCATCGAAGCTCATCTGCATCTAGACCAGAGACAGACCAACAAGGACGATCGGGACTAGAGCAAGCGAACAAGAACGGGCAATGGCTTCACGTCATCCTCTGTGCTGGGTAAGAAAACTAACCTGATCATTATCTTCTCCGATGATCGAGATGGCGCTGGACCGCGAGAGGCGTGGCGCTATGAGTATCTCACACATCATCGGTAAATTCTGGCCTGCCGGTGCCGAGCTTGCGTGGTGCGAAGATAACTATTACTAACTGGAGGTCTTAACGGAGCCTCCACATTAATTGGCACAAGATACGTTAGAAAAAAAAGATAAATACTAGAAATTCTCACATTAATCAGAAACATCTGGCCGTTAAATCCATAGGCTCGGTCGATCTATAACCATTAGATCTATTATACTTTTGAGAAAATTACCCACTCTACCATTACATTATAGATAAAAAGAAGAAGAAAAATAAATCTACTATTTTATTAAAGCTGCATACGTAGGTATAATAAATAATTAATAATAACACAATATTTTACCCTACCACCGTCCGATGGCCGTCCCCTACATACTGCACCTCTCCTAATTTGTCCCTGGCGGCGCCCGACTCCACCACCACCGAATAGGAACAAGGCAACCGTCGACGCTGTGCCATCGAAGCTCATCTGCATCTAGACCAGAGACAGACCAACGAGGACGATCGGGACTAGAGCAAGCGAACAAGAACGGGCAATGGCTTCACGTCATCCTCCGTGCTGGGTAAGAAAACTAATCTGATCATTATCTTCTCTGATGATCGAGATGGCGCTGGACTGCGAGAGGCGTGGCGCTATGAGTATCTTTCACATCACCGGTAGATTCCGGCCTGCCGGTGCCGAGCTTGCCCGTGGTGCGAAGATAGGAGGCAGGACGTCGTCATGATCGTCAAACGCACGGGACCTCGTCAGTACATGTATCGTACGTGTATACATTCATGTAATCATGTTGACGCATGCATATATATGTGCGTATGTGTCTAAGCAAGCAATGAGGCCAATCACGCATCCGTACTCGCCAAGTATGTGGAAGACGGGCAGCAGTATGCCCGTGACAGATGTGAACATGAAGGATGCCTATGCCACGACTCCACACAGGAACGTTGGCACCGGCCGCACCGCAGGCTAAAGGTATGGCTATCTTCCTGGATCCCATAATTATAATTTAATTTCTCTCCTAGAATGGACTAAATAGGACCATCCCATGGCTGCAATTTAATTTATCTTATCTAAGTTGTTATTTTATACTGTTTAAAATTTTAGGTAAGATTTGACAAGGGAAAGAATTGTAAAAAAAAATGAAAGCATGAGTCTCTCTCATATAATTCTTATATAGAATTTTTTTTTGTCGTAGAATGCACTAATTTTGGCCATCCCATAACTGCAATTTAATTTGTCTTCTCTAAGTACTTATTTTAAACTGTTTAAAATGTTAGGTAAGATTTGACCAAGGAAAGAATTGCAAAAAATGAAAGCATGAGTCTCATATAATTCTTGTATGGAAATTTTTTTTGTTCACTTTAATATAACTTGATTAGGTCACTTGGAATTTACATGTTGATGATGCTGAAAAATTAGGGCACCATGATCCATAGAGTTATCAATTAGGCCTATATGAAAAAAACCAAAACCTCCACAATTATAAAAGATAAGTAACTAATCACATAATATTCTTTTTGTAAATTATATTGACCCCGAAGTTTGCAATTGAAATTGACCATACAAGGAATTATGAAAGACAATATAATGTAATATATACCTTTTCCTCAAAAAAATGTAATATATACCTATATAATTTGTACCTAAATTATCTCTCTCAACCATTACAAAAAAAACAGAATTCTCTATTCTACATTTAAATTCTATGATATTCTATTTTGAAAAATAAAGAATGTAACTTATGATTCACTTTATGTAATATAATTAAAATCATGATAATAAAGCAAGAATTATTAGTTTAATAAAACAATATTAACACTTTATACTAAATTCAACATCTTGAGTGACATGGTATGCTCAAACAACTATTTATGACAAAATTAAGATGTTATCCAAGGACCTAGAATATTCTTTTAATAATACAAAAAGTAAATTGTTTTAATAAGTGATACATTAAGCATTGGAATTTCAAATTAACACATGATTAAAGAGGAAAGTGAAACTATATATTTTCATGATATCACATAATGTGATAAGAGTTTATAATTTTTAAGTTATTTTCATCTAATCACATATCATGTTAGAAAAAAAGAGTAATACTAAAAAGTATTTCTCATTTAACTACTATAAACAAAAAATCCATATCCTAAAATTCTTAAAGACATAAAACATTTTCCCATCAAATTGGTAGACTACAGTAACCTTCTGTAAATAATAGTGGTTTTACTAAGCAATTAATAAGCTCATAATTTTGGAAAAAATCAATAAATCAAAGTTAGGTTCATGTCTTCAAAATGTAGTCCATAGCAAAATCCGTCATAGTTTAAGCAAAAGTTTCAATAAACGTATAATGAGGATAAACAGATGTCCTTTGTAAAGAAACAAGCTGATGGACAAGGATGAAAAATACTCAAACGTCAATATGTGGTAGATTATCAAAACTAAATATAGACTAGCTATTATTTTAGAACATTAGTGAGGAGAAAAATATTTAATATAAATAAATTTAATAGTTAAGGTATTTTATCGCATGGGTTGATGAACTAGTGTGATAAATTTTACTATATATGTTGCACCTGTTTTCAGAGACAACTCTAGATGTAGCCGTCACTGGAATTCGATTTCTAGAAGCAGTACATACAGGACGTCATTTATTAGAGGCTTAGAGCCAGTTGAAAATGTTTCTAGAGGAGGGTCTTTTCTGAAACTATTTTTACACGCTGTTTTAGACAAAGCCTCTCCTGCATAAATCAATTCAGCATAATGCTCACAGGCAGGTACGGACAAGCACTGGTTGGAATAAACAAAAGCTCTAATCGTAATCTCCCGTTGCAGGCCACCAAAAAAAGATCTCCAGACGTGCGATGCGGTGGACCATGCATGTCGGTGGTTGGGCAAGGCTTAGCTCCATCGGGCAAGGTCGGCAGGTCGCCCAGTGCTATCGAGTGGGACGTACTATTCCTACTTTACTACAGGTCGCGCGGCTAGAAATGGAGCAGTTAGCATGACTGCTGGCTAGGTACCTATCATGTGAGGCTCACTTCATCCATCTCTATCACCTCTTTCCCATGCCATCTTACCACTAGATCTTGTTTGAATACATACGTATCAACTTTAATTCACATGTATTATAGTGGATTGAAACACAATCTAGCTTAGTTAAACTTTAGTATATATAGATTGAGATGAATACATGCGCATCCAAATAGGAATTAAATCTTACACCATTGTGCCAGAGCACTAGCACCAATATAACAGCCCGAACGCATCGGGCCAGCAAAAGAAGCATGGATTGCCACGACCAAGTGGCTGCGGCTAGCACCTGCACTCTTGCTCGTATCCTCCACATGCTGCCCTGAGTTTGGCCATGACCAAACCCTGATAGTGCCTTTACTTTGGCGAGATGGGCTCGATGCCCTTGGCTCCTGACCATGACAAGATACACGCTCCGGAAGGTGAACCCATTTAGGCACCAATATAGTGAATTTGGGGTTTTGATGAACACATGTATTGTAACTAAGGTATGTTTTTGTATTGATATATGCAATTGAGTTTGTCACATTGAAAATGACCACAAGTGTCATGGGCCCAAGACTTCATTCATTGATTGAAGTATGGTGCAAAGGACATTGAAGAAGATGACATATATACTGAATCTAGGCTGCATGCATGGGGCACTTGCTACTAGTTTGTATTAGGCCTTTGTTTTTTGTTTAGCCATACCACGAACAGGGGTTCATTCGATGCATTCAAACTCAAAGCAAGATCATGCAGATGCACGAGAGACTGATTTCAATTCAATCGAGTTGCAGATGATAGATGGCTAAATTAAGATGGGCTCATGTCAAGGATCTCAAATTATTTGAATTAGTTAAGGTTAAACAAGGAACAAGCTGAAAAACAACGCCAGGTCTCAAAATTTTTGAATTAGTTGAGGTCAAACTTGGAACATGCTGAAACAAGGCCAAAGTATACACCAGATGATAGAGTCAACCACTCAGTGTTTTATCTCGTGGTAGTGATAGGATGAATAGGTCAATATATAGGTTGAGCCGGCCCCAGCCTTGGACCTGGCTCAATGGCCTCATGGCCAGTTTTAAGGGCCATAAGTTGATCCATTTCTATTTAATACTTTTGCCTCCCAGGACAAACGGGGTCGTCCCAAATATAGTATTAAACAGTGATCCTTCGTGTGTTATCATGGCTATTAATAATATACAGGAAATCACTAGTGCCCACGGTAGACAGAAATGCAGCGAATGTCAGCCACCGTGAACTTTTGGAACTGTGAGCGAGACTATTGCTTAAGCAAGCAGTAGTCCACATGTAATAAAATATATTAAATGTTAGCTATTTCTACAACCTATAGTTCATTCGTCTTACTTTTGTGTGTAGGGACAACTACCCAATAGGTCTACCCTGTCATTCGTATTGCCATCATGTGGTACAATTTTTACTAATAATGAATTATTTATACAATTTTTTGAAGTTAAAATATTTTATGAAAACCACAGGAAACAAAGGGAAAATTAGCTTCTCGGGAAGCTGGTCCAATTGTTGCCGCAACCGTGACCATGTGGAGCAAAGCGGAAGATAAGTCCAACTGTTGCCCCAACTGTAGGTCTGTAGCCATGCCGAGCAAACCATACCGTGGGTGTTGGTATAGGAAACACGCAAGACAGATGCGCCTACCAGAAAAGGAAAGAAAACGGTGGAAACTGGCCGAAGGCATCGTCACTGCTACACAACAGAATTTCCGCCACGGGTTATTTGAGTTTTCCGTAGCGGGCAATGGCGTCCGCTGCCGGTACCATGCCACGGTAATTCTGGACGGCACCGCAGCGGGCCAGCGTCCGCTGCGGTAAAGTCATTTCCCGTAGTGGGCAACATAAGGGAGTCCACTGCGGTTAAACTGCAAAGTGAGCGCTCAAACCTGACAAAGCTAGCTGACAGATCTATTCCTGATGTTTTTCTGGGCTATGAACCTGGAACCAAGGGGTATAGAGTGTATGATCTAGCTCGGGGCAAGGTAATGATAACCTGGGATGTGATTTTTGATGAGAAGAAGCCATGGAATTGGGGGGAGTTAAGCAGCAGTATCAGCGAAGCAGAACTAGCACCCTATACTTTCGAAGTTCAGTATCTTGAAGACACTGTTCTTTTTCCGACAACAGGATCAGGTTCAGTTTCTGGTGGAACTGATAATTCTTTCGGTATCCCGGCTTCTCGTGCTGCATCAATCCCAGTGGCTGAGGGTGAGGGGAGTACAGGTACACCACCTCACACACCAATCTCTGGTTTGTCACCAGGATCAACACCACTAGCAGTTAATCCCATTCAGTGGGCTACTCCACCTTCAGATGCTACTGCAGATTCAGATGGGAGGCCATTGAGATAGGACCATCCCAAATTTGCTTGACACCACAGAGGAGATTCTAGATATGGAATACAGTGGAGTCTGTTTGACAGCTGCAGAAGAACCAAGATCAGTAGAAGAAGCCATGAAGGAAGCATGCTGGAGAGATGCAATGCAGACTGAGATGCAGTCTATTGAAGAAAACAAAACATGGGATGTGTATGATCTGCCAGCTAAGCACAAAGCCATAGGGCTTAAGTGGGTGTTCAAAGTTAAAAAGAACCCTGAGGGAAAGATTGTGAAGCATAAAGCCAGGCTAGTGGCAAAGGGCTATGGTCAACAACAAGGAGTGGACTTTGATGAGGTTTTTGCCCCTATTGCTAGAATAGAAACAGTCAGAGTATTGTTGGCACTTGCTTCTCAGGGAGGATGGCAAGTACATCATATGGATGTGAAGTCAGCTTTCTTGAATGGTGACCTGACAGAGACTGTGTTTGTGCAATAGCCCCCTGGATTTTTTGTGGGGAAAGGAGATAAGGTGTTGAAACTATGAAAGGCTCTATATGGGTTGAAGCAGGCACCTAGGGCCTGGAACTCCAAGCTAGATAAGGAGTTAGCAGCTCTTGGTTTTGTGAGGAGTCAGCATGAACATGTTGTATATAGAAGAAGCAATAAGAGATCTATCTTACTTGTGGGTGTTTATGTTGATGATCTTGTAATCTCTGGGCCACATGTAACTAATATGTTCAGTTCAAGCAAGAGATGAAGAAAAAATTCAATATGAGTGATTTGGGCTCTTGAGTTATTACTTGGGCATTGAAGTGAAACAAGGAGCAGATGGAAACATTCTCAGGCAGAGTTCCTATGCACTGAAGATTTTAGAGAATGCAGGTATGATGAACTGCAATCCCTGTGCTACTCCAATGGAGGCAAGGCTGAAACTCACAAAGAGTGTGGAAGATGAGGTTGTGAATCCTACAACATATAGGAGTATAATTGGGAGCTTGAGGTACATAGTCAACACCAGACCAGACCTATCTTTCTCGATTGGTGCTGTCCGCCGGTACATGGAAGCTCCAAGTAAGCAACATTGGGCTACTGTGAAACATATCTTAAGGTATCTGAAAGGTACAGTGGAGTATGGCTACAAGTATGAGCGTGGTGGTGCACTGAAAACCTTCTTGCTTGGGTACAGTGATAGTGATTATGCAGGGGATGCTCAGGACAGGAAGAGTACTACTGGTGTGGTTTATTTCCTTGGGAGCAATCTAATCACTTGGGCTTCACAGAAACAGAAGATTGTCACTTTATCATCATGTGAAGCAGAATATGTAGCAGCAGCAGGTTGCCAAGGTGTGTGGCTTAGTCGACTAGTTGGTGATCTGTTGGGAGCAAAGGAGACGCCCAATAAGCTGCTCATGGATAACATGTCGGCCATTGCCCTGAGTAAAAATTCAGTTCATCATGATAGAAGCAAACACATTGATACATGGTATCACTTCATTCGTGAGTGCATTGAGCAAGGCAAGGTGGAAGTTGATTATGTCAGAACTGAGGATCAGTTGGCTAACATATTCACCAAGGCATTGGGCAGGGATAGGTTTCTGCAGTTGAGGGAAGCATTGGGCATGGTGAAGGTGCATCAAGTTTAGGGGGAGTTTGTTAGCTAAACCTGATAGCATGCATAATGTAATCTTTGTTCCAGCATTCAGTATAGATCATGCACTAGTTAGTTAGGAGATGGACACAATCGGTGGCATGCTAGATTGTGATCTAGCCCGGGGAAGTCCATTGTCAGCGCCAGAGTGCGTGTTGCGCACACAGCACAACCCGCAGAGAAACGACGTCGCGCACGGCTCACGATCTGGCACAGGGAGACTTGGCGATCAAGGCCAAGATGTATCTGCATCATGTGTATAAATAGCATGAATAAAGGACCAAAAAAGCTGCGACATTCGGCAGTGGCATATTCCATCTTTCTTGCGTGTGTTTGTTTTCATCTGCTAGTTCTCATCGCGGTCACCATGACTCGCTAGCGTCGAGTTCATGAACTCAATGTGGTGCCTGGCTCCAACAAATCACAGATAACTCGACTCACAGCTGTGCATCCACTACGGGGGTGATTGGTTTCCCGTATAGGATGGTGCAAAGGGCCATTCAGGCTCATTTACGTCATCTGGGCTGCGTTTGTTACCCTACTCGTATCATTTCCCTGTACCATCTCATGCTTTTCACCCCCTCCATCCTGGCTCACGTCGTACGGTCGAGGTGAGCTTCGCATTTGAGCCGGGATGACTTCGTGCCAGGCATGGTCTACGAGGGAGACGGTGCCATCCTTCCAGATGAGCTATTGAGGATAACGTTACCTTCTTCACTGTTCTTCCCCAATGAAACTGAGAACAACACTTTCACAGTTCTTCCCCAACAAAACCGAGCACAGTAGTGCCACCACATGCTCGATCTCTGGCCACCGTCCACCCCGCTTTGATTCATCGCACCATGACCTCGCCCACCACTGTAGCTACCCCCTCGACCAAGCCATTCCCTTCCCCATGGACTACAGCTTAAGGAGATTAGGCTGCCATGGCCGCCGCCACCCCTAAAGCTAGCAAGGTTAGGGTGGGGGATTTGAAGGAAGAAGAAGAAAAAAAGGGATCCGATGGACAGTTGCTGCGCTCGCTGCACCACCTCGCACGCGACTTGTCCTTTAGAGCCACCGCTTGAACCTGTTGGCCGCCGGCTATGCCGTGGAGCCAGATACGTCTGTTGTCTACGAGGAGGCAGCAGCCCACAACTCCAGTTGCAGCAGCAATGCCGTGAACGCGGATGTGTCGGAGATTGTGAGCAGGTCGAGCATGGCGTTCGCCTAGGCACCTGCACCAACTTGCTATGCAGAACTTCGAAACGTCGCCGCCCACAGCCTGCGGCCCAGTGGTGGGCATCGGCAAGCAGGTTCAAGGCAATCGACACTACAGGAAATGGGGGCTTTGCCGAGTGCCACAAACTTTGCCGAGTGCCAAAACAAAGGCACTCGGCAAAGAGGAACTTTGTGCCAGACTCTGCACTCGGCAAAGACTTCTTTGCCGAGTGTCACGCGCTCGGCAAACGGGTTCTTTACCGAGATCAAACACTTGGCAAAGATGGGCACTCGACAAAGTGGGGCCTGGACAAACGACATCTATGGCCATCCCATTTGCCGAGTGAGCTACCGTTAGGCACTTGGCAAAGGAGCCACCTTTGCCGAGTGCCAGGCACTCTGCAAAGGTCTGCAATGTGGCGGGCTTAGGGTCGGCCAGGGCGACAGCCTTTGCCGAGAGCCATGTCGGTCAGCACTCGGCAAAGGAATTTTTGACGAGTGCCCCCTCTGGCACTCGGCAAAGCTTATATATATCAGCACATATATATTTATATCAGCAACCGGCTGTATATTTCAATACCACATATATATATATATATCAGCACATATATATATATATCAGCACATATATATATATATCACAGCACAAGCACATTTACCATAAACATTCATCACAAATATATCTAAAGTTCAAATACATAACAAGTTCGCAATAGTCAAACCAAGGTCACAACCATAAGTTCATAAATACATCCCAAGTTCAAACACATCTCAAGGTTCAAATACATAACCAGCACATGTGGATCGGCCTCCTCCCATGGGCTGGTGCCTTGGGTGGAACCTGAAACTTGTGTCTCTCCTGTCACTGGTCGGAGCTGCACTTGCGGGAGGAGCTGCACTTGTGGTAGGAGCTGCAAAATTCTGTCTCTCCTATCAATTGTGTCTCAGGTACTTTGGTAACACTGTTGCTAGTTGATGATTTGCGCAAAGTTGGTTCGCCCAATGGATCGGCCTCGCTGGCGCTTTGGGTGGAACTTGATTTTGATGATGAATCAAACCGAGACGGTGACCCACCATTATTGTAACCTGCATGAGAATCGGCATGAGGTTGTTTACCATCAACATCCATTATAGAATATGGAACAAACTATGACACACATGTATGACTTGAGTTAATGAGAAAGCAATCATGTTCTAATAAAGGTACAATTGGTTCTAGTATAATTAACAACAATACTTCCCCTTCCTGAAAGCCATCAATGTATAAATCACTACCAAATAATTCATTGTTCCTCATTTTGAAAGATGTCACCACATCAGTGATCATTTAGTTGCTAAAATGACAAGACCTGGTTCTGATTTACTTAGCCCATGGCATAGGTGGAAGTTACTGCTTTGCTTATATCTATCAATTAACAAGTGCTGAAACTCTTTGTAGTCTTTCTGTGCTTGAGCAAAAGGCAGACAATATATAGGATGGTGGTACCATACCTAATAGCAGATGTTGCCAAGGGCGTCCATCATCTTCTGGTTCACTTACAACTATACCTTGACCTCCACCACCACAAAATCCTGGGTACTGGTTGTACTTGACCCCGAGTGTTCTTCATAGCTGCAATAAGAATGAGATTTGTTAGAGCGAAAAGTGTAACAGTAATAGAGCAAGAAAAGTGTTGTAATTGTACCTACCATCTTAGTTCAGTTCAGGTGGGGGATTCGATACATTGTTTTCTACAGTGATCCATAGTCCCCACATGTACAATGCCAAACCTTTTCGGAGAGCTATAGTCCATGTATCAGGTATAGATTCTTGGCTTGCATATGTACAGAGAGTAAAACTGAGATCTTCCCAACGCATTTCAAAATCTATCGTCAGACATATGTTCGAGAAGACTTTTTCTATAATATTGGGCTTCAACAAATGTGGTGGCAGTCCTCGATCCGTAAGCCTGAGATTTTCTAGAAGGTCATACTCTCATGTGCGCTTTGGTGGTGTCACCTTTTGGGAGACGTTGGGTGATGTGTCATCCAATTGTTGCAGTGTGGAACCATCTAAGGGAGACCATGGATAGACAATAAGCTTGTTGCTCAAAATGTCAAATTCTTTTTCTGCCAGGATTACATTGGTTTCTTCAACTATTTTGGTGCCCACTAAGTAATCATGGTGATATCTCATAACATTACTAGGAAAAACTATAATGTTGCACTTCTTGGCAATTGCAGTCGATATCAAGTGGTGATTAATTGCATCAGCATCTGCCATTGGTGGCATCTTGAAAGATATTGTGACACCAAACCACATACCAGCCTCCAAGTTCACCTCGGCTTTGGTAACGAATGTGATGTTGGACCGGTTCCATTCTACCTACGGCTTCATCAGTCTCTCTTGCTGCAAAATAAGGAGCAAAAGACCGTCAAACTGAAAATTTATATGTATGTGATAAGAAAACAATTACTGACTATACATAATCTTACTGTAATATATAATTAAAATGTTCACTGCTCAAAAATGTTGTTTTTGTGCCAGTTGCCACCAAGAAGGTCAAATGCGGTGCTAACTGATGTCAAACATGTGATCGAGAAACAGCGCATGTGCATCTGGAGAAGAAAAAATAAAACTAGTGTATAGGATATGTCAAGTCAAACAACCTGCATGATTACTTTGAAATGTCCAACTAGCACGTATACCTCATTCAAGTTCGTGATTAATATAAGAGGTAAGGATGCACCTAATACTTTTAATTAGGTACTTATTTTTTCCAATCGAGGGAGATCCCCATTTGCATTATGTGAAATGGAAATACAGTGTAGCAGTGGATTATAATGTGTTGTAGCTTAGGAGCCATGGATTATAATATGTTGTAACTTCTGAATTCCTGCCAACATGTAACATGCTTGCAAAGCTGATCCATTTCTATTCTAACACTTTTTATTACTCAACCACAAAGTACCTACAGAAATGCAGTGCATGGCATTGACTGAAACCTGCTTTTCTTGAAATGCTTTTCTGTTGCTTCATACCTCACTACAGCTCGTCAATGGTTGAATAACAGTTATGCTCTAGTGTCCAACCTGGGAGTTATGCTCTCATATGATATGTGATACACTAATAGAGAAGACTTTGAATACAAATCAGGAACTATCTGATATGTGATCTGAATATTTTGTAGTCTACAAGGGTGATCTGCCAAGCTAAACATATCTGAACCAAGGTTGCCTTGAGTGCTGAAACTAAACTAGCTAGAGATTCAGATCAAAGTATACTAGTATACATTAGTTGGATGGATTAGATTAGTAGATACTAACTGATGAGGACACAGAGACTTGCTCCTATCTTACGCAATGACCTCATATCATACACATAGGATCGATCAGGAGGCGTTCTGTTTCAGTTTTCTGGGGATGACTAACACGTACAACTTGCCTACCAAGTTTATTGATCGGAACAAAACAAGAAATTAAGGTCCAATGTGCTAGTAACAAATCAAGTATGCCTTCTCCTTTTGAAAACCCTGCTACTAGCATAGCAATTTGACTCATTTAACCAGAAGGCAAACAACTTAAGTTCATTCATATTCATAGCGCACAGAGTTTGTAGGAAAAATAAATGAATCAACTTTCACCAATTTTGAGTGGGTAGAGTCGAAGATGTCCTCACCCTGCCTGAAGCTCCCCTCACTTGAGCGCAAGGTCATCACACGGAGCTCGTCTCCTATGGGCTGGAGCCCGCCTGTAGCTCCTCACCGAGATGCTTAATTCGAAGGACCCAACAATGGGGATGGCAGTGCTGGTGACCAACACCACAATTGAAGAGGACGACGAGGCGGTCTGGTTCTCCTCCCAGTTGGCGATCTGGACTGAGTGGCAGGTGGTCACTCCCTCGTCGGAGTAGGGCACGGGCGGGGCACCGGAGCAGGCAGCGGTACCCCTCGGTGGCTTCATCATCAGCGTGGCGTTGCCGGAGGCGGGCCAAGGGGCAAGGCCAGGGCTGCGGGGCAAGGCCGCGGGGCAAGGGTGGGAGGCCACTGGTGGTGGACAGCGAGGCCGGGACGGGTCGGAGGCACGGCCTCTGCAGAGAGGCGCGGCCCGGTCCGATTGGAGGTGCCGCGGGGAGGCGCGCTAGCGAGCGGCGGCGGGGCGGCGGGCGCGGGCAGCTCGGCGGGCGCGCGGCCGCGGGGCGTGTGCTGGCGCACGACGACGGGCAGGCACGCGGTGGCGGCGCAGGGACGCGGTGGATTTGGGCGGGCGCGCGACGGCGGGGCAGGGGCGTGGCGGAGCTGGGCGGGCACGCGGCGTCGGTGCTGCGCGCAGCAGTGGGGAGGGGCACGGCGATGGGGACAGGTCGGGTTGGGGGACGTAGGACCGACGGTTGGCGGTGAGAGAGGGAAGGGCGGACGGCAGACGACGGCGCGGTCTGCCTTGGCCGCGTGGCGGGTTGGGGGCCGGTGGCGGTGGCGATGACGGGGTTGGGGGCACGGGTGGGTGCGAGGGTGGGGAGATAGGGTTTGCGTGGATAAGGCTTTGCCGGTCGGATAAGGCTTATGAACCATTTTTTATTTTTTTTCAAAATCCTTTGCCGAGAGCCAACCTGGGCACTTGGCAAAGTCCTGTCTTTGCTGAGTGCCTGAGGCTAGCACTCGGTAAAGGCCAGGCTTTGCCGAGTGCCCTGCATGGCACTCGGCAAAGTTAAATTTTTTTGTGCATTTTTTTTGAATTTTGATTTCAAACTTTTCTATAGCCCTAGTATATTGTATTCAAGCACATATTCAAATTTGGGACCTTTTTAAAATATTTTGCTATATTTTTTGAATTAATTTTATTTTCTTGCATTTTTCTCGAAAAAGTAAATTTGAACTGCAGGTGCATGAAATAATGAAATGTAGCCATTCAAAAAATGATATTGGTGTTGGAGAGTGTATTTTGAGGCTGTGTCCATAAACTCACCCAAAAGTTTGAACGCCTTGTCCACAAAACATGACCATCCAGTTTTGGTAGAAGTGTTTTTTAATTATATAAAATCCAAACGAAGTCCAAAAATCATGAGACTTGTCAAGGTGTCATGTTATCTCATGTAGAGGCTATAATAAAAATTTGAGAATGTTTGGAGTAATTTGCAACGCCGGATGTCTAAAATCCAAACATCACCACATGTGATCACAATTGATCACATGTGGAGATGTCTGGGTTTTAGGCACCTGACGTCACAACTTGCTCGAAGCTTTCTCAATTTTTTACCATAACCTCCAAATGCGATGAAAACACACCTCGACATGTTTCTTCATTTTCGGACTTCGTTTGGATTTTATATAATTTAAATACACTTGTCCCGCACGTAACTCGTCATGTTACGACACCAACATGGTCGTAATTTCATGCGAGGTCCTGGATACGGCCTCAACATACTCCGAACATCATGAATACTCGAGGCACTCTGGTCAACACTCATGGACATTGGTAAGAAGTCAAAGGACAATGTTAAGGCTAGACTGGATGTGGAAAGGATTTATGATAGACCAAAGCTAGTGATGAAGACCCCTGCGCCAAGCAAGAAATAGAAAAAGGGCCCGGCCAATTACATCCTGAAAAGGTCAGATAGGAAGGAAGTACTGCAGTGGATCAAGACGCTACAGTTCCCTGATGGGTATGCGGCGAATCTAAGTAGGAGAGTGAACTTGGAGACTATGAAAGTCTTAGGAATGAAGAGTCATGAGTTCCACATATGGATTGAGCGGATCCTTTCTGCGATGACCCGGGGATACCTTCCTGAGCCAGTGTGGAGCGTCCTGGCAGAGTTGAGCTTTTTCTTCTGCCAGCTTTGTGCCAAGGATTTATCTCGGGACATTTGTCTTGACCTGGAGAACTGCACCTCTGTTGCTCTGCAAGTTGGAGATGATATTTCCACCCAGCTTCTTCCTGTCGATGCAGCATCTGATTTTGCACCTACCGCACGAGGCACGGTTGGGGGGCTCGTGCAGGCCCGTTGGTGCTATCCAATTGAGAGGTGTCTAAAGCTTCTTCAAAAAAAGTGTAGAAATAAAGCCAAAATTAAGGCTTTCGTGGCAGAGGCATTCATTCTGGAGGAGGTGTCGACCTTCACACAGGCATACTATACTGAGAAAGTTCCCAGCGTGCACAATCCAACCCCTCGTTATAACGCCGATGAGAACTCATCGAACCTCAGCCTTTTCTAAGGGGATCTCGGAAGAGGAAGCGCAGGTACCAACAAAAAATTGACCCACGATGAGTGGCGACTATCATGAGCTACTTATTATTGAACCTTGATGAATGCATTCCTTATCAGAAGTAAGTTCTCAATGAGCTTGTTACATACGCCGTCATTATCCTCCACCTATCGATCCGACCACCTTGTCTCTTGTTTTTTTAGGGAATATATTAACGAACTCTAGAGAGGCAATAGGGCTCCTACCGAGCAAGAAGAAGACCATCTTCTTAGACATGGTGTGCCCGATTTCATTTCCTGGTTCTGTACAAAGGTACCATCCAAGTAACCTCGTTCTGACTTTGAGATTCCACTTTGCTCCTAGGAGCGAGTAATGTAATGATCTACCTGTCCTGACCTTGCAGGCCTAGTCGGATGTGGAAATGAGTGATGAATTGAAACAGGTGGGCGGTGGCTTCTCCCGTAGGGTCAAGTCATTCACCGTTTATGATGTGAATGGCTATCGCTTTCGCACGAGAAGCTATGAGGAGAGTCAGCCCAACCTAAAAACCACGTGCTACGGAGTTCGTACGCCCGGCACGGATGAGAAGGACTATTATGACATAGTCGAGGAGATATACGAGCTCAAATTTTTGGGTGCCAAAGATTTTAAGCCAGTGGTATTCAAATGCCATTGGTTCAATCCTGATGTCACGAAAAAAGACCTTAAGATTGGGCAAGTTGAAATTCGACAGGATTCCAACTATAAAGGAGATGATGTCTATATTGTGGCTAACCAAGACACCATGCAAGTTTATTACCTCCCATGGGCGTGCCAAAAATACGAGAAGCTTGCGGGTTGGAGCCTTGTACACTTGGTATCGCTACACGGTAAAGCTGTCCTAAACGATGATGATTACAACTTTGACCCAAAGACAGATAAGTTTTATCAACCTGAGAGGCTAGAAGGGAGTTTGGAGATAGACATTTTTTCACTGATGGGCATGGAAGTAGATAATGACATCGATGAGGACGAGGGTGATGAGGAGCAGGATGATAAGGACTTACGAATCCTTGAGCAATAGCAAATGGTGGACAATGGAGTTGTTGAGGACGATGGAGATGATGATGACGATGGAGATGATGATGATGGAGATGATGCCCGACACTTAAGAGAGCTTGACAATATTGATAGTGATGACGACAATAGTGATGACGACTACACGTCAGCCATATTACCGTTCGCAGAGATAATTTCTAATTCATGTAATACTATATTGTTATTATTATTTACTTGCAATTATGTTTCTTTACGAGTACTTGTCATTTATTTATGCTAACTATTTTAATCTTTGTCATTGCAGGCACTCGACAAAATGCCGGGTGGAAGGCGGCAGCGGCCGCAGCGAAAGGTCTGCTCACAGTACCAGATCCGCAACGAGGAGCAGGCGATCGCCGACGACGATGAGGAGGTGTTGGTGGAGCCGTCGACCACTAGGGGGATGCCCCCTAGCGAAGTCGCACATTGATGAGGAGGCTGCAGTTCTAGGAGGCCCCGCAAGGGGGACAACATGACGATGATGACCGGTGACGGCGGCGGCGACGGCGGCGACGACGACGGGGGTGAGCCGACACCAGGCGAGACGGCGACACCAGGGGAGACGGTGACACCAGACAAGACGGCTTCCTCAGGTTCGAGCAAGCCCTACCAGCGCGGGCCCTCATCGCTCCCTGACCCACGGCCGCTTCGTTCCAGCCACCTGGTGATTCAACCCATGGGTGAGATGTAAGTATCCATTGTTGATTTCAATACTTGTTCATATGACATGTTGAAAATCAAACTACAGACTAACAATTGTTGTTAATGACTCGTGCAGTAGCTGGATGTTTGTGAGCGGAGGGAGTGGTTCACGCCATATCAATGGCATCCAGGGCCTGCTGATTAGGGAGTACTACCCTGGCTTGGTCACCCACAAGGGTGTGGTACAGGCGCCCATGAGGTGGGAGCACTTCTCCAGTGTCACAGACTCCAACGGCGAAACCTTGGCGGCGAAGATCAAGAGGGAGTTCTGGGTGAGTCTTTTCAACGTACCGTATTTCTCAATACTATGCATTTGTTGGACGTTTTTGAAACAATGACGAGTTCTATGTGAGTTCTGTGTGCAGGACTTGTTCATGTGCGAGGAAGGAAGAGAGCAGCATACGGAGCGAGTGCAGGAGGCAGTCTGCAAAGATCGTCTCATGGACCAATACCACGAGGCGCATCTCCAATGCATCATCACCTACTACACCGATGTGCTTGGCCAGGTGGTGAAGAAGCCGCAAGTCAGGGAGATGCTACTCCAGAGGGAGACCGACCTCACAAAACATTCATTCTAACTTCTTTCGTGAAACATTCAATTCATCTTCTGGCATGTCAAATACTTGATGTCATGTAGATGTGTCCAAAGTGGTGCGACAAGTACTGGGACTGATAGGCGGCCATTGTGCATGAGTGGACCATGGACACGGTGTACCAGAGGCGCAGAGAACATCAGGAGCGCCACCTACAGATGCGAGGGGCACCACACCACCAAGGGAACCAGTCCCTCCCATTGTTCATGGAAAGATGGGTATGCTTCTGTTGATCTATTTATTCTAGCGCCCAATTATCATTACTTGTAACCATGTTTGTGTTTTTCTCATAGACCCAGTCACATGGTGGGTAGGTCGTCAATGAGTTCACAGGGTACGCCCTTGCTCACAAGGGCAAAGCGACGGCGGCGGCAACGTCTACGCCCGGCGGACGGGCCCGACGCGTAAACTAACTCGAGCGTCTACCCCAAGCTCACCGAGTACACCTCCGCGGCTCGCCAGCGCCATGGGGAGACGTTCGACCCTGCCACCAACCCCCTGGATACAGACCTTTTGATGAGGTTGGGAGGAGGGAAGCAGCACGACCGGTACTTGATGGCCAACAGCACCATCGAGTCATCCTCTGTTCCCACGCTGAGCCAGATTCGACAAGATGGGACCAGGAGCTCCTCTGACATCCCCATAGCGCGTCGGCAGCCAAGCAATGCACAGATGTTCTCGGCATTTCAGGTAAGTGCAGTTTTATTCATCGTTCACTCATTTCACTCATGTACCTTGCCTTCGCATACCATCAACCTTGCGGGTGTAATATTGTAGGCCCAGATCGCACAGTTGCAGGAGAACTAGGAGAACATGGCAGTGGCCCATCAGCGGCAGCTGGCGGCTATCACGCAGCACTACCAGCGTTAGATGCAGGACTTTGCCGCCTACTTTCGGAGCCTCCAAATCCCGAGAGTGCAGTAGGGCGAGCTCTCTGCCTCGATCTTTGCTCCACCACCTATTCCTGTGCCTACTCCTGTAGGGACTCCGGTGAGTATATTGCCTGTTGCTTTAGCTTGTGCGGCCATCCTGCAGGTACTAATGAGATCACTTGGCCTTTCTGCAGAAATAGTCAGCGGGTTCAAACCCGATTCCTGCACATGGCAGCCCTCCACTAGGCCCGACCTTCCCGACTCAAGGGTTCACGTGGCCAGGTACCGCTCCTCCTCCACCGACGCAGCAGGGGCACTCGGGGCCTGCAAGCGGCCCTCTGCTTCCGCCACCCTACTGGACGTTTCAGTCAGCACCGCAATTAGGGTGGTCTCCGTGGGAGCAAGGTGGGGGCTCTGGGGCCCCTGGAGATGCCGGATCGAGCTAGGTACCTCTACTGCCCGCTTGTGGACTTGTATCGATGAACTTGTCGCTCTTTTGGACATGTTATGAATTTGTATCGATGTAACAGATGAATTTGAAGACCTTTATGTGTGAATTCGTGTTGAGACGTCATTTGATGATGAAATGTGATTTTTATATGATATTCTAGTCGTGAATATATGTGAAATTGCATGTCTGGAATGCAAGAAAACAAAAAAAACAAAAAAAAGTTTTCCAGCTTTGCCGAGTGCCAACACTCGGCAAAGCTGGACAATTTTCCCAACAGAGCCTAGCTTTGCCGAGTGCTGGCGTAGCACACGGCAAAGAGAGCATACCTTTGCCGAGAGCCAGCACTCGGCAAACAATTTTTCAAAAAAAATAAAAACTCTTTGCCAAGTTCTTGTCGTGGAACTCGGCAAATAATTTTTCAAAAAATAAGTAAAATAAAATATCTTTGCCGAGTGCCTGCCACGTCACACTCGGCAAAGGGTGCCGTCAGGTTGACGTCGCCCGTTACCTTTGCCGAGTGCTGGCTTGGCACTCGGTGCTGGCTTGGCACTCGGCAAAGCCTTTGCCGAGTGCCTGCCAGTGGCACTCGGCAAAGACTCCTTTGCCGACCAATTCTTTGCCGAGTGGCCTTTGCCGAGAGCCGCACTCGGCAAAGCCTTCGCCGACGGCGAATGTGCCTTTCCCAAGTGCGGCCCACACTCAGCAAAGGTGGCGGATCCAGTAGTGCGAGATGTTGCTGATTCTTGGCATTCTTGGTATATAGTACTAGCATTTTGGTTTCTAAAATAATTCATGACTATTTTTCTAGGTGTGACCTGCTATCAAATTTAAGGCACCGGTCATCGTTTGCTTCACCTATTCTGAGTGAGGCGCAGTGTGTATATATACAAATGAATTTTGAGGGGTGTGATCTGATTTATTTTAGTGTTTGAAGTATTGGATCCGACATGGAACGAAATATATATTTTTTTTCATTTGCTTATCACTTGACAACCATCTTTTGTTTGGAGAAATGCCAGATATATGAGCACTCACTGATGGTGGTAACCTCACCAAAAAATACCTAGGTGCTGGCACCTTATGCCGTGAGGCCAACCAACCACAAGCAACTGTATAAATTCATTTATGAAAATGGACCATGCGGGGAACCAAACACGATTGCAGAGTTCTTGTACCAATGCCCAAAAAACGAACCAAACACGGCAAGGTGAATGGATTTGTGCGGGTCATTTGGAGCCTGGACGGCCTCTCCATCCCGGCTCCTGGCCATTCTGAGAACCAATCACCCCTTACACGCGTCAAATAAATCAAAACAGCGGAAAGCAGAAGCACAGGATCGAGAACTAGAGCTAGGTTCCCAGAGAGATCGATCTTCCGCCTAGCTAACGTGCACCCTACAGCTACAAGATGTGAGCCACGGCACGGTCCCACGATCTGCCTTGTGGGGAAGAGAGGCAGGACAGGACTACAGGAGAGAAAAAAAGGCTCGATTGGATCGGAGCCACGGCACGGTCTCACGATCGGAGCATTAGCACCATGTGCTAATCTTGCCCGGGCGTCGCCGGGAGCTAGCTCGGGGGCATGGATCTGCAGACGCGCGCAACGACGTCCAGATCGGCTGGATCGCAGCCTGCCGTCATGGGTTGTATATCCTCTGTCTAGGTTTTGGTGGGGATCTACTGAGCGGAGCGGATGCTGCTGGCGAATCCAGCTCCAGCGACGCAGCCGAGAGCTGATCCGCTACACTGAATAAAAACATCGAGATGGATTTGCTACCTGCGAGGGATGCGCACGGCGGCTGTGGAGAGTGGTCGTTCCTCCGAGAGCTACTTCTTTCTCGCTCGTCCTCACGGGCTCCGGCGTGCGTCGCGGGGGCCAGGAGGCAAGATCGGACGCGGATCCAGTACGCCAAACCGCTGCAAGGACAGAAGAGCGAGCGGAGCTGTGGCGGCGGGATCTCGGGTGGTGGTCGGTATGGAGGCGGAGTGGAGCGCAGTCAGCCGTCGAAGAGGTGCGGTGGAAATGAGGAAGGGGGGAGACTGACTCACGCTTTACCATTTATATACGGTTGCCTAACTAGCGAACCCTAGAGGCCTAGACCGAGGTCAGGCGTGGTCAAATGAAATCTCCACCGTTGGTTATGCAGTGATCGGTGCCGGATGCATGGGGCTGGGACGTGGCCTTCTTCCGACAGATGGAAACAGTACTTCTGCCGGCTCATCTCTTGACACACTTATGGACGTGGCCTTCTTGTCGACGACAACAGTACTGCAGGGGCATGACACACATGAGTATAGCATATATATACATAAAAATATGTTGCAAACGCCATGCTTTGGTGAACTGCGAGCCCTGTCTCTAACCGCCTCCACGCTGAGGTACTCCTGTGTGAGCCGCGAACGCACAACCGGTGCTCCGCGCCTCTTACCCACCAGATCTGTAGCTGCCCGGATCCTTCGGCCGAGCTCTAGGAAGAGGGATGCCCAAATCCGCTGTGGAACGAGCTCGAGGGAGAGCGAGGAGCCACCACTGGGGGACGTTATGCCTAGATCTGCTGCCATAGCTCGGGTTCTGTGGGAGAGATTGAGAGGATAGGCAAAGTGCGCACCCACCATGTGCGGCCTATGAGGACAAGGCAGAAAAGAGGAAGGAGCTGCAACCAGGGCTGCTATTGGGAGCAGGGCCAGAACCTTGGACCAACCCTACTCGTGGTCCTCTATCATCTGTCTTATTGCGTAATGAAAATCACATGTCCTTCGATTGATCGAAATGGTGGAGCCCACTATGTCAGGATTGATATTGTGCAGCGGTGTATTTTTGTCCTCCGCGATGGGCTCTTAAGTTGCCCGCTGTGGTAAATCGATCGATTTACCGTAGCGGTATAAGGTCGTAATGGCTAGAGGGGTGTGAATAGCTTATAAAAATTTCTTGCAAAGCACTAAAACAACCGGTTAATACTTAAGATGGCGAAGCTCTTCTAACACTAACACTAACACAACTAAGCTATGCAAGCCACCTACACAATTCTAGAGATAGGCTATGATCTCTAAGCACACCAACAAGCCTAGGTTGCTAACTTACTCCTAATGAACAAGATAACTACAACTAGAGAGTTAAGCTAGCAACTAGCACTACACAGGATATACTATAAATGTAAGTGCAAGAGAGAATTTGATTGTTATACTGCCGATGTAGAGGTGATGAACCAATCAATAACAATCACAAACACAAGAGAGAACCCTCTTTAATAAAGATGACACAATGATTTTTTACCGAGGTTTACTTGCTTCCCGACAAGCTACTCTTCGTTGAGGCGATACACCCACTTGGAGATGCGCCCGCTAAATGGCGTCACCTAGTTAACCCCATGGCCCGGGTGTGGCACTCAACACAAGATGGGGATCTTCCAAGCCACGAGAAATCGACAATAGTAGCCAATTAGCGAACTCCCGCGGGGAAGGCTCAAGAACCCCTCACAAATCACTGGTGTGGCCTCGAACAATCACCAACTCGAACTCAACCACCTCCGTTGCACCAAGCCTTCTAGGGTGACGTGAATCACTCAAGAGTGATAAGAAATCCGCAGCAATCACGAAGAACAAGCACCTCTAAATGCAAACTCTAAGCAAATACACTAGAATCTCACTCTCTCTTTTGAATCAAGCAATAAAGCAAGGAGAGGAGTGGAGGGAGACTCTTCAGCTCAAAGTATGCTCTAGGATATTAGAATGGGCAAGAGAGGCCTCCAATGGCCGGCTAAGCAGCTATTTATAAGCCCCACCTCAAATTCCAAACGTTACCTTTGAATCCAACACAACACGACACCTCAGGATGCGTCCACAGGTAGGTGTCGGATGCCCAGCCCCAAGTCTGCATAGTTCATTCCACGCGCGGGAAATTCAAATGCACATTCCTGACACATCCATAGCTTAACTTCGAACACAGGTAAGTTACTGTTTAGCGTCCACACAGTAAGTCGACCATTGGAGCTCCGGACGCTTTCGGCGCTCTGGCCCAGCGTCCGGTGCTCAAGGCACAAGATGGTGCTCTCTGAGTTGCGTCCGAGGCTCTCCGAACGCGTCCAGAGCTCCGCGTCCGCACCTTTGAAAATTCAGGCCACCAGCAACTGTGAACGCCTTCAAAGAAATGAACTGTCTGGACGTGTCCGTAGCTCCCAAAGCCAGCATCTGTAGCTTCACTTAAAGTTTTTCCTTCTCTGAGTCGCGTCCGGAGCTCTCAGGACGCGTCCAGAGCTCAGCGTCCGCACAGTTGAAATTTCTGGCCACCTCGCGCTAAAACGGGTATATCTCTTAGCTCCGAACTCCGTTTTTGATATGCCCTCCTCATCACTGCTGGTTCTGATTCTGGCAGTGATGCGGGTTAAGCGCCGACAGTATTTTGTTTGTCCATGTCCTTATGCCACACAATCCACTAATATGCCTTCATGCAGTAAAGTGCAGGGTATTCTCCTATAGTCCCCTATAAAGACAAACACCACTACCTAATTCTCTAGTATCTCCTTGCATCATATTATTTAGATGTCCCACCACCACAAACTCATGACACAAAGAGGCAACGAAGCTACGTGAAACTGATCTCTCCACCAATTAAATTTATTTTCTATGTGATTAAATAAAATTCTACTGTATACCTGCGGTAGCACAGGGAATTCTCCTAGTTCTATTAGCCTTTCGCCAGCAAGATCATTCACACATTTCGCTATTACCCGGAGACAAGGCGCCGACAACTTCTACCAAGCAGGCCCACGAGGCTGTGGAGAAGGGAACCACGCTTGGGGTTCAAGCGAGGATAGTGGGAGACAATGGAACCGTGGCGAGGTGTTACCTGAACCCGTCTATGCGGCCCCTTGCAAACGCAGAATCTACCGAGCATGTTGCGGCGGCATAATGATCCTATGAAAGCCTACGAGCACGTATAAATAGTCACCAAAGTGGTTGTAAAAGGGAATGAATTAACACTAGTATTCACAAGATTAATAAAAAGTGTTTCATCCATTTCCTAGACCACTCTTTGCACACACCTTTTGTTGCTTGAGTAATGACCTTACTGTTACAAGGCTAAGGCCTAGTACAGCATTGGCGCCAACAGTTGTTGTTGCTCGAGCTTATCATACCATCGATCAAGGCAAAAGCCAGTGGCTGAAAGGATTCAGAAATTCAAAGCTGATGTCGTAGGCGTAGCGTCAAATGCAAATGTAAACGCAATGGTCACAATGTCCACAACGGTGCTGCAAATAGACGAACCACCCACGCTACCACTACTTACATAAATGAACTTGCGCAATGTTGAATAATTGGTCTCCATGGCATGCACAATTTTAGCCTGCTACGGTAAATCCCACAATTTACAATGGCAGACACTTTTGCATGCCACGGTAAATCGTACCGCAGCAGACATTTTAAGATACCAACCACGATAAATACCCTATTTAGCGCGGTAGGCATCTTAAGACGCCTGTTGCGGTAAATTGATGAAGGCCCAATAACCAACTCGAGTATATAAGTAGGAATTTAGGGTTCACTCTCTCTCTCAGACTCCCTCTCACCCGCCACTTCTCCTGGCGACTCCCCTCTCTGTGTCGCCATGACTCCTCTCTCCACGGACTCCCCGGTCCGCGCTTATGCTTCGTCTCTCTGCGGTGTTCCCCCTTCTTCCCTACTCCCTCCGGCCTCCCTCACTCACTCCCTAGACGGAAGGCCGCGCGAGCATAGCGCGGGGTTGACCTTGGTGGTGGTGGGTCGTGCCCCCAGCCCTCGCGGCGGCGTCGGCCCAAAGCTACCAATGGCGGATGGCAGCGCGGTTGGGCGCGCGTCGGTGGATGGCGGCGCGGCGCGGCGCGCGTCGGCAGTGGTCGGCACAGCGCGTGTCGACGGTGCGCATTGGCGGAGGGTGGCTTCCTAGCGAGGTCTAGGTAAGGCATGGCCGGATCCTCACCCTAGCTCCTCTCTCACTCTCTTTCTCCCTGGGATGGCGCCGTCAAGGAAGACCCCAGATCGAGGCTGGCCACCTTCCAATCCGGGCCCGGCGACAGTGGATTTGGTGGCGGAGGTGGCGGCGGTGACGACCCGTGGATGGGCTCGCCGGGCCTACGGATGGGCTCAGTGGGCTCGTGCTGGGTTTTTCATTTTTTTTTCTTTTTCTTGATTCCTTAAGCGCAGCGGCCAAAATGCCCACTGCCGTGCTCTGTGTATTTCCCGTGGCGTTATAATCGTGGCTGGAGCACTTGTCCGCTGTGGAAACGCCAAAACGCCCGCCATGACAAAAAATGCGGTAGTAGCGCATAACCATAGCAGGGCGATATGGAGTAGCCAGGAGGATGATCAATACACCTGAAGGTTTTGTCCAACACGTGACAATCGGCCACAACATTAATGACCAAGATGGAGAAATCACCAAGCAGGCCAGGAGCCTCCTGGGCTACTGCAAGTATTTTTGTTGGCCGATATAATGTCTGGGTAAAATAAATCGGTTGTTGACAAGTATTTTGATCAATTTGTTAGCCAGTTTACGGCAGCATGCTGGAGGAGAGAAAGACGTTCTTTTGGATTGGCGAGTACTGGCTGGTGGCAGCTTGATATTAAAGCTGTAGGAGACGACGGCACAAGAGAAGATCACGCGTGGTATATGAAGATGGTGAAGGAGTATGATCAGAAATATGCATGACAGGCGCCGTTTTGATGGATGCTAGAGCGTACTTGTTGATGGAGGCAAACAAATGGAAATCTCAGAGGAAGGAAACCGAAAAGGATTTTGCATCTGTTACTTATATGCCCTTGGCTGGGTTAACACACGTAAGATTCAAGCTTCAATCGAACTTTGAGACATCAGAAGATACGTGTGGCCAGGTTTGTTAAGAATAGGAATAAAATATTTTATATTAGGATTTGTATACGTGAGACACTCAATCTATACGTATATGTTTGAGACTCTGTACTCCTGCTAAAGACCAGGCATGTTGGTTTGCACGGCAACTGCACGTGCTGGCACCCCTGATTGCCGAAGCACAATCGGCGGCGCTAGCGCGTGTGACAAAACACAACGAACATAAAGTAGAACTTGACACGGGAATTTAGGGCAAAAGTATCCTCCTTTTTCATTATAGCATGGGGAGCGCTGTTTATACACAACCGTAGACTTTTACATGGTCAGTTTGCTCCTCTACCTACTAATTTTCCTTGGAATATGCTGGCCACTAGGGTCACATCCGTCATCTTTAGGCGCGATTCCTCTTGTCCCCCTAACGACCGACCGAGCGGGCCCAGCTGTCGGCACTCCTTGACTCCCACCTAGCCCCATTCGTTGATGAAGGATCTCGTAACTGCAACAGAAAGCACAGACTATACACACAGTTATGGCCGAAACAAAGCCGAATGCGACGCCACCGAAACGGCCTTCTCGAGAGGCGCCCGCCAGAATGGCGAATCGCTGCACGTCGAACACCCACCTTCTGCCACCGATGTCTCGGGCCGAATGACCGCCGAACGGCTCTTGCCGAATGGCTGCCGAATCAGTTGGAGGGGGTGGCGACATTTTCATCACCCCCAACAAGGCATACCTGTGTAAATATTGCAGGGTTCGGCCGATTGTTTTTCTCTGTGACCAATCAACACACAAATGCATCTATTATTTTCATGTATCTTCTATTTCCGGTACGTAGATTGAAGTTCTTGCGGAACCCAAGCAGCCCTAGGGATCCATTGATCTTTGCCGTTTTGCACTGAAAAACGGCTGGCTCTCCTCCACAAAAGCGATGATCCTTTGTTGCTTTGCTTGGAAAGTAATCACTTGTCGTCACGAAAGCATGACCGTTATCGTGTTGTTGTGTGGATCAATTTCACGTGCCAACACCCTGAAACACTACTGTACCTCTACCATGAATTGTAACGGTAGAATTATTACCAATTCGTACCTTGCCTGTAATGTCATGATTTAGGTCTCTGAACTTTTGGATGTCACCTGTCATGTGGTTACTTGCTCCATTATCCAGCTACCATTGATTGCCTGCAAGATTGCCTCCCTCAGACAAATGCAGTTCATGCACTGTCTTCTGCTCATTCAGAAACACCCTCTGAATCTTGTTGTTGGATGAGCACTGTAGCAGATCCGGCAAAGCCGTTTCAGCTAGCAGAACTGAATCCTCCTTCTCTCCGAGACACCTGTTGGCATAGTGTCCATGGTTGTGGCACATGAAGCATTTAATGTGACTTTTGTCACGCTTCCCGGTGCCATCCTTGCCGGCATCAGTTCCTCCACCACAGCCGCAACTGTTTCCACCGCGACCATGACCCAGACCAGGCGAGCTGATTTATCCTCTCTTCCCCTTCCCAGAAAACTCAACACCAGCACTCCTATGCCTGAGTGAGAAGAACTTGGCCTTTCGCTGGCCGTGTGCCGCCGCTTCTCCTCCGCGTACGCTCCTCAAAAGCATTCAGGCACCCCACAGCCTCATCAAACGCCAGGGTCTTCAGATCATAAAACTGCTCAATACCTGCCACGACAGTGAGGTACCGATCGGCCACGATATCAAACAGTTTCTTCACCAGGTCTGCATCTCTGATGCTCCCCCCTCCTGAATCGAAATCCTCTGCAGTCGCTCCCACCGGTGGCACAGCGCAGTCGCCGAATCTCAGCCAATCGATGTGGATCCAACGGTAGCGTCACCAAAGTCGCATAGCTGACCAGTTTGAGCGGCCCATTCGAGCCCAGGACTCCCATAACAGGAACGGCCATCTCTTTTCCCGTGTGCACCTTGTCCCGTAGTCGCAGATGCCCTCCGCCTCCGTCCTCGCCGCCGGTCCGACCGGCACCATCTGCCTCCCTCCCCTCGTCGCGGCACAGAGGCGTGGCCCTCCTGGTGGCTACAGCTCGTAGCCGGCGCAGGGTGCGCTCCCGTATAGGCCGTCGCACGCACAGCTGCTGCTCGTCGTCTGTCGCAGGGATTTGTTGTGCTCCGTCCCACGCTCGGCTGCTGCTCGTCGTCTGCCGTAGGGAGTGCTGTGCTCAGTCGTGCTCGCTGGTGAGATGTGCGCGCTCCCCTCCATTGCAGACAAGGTAGAGCCCCCTTTGTCGCACGAGCTCCCGCTATGGAGATCGACTTGAGATGCAGGAGCCCCTTGGTTGTTCAACGGCACCCATCTGGGTATTAGCACTGTTTTTGCAATCCACAGTTGTGTAAGTATTGTGTGCTGTATTGGAGAAAAAATAGCAATTTTGTGCAGAAAAACTAGTGCATGAACTAGCAATTTTGTGCAAATGTATTGTGTATAGGGAAACCAGGGAAATTAAGCAAGCTGTACAGGCTGCAGTTATGGAATAAATTGCACTTCTTTTTGCAATTGCAGAGACATGTTCAGAACTAAGAATATATTACTAAATTTTGCAAGTTCACAAGTTGTACAGACTGTAGTTCAACTAAAATACCAAAATCTATTCTCCAAAACTAGCTCATACTAGAATTCAACATTAAGATCATTAGTTATTGATCCCAGAAAAATGAAAGAACAATAATTAAACTCAATCCTCACTAGAAATATTGAACCATCATCGAATGGCACTTTAACAGTTAACTGTTCCTTCTAATAATAGAAGAAGAGAATCAGATCAGTTTTTCATAGATACAACTATAGAGAATCTAATATATATTGGGGTAGTGCAGCAATGATCTTGTTGGGCCGAGGCCCAGTGCAGCTGACGAATCGTGCCATGGAAGCTTGGTTGGAGTCTGTAGCTATTGGATCTGCATCGATTGGCTGAGAATTGGTGACTGCACTGCGCCATCGGAAGCACTGACTGCAGAGGATTTCGTTCCCTTTCCTTCATCTCAACTGCATCGAATTCAGTCTTCTTTGGCTGCAGTCGAGCATCTCTGATCCGATCCACGCCGACGAACTGCGCCTTCAGTGAATCCCACCTCCTTCCCCGTCTTCTTCTTGGCAACTGCAACAAGATGTCATCGAGGATTCACTGAAGGAGATGTGCCTTCACCTTCTTGTCCTTAGCTGTCAGCTTCGCTGCCTGCTCCGCAGTCGGCGCCATCACTGAAGTATATAATTTGATGTTACTTAATAGGAATCTATTCACAAAGCAGGTACCTTGTACAAGTATTTTTCTTTACTGTACAAGGAGACACATAACCGACTTGCAGCTGTGACTCCACTATCTTCTATCCAGTAAGCACAAATAAACTAAACTACATGAAAACCAGAGAAGCAGATGAGAACTATAGGTTTCCCATAGAGATCTTCCAAGTGGACTGGCCATGGCCATCTAGCTAAGGTGCAAGCTATAGCTACAGCAGGTTTCTGCCATGTGGTGAAAGCTAGCAGGAGAGAGAAGCACGGCACCATGGCATGGTGTCACGATCTTGCAAGGGTGTCTTCTGGAACTCTCAGGGACATCAGCAAACGTGCCAATGTCTAGATCGGGTGGACCCATCATCATGTGACACGTCCATTCTCTGTCTAAGGTTTGTGAGGAGTGAGAGGAACAGATGCTATGGAGGGCTCTAGCTCCAAACGCCGAGCTGAGAGGTACAATGAGTAAAATATCAAGAAGAGGCATGACAAACCTTTTTATCCCCGATGGATCGGATGTTGTGGTTGCGGAGCATCGTTGTCATTCCTACGATCTTTGCCAGCCGCTAGCTACTTCTTCCTTCCGGGCCCTGGAGGTAAGATTGGATGGGGATCTACCTGGCCAACTCAGTCACCGCTGGAAACTGGTACTTTGCTGTGTGTAATTACACATGGCAAAGAATTTTTTAGACACGGCAAAGACTTTGCCATATGCAGCATATGGCAAAGTGTACACGGCAAAATATGACTCGACAAAAAAACTTTGCCGTGTGCTGCACATGGCAAAATATTCAAAAACTTTGCCGTGTGTTTTGCGCGGCACACGGCAAAATATTTTTGTCTGTTACGACACCGGCTGTTAATGGATGTTTTGCCGAGTGTCCCAGCCATGACACACGGCAAAGTAAATTTTTTATGCCGTGTGTCAACAGACAAGACACACGGCAAAGTTTCTTTTATATTTTTTTGAAACCTTTACTTTTCCATGTGCCACCAGATAAGGCACACAGCAATATTTTTTTAAGAAATTTACTTGCTATGTGTGGTCAACCAAGGAATACGGCAAAGTTTTTTATTTTTTTAAAATACTTTGCCGTGTGCCACCAAACAAGACACACGGCAAAATTTGTTTTTGTTTTTTAAAAAATTACTTTATCATGTGCCATCAAACAAGACACGCAGCAAAGACAACGAGAAATGCTATTTTTTATTTTATTATATATAAATATATATACACACAAATGCTATTCTAGACCCTAGGTGTAGTTACACCCAGAGACAAACCTAAACAGAGTCAGTACTGTTCGGTATCGTCCGGTACTCACGTATATATATACAAGGTTCTGGGATTCGGCCTGGATGGTCCGAAATTCGTCCAATTTGGCCCAGCCCGAATTAAAACTGAACCGCTCAAAAAATTTCGTTCCAGTTCAAATTTTAAGTCAGTTTGATGGTCGAATAAGAGCCCATGGACATTTCGTACGTTGGAGAACTTGAGAAGTATCCCTAGGCAGCGCTGCCTTCTTGCGTGCCGCCGCCTGCATCGTCGTGTCTACTCCTCTCCACCTGTGCCAGCGCTCCTACAGCCGCCGCGAGAGCCGTGGTTGCTTCCCGGTGTCCAAGCTCGCGGGCATGATGCTCCTCGACGCCATCCAGTTGCCATGGCCACTCCTTGACGCCCGCCGCCAGTCCCATCGCCGCATCTGACTCGCCGTTGGTGGCATCTGCACCACCTGCTCCGACCACCGCGTCGTCGCTACCCTCCCGACACAAGTGCATTCTATTCCTGCTCTACTTGCATTCTCCCAAAGCTCCCTGCCATGCCTGATTAATTAGGGAACTTTTTTCAAATTTGTTCAAATTTGCCTAAATTTTATTCAAATTTTGAGTGGATACCGGTCCGAATATTCCGAATTTTCCGAATTTCGTCCAATTCGATGGGCTCCGAATTTTTTTCAAAAATAAATCCCAAAACCTTGTATATATATAGGACGCGATTTTCCTACACCCACGAATAACTACACGCACCTGATTTACACGCACGATTGCGGACGTAGCTAACGACTTAATTAACGGAGCCGTCGGGGGTGCAGCTGGGAGACGGAGCCTTATCGGATTTGCACGCGGCACAACCAGCGACCTGCTACTTTTGAATATTCTATCGATTCCTTCGGCTTGAATCTTCGGTTTGCTGGCCAGTCTAATTAGCTTCTTTCGTTTATGAAGTATGTGTGCATACTATAGATTATGTACGTGTTCATACTTCTAAAATGACTCGTGTATACTTTTTCCTGCCGTATATTAGTTTTTTACTACCGTATATGCATCCATATTGAGTATGAGTACATACTTACTGCTATCGTGGGTAGTATTTTTATATGCCTCATATATATACTCTAGTACACGTTCAGCATAGCTAAAGGAGATTGTTTTATACAAAATTTCTTTGTGCCGGCAACATACATCCAAGAAGTATTAGTATATACATGTACGTATGAATAATTTGGGGGATGAGTATATGTGTATACTTTTTGATAAATGGGTATATACGTATACTACCAACGAAGTATGTGCACATACATAATACGGAGTATGAATTCATACTCTTCCGTCAGATAACATGTAGAAGGAAACCACCGGCACCTGCCCATCCATGCCCGCCGGAGGGAGCCATGCACGCCGGCTACAGCCACCAAAACCTCCACGTACCTCCATGGATTCTCTGAAGTGCGGAAGGCCCGACACGGCGACTGGATGCAGGGGTCCTGTCGCCGCGGCCGGATGGGCGGAGAAAGGGACGGGGCCGCTGCCGCCGCAGCCATCGTGTCTGGCCGGCGAATGCAGCAGAGGGTGCAGGATCTTGAAAGCATACGTCGTCATGGCGTCGAAGCCGAATGCTGAATCCATGCGTGCGGCATCCATCTCCCAGGTGCAAAAGCACAAGTTCAGTGCCTTCACCGTCAATTCACGCTTGGCTGATCTCGGAGCCCCCGTAGACTGGCACGAGGTCGTCAATCCGTGGAGCCTAAAAAGGAATAGATCAAATCAAATCCTCCTATACAAGGAATAGATCAAATCGGTAATGCAAATTCAGATTTCAGAGGATGTATGGACTCATACCTGTCCACTGTCAACTCGGAGCACGGGAACGGAGAAGCGGCGTCGCCGGCGGCGTGGTGTACACGGCCTAGCGCGGGCTGTTCGGAAGATACGGACTCACGGGACATCCCAAGCGACAGGGCGGCGTCAGGGACGATGCAGGCAGCGCTGGCGTCGAGGTGCCGCGCGCTCACCGGGTCGTTGCGGCCACAGCCCACAGCTACCTGCTCGCACGGGGACGGTCGGGAGGGCGGGGCCGATGTCGATGCGGCCAACGGAGGGAGCCGGAGGGGTGTTGCGGTGGCCTGATTCGCCACGGGAAGGGGCCGCCACCGTCGGTCCGTCGCAGTTGTGTGGGGAGAGAGCGCCGTCACCAGGCCAGGAGGTGAGAGAGGCACCGGATGCAAGAAGAAGCAATTCTGGATCTCCATATATGCGGTGGTGGCGGCGCGGATAATGATGACCATGCAAACAATAAACTATTGAATTAGTGGGTAATGATCTATTTATTAAACCCGATAAGGCAATCAACGGAGGGTGAAACGGCGGCATCGGCCCGTTAGCTGGCTCCGTGCGTGGGTTGCTCGCGTACGTAGGATAGCAGTCGGAGTAATTACACGTACGTGTAGAAAGGAATTTCTATATACATACATATATATATATATATTAAAAGCACATCAATCATCATATTTATATCAGCAATATGCATTATATATCAAAAGCACACGTATGTTCATCGATAATTCATCGAAAATCCATCAAAGTTCAACATCATAAGTTTATTATTACAAGTTCAACATCAAACAGTACAACATCCATACTACGGCGACCTACTACGGCGACGGAGATTGCAACTGTGGCCTTCCGGAGTGCTGTGACGGACCGGACTGCGGTGCAGGGTTTACGGCATCAGCCGCCGGTGACACCGTAGCGGGATAGTTTAAACCCGCCGATGGAGGCTGCACAAAAGAGACTAGATTGCATGTGTTAGGCTGAAAATTAAAAATTTCGACAGCACCTCCCCTGCACGAGGAGGTTTCCAACCTGCAAGAAACAACGACACGAAGGCCGACAATCACAACGGCACGAAGGCCGACAAATCACAACGGCACGAAGGCCGAAAATCACAACGGCATGAAGGCCGACATTCCCAACGGCACGAAGGCATTAAACTTTCATACTTACAGGAGTGAAGAGACGAACCGGAGCTATAGCTGGCAACTGCATTGGGGCACCCAATGCCATGTTTTGGTGCATCTGAAATAATTCCGCCATCTGCATCTACATGTCCTCCATCTTCTTCTGTGTGTCCTCCAGCCGAGCCTCAAGGTGCGAGGTCGTCTCCTTTTGTTGTACCAGCGCCGCCTGCAGTGTTTCAATCACATGTTTTAGTATTGCAAATCGGATCAATGTGCATAACGTTCAATGTACGACTAGTGAAACCGGAATTACCTGAAGTTCGTCCACCCATGACAGTGTTGGAGTAGGCCGTGCACGTATGGGAAGGCTTGTGGACGTGCTCCATGACCTCACGTCGGAGAGAGAGGGTGCGGACGTCGAGGAGTCAGCGGCGTTTGCAATCCACAACCACCCGTGCTTTCTACCTTCCCCCAAACTCACGATCAGCTCTGTCTCAAGGGGCTCAATGCTCAGATTGTGATCTGGGCCATAGAGCGTCCTAACCGCCTCCCCGTTGTCTTTGACCTTAGCATGGATGCTCGGGTCAGAGTAAGCCTCGGCAGGTGCATCCGGGTTGAAGACGACACCGGATTTCATCCGGCCCATGTGGGAAACAGCCCATGCCCCAAACTCTGACACCAGCACGCCCGGCTCTGCCGCCTCCTACGAGAAAGACGACAAGATGATTAGAAATCAGGCAAAATTGAGCGTTAGAATAGATAAATGACATCTCCTACAAGTGCCTGCTTGAATGCGGGGAGGTTGCAGCTGCCTTTTGGTGGTAAGTTGGACCTGTCCTCATTGCCCGCTTCCGCTTGCCTTTCACATGCTTTGCAATGTACTCCGGGGATAGGTACCTGTCCACGATATTCGACCATGCTGCTCTATGCGACAAGCACCACTGGGGTGGCACCTACACATCATCAAGTGTTTGACATATAAGATGATCAATTGTAGACATACGAAATCTCAAAACGAATCAATACTATTCACCTACCTGAAGGTACTGTGCCTTGGTCAACACCAAGTCTCTTGAGTCGCCCTTGATAAGGGGCTCTTTCAGGATGGACCTGTAGTACAAGACGTAGGCCTGGAGTCGTGCCTCATAAATCATGTCACTAACAAGCTTGTGACTGGCTTTGTGTGCCATCTGATCCGCCTTGGTCTCTTGGCCTTCTTCGACCTTGATGTACTTCTGCATACAAACACGATATATCCGTTCATTATTTCAATAAAAGACTTAACCAATGGAGGATATGTAGTTGAGCTTCATTGTGAGACACTTACCCAAAAGTCCACCAAAACCCGCTCCTGCTTGTTGTCCTTCTCGTCATCATCGCCAAGCTTGTACCTTTTCCACCACCAGGCGCTCCCCACGTGCCATCTTTCGATTTCACAAGGCCGGGGAAGTGTTTCTTGCACAGACATCCCATGATGTTAGCGGGGGTGCAGGGGGGTTAAGAGCACCAGACAAAACTAGCCAGCCCCTGCATAAATGAGTGATTAAGAAAAATTATCAGTTTCTATTTTGATTTCGAATGTATCGTATGACGTACTAGTGATAACATCTATAGTTACTTACTTTCCTGCCACAGGACGAATCACTGGGCGTAGGTTAGGATGTGGAGGATTATGAAGGGTTGTGGCACCTCGCAGGTAGGGAGTCGGCTGAGCAGAACTTTCCTGTGTCTGTTGAGTCTCCTCGTTCCCCAATGGAGTATCTGTGGTCATGCCCGTGGCCGCCACATGGTCCTCTGGGGTAGGAGACGGGTCCTCTGGGGTAGGAGACCGGTCCTCCGGTTGGTCAAGAGCCGCGGAAGGAGGCAGGACCCTCCTGGTGTGACCGGGAGGGTGACTAGGGCCCCTCTCCCTCCATGTCCTGGGGTGACCCGGGCCTGCTCTCTCCACTGCCCCGGAAGACGTCCCCGCACCTCCATCAGGAGGGCATAGCCTCTGGTACACTAAGTAAACCTGCCTCGGTGTATAGTTGCCCAGCATCTTTGGTCTGTCACCTGCAATTTACAAAGAATGAACAACAAGGGTTAGAAAAAATATTACATGCTTTAGGAATAATCTTCAACATTGGGGTCATAGGTCTCATCATCAGTGTCAAAATTGTCCAAATAGGCAATACTATCTGAAGGTTTTGTGTCTTCCTCATTGTCTCTGCCTAAATGGAATCACTCAAGCATTTGAATGTCCTTCGGATTCAACACTACATCTCTACGGTCATTGTCATCAATCGTTTGATTGTCTACTTCCATGGAGGTCACACCGGGTAAGACTATCTCAAAGCTCCCTTATAGCCCACTTGCTTGATAGAACTCTCCATCATATGTGTTTGTGTTGAAGGTGTAATCATCATCATTTGGAACAGGTAGTTTACCATGCAAAGATACCTAGTACACAATAGACCAACCCTTAAGATGGTCTTTGTCTTTGCACACATATGGTGTATGATACACCTGCATGGCCTGTTGAGCCACAATAAAGACATCTTTTCCTTTATAGACGGAATCATGTCTAATCCTGACTATGCCAAGTTGAGGGGTCTGTCTCATTTGTCTAGGATCAAACCAGTGGCACTTAAATATGACAGGGGTAAGAGGTATCTAGCCCTCATATTCAAGTTCATAAATCTCCTCAATTATTCTTTAGTATTCAACGCCATTAGTGCCTGGCGTAAAAACTTGGCAGTTGGTGGTTTTTCGACCGGATCAGGTCTGCTCATGTCTTGACGTGTGGAAGCGATATCCATTCATGTCATAACTGGTACATGACTTCACCTTTTACTTGAAGTCATTTGAAACCTATCTCAACTCGACACTCACGGACGCATTGGTCTGCGCCTGCAAGCTCAAGCATGATACATCGTTATATTATTGGAATGTACAAGTTACTAAGGAATATCGACAAACGTACGAGCTAAATTGGAAAGTACCTTTTGTTTGAACCAAGAAATGAAATCAAGCCTATCATCTCCCGCACCCTCTGAAAGAAGGGTATCATGTTCATGCAGGGTAGGATCCCAATCCATATGGAACTCTTGACAAACAAATTCCCTGTACCAAAGAGAATTAATGGGGTTCGATATAGAATAGTGGCATCATATTGAAACAACTTCATTGAGAACTTACTTAATGAATGGCTCAACCACGACAAGGTTGGTGAACACATATAGCGTGATTCTGTGCCAATCTTCTGCATCCAATTTCTTGAAGGTCGATCCACTTGCGCGGCCTAGTTGGCCTTTGAGAAGGCTAAGGGTCGATTCAACTTTGTTAGCATTGTAATGAGGGGGTGGATTATGCTTGCTAGGAAGGTTTGGCTAGTAGTAGGATGTCATGAAGTTTGATACCTCATCCTGAATGCTTGCCTCTGCAATGGAAGCCTTAATTCTGGCTTTATTTGTACATTTCTTGCGAAGAGTCTTTAGACATCTCTCGATTGGATAGCACCAACGGGCCTGCACGCCCCCAACCATGCCTCATTCAGGAGGTGCATAATCAGATGCTGCATCAGCAAGAAGAAGCCAGTGGAAAGATCTTCTCTAGCTAACAGACCAACTCAGGTACCATGTTTTTCAATTCTGTAATGATGGTCCGAGATAACTCCTTGGCACAAAGCTGGCGGAAGAAGTAGCTCAACTTTGCCAGCACTAGCCAGACTTGCTTAGGGACATAGCCTCAAACCATCGATGAAAGTATCCACTCAAACCATATGTGGTAGTCATGACTCTTCATCCCGTTAACTCGCAGAGTCTCTAAGTTTACACCCCTACTCAGATTCGCTGCATACCCATCAGGGTACATTAAATCCTTGATCCATCAAAGTACTTCCCTTCGTTGATCGATATTCAAGACATAGGGGGCCTTAGGCCTTCTCCACACTTTCCTATTGCAGGAGGCAGCATCTCTAGGTTTGGCCTATCGCACAACCTCTCTTGGTCCACTCTAGCCTTATTGTTGTCCTTAGACTTGTCAGTGGCCATGAGCATTCCCCAAAGTTATGGAGCAGTAGGAGGTCATCAAAATAGGGGAGCCTCGTCAAGGCAGACTTATCAGTCCACATATGTTGCTCACCATATCCCACAAAACCACCTTTTTCTTTGGGCACAAAAGCATCTATCTGAGCAAGAACCTTGGCCCTAGTCCTCAAGCGCGGTCTAGGGTTCATCACTTTGACACCTTTCATAAAGCTCTTGATGTCTTCTCTGAATGGATGGTCAAGAGGGAGGAATTGATGATGTTTGTCGAACGACAAATACTTGCCACCGGACTTCAACCATGTGAACGTCACAGCTTCCATGCATATTTTGCATGGGAACTTCTCAAGAACACACCAGCCCTTGAATAACCCGTACACCAGGAAGTCGTGCAGGGAGTATTGGTACCAAACGTGCATCTTGAAGCTTTCCTTCATAGCTCGGTCGTATGTCCATACCCCTTTATCCTAAGCATAGATCAATTCATCTATCATAGGCTCCATGAAGACACCCATATTACTCTCCGGGTGTCCAGGAATGATCAACGTTAGGAACACAGTATGCCATTGAAAGGAGACACTGGGGGGAGGGGGTTTAGGGGGATGATGAACATGGGCCAACATGTGTACAGTGCATCCATCATACCATATGGATTGAACACATCTGTTGCCAGCGTGACACGTACATTACAGGCCTCCTCTGCTTTTAGATGATGCCGTGCATTGAAGTACTTCCATGCATCAGCATCGAATGGATGTACCATCTTATCAGGATTGTACCACGTGCCATTTTTGTGCCATGTCATCTGTTTCACCAATTCCTCGGTCATGAATAGCCGTTGGAGCCTCGGCAGGAACGAAAGGTGTCATAGGACACTCATGGGGATCTTAAGTTGTCTCTTATAGCCATCGCCCGAGTCTACCTCCACGTACCTGGAGGATTCTCACTTTGGGTAGTACTTTGCATCAGTGTGTTCTTTCCTAAATAAGATGCACCCCTTCTAAAACGACCTCGATTTTCCGCGAAGGGAAATCCACAGAGTCAGAGTGTAATATGACCATTTAAATCACATTACCCGATAACAGTTGAATACCATAATCCATACATCGAATAAAAGAGTACAATAGAAAGGTTTACAATAATTTATTACATTGCCACTTGGTGGAATCAGAGTTCATGTAGCATAACAATAAGAGCCTGAAGTGCGGAAGCTATCATCTTTGATCCAACTTGAGCGTAGGCACGAAACCCTCTGTCACTGTACTCCCCAGATGAGTACTCACTCCTTGAACCTGAAACCAAATTTTCAGTATGACTTGTACTGGCCACACTCCCATCCTATGCATTACTTTGTGGAAGTTTGATGCAAAATGGATATATCAAAAGGAACCTATAAGGCTGGGGTTTCTATGCATTAATCAGGTATATAAATAATAAAATAGTAATTCAAGTCTTAAACACATTCCCATCCCCACCATCCATCACCATCCATATCTGTAGCACCATCCCAACTCCTCCAACACCATCTCAGACTCAAGTCAACAAGCCAACTCCCTCTCGGCTTGTCTTAGCGGCCCGCAGCCCTCAACCTAGCTCACGGCCAGAAATCACACTCTGGGGGCAGGTAGAACACTCCACTCACTAGTCCGGTGCATGCGGAACACAGGAAAGTTACATAGCCGATCAAGTCAGCATATGTATCGATTAATCAACCATACACTCTGCAGAGGTTTCACTAATCCACTAGATAACCATCATCGGTGCTTGTAATCACCTAGGCAGATTCCGGGCGCCTACTGCCATAGAACGATGCCACTCTATCATCCAGCTCTGGATCGCTAGAACTGTGAAGAGAGCATGTATCCACTCCCGTAGTGGATGCCATGCCATGTACCCACTCCCGAAGGGGGTGCCATGATCGTATCGGTAGGGTGTTAGCTCCATCCCATGCATATACCTTCCTATCACTACTCGCCTAGCAGTAGTAGCATTGATCTATCCAGTAGTTCGGCCGTCTCCCCCCATGGAGAGCGAGTGGAAAGCAAGGGATTACTAAGGTCTGGATATCAGCACAACAGTTCCTAAGTGTGACCAAATCAGGATATCATCATCAGGGTTTATCTTTAATGTACTACCACGACACCTTCATCCCGGGCTCCACCTCTCAGAGGATCACACCCAAAGACCACCATCTCATCTCAGTTAGCCCACCACAGGCTCCTCTCGTGGGCATGTCTAGATCCATTACCTGGCAAGACTTGCTCCAAAAGCTCGTCGTAGATCCCGGCTTGATCGACTCAACCCTCACCCTACTCCCTGCCGTAAGCTCCACCCCAAACCCAGATATAGCATCATCAGCTCACATGCCCATCTGATCCAACAACTCACACATCTCCAGCCTGGCACCCTCCAGGCCTTCCCAGTGTTCATCATGTCGCATCAAAATGTAAGCAAGTGAAGTATAAACATTTAAATATAGCAGATAAGCAAGTGGCTAACATAACAGCAGGTAAGCAAGTGAAAGTTTACAACAAGGTAGGGCTCATCAAGTAATATTCTACCATGCAATCCTAGCACAGGCAAATACATTATAGCAACAGGAATTAATGCACTAGCCATGCTACATTTGCCATGCGTAATGGGATCTACGAGGTTGGGTGAGGTGTGGCACCTTCACTGACGTAGCTGTCGGACTTCTCCTGGTAATCATTGTCGTCAGACCTGTCCTCGCTCGAGCCTATAACTGAGAATTAATGATCGCAGGAGTGACCCTTATAGATTAGCACAAAGAACAAATACCAAATAGAAGATCCAAAAGCACTCAAACATAGCATAAATAGATAGAGCTCGATTTATAGAAAATTTGGATATGTGGATCAAAATTTTCAGAGCTCGTATGAATTAGTTATGATTTTTTAAAGATTTAACCATATTCTAGAAAAGTAAAAGGGCTGGATTAACCAGTGCTGACATGTGGCAGCCTATGATTGGGCCACGTGTCACAGGCGGTTTATACAGTGGCTGATCGGGTGCTGACGTGGCAGATGACGTCATGCTGATGTCAGCATTGACCGGGTCAATGTTGGTCTGACAGGTGGGTCCGGGGTGATGTCACTGCTGACGTCAGGAGTCAACGGTCAATGGTCAATGGTCAACTGACAGGTGGGCACCACTGGGCCATTAACGGGCCATTATTGGGCCGTTAATGGGCCAAATCTGGGTCGAGCCGGGCCAGCCACGTGGCATGCTCTGGTGCTGCCACATCACTGCTCCCGATCTCTCACGGGCTCAGTTTACAGACGCTGGTCCACGGTGCACCGGCTCCTTCGGGGTCCACTGGCAGCGACTCAAGTCCACGTGAACCGCGTCCACTGCATCATCTTCTGGTCCATGCAGTCCACAGCTCAACGCCACGGTGCACTGGTTCCACTTGGCCCCACTTGCAGCGGCTCCGGTCCACGAATACCACGTCCATCTTTCTCTGGCCGAGCTCATCCTCTTCTTCCTTCTCTCCATCCCGATGGTTGGGCTTATCGGCGGTGAGGGAAACCTCGATTCCTGGCGCTACGGTGGTTCTCCGGCATCATCAACTCGCCCATTGACTCCATGACATCAAGGCGAACACAGAGGTGGGCTTCAAGGCGGCAGCTTGGCCCCTGGTGACAAGCTCCACGGCAGACAGTGGCTCGGCGGTGGTGACGCTTGGTGACATCTTCACACCGAGCCACTCCAAGTCCAATTCGAGGCACAGAAGCACAATTGAGGGCACGTAGCACCTCCTCGTTGTGCCGACGGCAACCAAAACCACTATGGAGTCTGCGTGGGCAGCAACTCCCATGGCGGAGCTCCGACGAGGCCTCAGGTGCATGGCACGGCACTCAGAGAGGCTCTCCGGCCTTCATCTTCTTGTCCAATCGATGCAGCTTCCCCGGCGATGCTCCTCGGCTCCTTCTTGATCCTCGCGGTGGTCGGAGACGGCAGGAAGCGGCGGTGCGAGGTAGCGCTCTAGAGCAGCTCCGTGGTGGCACGACAAGGGCAAGGCGGCATGTAGACGGTGCTCTGGTGTGGCAAGCACGGGTCTTGGGTGCGTGCGGGGTCTGTCTTATCAGCGGATCTGAGGTCAAAGTGGCTCGGGGCTCAACAACTAGGCCGTAAGGTGGCCTCACCGTGGCAGCGTGTAGCGCGGCGATGGCATGGCGACATTCCGGTCCGGCATCCTCCCAATGCCATGGTCTAGGGGTTTGTCCGGTCGTGCACGTGTGTGCGTGTGTCCAAGGGAGACCATTGGAGGTCTCGGCCTATGTGCTCCCAAGGCAGAGCACCATGGCCAGCAGCACGGCGGAGGTTGGAAGAGGGTGATGGCGGTGGTGCTCACCGACACGGACGAGGATGGAGGTGCGGTTCACGTCCAACTACTTCGGCTCATGGTACTGCTCCTTCCTGCTTTGGACGCAACAGCAGTGGCTCTGGGTCAGTGGCGGCGGCCTTCTTCTCCAACTCTAGCGGTGACAGCAGCTCCTTTCCTGCCTCCTTTCTTCTCCCCTCCTCCCCTTCTTCTCAAATTGGTGTGGGCAGAGTGAAATTGGCGGGCCACCAGGGCGGTGGCGCATCTCGGGGAACCCTAGAGCACCGGGGCTCAGCTTATAAGGACGGGGTGAAGGCATGGCGGCCGTGGTGGTTTACCCAAGTAGCTGGGGGCATTCCCATCCAAGGGAACCTTCCAAGCATCATCGTCGGGTCCGATGGGCTCCAGCGGGCAGCGAGGGAAGCCAATTTGGCTTCGCGGCGAAGGAAGGCAGAGGAGACAGGCAGGGGACAGCAGAGCATGGGTAGTTGCAAGTGCGTGGAGAGAGAGGTGCTCACGGCCGTGGATGCCTTGTGGCAGAGCTGGTCAGCCGACGTGGCACGCAGGGAGGTTGAGCACGGGAAGGCGTGCTACGGCGGCCGGGCGCACGGTGGGGTGCTCACACGGGCGCGCGCAACGCGAGGGAGAAAAGCAAAGAGGTCAGGCTGACCTCAGCAAAAAGATGATAGGTGGGTCCCATGGTGGGACCCACTTGTTAGCCGCGGTGGCTGAGTGAAGCGGCACGGCGTGGGTTCGGGCGAGCGCGGGCGCGCGGTACTGGGCCTCGCGGCCTTTCTGGTCCAATGCGGGCGAGCGAACGGGCCAGCGAAGGAAAGGGAGGAAGAGTGGGCGAGCGAACGGGCCAGCGGCCTTGCTGGGCTAACGCGGCACAGAGAGAAAAGAGAGAAGAGAGGGAGCTGGGCTGGCTCGCGCGAAAAAGAAAGAAGAGGGAGAGAAGAGAGGGGCAAGCTGGGCCGGGCTGGCTTGCAGGTTCGGGCCGAAGGGCTTTTCTTTTTCTTCTTTTAGTTTCTTTTCTCTTTTCCATTTTTCAAATACTTTTATATACTTACATATATATCTATGCCAACTTTGAATAATAAAGTAGTGGGCATACCAAGCCCTTACATTGCTAGTGTATTATTCCCTTAATATTTATTTTATGAAAATAAATATTATGGTCTCATTTTTAATTAAACATCACATAAACCAAATAAAATCCAAATCACCTTTGCATACAACATGATATGTGAACTAATGAAACATTGAAGGTATGCTATTGCCACATATGAAAACAACATATGAAATATTGATCAAAATTACTTTGAAACATTTAATTATGCTATGCTTACATGGGATGTTATGCATGACATGATAAGGTTGATGCATGGTTAGGGTTGATGATGACATGTCGCACTCATAACTCATAGGTTTTCGAGAAAAACTTTTGTAGCTCAGATTTTCGGGTTGTTATAGTCCTCCCCCCTCATTGGAATCTCGTCCTCGAGATTTAAGAAGTGACATACCCTTCAAAGAGGCAAGAATACTGTAGTAGCAGTTGATTCTCATCTTCCCACGTTGCTTCACGTTCAGTGTGATTGCTCCATTGAACCTTGCACATAGGGATAGACTTGCTTCGGTCTCTTTGGTGTCATAACCCAAAATCTTGATGGGGTGCTCTTTGTACTCCAGATTATCTTGGATATCCAGCACATCAGTGGTGATTGTTTCTTCCTCGGGTACTCTCAAGCACTTACGTAGCTATGATACATGGAATACGGGATGTACTCCTGCTAACTCGGGAGGTAGTTCAAGCTTGTATGCAAGCTTTCCAACTCTTTGATAGATGCGGTAAGGACCAACATATCTTGGTGCTAGCTTCCCTTTCACATGGAATCTAACAGTACCATGAAGTGGAGACACTTTGAGATAGACAAAGTCCCCAACTTTGAATTCAAGGTCTCGACGCCTTTTATCAGCGTAGCTCTTCTGTCAACTTTGAGCGATCCTCAAGTTCTCTCTAACTTGAGCTACTCCTTCAGCTTCCTTGATCTTGGTGGGGCCAAAGACTGCCCTCTCACCTGGGTGGTCCCACATCAACAGGGTTCTGCATGGTTTGCCATAAAGAGCCTGGAAGGGAGACATCTTGATACTTGCCTGGTAGCTGTTGTTGTAAGAGAACTCAGCAAAAGACAAACATTTTTCCCAATCTGAGCCATATTTGAGAACACTGGCGTGAAGCATATCCTCAAGAATCTGATTCAACTTTCTGTCTGACCATCCATTTGAGGGTGGTAAGCTGTGCTGTAATCAAGGTCAGTCCCAATGGACTCGTGACGAGCTTGCCAAAATCGGGACATGAATTGGGGTCCATGATCCGACACAATACTCTTAGGGGCTCCATGAAGCCTCAATATCTCATTGATGTATAAGTCTTCCAACTGTACGTCACGTATCGAAGTCTTGATGGGTATAAAGTGTGCTACCTTTGTCAGATGGTCCACTATTACCCATATGGAGTCATGACGTTGCGGGGATTGAGGCAATCCCATGATAAAGTCCATGGATATGCTCTCCCACTTCCATTTAGGATCATCACGTGGTTTGAGTAATCCAATGGGTCTTCTGTGTTTGGCCTTGACTCTGTTACAGATGTCACATTCGGCCACATGTCTAGCAATGTCTGTCTACATGCCTTTCCACCAGAAGTGCTTCTTTACGTCTTGATACATTTTTGCACCACCAGGATGGAAGCAATACTTAGAGTCATGTGCTTCTGATAGAATTTCCTTACGTAAAGCAGGATTGCTAGGCACACAGATTCTGTCCTTGTGCCAGATGGTTCCATGCTCATCTTCCCTGAATTCTAGGTTGTAGCCTAGCTTCATCAACCCATGTATGTACTCCATTTCCTCACAACTTTTCTGACCTTCACGAATTCGCTTGGTGAGGTTATACTCGATGCGAAGTTCATGTAACAGTCCATGGGGTACTATCTGGAGCTAGAGATCTTCAATTTCTTTCTTCAATTCAGGTGGTAGGGTTGAGATAAACATAGCATGACAATAGGTCTTGCGACTAAGAGCATCTGCGACTACATTCGCTTTTCCTAGATGATAGTGAATCTCCATGTCATAGTCCTTGATTAGCTATAGCCATCTGTGCTATCTCATATTCAGATCCTCCTGAGTGAAAAAGTACTTCAAGCTCTTGTGATCAGTGTATATTTCACACTTATTGCCAATGAGATAATGCCTCCAGATCTTCAAGGGGTGCACAACAGCGGCTAATTCGAGATCATGAGTGGGGTATCGTTGCTCGTGCTCCTTCAGCTGTCAGGAAGCATAAGCAATAACTTTTCCATTTTGCATCAGCACACAACCTAGCCTTGGCGAGAGGCATCACAATAGATGACAAAGTCATTAGTGATATCAGGTAAGGCTAGGATAGGTGTGGTAGTGAGCTTCTCCTTCAGAGTTTGGAAACTTTGTTTACACTCAGGTGTCCATTCAAACTCGTTGGTTTTCTTCAAGAGATTTGTCATAGGTTGAGCTATCTTCGAGAAGTTCTCAATGAATCGGCGATAGTAACCTGCCAATCCTAAGAAACTCCTGATCTCGGACACATTACAAGGTTGCTCCCATCCTTTCACGGCCTCTATCTTTGCAGGATCTACAACAACACCATCAGCTGAGAGTACACGACCAAGGAAAGCAACTTCTTCAAGACAGAACTCACATTTGCTGAACTTGGCATAGAGTTGTTGTTGGGATAGCTTCTCGAGCACTACTCTCAAATGTGCTTCATGTTCTTCGACAGTGGATGAATAAATTAGAATGTCATCAATGAAGACCACTACAAACCAATCAAGATCATCCATAAACACCTTGTTCATCATGTTCATGAAGTAGGCAGGGGCATTCGTGAGACCAAAGGATACAACGGTGAACTCATACTGCCCATACGCGTGACAAATGCTGTCTTGGGAATGTCTTCCTCACGAATCTTCATTTGATGATAACCAGATCTGAGATCAATCTTCAAGAAGTACTTAGAACCACAATGCTGATCAAACAAGTCATCGATCCTTGGCAGAGGATACTTGTTCTTGATGGTAACAGCATTGAGATTGCGGTAGTCAACACACATCCTCATTGAGCCATCCTTCTTTTTCACAAACAGAACAGGTGATCCCCAGGGCGAGGCACTAGGCCTAATAAAGCCCTTGTTGGATAGCTCTTTCAGCTGCTTCTTGAGCTCTTCTAGTTCATCAACTAACATGCGGTATGGTCGTTTAGAAATAGGACTGGTACCCAGCACAAGGTCAATTATGAATTCAACATCACTATCAGGGGGCGTGCCTGGCAACTCTTCTGGAAACACATTCTCATATTCTCTGACAACCGGGACATCAGCGAGAGTCTTCTGAGGTGCATTCAGGGCACATAGAATAGATACTGATTTATCCTTCTGAGGTGCACATCTAACTGCTTGGCCAGAAGGGTGAGTTATCTGAACATATCTAGGTGAACAAGAGATCAAACCCTCGTGCTTGGTAAGCCAATCCATGCCTAGGATGACATCCAGGCCATTTGAAGGTAGAAGGGTAAGGTTAGCTCGGAAGGTTAGACCCTCGATAGAAAGCTTCACTCCCTTACAGATATGGGTGCTTCTCATCTCACCAAGGGGAGAACTGGTGACTATAGGCTCCAAACATGGAGTGGTAGGTATGTTGTTCTCTCATGCAAACTTGGATGAGATGTCTGAACATGTAGCTCCGAAATCAAACAGGACGGATGCTTTAATGCCACTAACTTAAAACATACCATACATAACATCTGGGGTAGCTTGAGCTTCTTCTGTGTTCATGTGGGTGAGGTGACCACGGCTTGCAGATCCACGGTACTGAGACGGGTGCAGCAGGTGCAGGCGTCTTCTTAGGACAGTCATACACCTTGTGACCAGGTTTGCCACAACCAAAGCAAGTGATCAGCACACTGCCTGTGGGGATTGGCGCAGCGGCCTTCCAGTTGCGTGAGTTTGGTGTAGCACGAGCAGGTGTAGAGTGGTCAGACCTGTGATGCGGCTGCGAAGAGTGCTCATGGGGGTAGCGATCTTTCCCAGAGCGGTCATGAGAGCGGTGGTCACGAGAGTGACGGACGCGGGAGTGATGGTCACGGGAAGAGCAGAAGTGGTCAGCAGAGTAGGTGCCACCACTCTTACTCGAGCCATGAGTAGGGTCCTTGCCGTAGTGAGGGCGGCTGGAAGACCTGTCCCGACGGGACCTCTTGCGCTCATGGTCATAGTAGAAGCCTTTGGATTTCTTCTTCTCCCTTCTAGACATTTCTCCTACCTCCTTCTGGTCCTTTTCGATCTGTATGTAGTGATCGATCATGTCATGAAGGGTGTGACTCTTGGTGCCTCCTAGGGCCACCTTGATCTTGGGGTTCAGACCCTTTCTATACTGAGTAATCTTCTCCTTCTCAGGTGCTGCAACATGCAGAGGTGCATAGCATAGTAGACTGGTGAAAGTGTTGGTGTACTCGCAGATTTCACATCTCTTTTGGGTGAGGTTGCGGAATTCCTCCTCCTTTTGGTGTACTCCCTCAGGAACATGATACTCTAGTGAGATGGTGAGCAGCGATCCCGACTTGCTCCTTGGGGGTACAAGTGATAAGCCCCAGCTTCTTCTCGATCTCCCGAAGCCAATCATCAGCTTCCAGCGGTTCCTTGTAGGTGCCATCAAAAGTGGGTGGCCTGAGCTTCAGAAAACCCTCAAGTTTCCTATGGAAATCATTTGGGTTGCCTCCATAGTGGCGGTTGGCCCCATTGACCAATGCGGCGAGCATCTATGTCTGTTGCGTCATCACTTCCGCCAGGTTCAGCGGTGGTGGCAGAATCGGCTGCGGTGGAGGGTTCGGCTGAGGCGGAGGTCCATTCCCATTGGCATCACCTCCTCTAGCGGCACCTCCAGCTGGCGGGGTCTGCTCATGATTGTTCCCACCATGGTTGAGGTCGATGGGCAGAACACGACCACCCCTGCATCCATAATTCCTTCCTCACCCAAGCTCAGGCTTGGGTGGAGGCAGACGATTGCCCAGACGTGCGGAGCAACGTGCAGACATCTGCGACACGGGTTAACAACGGTTTAGTACTTTATTAATTCAATATAATTAAATGATTTCAATGATTTAAGGAAAACATTTAATCTATCCAACACTCATACAAAGAAGCAATAAGAGCCATAGAAATGCGATAAGATCGAACATTCATTACATGGTTTGCATTACATGGCATCATCTCTAGTAGCTACGCTAGATGACGTGCGAGAGTCGCACTATGAGAAGGTAACTCATGGAGGGTACATCAGGGATGATACATCATAACTCATGGATAACAACTAGCTTAACTCTAACTCATAATGTGGCCACGCAGGGTCCACACTACTCTAACTCATACATTGGTGTGTTGTACACTGCTGGGTGAAAACGGCTGCCAAGAACCATCAGCTCCTCCTGTGACATGTGAAGGCATTTCATGTAAGCCTGGGCTTCTCCGAACTCCTTGGTAAGCGGTAGGTTGGTGGGGGCTGGACAGTGGTCGTGCCTCAAGAAAGTCTGGCCAATCTAGAAAGTTTCCTTGAAGGAGTCCTTGCGTCTGGCTGACAACGGAAGTCGGTCCCACAACTCAGCGTACTCCTGGCAATGTCTCTTGTCAGCATTCTTCCAAGCTGTCTTGAGCCTCTTGTACCTGTCCACCAAGGTCTAGTTTTGAATCATCAGGGCAATCAGATGGCCTTGGTTGCACTATGCTTTTGCCTCTACTTTCTTCAAGGCTTTGACGAGCATTGTCTTCTCACACTGCATGGTGAAGTTGCTCCTGCCATCTTCCTGTCTCCTCTTTTGAAGTTCTCTGATCTCCTTGTCCTTGTCATTCTTCTCTCCTTCCAACTGGAGAACTCTTGCATCGAGGTAGTAGTTCCGAAGCCCAATGTCCTCCACCTTGTCTCCTAGGTCAGCAACCTCGGCTTTGTGGGCTCTTGCCTGACATGCGAGCTTGTCCTTCAGCTGAGCGATAGTAGCCTCGAGACCTTCTCCTCAGCTTTCTTCTTGCAGAACTCCTGGTACTCCATCAGAGTGTTGCAATTGAGACGCCTCTTCTTCTCCAAGTGCTCTATGTAGCGGTTCTGCTCAAAGAGGTGAGCGACAGAGGCACGGTTGCAAAGACTGGTCTCAGCTAGGATGACCGGCCTGACCTGGTCGTCCTGCTGCTCTAGTGTGAGGAGAGAGTTCAGGGCCTGAGGAAGAAGATGAAACTCTGTGTTACGAAGGTGCTCATAAGCGATCTTCATCACTTCACGCAGAGCCTTGAGTGACACAGACTGAATTCCTTCCTCAATTGAGTCCTCAACTGTCATCTCTAGGAGAGCAGGTACTGAAGGTAGAGTCTGACTTGCATGGATCTCCAAGTGAGTGACCACGTAACCCTTGATTCCTCCATCTAGGTCAGGGGCTCCAGTGCAGGTGTACTTGATCTTCTCAACAGATACTCTGAGCACTCCCAGAACATGGCGTAGGGTGTACGGGAAGCATGGAAACTCTTGTCCCTTGTAGGTGAACTCAGTCTTGGGCAGGCTGCTCAGCGGTCCAAGCGGGGGTCCAAAGCTTGTCATCTGCACATTTAAAGGGAAAGAGGTCAGCAAGTCAGTAATAATAGAGAAGCCTTGCATGAGAAGAAATACAGGGTCGGTATATAACCAAAAGAAAAGCTGGTTTGTCCTGTACTAATGTCCATTTCTAGGGTTTCATCCTAGGGTCATGTATGGCTCCTGATACCAACTGAAATGACCTTGATTTTCCGCGAAGGGAAATCCACAGAGTCAGAGTGTAATATGACCATTTAAATCACATTACCCAATAATAGTTGAATACCATAATCCATACATCGAACAAAAGAGTGCAATAGAAAGGTTTACAATAACTTATTACATCGCCATTAGGCGGAATCAGAGTTCATGCAGCATAACAATAAAAGCTTGAGGTGCAGAAGCTATCATCTTCGATCCAACTTGAGCGTAGGCACAAAACCCTCAGTCACTATACTCCCCAGATGAGTACTCACTCCTTGAACCTGAAACCAAATTTTCAGTATGATTTGTACTAGCCACACTCCCATCCTATGCATTGCTTTGTGGAAGTTTGATGCAAAATGGATATATCAAAAGGAACCTATAAGGCTGGGGTTTTCTATGCATTAATCAGGTATATAAATAACAAAATAGTAATTCAAGTTTTGAACACACTCCCATCCCCACCATCCATCACCATCCATATCTGTAGCACCATCCCAACTCCTCCAACACCATCTCAGACTCAAGTCGACAAGCCAACTCCCTCTCGGCTTGTCTCAGCGGCCCACAGCCCTCAACCTGGCTCACGATTGGAAATCACACTCTGGGGGAAGGTAGAATACTCCACTCACTAGTCCGGTGCATGCGAAACACAGGAAAGTTACATAGCGAATCAAGTCGGCATATGTATCGATTGATCAACCATACACTCTGCAGAGGTTTCACTAATCCACTAGATAACCATCATCGGTGCTTGCAAGCACCTAGGCAGATTTTGGGCGCCTACTGCCATAGAACGATGCCACTCTACCATCCAGCTCTGGATTGCTAGAACTATGAAGAGAGTATGTATCCACTCTCGTAGAGGATGCCATGCCATGTACCCACTCCCGAAGGGGGTGCCATGATCCTCTCGGTAGGGTGTTAGCTCCATCCCATGCATATACCTTCCTATCACTACTCGCCTAGCAGTAGTGGCATCGATCTATCCAGTGGTTCGACCATCTCCCCCCATGGAGAGCGAGTGGAAAGCAAGGGATTCCTAAGGTCCGGATACCAGCGCAGCAGTTCCTAAGTGTGACCAAACCAGGATATCTTCATCAGGGTTTATCCTTAATGTGCTACCATGGCACCTTCGTCCCGGGCTCCACCCCTCAGAGGATCACACCCAAAGACCACCATCTCATCCCAGTTAGCCCACCACGGGCTCCTCTCATGGGAATATCTAGATCCATTCTCTGGCAAGACTTGCTCTAAAAGCTCGTCGTAGATCCCAGGTCGATCGACTCAACCCTCACCCTACTCCCTGTCGTAAGCTCCACCCCAAACCTAGATATAGCATCATCAGCTCACAGGCCCATCTGATCCAACAACTCACACATCTCCAGCCTGGCACCCTCCAGGCCTTCCTAGTGTTCATCACATCGCATCAAAATGTAAGTGAGTGAAGTATAAACATTTAAATATAGCAGATAAGTAAGTGGCTAACATAACAGCGGGTAAGCAGGTGAAAGTTTACAACAAGGTAGGGCTCATTAAGTAATATTCTACCATGCAATCCTAGCACAGGCAAATACATTATAGCAACAGGAATTAAAGCACTAGCCATACTACATTTGCTATGCGTAATGGGATCTATGAGGTTGGGTGAGGCGTGGCACCTTCACTGACGTAGCTATCGGACTTCTCCTGGTAATCACTGTCGTCAGACCTGTCCTCGCTCAAGCCTGTAACCAAGAATTAATGGTCGCAGGAGCGACCCCTATAGATTAGCACAAAGAATGAATGCCAAATAGAAGATCTAAAAGCACTCAAACATAACATAAATAGATAGAGCTCGATTTATAGAAAATTTGGATATGTGGATCATAATTTTTGGAGCTCGTATGAATTAGTTATGATTTTTCAAAGATTTAACCATATTCTGAAATAGAAAAAGGGCTGGATTAACCAGGTGCTAACACATGGCAGCCTGTGATTGGGCCACATGTCACGGGTGGTTTACACAGCGGCTGATCGGGTGCTGACGTGGCAGATGACATCATGCTGATGTCAGCATTGACCGGGTCAATGATGGTCTGACAGGTGGGTCCGGGGTGACGTCACTGCTGATGTCAGCAGTCAACGGTCAATGGTCAAATGACAGGTGGGCCCCACTGGGCCGTTAACGGGCCAATATTGGGCCATTAATGGGCCGAGTGGGCCGGTCTGGGCCGGGCTAGGCCCGCCACGTGGCATGCTCTGGTGCTGCCATGTCACTGCTCCGGATCTCTCACGGGCTCGGTTTACAGACGCCGGTCCACGGTGCACCGGCTCCTTCGGGGTCCACTGGCAGCGACTCAAGTCCACGTGAATCGCGTCCACTCATCGTCTTCTGGTCCATGCGGTCCACAGCTCAACTCCACGGTGCACCAGTTCCACTTGGCCTCACTTGGAGCGGCTCAGGTCCACGAACACCGCATCCATCTTTCTCTGGCTGAACTCGTCCTCTTATTCCTTCTCTCTAGCCCGACGGCTGGGCTTATCTGCGGCGAAGGGAACCTCGATTCCCGGTGCTACGGTGGTTCTCCGGCATCATCAACTCACCCATTGACTCCAGGACGTCAAGGCGAACACAGAGGTGGGCTTCAAGGCAGCAGCTTGGCCTCTGGTGACAAGCTCCACGACGGACGACAGCTCGGTGGCGGTGGCACTCGGTGACATCTTCACACCGAGCCACTCCAAGTCTAATTCTGGGCACAGAAGCGCAATTGAGGGCATATAGCACCTCCCCGTTGCACCGGCGGCGACCAAAATCCACGGCGGACTCTGCGTGGGCAGCAACTCCCACGGTGGAGCTCCGATGAGGTCTCAGGTGCACGGCACGACACTCAGAGAGGCTCTCTGGCCTTCATCTTCTTGTCCAGTCGACACAGCATTCCCCAGTGCTGCTCCTTAGCTTCTTCTTGATCCTCACGGTGGTCAGAGATGGCAGGAAGCGGTGGTGCGAGGCGGCGCTCTGGAGCGGCTCCATGGTGGCGCGACAAGGGCAAGGTGGCATGTAGACAGTGCTCTAGTGTGGCAAGCACGGGGCTTGGGTGCGTGCGGGGTCCATCTCATCAAGGTGAGCGCGGATCCGAGGTCAAAGTGACTAGGCAGCAAGGTGGCCTCACCGCGGCGATGGCATGGTGGCGTTCTGGTCCGGTATCCTCCCGATGCCATGGCCCAGGGGTTTGTCCGGTCTGTGCGCGTGTGTGCGTATGTCCAAGGGAGACCAGTGGAGGTCTCGGCCTACGTGCTCCCAAGGCGGAGCGCCATGGCCAGTAGCATGGTGGAGGTTGGAAGAGAGCGATGGTAGCAGTGCTCACCGACGCGGACGTGGATGGAGGTGCAGTTCACATCCAACAGCTTCACCTCACGGTACTACTCCTCCTTCCTGCTCCCGATGCAGCAGTAGCGGCTCTGGGTTGGTGGCGGCGACCTTCTACTCCAACTTTGGTGGTGGCAGCAGCTCCTTCCCCGCCTTCTTTCTTCTCCCCTCCTCCCCTTCTTCTCAAATTGGTGCGGGCAGAGTGAAATTGGTGGGCCACCAGGGTGGCGACGTGTCTCGGGGAACCCTAGAGCGCCGGGGCTTGGCTTATAAGGACGGGGCGAAGGCATGGCGGCCATGGTGGTTTACCCGAGTAGCTGGGGGCATTTCCATCCAAGGAAAGCTTCCAGGCATCATCCTCGGGTCCGGTGGGCTCCAGCGGTCAGTGAGGGAAGCCAATTTGGCTTCACGATGAAGGAAGGGAGAGGGAACAGGCAGGGGACAGCAGAGCATGAGCAGTCATGGGCACGCGGGAGAGAGAGGTGCTCGCGGCCGTGCATGCCTTGTGGTAGAGTTGGTCGGCCGACGTGGCACGCGGGGCGGTTGGGCGCGGGCATGCGTGGTACAGAGGCCGGGCGCATGGTGGGGTGGTCACACGGGCGCGCGCGGCGCGGGGGAGAAAAGCAGAGAGGTCGGGCTGACCTCAGCAAAAAGATGACACTCGTCAGCAGCGGTGGCTGAGTGAAGCGGCACGGCGTGGGCGTGGGTGAGCGCGGGCGCGTGGCACTAGGCCTCGCGGCCTTGCTGGGCCGATGCGGGCCCAAAGGGAAGGGATGAAGAGCGGGCGAGCGAATGGGCCAGCGGCCTTGCTGGGCTGCTTGCTAGGCGAACGCGACGTGGAGAGAAAAGAGAGAGGAGAGAGGGAGCTGGGCTGGCTCGCGCGGAAAAGAAAGAAGAGGGAGAGAAGAGAGGTGCAGGCCGGGCTGGGCTGGCTTGCAGGTTCGGGCCGAAGGGCTTTTCTTTTTCTTCTTTTTTTTCTCTTTTCCATTTTTAAATACTTTTATATACATATATATATGTTGTGCTAACTTTGAATAATAAAGTAGTGGGCATACCAAGCCCTTACTTTGTGAGGGTATTATTCCCTTAATATTTATTTTATGAAAATAAATATTATGGTCTCATTTTTAATTAAACATCACATAAACCAAATAAAATCCAAATCACCTTTGCATACAACATGATATGTGAACTAATGAAACATTGAAGGTATGCTATTGCCACATTTGAAAACAACATATGAAACATTGATCAAAATTACTTTGAAACATTTAATTATGCTATGCTCACATGGGATGTTATGCATGACATGATAAGGTTGATGCATGGTTAGGGTTGATGATGACATGTCGCACTCATCACTCATAGGTTTTCGAGAAAAAATTTTGTAGCTCGGATTTTTGGGTTGTTACACCTTTGAACACACATGTATCTTGTCATATGACATCTTCAGTCCAAGAAGAACCTTCTCTGACTCATACAAGTTCTTCCGCATAATGTTTGTCGTCGGTAGCATACCGCTCCACACGGCCACCATCTTGTTGAAGCCTTCTCGACTTAGGTTTAACTCGGCCATCAACCCCATTATGCGATCAATGGCATCCAACTGAGAAACAATAGTATGATCATGAAGGGGTCTCTATGCCGAGTCCAACATCTGGTAGAAGGCATCTGCGGCAGCCTTAGTCTCTGCCTTATCACGTCCTTTAACGAACTGAGCTTGCTGAGTGTCAAACTGCATGTCTATTACCCTAGCATCATCATCAAAAGCCTTGAGCCATGGTCGTACCACCTCGTCTCTGATACGATTGGCTTCACCATGGTGGCACCACTGTGGTATCCCAGAGTAAATCCATAGTTCACAATATGTTGACCCATGGTTAACTTATCTTTCCTTCTTCTATTGGCACAACGGTTGCAGGGACACAAAACTAGAGAATGGCCTTCAGCACTCTGGCCAAATGCTTGCTCTAAGAATTCTTCGACCTTGGTTATAAACGGCCAGTCCCTCTGCGGTGTGTACATCCCCTCACAGTTCTCCATCCTTTAACATATATATAACAGGAAGTGATGTGACCACCAATTGCATCTACGTGGTGTCCCTACTGTCTAATAGGTGAGGATAGGTGCTAATCGCACCTGCGGATGCGTGGATGAGTTAGTTTCCATGGTCCCCTTCTATCTGAGACTGAATTTCGGTAGCGCCTCCCCGCTGTTCTCCCGATACACGTCCTGCAAGGCACAGTGTGTATCCAGAGAACAACAGGGGGTGATGCTGAAACTCTGTCTCGGGCAGGAGGGGACCATGGAAACTAACTCATCCACGCATCCATGGGCTATCAAAAAACATGGACAATCCAAAATAGATACGATCAAAGATATGCAAAGCCATGCATACCACCATCCGTATCTCTTTCAGATGGGATATGCCTAACTGGGTTACGCGCGATCTATGACAAACATATGGAAAGAGAGGTTATTTATACCTAGGGTGCTGGTGAAGTCAGGCTAGCGGTGCAGTGGTGAGATGACACTGTGCAGGCAGACAAGCGATGAAAATGAAGACGATCGAGTCCTCCGGGTCACCTCCGACAGGCTCTTCTCCTGCAAAAGAAAAAACATAAAACTATAAGTTAAAAATTTTGACAGAACCTCCCCTGCACAGGGAGGTTTCGATAACCTGCAAGAAACATCACGATGGCCAACAAACACAAATGCATGAAGGCCGACATTCACAATGGCATGACGGCCGACAATCACAATGGCACGAAGGCCGATAACCAGAATGGCACGAAGGCCGACAAGCAAAGAAGGGGTCATATACCTAGTCGTGGCACGTGCATCGACGAGGATGCCATGCGGAGAATACAACGAGGATAACGAATGACACAAGGCGATGCCTGGGAAGCCTCCTCATTCTCCGCCTCCTTCTCTTCCTTCTTCTCCCCCTTCTCCTTCTCCTTCCTCCTCCTCCTTCCTCCTTCCCCCTTCTCCTTCTCCTTCCTTGTCCTTCTCTTTATTCCTCCTTCCTCCTACTTGCTACCTTGCTGCTACCTCCTACTGTAGACGCGCTGTCGGAGCCAGGAGGGCAGATGCAAGGCGCTTACCAGAACCAGGCGGGCGGGAGTCTCGGTGTTGGTGTAGCTCACCAGCCGCGGTTACAGTTAGGGCAGCAAGTGGCCGCCAGGGCTGGGCAGCAGGTGGCTGCTAGGGCCGGCCAGGCAGGCGGCCGCGCGCTGCTCTGCTGCGGTGGTGCGGCTCGCCGGTCGCAGATCCGGTGGCTGCTGGGGCCGGGCGATGCCGGGCAGCGTGGGGCGGTCGCCGGGGGCACATGCCTATGTGGCGGAGGGTGCGGGTGGCGGCGGAGGGGGCGGGACGACGCGTGCGGGGGGCCTGCGCGGGGATGGGAATCGGGTGTGTGATGTGAGCGGGTGCTAGGTTAGGTTATAGGGTGGGTTGGGCCTGGTGGGCTTTGTAGATAGTTTTTTTATTAAACTTTGTCGTCTGCCCATGGGCTAGGCACATGGCAAAGACAATTTTGCTGTGTGCCCTCAATGGCACTCGACAAAATATTTATTATTTTTATTGATTTTAGGACCCATTTTTTTGTGGAGCCTTGCGACACTTTTTAAAACTCTATTTTAAATTTTGGAGCAATTTTGACTTTTTTGATATATATCATTAATTTATTTTGTTTCGTTGATTTTTTTGAAATATTTCAAATCTAAACCGTAAGTACATGGAATAATGAAATTTGGCCGTTCAAAAAATGATATTCATAAAACTCGATGTATGTTTTGGCCGTTTCCAGGAGCTCACATGATATCTCGAGCATCTCGTTGACATAACATGTCGAGTTACGTGCGGGAAAAGTGATTTAAAATTATATAAAATCCAAACGAAGTCCGAAAATCAGAAAACTTGGTGAGGTGTAGTGTCATCGCATATGGAGGCCATGGTAAAAAATTACGATGCCGGATGTCTAAAACCCAGAGATCTCCACATGCGATAACATTTGATCACATATGGAGATGTTTGGGTTTTAGACATCCGACGTCGCAACTTGCTCGAAACCTTCTCAATTTTTTACCATAGCCTACACATGCGATGACATGACACCTGACCAAGTTTTATGATTTTCGGATTTCGTTTGGATTTTATATAGTTTTAAATTACTTTTCCCGCATGTAACTCGACATGCTATGTCAACGAGATACTCGAGATTTTATGTGAGCTTCTGAAAATGGCCAAAACATACACCAAATATCATAAATATTATTTTTTGAATGATCGATTTCCATTATTCCATGTACCTGCAGTTCAGATTTAAAATATTTCAGAAAAGTCAACAAAACAAAATAAATTAATAAAATATAACAAAAAAATCAAAATTGCTCCAAAATTTAAAATATAGTTTTAAATACTGTCACAAGACTTCATAAAAAAATGGGGCCCAAAATCAATAAAAATTAGAAATATTTTGCCGAGTGTCTTTGGTGGCACACGACAAAATTGTCTTGCCGTGTGCTTTTATTTGGCACTCGGCAAAGTACGCATTAAAAATCAAAAAAGAAATTTTGTCGTGTGTCATAAGGTGGCACCTGACAAAATATCATACTTTGCCATGCCTTACCAATGCACATGACAAAATTTTTATTTAAAGATAATTAAAAAAACTTAGCGGTGCGCTAGGCTCTAGCAGACGGCAAAATATAACACGTTGTCGTATGCCTTACCATTGCACACGGTAACATTTTTATTTAAAGATAATTAAAATAACTTTGCTGTGCGCCAGACTCTAGCACACGACAAAATATCATATTTTGCTGTGTGCCTTACCATTGCACATGGCAAAATTTTTATTTAAAAATAATTAAAAAAACTTTGCCATGTGCCAGACTCTAGCACACGAAAAAACATAATACTTTGCCGTGTGCCTTACCATTGCACACGGCAAAATTTTTATTTAAAAATTATTAAAAAAACTTACCATTGCACACGGCACAATGACACACGGCAAAATTTGGTTTAAAAATAATAAAAAAAGGCCGTGTGCCAACCGTTAGGCAAGTGGCCGCCGTAACGGGCCGGCCACCTTTTGCCGGATGGGTTGTTTGCCATGTACCACGACACAACGGTAAAGACTAGCTTTGACGTGTGCAAGGCTTTGCCGTGTGCAATATTTTGCCGTACGTGGCACATGGCAAATTATAACTTGTTGTGTGCCTCGATAAATTGTACACGAAAAAGTCCCATGCACATGGCAACGTCTAGTTTTCCAGTAGTGACTGTGATAGCGCTGGACACAAGAGCAAGCGGAGTTGTGGGTGCAGAAATCTAGCTAGGATGGTCAAGGTGGAGGAGTAGCACAGTCAAAGTGGTGGAAACGGCGAAGGGGAGAACAAACCATGCCACTATATATGATTGTCTAGTTAGCTAACCCTAGATCGAGGTAAAATAAATCTCGACCACTGGTTACGGACTTACCGGCACCGGAGGCATTGGGCAGGGGCCTGAACGACGGGATAGCACAGTGCTTCTCCCAGCTCAACTTTGACACATTTGGTGTCGCGTGGCCGTCTCATCACCGACAACACGGCATGCCTTCAGGCACCCAAAAGTCATCAGTACCTGAAAATCAAGACTATTAGATTGGAGGACAAGTTGACAGTCGAGCTACTTATTTACTACGTGCATGACACACATAAAGACACATACATCAATAAGATGCAAGCTGAACAGATCAGAGCATATCACAGGAAGGTAGGCCTTAATTAAATTGGTGCGTGACACTCATGGTTTTGGGAATCAGGATTATTGGAGCGGAAAAGTTGTTAGCCGAGCTACTCACTATGGCCATGACACACATAAGCATAAATAAGATGCAAGTGCAACAGACCAGATCTGCAGGATCTGGATAACTTAAGTAGTGCTCCGATCCTACTAAAGTCATCGCCAATCAAGGGCATCATAAACAAACAAGAAGGCAGTAGCCCTGTTCTCAGTTATCCTTTATTTGTTGTGCTCAACCTACCCCAAAAAAGGGGGATTGAGGATATATAGTAAGAACTGGAGGCAGAAACAAAGAGCAGCTGTCCGACTTCGCGAGGAAGGCCATGTCCCCATTCCAGTTGTTGTAGATAGACCCTAGCCACTTCTCTCTACTGTCCTATCCTAAATTTGTTCGGCAACCATTTTCCCAACTTTAGCTTTGGTTTGGCTATGAGTGGCTGGTAACCAGTCATCTAGAGCTAATCCATGGATAAGATTCATGCTCCACTTGTTCCTCTATGCAAACCTGAGTTTTATCTTTTTTTCTATGATTTTTGTAACTATTTTTGGGGACTTATCATATGTCGGGTTTTTGCATTTGAGGTCAAATTTTTTGAAGCAAATTGATTCCAGGTAATATCTGAAAAGGGGTAGGCTGATTCCCTAACAAATATGTCACTTGAGCACCGTGTGTTAGAGTTTTCCCCAAATTTCCCCTTTCACCTAGGGTTTTCTGATTTTTCAAAATTGATGACTAAGTTAGCAATCTTGTTGAGGCTTTTGCGTGGATAGATTTCATATATTAAGAAGGGACATGGTTAAAACCTCAGCTCAATCTGAGTTATTTGTGAAATTATCCTGAGGCGCACACTGCACTGTGACTTTTGCAGCCTGCTCTTTTTTAGCTAAAGGCGGTCCTGGGACACCCCCTATTGTGCACCCCTTATGTGTTTGCTGTCGGATTGATTCTGAGATTCGTGAGCAGTCAGTTGCAGGATTCTCAGAACCAATCGGACGGCAGACACAAGCAGTCAGTTGCAGGATTCTCAGAACCAATCGGACGGCAGACACATAGGGGGTGCACACATGAGGGGGTGTACTCAAACATTAGGCTTTTGAAGCTTGGGCAGTGTGCTTTTTGTTTTATATTTTTGCTGCTGGTCAGCAGCAGAGCTGGTGTCGGGCAACAATATTACTGCTTCGCAGAGTTGGTTACGAAATTCATTAGAAGTTGCCTTCCTTCCAAGCTAGTGGTACCTTGGCTTATAACCAAGCCGTCCCTGCCACACACATACACACACACACACAAGCCTAGAGGCAACAATTGGCCGAGGCCCACAAACAGAAGAACACTAGGCTAATTCTCTACTTCTTGTTCCGATCACAATGCCCCACTTGGTACCCAGCTTGTCCCTTGGCTGGTGCTGACGAATGATGATGCCTCAAGTCCCCTAGTTCATCCCAAGTCGCCATGGATTATGGCAGTATTGACCGTTGAAACAGAAAAAGCTTAACCTTGCAGCCACACTTCTGGTGGAGGCGAGTGCAAGGCTTGAGCCAGATTCGTGTAAACTAAAGAAAAGTCCATATATGGCTAACAGATGGTGCAATGTGCTTCATGAGTTGTGAGTTATGAGCCATTGTATCGATGGATCTAGCTTTTGGATAGGAAGTTGACTTTGTAGACAACCGACCCATTGCATTAGAGCACGTCAAACAAACAATCCTTTTAAAATTCCTGTTTCTGATTGCCCTATAAGTCAACGACGACAGTATGTAATGTTGGAGTTCATGCAAATTTTGTCTCCAACCTAAAACCTTTTGGACCGTTGCTTATCTAACTGAGCCTTCCTATGTTTCTAGGCCAGCAATAGTTGTTGCTGAATAAGACGAGTGAGGAGTTCACCCTCCTTGAGGCATTGTTTAAATCCAGCACCGATCAAAGTTGAAAAATTCTTGAACCCAAATGCTGAGTGGTGTAGCCACATTGTACTTTAAATGGTGATTTTCCCAGAGCTATGTGATGGGTTGTGTTGTACCAATACTGTGCTACAGATAGACTAATAGTTATTCCATTCAACACTGTGAAAATTCAAGGAACTGTATTCTAGTATAGACAACATGGTTGTCCATGATTGCCTACATTAGGTGCTCCAACTAGTGTTAGTTGGTCCCTGTCAAAGGTAGATAAGTGATCTGTCCTCTGCTCCCAACACCTTCACCACCAGCTCCCCAATCACCGGATTGCCGTTTGCCAGCTAGCGTTGAATTCCTAAGCTATATATATGTGGGTACGTAATTGACTGGATCTGCTACCAATTGGCCTCAGGTACACAATCATGCACCTCTGATTAGTGGCTAACCTAAGAAAACAAAAAAGTAAACTAGAGAAAAAGAACCAAGAAGACAGATAATTCTCTGGCAGCTGTGGCTCCGCTCTTTTCTATGTTGTACACACAAATAAACTAAAATATTGGAAACCAATAGAAGCACAGGGGAAACTATAGGTTCCCCACAGAGATCATCCAAGTGTACTGGCCATATGGCCACCTAGCAAACAAGCAAAGTATTGTTTACAACAGGCTTGCCTTGTGACGAAGTCTGGCAACGTAACGTCTAGATCGGCTGGATCCCACCGTCATGGGTTGCGTACATTCTCTGTCTTGGTTTTGGTACGGTGGGGAGTGAGAGGAGCATGTGTTGTGGGTGGATCGGCCGGCTTTAGTGACGCGTGCTCCAGCTGCAGAGCTGAGAGCTACACTGAATAATACCAACAAGAAGAGGCAAAAAAAAAAAAACACTTTTTACTGGTGATGGATGGGGCGCGGCGGCGGAGCGTCGTTGTCATTTCTCCGATCTTTGCCTTCCTCGTGAGGCCAGGAGGCGAGATCGCACAGAGATCCTGCCGGACAACTCGTTGCAGGACCACTTGACACACGACCTAGTGGAGCTGTGGTGGCGGGGATATAGCTAGGGTGGTCGGGGTGGAGGAGAGGAGTGCACAGTCAGTCGTCGAAGAAGAAATGATGAAAGGGAGCACAAAGCCTTACCATATAGGGTGGTCTAGTTAGCGAACCCTAGATTGAGCTCAAATCAAATCTCGACTAATGGTTATGGACTGACTGGCGCCACAGGCGTATCGGGTGGGGGCCTGAACACGACAGATAACAGTGCTTTTGCCAGCTCAACTTTGACACATTCGGCGACGTGGCCTTAACATTACTGACAACACGGCATCGGTTCAGGCACCTAGATGCCAGCAGCACCAGAAAGTCAAGGATATTATATCGGAGGACACGTTGCTACTTGCTACGTGCATGACACACAAACACATCAACATAAATTCAATAAGATGCAAGTTGAATACATCATCAGAGCAGATCAAAGGGAGGTCTGGCTTACTAAATTAGTTCTCAGATCCTTCCGTAGTCGGCCAATTTGTTATGGTAAAGCTGTACTTGGAAAGGAATAATGGAAGAATAGTAAGAACGTATTGGAGGTAGAAATGGAGACAAGCGTGGCCGACTCGGTGTGCAAGATGATGAATGCTTCTTAGAGCTGGTTACAGAATCTGCTATCGCCTTACTTCCCAGCTAGTCGTTTCCTCGGTTCATGACCAAAGCTGTTACATGCGCGAGCACACACACATGCACGCATGCCAAAAACGGACAGAAGAACACTCATCTCTTAGTCTAATCATTGCTCCTAAGTTCCTAACACAACCCTCCTTCCGATACCCAGCTTAATTTGTCCCTAGGCCGGTGCTCATGGATGACGACACTTCAAGTCTCCATGGATTATGGTAATGCTGTCCACTGAACCAGAAGTTGGTTCACCTTGGAGCCACCATTCTCACAGATCGAGACGAGAGTCAAGGAAGGAGCTACGCCCATGTAGACTGAAGACAGATCCATAGACGGCTGAAGAGAGGGTGCAGTGTGCTTCTTCAGCTGCGAGACATTGACCACCTTGGTTCACCTTGGATATTGCTTGTGAATAGCAGGTTGAGTTTGTAGGCAACCGACCCTTTCCTTTCGAGCACCTCTGTTTTTCCACAAAATCTTCAACATATATATTATAGTCAAATTTATATAGCAGCCAGCCAACACAGCCTTATTGATTTCCCATGTTTCAACCAGTTCGGAACACATATACAAGTCAAAATGTTAAAGTAAATACGTTCAAGCTGTGATGTCCTTCCTGTGCCACCACCTTTTGAGTGCTGAGATGACTTCTTGTCATCCTTCATCTAGTATAAAACAAATATATTACTAACTAGCAAAATATAATGATCATTTCTTAAAGAATATAGAGAGGTTAGGCCATTACTCTGTCATGTGGCCATGCACTCCCACGAGCCTCAAGAATGGTGGTGACCCCTTCATATGGACGAGGCAGTACTACGTTCCTCATAAACACATGGTTCACAACCACTTCACAGTACGATGTGGTAGGAGAGTTTTCACAAGTATGATGTGGTAGGAGCCATTTAAGCTGCCGGGCACAAAACTTTTCATGAGTTCGTCTTGCCATCCTTAAATAGATGGCCAAACAGAGCGCGTCAGCCAATGCCTCAAAGCATTTCTTAGATGCGATGTGTATTTTGGAGTGGCAACAAGTGTCCGAGAAATGCGAAGACATGTGCAATTCGTTTCTTTTGTTTACACCTACTAGGCTACTATTGTGTAGGCCAAAGACATATGGAATTGTTGAATGCCAATTTTGTGCCCATGTCATGATCGATCGATCTCTTAGCTTTGGCCATTACCAGGTCGTATAAGACTTAGTATATGTCTATATATATGCCTGCTAGTGACTAATCTACATTCTGGACATCTGTATGTATGGTTGTATGTACTATGATCATCACTTGACTTGCTATGTATGGTCATTGGACCAATATATGTATTGACTTGCTATGTATGATCATTGACCTATATATGTTTGGCTCTATGTACTATGATCATCTACTTGGTGAATTTGTTAAATGCGACGTGCATTTTTGAATTATTCAAATTGTATTTATACCTATTGCCTACAATATAATTTTGTCGACAGTTTTACTGATGGACAATCTTTAGTTTACAAAAGACCATGGAAATGGATTCGCCAACATACAATGTGTCGAGAAAGGTTCTAACTGTCGGCGTAGGTACTAACTGTCGACAAAGGGATAACTGTCGGTGAAAGTTCTAACTATGGGCGTAGGTACACCGTTTGGCTACATGAAAAGTGTCGGCGAATCCTTTAACTGTTGGCAAAACTTTCGCCAACCGCTTCTATCGCGACTGTTTCAACACTGTCGGCAAAATATTTTGTGGGAGCTTATCTGTCGGCAAAGGTAACTTTCACCGAGAATAAAAAGTGTCGCAATGCAATGTTGTGTTATAGTGTGATAATAAAAATGGACAAGCCCAGCGAGCGCATGCATGGGCCTGCCGAGCTCATCTACGGGTTGGTCGACCCCATCCATGTGTCACCACCACCACCATCGCTCGCTGTCAGGTCATGTCTTGCCGCCACCATATCCGGCCTCATGGCAACCAGATCATGCCTTAGGTCCATAGGATCTGGCATCAGGGCCACCAAATGTGGCCTCAGGGGCTGCCGCAGCCGTGCTGGCGGAGAGGAGAGACCCTGGCGCTAAGTGGGCGTCGCCGTTTTTGGTTGGATCTAGAGGAGCTACTGCTGGCTTATCCTCCTTTGAGGTGCTGCTACAGGGCACCTGTTGCCTACTCTGCCTCCTCGCAATGTTGCTAGTGGAACGTGCCCCACGCGCCGACTGTGGAGGAGGGCCAGGCCCCGCGTGCCACCAGTGGAGGAGTATAGGGTCTCCCACGTGGCGCTAGTGGAGGGGGTGCGTGCCGACCTGGCCTCTCCATGACTACGACGCATGTACCGTGCCACCCCACCCATTCCACGGTGTCGCCCATGCCCGCTTGAGGGAGAGAGTGAAGGAGCACCGAGAAAAGGAGGGAGGGAGGACGGGAAGGAGGGAGGGAGACCAAGAAAGGAGGAGATGGAGGAGTGAGAGTCATGACTTTGATGGACGGGAGATACCCACCGTTGAAGTGTGGGGAAGGGATGACTGAGTAAGAGAGTGAGCTTAGTGAACCTAGGGTTCCCGTCATTTTGTAGTTATCACATATATCGGTCCTCGTCTATGGCCTCGTGACCCTCGACCATATTAAACGAGGAAGGCCTTATAAGTTGGCCGTCTCAGTTAATTGGGTTGTTTCTATAGGTGGGCTATTTACAATAATTAACCGCCTACATTTATATAAATTGATGGCCTCGATTAATCGAGACAGTTTTTAGTGCTGCCTGTCTCCTTAAAATAAATCCAGAACGCCTTGCAAACGATTTCTTTTAGTAATGTTACCGGAGAGTCAGACAAAAAAAGACAGAGAGAAATTTTCTCTCTTTATTATTTGATATAGATACAGATAAAGATATAGATTTTGTAGCAAAAGGTAACAGTTAAAGTTATTTTTCGTAGACCATGTCCCAATCCAAAAAGATATTTTTTTAGCAAACCGGAGGGAATATTTGTTTTTAGCAAAGGCAGGTAACTGTTCAACTTCGGCAGTTCCGCTAGCAAATGCTCGTATATATACTTTTGTTCCGGACTTACATGTCCCATTGCCCAGCCACGTCGGTCCATCCGTTCACACTCCGCACAACGTCTGTTTTCGCCCTCTTCGCGCGCTACAAGACTCGACCACTCGACCTGAGTGCCGCTTGCGACGACCATCCTGGGCGGTGAGGTCTGGTAGACGTCAGATCTTGTCGGATCCGCTTGTATAATCCATGGTCCATCGTGCGTAACAATAAAACTGCTTGTTAACAAAGCTGTGTAGTAACGATCGATCGCATCCATGGGATTCTCCGACGAAGGAGGCTATTTTCAATTCCTGCCTAGATTGGTGGCATGTACATCGGCACTTGTCCATTCCATGGACAGCTACAGGCTGTTTGTGAAGAAGGAGGCGAGGACAGCAAGAACCTGGTGTCCAAGCGGCGCAATGCAAAGTCATTGAGTACGTGTTTCATACAATCATATCTATGTCAGGTCGAGGCGTGTACAAATCTTCAAAGAAAATATCCCAATCATGTGCACTAGCGAGCTGTATATTAACAATTGTCTCGTGTTTTCTGCCACCATTCATGCAGTAGAAGGTGTCAAAAGCTGTGTAGCTAGCTGGAAATTGTAGCATCGAGCTAGCAAGAACGCACGCGACCGCGTCCATGCATGGAGTTGTTCTCCGACTAAGCATTGGCCATTTTCGTGCCCATCCTGGTGTACTGGGTGTACTCAGGCATGTATATGGCACTGGGCCAGTCCATGGATAAGTACAGGCTGCATCCCAGGAAGGAGGAGGACAGCAAGAACCTGGTCTCCAGGCGGCAAGCCATTATGCGCGTTCTCCTGCAGCAGCTAGTGCAGGCAGGTGTGGCTACTGCGCAAGGTCCCGCTTTAGCTCGGTAGAATATCTGAAGTTGTTGTATGCAAAGCTCACGGGAGATAGCAGCTCAACGGTGCCATACAGGATCATCGTCATATTGGTACCTGATGGTGGCATAGCAGTTCGCAGTGGCCATGATCGTGCTGGATGCGTGGCAGTATGCTTGGCATAGGTACATGCAACACAACAGGTTCCTGTACCGGCATGTCCACTCATGGCACCACCGTCTCGTGACGCCCTACGCGTTCACGTCGCAGTACAACCACCCCGTTGAGGGCCTCCTGATGGACACGCTCGGTGGCGCCCTAGCCTTTTGTCGCCTCGGGCATGTCACCTCGTGTATCCGTTTTCTTCTTCTCGTTCTGCACCTTCAAGACCGTGGATGACCACTGCGGCCTATGGCTGCCAGGGAACGTGTTCCACCTATGCTTCTGGAACAATACGGCATACCACGACATGCACCACCAACTAAGCGGCAGCAGGTTCAATTATTCGACGCCGTTTTTCGTGATATGGGACAAGGTCTTTGGGACATATATGCCTTACGTGGTGGAGCACAGGTCAGGTGGCGGATTCCAAGCGCGTCCCCTCGTATCAACGGCCACCCACAATGACGAAAAAAGATGTTGTCTGATACGACACGTTCTCTGCTCGATTCATGGGCAAAACCAAGAGAATTGATAGAAAAGGAAACGTGCCTATAGGCAAAACCAAGAGAATTGATAGAAATGGAAACGTGCCTATAGCCCACTTGCCCCATGGGCTTGCCTAACCTGCATCCCTAATTGCCTATATGTAATTAATATATAGTCATGTAATTCACAAAAATAAATTAATATATAGTCATGTGGTGGAACCTGGATTCAAAGTCTTCGGCTTGACGTGAGTGTGCGTAATTTTTTAAATTTATTTTAGGATTTACCGACATTATACTTTAACTAATAACCAATGTTTCGTCGATAACGAGGCGTCAGATCTGCCGGCAAAGGTAACACTTGTATGCCTTTGGAGGTGCTCATAGGAGGAGGATTTATGTACCTGTGTTCAGGGGTGAGTGCTCATGTGTTGTGAGTGTATGCATTTTACTATGTGATTCTCACAAAAATGATAATATATAGTAATTATCAGATGATTGAGCACTCTTCCATTCTTTTCTAACTACGCGTACATGGTGTCATAAAGGGTTCTCTCCTGCGCGCTCTATAGCTTCTGCAAACCCTAGCCACCGCTACTTGCACCGTCGCTGAGCTCTACTCGCTGGTCGCCCTAGCTGCTCCTATGCCGTCGCCGGCTTTCGCTGACTGGCCTCCCCATTGCCGCTGCTCCACCGTGCTCTCCTGCTTACCTCTTCCCATGCTCTTGTCGTCAATCGTCGCTCCCACTCCAGTAGCAGACACCTTAATGAGACACGCCTACGGTATCGAAATAAATTGTCCAATCTTTCATAGTAGATATCTCAAGGATAAAATATGAAGAATCAATATAATCTGAATTTACTTCTCCTATTACTGGTCAGGTGTAAAGCTGAATTTTTGACCGATTTATCTCTATCTTTTATAAAGTCAAACCCCACTAGCTATTTCTCTCGCTATGCAAAGTGTGCACATTAACATCAACTCAAAATTCCACTCGCATATTTTTTCTCACCATGCAAAGTATCCACTGTCATCCACTAAAACATGCTATTACGTTTCATTCAAGCTATTCATGTTAGTAAACCACATCATTTACTATCGTATATTTAGTTCTTCATACCAAAATGTTAAAGTCGTCCACTGATATGCATTATGATTTTTTCTGATCATATATTTGTAAATATAAGCAGAATAATTTCACTGGCGATTCCCGTATCAACGTGCCGAGTTTTCTCGTAGTGCATATGTTATACAATAGCATGACTGAATTGTCGGCAACGAAGAAACAAACTTATTGCAGAAACTCAAAGAGGAACACGTCAGATCTAGCAGCTGGTGCCGTTAGTATGATTATATGGGAGTTGTTTTAATTGGCTAACCAATCACAGGACAGTTGAGTTTCAGAAAACTTTGACGGCAATAGCTACCGATCATGTGCAGTCCAGCGACTCCGTTGACAAATTATAAACCTTCTAATGACAGCGATAGACAGATAGATAGACCAGATTACAATGATTTAAAACCAAATAAACCTTAATATAAACCTTCCACTCACATCCTTGATGACCACGATCAGAAGATGGGGAATGGTATCAACTCCAGCACGAATTGCAAGATCAATCCTCGGTCACACCATCAACATAAATCCTCGCGCAGGGATCTGAAAATATAAACTTCTAGCGTTTCACGAGTGATGGCTAGGCAGGGAATATACTGAGAATAGAATTCTAACATGACTAATACAAGGGCGGCTCCCAGGCTATATGGCTCGCAGGCCAACCAAACACCGACTCCATGTAAAGCATGCAGCACCAGACCTAATGGACTCCAAACCAAACACTAGACAAAGTATATATTTTTTTTGAAAATAACACAGAACAATACAGACGCTCACAACACGTGCTGCAAATGGGCTCACATTGGGCTGCAAATGAATATAATAAGCGCAAAATCACATGTGCCACTTTCTGTTTATAATGCTGCTACTTCCACTTGTGCTTGGATAAATTATTTCTAAGCAGGAATTTTAAAAAATGGACATAAGACATGCATAGGAGTCAAGCGGGCATGCTAGGGCGGTTGTGGGCCCACAGGCCATGTCGGCCGATGTCACTAGGGGTTGCCCCGACCCCCACTTGTCCCCTGCCATGTTATTGATCAATCTGTGGGATGGACTCCTAGGAACCTCTCCACCCTTGATGCGAGGGTCAAGGTGAAGGTCCCTTGGATCCATGGGCCCAATAGCATCCACTTGGGGCGCCAAACCGACCTACTTACTGACTTCTTGACCGAATAAACTTGCTACCTCCAATGCCATGCCCTAACATCTGCCATTGGGAACCATCAAGCGCCATTCGACACCAAAGTCACCTCCACTGCCTCACTTGCTACCTACAAGTATCTCGCGGCGTTCGACAATCTATAGGAGTGGAGCTTGGTGAAGATCATCCCATTGAAGCTCGAGGCGTTCCATGCATTACAATCTTACACTACTCTAGCTGAGCCCATCACTACCGGGGCTCAACCCTTATCACTCCCGGAATCCTATCCGGCAGTGGCTAAGTGGCAGTGATGTGGGGGGCACATCACTGCCGGAATTTTGCGGCCGGCAGTGATGTAGAGTCAACACTGTCGACTCGCAACACAAATCGGCAGTGTTATTTCCTCACAACACTCCCAGCTCTTAGGCCCAGCCAACAGTGTTGACTATGTCAATACTGCCGGCTTTTGTCAAAGCCGACGGTGTTGACTAAGTCAATACTGTTGGCTTGTTGTCAAAGCCGACAGTGTTGACTTAGTCAACACTACCGGCCTGTTGGTCTAGCCGGCAGTATTGTTATTTTCTCGATTTTATTTTATTTTATTTTAAATTTATTTTGTAATTTATAATATTTTTATTTAATATTTCAATTTACTTTAGGTGTCATAATGCTACTAATTATAATTAATGTTCTCCATCAACGATATAAATACAATACAAATATCCGATACGCTTACATTCAAATATTCGATACAAGATCTTCAACAACAAAAGGAAAAGAATTTATTACAACAGATGTTTGAGAGCCTCTTCTGTAACCTGGTCCCTCCACAGCCGAGCTCTTGCAATTGAAAACTCGCCTCCTTTTGAAAAGACAGATCGTAGGAGGAACTCTGCCAGCTCACTTTGAAATCCCACGATCTCGAAGTGACTCAGCCTTTTGTGGTTATTTTTCTCACGCTATCGTTCAAAAAAGGAGGCAAAGATTGAATTAGTACACCATATTTATATTTGATAGTAGAAATAAATGAAATGAGGATTATACTCACAAGTTGATCTAGCTCTTTCGTAGTGTACCCAATATAATAGAACATGGCCCACATGACATAGAACCCACACTCATTGTTGGCATTTGGCTGCTGTAGATATGGGACCTTGGTCATTTCAACAATGTCGAATGGTGTTTGCCTCCCACCTCTACGCCTGCTCTGAACCATGAGAAAAATTATAATAAATACTTAAAGTGGGATTCACTGGAAAAAGATATATGTGATCATAGGAATATGGTGTTGTTAGCATGACTTACTTATTAAGCAGTTGCACCAGTGGCTGCAGATCCTCGAGTGGCTTCGTCTTCGAGTCCTACAACTGAATCTCATTATGGCGAAGATCAATACAAACGAGAGCGTAATGGTCGCTACAATCAAAAAAGTGTAAGTAATGAATAATATGGACAAAAAAGAAGGATAAAAACCACTGGTCGAGAACACATACTTGAAGTTGTAGGGTAAAAGTATGTGGGATTCACTGTTCAAAAACTTTTACCAATATCTCTATCGTTGCCTCCACACCGGAATGTCCTACTTTGCCTAGGCAGGTCTAATCATTGACTTGGACGGGGTCTAAGAAGCCTTAGTGCTTCCATGCGATCTTTACGCTACAATATTATGCAACTAACCTGCACAAAAAACATGGCAAGTGCATAGAATTAAACAATTTGTGTCTCAAAAGTGCAAAGAATTAAACAATCTGTGTAGGGTACTTAGATAGTCCACAAACACATGGTTTGTACATCGAGGCTGCGTCTCTGGTACAGCTAGAACAAGCACTCCCAATCCACATTGTATTTCTCTTCTTCTTGATAGTTGAAAACATCCAACGGTTGGATAATGACAAGCCGACTTGGAATCCCGCGAAGCGCAAATGTAATAATCATGCAAATCCCTAAGCGGGGTGGTCAAGTTTGTATAATCTTTGTCGGAAACCAACAAGTCCCCAAGCTGGAACTTCATTGCCAATAGTGCGCAAGCCATTGTCTCCCAATAGACATCTGCCCAGTACTCTCTGCTCTGCTCGGGGTTATCTTCGACCAATTTGTGCACTATTGCCGCCGTGCTTGTGGTGTGGTGTTGGTTGCTGCATGGTGACGGCGCCGAGCAGTTCTCAATGTCCCCCAACAGTGAGAGCAGAGAGGCATAGGTTCATCAGAGCGCGCTTAGGCACGAGTTTTTGCAGCCTCCTTGATTATCTCGAATAGGCAAGCTCGTCACCACCTGGCATTCCTGAGGTTCATGTGATGCTAGAAGAACGCTATTGAGGTGGTTAAATATTAATGTGTTTGTACACTTTGATTGTAACATTGACCTATATAGAAAAAGATCTTTGTTATTGTGTATGTAATTTTATTATAAGGTCTTTGTTATCATATATGTCTCTCGTACTATATCTCAATAAATATAATATCTTATACTTTATATGTATCTAATAAATATACTACTCTAATATATCAAAATAAATATATCTAAATAAATATATTACTCTATTATTTAGATGGAGTACAAAAGAAATTTATATATACAATAACAAAGACCTTAAACTAAAATTACATATACGATAACAAAGACCTTTTTATATATAGGTCAATGTTACAATCAAAGTGTACAAACACATTATATTTTGACCACGTCAGTAGACTTCTTCTAGCATCTACGGTCGAAGAAGCACTGAGGTGGTCACGAGCTCTGCCGGTTAGAGATGATCAAGAAGGCTTTGCAAAAACTCATGCATGAGCGCATGTAAATGGCCTCCCTATCATGGTGTAGGTCTGGGTTCTGGGGTGAAAACTGCATGGTTTCTTCTACCGCGAAGATTCCATGGACTTGCAAGGACTTACAAGATCAGTCTTCTGCCATCACAGTACCAACACCGCCCGAGGAAGTTGCACAGAGCACACCTTGAATCTCATAGCACCTCAAATGACCACATGCCTCTGGGAGATGTTACATTCACGGGATGAATGTACTATACTCAGCGCACATGATTCACATCGGCCTAGAGAATTCAGCCTAGCAGATGGCTCTGTCAACATGGCCGGGGACCCCAACATTCAGCTCAGCTCATCTTCAGTAGAATTCTTCTAGCACCCATTGTATGCACCATTTTGGTGGACTACTACGATTCCTAATGATATTTGTATGTGGAGGGCTTTCTCTCATAGAGAAGCCATGTACTAACAGATCAAGAATCAGCTTGAGAAATAAACAGGAAAACAATGCAAACACAGGTATGTCTTGAGAGGCCTAGAAGGGCCATTTTATAGAGCCCCTATCATGGTAGGTGGGAGCAGTGCTCCTACTGTGGTGGTGACAGGGGAACATGCTCCACTTTAAAGGTTAAAAGCTAAAAAAAAGGGACTCCAAGCTTCACTGCCGGACCCTATTAAGAGCCAGCAGTGATTATGGTAATCACTGTCGGACCTTTTCTAGAGCCGGCAGTGATTATGGTCATCACTGCCGGTCCTCTTATAAATCCAACAGTATTGGGCCTCCAATGGCATTTTTAAAAAGCTGAGCCCACTGCGGACGCAGGCCTCCAACGGCAGTGTGCCCGGGCCATTCCTGTTCTTCCTGCTTGCCTTGGATTCGAACTGAGGTGGGCGAGCAATGTTTTTTATTAGAAAAATAACAAAAATATTTGGCTAGGCCAGACTCTGGTATAAATGTTTTAATCCAATTAAGAATATTTCATTTTATTAAAAATACAAAAACATTTTGCCCGGCCAGGATTCGAGCGCGGGTCTCGACGGCCAAAGCAAGCGGGATTAACCGCTGCGCTCGAGGGGAATGGATGTATTAGGGGGAATTTGTTTTATTTAAACCATTCTGTTATATAAAATACGATAAAAAATTAACAGGCCTGGAATCGAGCTTGGGCCTGTGGGACGGGAGTGCGCGATGTTAAGTGCTGGGATAATTGGAGACGTACGTTAGATTGAGGTAAATTATTTTACTTATTGCCTCCCACATCACTGTCATTATTGAATTAAATAAAAATTAAATTCAATAAATCAAGAAAGGATAAACTTTATCTACCATATTACAATTTAGAAGTGCACAAATAATATTAAATAGAGTACATAGTTTGCAAACGGCGTCCGAATATTGATTACATAGTTAACAATATTCGAAATATCCTTTCACCTATCAACAATGAGAGCCTCATTGTGATCGCGCCTTATGTAAGCTAGTTCATCACCCTCTTCAATGATAGGAAGGGCTATGTGAGTCCCAAATGCAGGCATTTCCTAATAGCCCCTATAGTCTTCTTCATCCGTCACTCCATCGACACCGACAATCTTTATTTTGCCTTCAAAGACTACACTTCTAGCATTGTTAACGTTGTCACTTGCATAGAAGACATGCATAACATCTTTTGCTAGGACGAAGGGGTCATCTCTGTATGCGGTCTTTTTTAGGTAAGCTGTAGTGAACCCTTCGTCGTTAGTATTGATTTCGTCCAGTTTGACCCACTGGCAGCGAAAAAGGGCTACCACCATGTAGCCATACGTTAGCTCCCATATCTCCTCTATGAAACCATAGTATGTCTCAGTAACATTGCCGTCTTCATCTTCAGCACTGAAATCAACACCACTGTTCTAATTTGCACTCTTTTCATCTTGCTTTTTTGTGAAAAATGTGAATCCATTGATCTCATACCCTTGGTACTTAGAAAATGTACTCGTAGGCCCCTTGGCTAAGTTATCGAGTTGATTACCCAACGTTTCGTCAACCAAGCGGCATCGCAACCAGTCGACAAATTTTGCTTTATGTTTTTTATGATGCCAAGGCTGTAACTTATGCAGTTGCTGATTTACCAACTCTTGACGGTGTTCTTCAATGTATGGAATCACCTCCCTAGCTTGTTGTAGAACAGCGAACTGAGCTTGTGTCCAAGCCACATCTTCTTTTACTATACAAATTTTCCTTCCTAGTGTTCCTTTGCCACCTAGTCTCCCCTGGTGACGGGACTCCGGAACTCCTACCTAGTTGATGTCCATATAATATGTGCAGAACTCGATGGTCTGAATCTATTCCTAACATACCTCCTGAAAACTTTCATCAACCTTTCGAAAGGGAACATTTGATGCAGGTACATTGGGCCAAGTGCTTTTATTTGGTCAACAAGATGAATGAGAAGATGGACTAATATATCAAAGTAAGTAGGTGGGAAATGCATCTCTAAACTAGAGAGAGCTTCGGCTATGTCCTCCTGTATCTGGTCTAGCATGGTCGTATCAATGACCTTGTTCGAGATCGCGTTCATGAACGAGCACAATTTTATGATTGCGGCGTGGACATTTGGTGGTAGGATACCACGCAGGACAGCTAGGAGAAGGTGAGTCATAATGACATGACAGCCATGGGCCTTCATAGTTCCATAGTTGAACTTGTGTTCTCTCTTGTTCACTAGCCTCTTTGGGTTTTCACATTAGCCCGTCTGAACTTTGAGGTCATGGAAGAAAGAAATGAACATATCTTGCTCCTTCTTGCTCAGTGTCCATGACGCAACTGGAAGTTCGTACTGGCCATTTTCTAGCTCCACAGGATGCAGCTCTGGCCTGATTCCCAAGAATTGAATGTCCTTGCGTGTGGCGTACGAATCCGCCTTTGTCCCCCCGGTGCTCATCAAGGTGTTTAGCGTGTTAAAGCACACGTTTTTAGTAATGTGCATGGGATCAAGACAGTGGCGTACAGACAAGACTGGCCAGTAAGGTAGTTTCCAAAATACTAATCTTTTCTTCCAGATGCTCCCTTCAGGCCCTGGTTTAGCCTCGGCCCCTTGCCAAGGACAATGTCTAGTTTGTTAAGTTCTCGAAGTATCTCTTTCCCGTCTCGATACTTAGGGGGCTTGCATTTTTCAACTTTCCCATCAAAATTTATTTTGTTTTTATGATATCTATGTGTCACGGGTAGGAATTTACGGTGCCCCATAACTACAAATTTTGAGTTATTGGGTAGTTGTACCAAATCCGTTTCGTCTAGGCACTCCACGCATTGCTGATAGCCTTTTGTCTTCTCTCCAGACAACGAACCTCTTCCTGGAAGTTTGGTAATTGTAGCAATAAGTACCACCTTGACAGTGATTTGTTCCTTTTTATACTTGTCCCAAACATTCTCTACACCTTTTTCAAATATCTCCACCATTTCATTGATAACTGGTTCTAGGAATGTGTCGATGTCATTCCTGAGTTGTCTTGGGCTTTGGATTAGTAGTGGCATCTGGATGTAAGAATGCTTCATAACGAGATGGGGCAGAAGGTTGTATATGCAGAGCATCACTGGCCACGTGCTATGATTGCTTCTAACCTGGGCCAAAGGATTCATCCCGTCCATGCTCAAACCAACCCAAAGGTGCCTTACATCATCACCGATGTCCTTATAGAACATGGTTTTCACTGTCCTCTAGTCATTCCCATCAGTAGGGTCCCTCATCATGTTGTCTTTCTTACGCTCTTCGCCATGCCAGTGCAGCAGCTTGGCTGTCTTCGCACATGCGAATAGCCTGCGCACCTGTGGAGCTATAGGGAAGTACCAACAAACCTTTACGGGGCCTCCACTCATCTTGGTACCACCATTTGATAGCCCTTCCTTGTACCGAGGAGCTCCACACTGGGGGCACTTATGTAGGTATTTGTATTTTTCACCATGGTACAATATGCAATCATTGGTACATGTGTGGATTTTTTCAACCTCGAGGCCAAGGGGGCAGATCATTTGCTTGGCCTGGTAAGTCTTTTCTGGCAGCTCACTTGGTGCTGGGAGAATTTTCAATAATTTAGCTAACAGATCGTCGAAGCCTGTGTCACTCAATTCGTATGTAGATTTGAACTCTAAAAGCATGATGATGGCTTCCAATTTTCTCATAGGACAATCCTTGAATAATGGTGGTGTCTTCTATCATTTTTTCTAACTTTATCACCTGTCTATCACTAAGAAACCCGGTATCTACATTACGAAACATCAAATCAATGCCATCTTCCTCGGTGTCGTCCGCTAGCGTATTCCTAAACACATCATTAACGGCAGTCACAGGTTCCGTGTTGACAACGGAATCCTCGTCATCATAGTGGTGGTGCATGTCAGGCATGTCCACATCATCATTAATCATATCCACATCATCATTGTTTCCCTCCCCATGCTGATCCCATACACTGTAGTTTGGCATGAAACCCCTCCTAAACAAGTGTGTTCGGATAGTCTTGGGATTTAAAACCTGTCTCTCATTGTTGCAATTTTTGCATGGGCAGCAGATCATGTTTTCAGCCCCAGTATGAATTTTTGCAGCATCGATAAATGTTTAAATGCCTTTTATGAATAGGTATCCGTTAGAGACTGATACATCCATTCTCGATCCATCTCTGCTCAAAAGAATTATAGAGGAATTAATAGGCAGTTGATTAGCTTCATATGTAATATTATACATTAATTATGGAAAAATTGAAATGCGTAGCTAGCTTAGACATATATAAATTGAAAACGATATATACTAACGTAGCTCCAAAAAATGTGTCCACTAATAGCCCCATGTAAATAAAATTATTATTAACTAATAAAAACATTATTCTACTCAATAGAACTAAAATTGGAGACACTATTATACTTAAATTATTTATATCAAAAATTAAATTGGAGACTTGATCAAGAATACCATTGTAGCTCCAAACAATGTGTCAACACCTAATAATATCGTAAATAATCTACTCTACTCCTATCGTGAACTAATTCGAGCATGACATAGTAATAATCATCTTGATCAAACCATAAATTGGCCTAAGATTTCAAACTAGGTGATGATATTTAGACACCAACCTAGCTTCTTGGATGATGAATTTCACACAAAGTGCTTGGAAGCCTTGCACAAAGTCCCCACCGAAATTGCTCTCTAGGATGGAGGAAGAACAAGAATGACAATCAAGCAATATAGCCATCAAATCAATGATAATTAAGCAAGAAAATCAAAGGAGAGGATGCTTGTGACTAACCTTGAAGTAAAAGGATCAAGCCATTCTTCAAAATCTAAGTTTTAGCTCACGTTTTTCAGCAGCCGCAACAATGGAGAAAATGGCCCTCGCGAGCTTCTGTGTTCTCTGGAATAGAGTGAGGAGGAAGGAGAGGACAGTACAAGCCTTTTTATGGTGTCAGACTGTCACTGCCGGACCAAGCCAAGAGCCGGCAGTGTTGAGGCACATTCAGTGCCGGCTTATGCCACGAGCCGGTAGTGATCTGGGTCCGAGACATCACTGTCGGCTCGTGTCTCGAGCCGGCAGTAATGTGACTCATCACTGCCGGTTCCTGCGCTCCCTGACGCAAGTCTTGTCTGTCAGGGAGTTGCACACCCGCAGTGAAGACTTATCACTGCGGGTCGCCAATTTCCGACAGTGATGAGGCCGGCAGTGATGAAACAATCTGGAGTAGTGTTAGGAGAGTAACTCTAGAGTTGAAGCTAGCTAGGAGTGAAGATCAAGGAAGAGCAGAGCTACCATGGAGTCCGGAAGAATCTTCTGGTCCTTGAAATACTTTATTAAGTAATTTAAATTTGCTTAGATCAAGTCGTGTCTTGCTATTGTGAACCATTAGTGAGCTTAGGTGTTTGTTCATTGTCATTACCATTATAGTTAAATTATTGTTTTTAGTTCGTTAATCGTTAGTATTTTCTCTACCGTATGGTTAAAGTGGTTTGTTCTCATTTCACCAGACCTCCGATTGAAGCAACGACTTTACAGATTAAGCGGTGCATCAACCTTGCCTGTAGATATAGAAGGTGATGGCAGGTGATGGCAGCCCTGTCCTTTCTCTGTATTCCAGCATGTTGGGTCTAGTTATTAAAACATAGGACATGTTGTGTTGTGCCAAATTTAATTCAGGGTAAGTACGTCCCTCGTACTAAGGACATTCGTGCTATCATTAGTGTATGTTTGTCCATCGAACTAAATACATTCTTGCTATCATTAGTATATCTTTGTTGCTTAAAGATTGGTTGATCTTTTGCTTCCTCTCAAGCTATGCTACTATCCTATCTACCTCTGCTTGCCTGCTATCTCTATTTACCTTTGTCGTCCATCATATCACCAAACTCATTCACCCAGCCTATCTATCCAGACTCCCAAATATGCCAAACCGTCTTCCTTTGAAAAAATATACACTACAAGAAAATACCCCTTTACATGATGGGTTACTTTTGTCATGAACGAGCGAAAAAACATCACAGTTAACTACCCGTGATGATTAGGTAAAAGGTCACATATTCCACATCATACATTTGCTGGATTGAGTTAAGCCGTCACAGATTGACATTTGTGTTCGTCCCAGAACCCTTGGAAGTCCACTTGGCCCACGATTGGGGCCAATAGCATGTGACAAAATGGACCGTCATAGCCATTGGACACATATAATGCTAATGGGATGTTTCTCTGTCACATATTTAAGTTGTCATATGTGCGCCATGTGTTCACAAAAGATGACCGTCACACATTATTAGAAATCACAAAAAGCCCAATATATTATACAATAACATTATATATTACTCAAGTTTTCATCCAGAAATACAATGTCTCAAGTTTCCAACCAGCAACACATCGTGCTAACAATCCACCATGGCACATAAGCCATTCCAACAACGACAAAAAAAGGGTCCCTACATGCAGTTGCAGCAGCATTATATGTATCTTAACATTGCAAACTTAACTTAGCACCCTACTTGGTTCTTTCTCATTTCCTCTCCATGATGTAACCTCTTCATACGCTTTAGCTCAATCTGTAAAACTGACTCGAGATGTTTTTCTGTAAGTTCAATGTACAAAACTGCAGATATATTTTGTAGCTTGAAAGCAACAGCTAGGATGACATACCATGCATGCAGCACGATGAGCCAACCTCCCCTGACTTCCTACTCACTGAAGCAACAAACACCTAACCTAAAGGAGGATCAGAAGACCATCGTGAACTGAATTTGTTGGTTACTGCACTTACAGATGCTGAACAGGACCAGTGCACGGTTAACATATGTTAAACTTGCATACTAGAATATGCTGTTACAATCCCAAGCTGCAACCTTTAATCTCATACCAGGACGCACAGCTCAACCTCGACCTGCCCTAGTTTAATCAAGTTCTGCTACCAATTGCTGCTAACTGAAAACAATTACTGCTATCGACCTGAAAACAACTACTACATATATCAAGTTCCGCTATCAACCTGCAAACAATTACTACATATCAGCATGAAAAGGAAGAACAGGCAGACCTGAAACCAGCCCATGATGTTTCTTCAGAAACCAATAACAACTTGTCGCATGCAGCAGGAAATAGAAATAGGGTCCAGGTGCTAAGGTCTATGTACCTTGTGAAGGGAACCAAAATCTCGCTTCTCACCAGAGGGGGGCTCCGTCACTGGAAGGGGCTGCCACTAGAAGGGGTCGCTGTTGACTTCATGCTTCGCTTTGCTATCAAGATGCTGAATAAGAAGGCCAAGAGGAAGCCCACTCTACTGCTCGAGGACATCACCGACGAACAACGTGAACAATGATGGCCAGGTAGTGCAAGAAAAAGGATACCCTCGATGTGTAGAAGGTGCTTGTGATAATTCCTCTCAACTGTTGCTTTTGGGTGAACTTAGAGCTCTTGTTTCTTAGGTTTTATTTGAAGTTTATGCTCTAGTCAGATTCTGGGTAGGTTTATCAAGTATGGTGTTGAATGGTGTCGTTTTGACTTTTAGCGTTGATACTGGCTGGCCTTGCATGACCACTTGCGTTCTTCTGATTATCTCTCTTTACCTTTATCATTCTGCATACACTCTCATTGTATTTCCATTATGAAAGTAATGGAAATTGGGTTGCCCTCGGTTCGAAAAACTAGAAGAGGTCGCCGCTGGAGGGGAGCCAGATTGGAGGGCCCACGTCGAAGGGGAGCCACTCCGAAGGGTCCGACGTCGGAGGGGAGGCATGCCGGACAGGGCTGCTCTCGGAGGGGGCCATCAAAGGGATGATGGTGGATACGGTGATGGTGGTGGAGAGAGCCCGATCTAGGGAAGAGAAAAGGCGGTGGGTGGTGGTGGAGGGAGTGATCCAAAAACCTAAGTCTATTGTTATATACTTGGAGTTCAAATGAACCCATATCTGATTCAAGACATTTTCAAAATATGTCAGTATCCCCTGGGGGACGTATCCCCCTTTTTAATTTGCCATTGGATGTGTTCTGAGATTTGTGCTATTGGAACAACATGAATCTTAACACACATCGAACGACAGTTGATTAGGGGGGAGGGGGGTACGTCCCCTGTGGACACCAGTATATTTGGCCACCTATAAGGAGATTTCTTGTAGTGATAAATTCGACAATTTGAACGCACTATTTGAAGTGCAACACAATAATTCAGTGTGGTTGCACAATCCCAATAGGTCTTGGCAACCCGGCTGAGTACCACTGGCGCCTCTGTAACTACATGACCGAGGGTTGGGTGTCGCGGTGGGCACAATAATAGAGAGTAGTCATGGTGTTATCCAGGATTGGGAAAGGGATGCGACTAACTCAACCTACAAACCTAACCCATTCCAACCCAGCGAAACCTGATTTAATGCTAGAAAACCCTAAACACATCCAACCCTTTTGACCTCTAAACCTGTTACCGCCGGTCTAAACAGTTCCATAGCATGGCGTGACCCAAGCCGAAGACTCCAATTATTACACGACCCATCACCAGGCCTAAAGCGAGCGTGTCCCACCACCTGAATGCATCTTCCTGTGGTGAGAACCAGACCAAGATGTCACCGTCCTTCCTCAACACACGACACACAACCGCACAAGCAGCCACGATGCCGACAATCGACGCTGCCCCGAATTAATCATCATCTCCATGCACTCCCGATGGAGAGCAGCTCGATCCTCCAATTCTCCAACCACGTCCAGCTTGCAAGCATGTGTGTGTGACCACTGCATGTTCTAATTCTAAAGCTCACCATGATCCTAGCTATACCATATCCTCCTTCTTTACACCCCACGGCGTTCTGCACGAGAACCACTGCAGCCACACCAGGGAGGATTACGACTCGGCGATCCATGGCCTCACGTAGCGTGCAAAAAATATTTCCGGAGGCCAGCCAGATCCTGGCAAAAATATTGTCAGTTTTGACCTCGCCGTGCTGCACGCAAGCAATGGCCAAGAGGGAGGCGCCTAGCAGCCCAGCCCAGCAGTCGCACGGACCAATAAAACAAAATCGGCAAGCCCAGCCCAGTTGGTCGCGGGCCTAGTCTGCAGGTGCCCTTCCCGGATTATTTTTTCTTCTAATTTTTTAGTCCCACTTTTGTGAATTATGGAAAGAATGTCCATGATTTTTGCTCCCTCCGTGGTCCTGATATACATACAGTGCATTCTTGCAATTTTTTAAAAAAATATTAGAGAGAACAATAGACGCATATACCTCTCGCTTACCTTCCTAATATATTAAAATTTGATTCGATTTGCATAATTAAAGGATAAACTCTCAAACTTCTTATACAAAATAGGCAAGAAAATAAATTACTTTTAAAATAATCATGCACTCTAATTTAAGTAAACATTATCTTCTTATTTTTTGGATGCATAATATTTTAAAAAAAATTCAAACCAGAATGTCCTATAATACAGGACGGAGGGAGTAGTGACCAATGAGTGGGGGTGGCTGGTAGGTCAGCGGCTCCTAAAACCTTTGTTGGTCCGACACAAAAAAAACATTCTATAGTAGTTGCGCTAAGATTTAGCCTGCAGCCAACTATTTTTAAATGGAGGTTATATGAAAAATTGAGGGATTCAACATGCTATTGATGCTTTTACATCTCCTACTTACCCCTTTTGACCTAATTAAGTCAAATCTCATGTTGTTGTTCATCACTTGATCTAACAAGCAACGATGATGGCTTAGGCTTCATGGCCGATGATCTAGGGCAACCTAGCCATGTCTTGCTCTGGAGCTTCAATGATATCTTTGCTAGTTTGCTCGAAAACTACCAGTATTTTGTCATGTAAGCACAGTCAGTGGTGGAGCTCGGTGCCAAACGAAGATGGAGCAAGGTTGAGTTTACATCACCAAAATAAGGTTATTTTTGTAGGTAGGTACAAATACTAAGGAGTAGTGAACCATGCATGGAAGTATGGGGGCCAGGGCCCGGCTTGGCTTCCACTTCCTTCAGCCTAGGAGCAAAGTGGGATATACTTTAGAGGTTTGCTCGTAAACCTCGTGTTCTTCACCACGAAAGAGCTAGCGTCGTTTGTCCGATGCACTGTGCAAATCTTAGTTAATACATAGACGAAGGAGCTTGTGTCGTTTTCTAAAGGAATTCATTTTAATAGTGATATGGTCACCAACGTATTACATTTAGTTCTTAATTTATAAACTTTTGTTCACTAAAATTGATATATGAATATTTCTATGAAAATACTTTCGAGAACACAAATGCATTCATATTGAGTAGTTGGTTTAATAATTCACAGCCTAAAATTTATCCATAACTTATATTTCTAATGTTTAACAAAAGCCTTTTCCAAAACAGCTTATCCTCGAGGGATCAGTTTGTTTACAAATTCACACGAGTCCGTACCAGGCCTGATTCGCAAATTGGTATGGTTGGGCCCTATTGGCGTGCACGCGGAATTGACGCCAGCTAGCGTGGCAAACTGGCATAGGGCTGTGTGGCACTACATTTTATTTTGTCGTCTTTACTCGTGGGCCAGCAATGGAAAGCAAGGAGCCGCGTCCATGAATAATTTTCATTGCCAGTCAATCCAATAATGCGATCGCCAGTAATGACGTTTTCTTGATGTTTGTAATGACGAAATTCAGGTGCTCGTCGTCACTGCTTGTGTGGACTGGGGACACCACTTTCCCTCTTGAGGTTAGCGGCTTTGATGCAAAATGGTAATAAGACAAAAGCGGACCAGCATTTGACAGAAATTTTAAAATATGAGTCAATTGTCACATCAAGTACTGTTTGAAGTAATAAAATATGTACACTTGTCTATAAATATCACTTACTAGTCCGTGACAAATGTCTTCGCAGAAATCATTTCATAATGGTATTTGACATAGCAACCTAGCTAGAGATACATATATGCTTCCGTTCCTACTTATAATACCATGCTAAACAAGCATGTTTCATCCACAAAAAAGAAAAAAACTAGACAGATGTATTGATATATACAACCACTTGTTAGCAAAGATATGATGTCGATCGTCCATCCTGCGTAACACAATAATATCACTTGTTACCTAATCTGTGTAGTAACGATCGATCGCGCCATGGGGTTCTCCGACGAAGCGTTGGCCATTTTCAATTCGTGCCTAGCTTGATGTACTCTGACATATACATCGGCACTTGTCCATTCCATGGACAACTACAGGCTGGATGTGAGGAAGGAGGCGAGGACAGCAAAAATTCATATCTCATATCCAGCGCAGGACAAAGTCTGAGCGCTTCATCTCCTGCGTAACAATCTGTGGCAGATCGATGCGTGCTTGATAAATACAAATCCTCGAACAAAATATCTCAGTCATCATGTGCACTAGCGAGCTGTATTTAAACAAGTGTCTGGTCTTTGTTGCCACCACTCATGCATCAGTAGAAGCTAGCAAAAGCTGCACAACCGCGTCCATGGAGTTCTTCTCCGACGAAGCATTGGCCATTTTCGTGCCCATCCTGGTGTACTGGGTGTCCTCAGGCATGTACATGGCACTTGGCCACTCCATGGACAAGTACAGGCTGCATCCCAGGAAGGAGGAGGACAGCAAGAACCTGGTGTCCAAGAGGGAAGTAGTTATGTGCGTCCTGCTGCAGCAGCTAGTGCAGGCAGGAGTGGCTGCCGTCGTGTTCACGGTACGTACTATAGACTCTCCATAGTCCTACATGTATTCAACACATGATCAGGTCCACCATCGCATTGAGTTAGAGCATTGTACATCAATTTTATAGAAAATCTCTTGTTTTTATCAAGTTTCGAAATGATTTGATCTGTCTTTTGCCTGAGCGTGTGTGGTCGTTTCAGAAATAGTCTGTAATGACTAGGATCTTAGTCGGTTCGTTCTGGTATCTTTCTTTGTTCTGGAACGTTGGTAGCAGGTGCCTGTCTCTGGGACACCGTTCAAAAACCTGCTATTATCTAGTTTCAAATTGCCAAATTTCTTGTCTCCCCTGTCTGGAGATACTGTTGTATATATTTCCATTTTGCTGTAAATGGAAACGGGGCTCGATCTCGTCTGGAAAAAAAATGTAGGTAAACTGAAGTTTTGGTATACATACATGTTGCGCAAGGATGCAAAGCACTACTTATAAGCTAGGTAACTGATGTTTCTGTTGTGCAGTTCACGGGAGATAGCAGCTCAACGGTGGCATACCATAACACAGAAGCACAAGGATCATCATCATATTGGTATCTGACGGTGGCATGGCAGTTTGCAGTGGCTATGATCGTGCTAGATGGGTGGCAGTATGCATGGCACAGGTACATGCACCTGAACAGGTTCCTGTACCGGCATTTCCACTCGTGGCACCACTGTCTCATAGCGCCGTACGCATTTAGCTCACAATACAAGCACCTGTTGAGGGTCTCTTGATGGACACACTTGGTGTAGCACTGGCCTTTGTCACCTCGGGCATGTCGCCACGTGCATCCATCTTCTTCTTCTCGCTTTGCACTATCAAGGTCGTGGACGACCACTGCGGTCTATGGCTACTATGGAACGTGTTCCACATCTGTTTCTCGAACAACACGGCATACCACGACGTGCACCACCAGCTGCGCGGCAACAAGTTCAATTTTTCGGCACCATTCTTTGTCACGTGGGATAAGATCTTCGGGACGCATATGCCTTACGTGGTAGAGGATAGACCAGGTGGCGGGCTCCAAGCACGTCCCCTCATGGAAAGGCCTGCCCACAATTGTGAAAAAACTTGTGTGTGATTCTCGATTCATATACAAAATAAGAAAATTACCATGATTGTGGCTAGAAGCTGGTTTCTAATCTTATGTTCTTTTCTTCTTCATTGTGTAATTAATAGCAAATGTGCCCTTATGTTGCAACATGAGGTGCAACTTGTTATGTAGTCCATCTAAATTATTTGCAGCTTCAAAATTTATCCTACAAATGTGTGGTGCTCTAACTCTTACACGATGCAATACGACAGATTTTTTTTCGTTATACTCTTTAGACAATATATAAAATATATACATGAACTATGTCAGGGTTATCATTGTCTCTTGCATCATTTGTGTAACATTTACATAACGTTGATATCTATGACCATGACGTTGATATCTTTGATTGTACTGGTCTAGGGAACAGAGTTGCTAGAATGTTGTTTGTTTGCTAAAGAATTGTTTTGCTTCTATCTGCTGTGTCGAGTATTCGCAAACAAACCCGTGTCCTATTGGGATACCTTTCCTAGTATGATTGTGTCTTCATTTTTTGTATTTAAATATCTTTGTTTAATAGAACACCTATCCGAATTGTCTTTTAACATAGCTATTTTATGAGACCTGTTTATGTCAGTAATGTGTTGAACTTACTTCTAGAGACCTGTTTATGTCAGTAACATGTCATTTGGAAAATTTATATATAACAGTAATGTGTTGTACTACTTCTAGAGACCTGTTTTTGTCTAGCCGCTTCTAGAAACTATTTTATGAGATGGCTCCAGATCGAGTCACCTCTAGAAATTGCTTCTTAGAGGCAATTGAATCTAATACTGTCTTCCAAAAATTGTGCCATTTTTAGAAAAGCCGGCTCTAAAAATTGTTTTGTACAAGTAGCCGTCTCTAAAAATTAATTTTTAGTGGTGGAAACCTTTTGTTGATTTTTGTTGTGCCGCCTCTAAAATAAAACCTCTATTGCCAAAAATGGTTCTTGTAGTTGACAGAGAACAAGGTACTCTATGATTAACAGAAGTTACTACAAGAAGAGAGACGGAGGAGAGAGTCACACAGCGGTATAGTTTATTTACTGATTTACAGGAGTCCGTGCCCGCGCGCCGGCCAGATTCGGAAGTTGACATAAACCTGGTCCCCAGACCCCAATGGTCTTGCAAAGGGCTCTTTCGTTCCCCTAGTTGGGTTCTGTACTAGATTTTGTCGTTTTTACTCGTGGACCAGCAAAGCTATGAGCCGCTTCAGAAAGAGGATCCTACGCAGACGGAACATTAAGGTAGTAGCAGCTAGATTGTGGGGTAAGTGAGGCGTTGCAAGCGGTCGGCAGGGAAAGCGCGGGCAGCACCGGCATACACACCTTGGTCAGACTATTTTTTTTTTTTCGAAAACATGCATTTGCATGTGCTTCATCTGGTGAAATTAGATGGTTTCTGTCCCCAGGGAAAGCGCAGTAGAAGGCTGAGGGGTGAACACACTGAAGCTCTCGCCGTGCCTAGGCACCGCCCATGTTCGCTACATCACAGAGGTCCCGATGTTGGAGGAGTTCGCAGCTGGTTCCCCAATATTCGGCCTATCATGGGGCCTTCGATCTGCTGAGCGTGAAGCGTCGCCCCTCAGCTTCAAGATGACACCCCGACATTGGAGGCCACCCTGCCAGTGGATGAGGACCCGGCGACAACATAATCCAGTGCACTGCAGACCCCACCTCCACACCCCATCCAATGGGCAGGGTCTCAGCCATGGTGGTTGGCCCCTCCATTCGACAACCAATGGAGACCTCCTTCTAGTGAGGTCAGTAATAGCACCGCCAAATGCTGCCTTGACAGTTTCATCAGCGAAGTGATGCGTAAGAGGAACTCTCCTCTTATTCGTGAGCCTCCAGAGCAGCCCTGTTAAGCCTCGGCTACCGGGGCGGAGCATGCAGTTGGCGACTCATGACCTCCTCTTATGTGAGCCTCCTGAGCAACCGTGTTAAGCCTTGGCTACCATGGCGGAGCATGTGGTTGGCGACTCAGGACCTTTCTCGACTACCCACTTCCAAGCGAGTAGAGGTGCTAATCATGTTGTGTCTGAGCTTCATCGAGGGCCCACGCCCACCACCGTATGGGCTTCACCATGGGCGATGAGGCTGGAGGAGTACGACAAGCTATTCGGCAGCCGATGCCACAGTGGTGGACCATATCTTCTCGCCGTTTAGCCGCGAAGAAGACGACACAAGGTCACCTCCTAGTACGTGTCATGGCGTCGGTGTTGTTTCTGGCCCAAGGGGTGAAGCCCTTGAACCCGAACCAACAACCGAAGGGAATAACGGACACACGGAAGTAATCCATAAGGGATCGCCACTATTGATTCTGGGGCTAAGGGAGAGACCCCCAGTCCTGAATGAGACTGATGAAATGGTTAAGAACGAATCACAATTACGAATGGAATGAGGATATGTATTAATCAGATCCCAATTAAAACGCACCGGTCCATCCTCCTTTTACAACCCACTGGCGGCACTATTTATACATGCCCATGAGCTTTTACATGACGAATTTACCCTTTCAACTACTATTTATTCTATGAATATTCTCCTGGCAACGAGGGCAACACTGTCTTTGAGCCCTTGGTGCTTCTGGTCTCCACTGATCAGGTGGGCCCCGCCACCTGGCCGCAGTCGGCGCGTTCCATCATCCATCCTGGAATCTGCCCATCTGCTTCGTCATAGCAACTGAATATGCTTCATCACAGCAGCAAAACCTGCTTAAGCCTGGCCAAGCCAGCTCCATCATAGCTAAATGACAATTAGCTAGCCAATCGACAATTAGCCAAATGACAATTAGCCGAATGACAATTAGCCGAATGTGATTCAATTGATATCAGCAGCAACCGTTCGGATGGGTCGATTGGCGGGGGCAGGGTGCCAACGTGCTGGCCAGCATCCAACGGTACCCCTTCGGCGCCAACCGAAATGGTTTTCTTTTCCCTTCCGGTTGGTGCCGCCTGTATCGGCCGAACCGCATGGTTATGCGCCATCCCAAGCATGGGGAGCGACTCAGGCGGGAACAGTTTTTGCAGCATTTTTTGAAACTTATTGATCTTGAGTGCTCAATATGCTTTGGCGGGCTTAAGATTTGAACAAATTTGAAAGAATTTTTCGAAGTGAGATGTGAACACTCGGTCTCTCCTGAGCTCAGGAAGCCAGGGCATTCGATGTCACCTGTTTCGGTTCCCGAGCTTCGACCTTTCCGATGAGTCTCTTGTTCGTTTGCTAGACACATTCGGTGGTTTTTCGATTTTGTTTAGATATTTCGGTTACGACAATGTGCTACTTACTCTTTCATCCAAACGAAAAGAGAAAGGGGTTTAGCTGACGGCACTTTTGCTCTCGTGAACTTACTTGAGATGATCCGGTGAAAAGAGGCAGCACGTGTATTCAAGAAAGACATTGAACCATTAGTACGAGAGGTTTTTTTTAATTCGGATGCCAAAATTTTTAAGCGCTTCGGCTTTGAATTTGAATCCGAAAGGCAACGCTTTCGATTCTATTTTAAAAACGCTTCCCCCTGATTTTATTAGCTGAAGGGGATTCGAAAAAACTTTTAGACCCTTCGGCTTTGAATTTGAAACCGAAAGGCAACGCTTTTGGCTCTATTTTGAAAACTCCGTCCCCCCTCGCCCCAACGACTTTTTTAGCCGAAGGAAGCCCTTCGGCTTTGAATTTGAAACCGAAAGGCAACGCTTTCGGTTCTAATTTGAAACGTCGTCCCCCCTGACTTTTTTAGCCAAAGGGGTATTCAAAAAATTTTAAAGCCCTTCGGCTTTGAATTTGAAAACAAAAAGGCAACACTTTTGGTTCTAATTTGAAAACGTCGTCGCCCCGGACTTTTTTATCTGAAGGGGGATTCAAAATTTTTTTAAGTCATTCGACTTTGAATTTGAAGCAGAGAGGCAACACTTTTGGTTCTAATTTGAAACGCCGTGCCCCCCCCCCCCACCCCCCCCCCCGATTTTTTTAGCTGAAGGGGGATTCAAAAAAATTTAAAGCCCTTCGGATTTTAATTTGAAACCGAAAGGCAACGCTTTTAGTTGTAATTTGAAAATGCCGTCCTCCCTGACTTTTTTACCTGAAGGAGGATTCGAAAGATTTTAAAGCCCTTCGGCTTTGAAGTTGAAACAGAAAGGCAACGCTTTCGGTTTTAATTCGAAAACATGCCCCTCCCCCCTCCCCCCCTGACTTTTTTAGCCGAAGGGGGATTCAAAAAATTTTAAAGCCCTTCGGCTTTGAATTTGTAACCGAAAGGCAACGTTTTTGGATCTATGTATTCTTTTCTTAGAAAAACATTTTTTTATTAAGTCGAAAGGACACGTTTTGACAAAAGATGAAAAAATCTTCGTTAGCCCGTCGGCCTTAGTTTTTGACCCAAAGGACGTGTTTTTTAGCACCGCGGATGTTGCTACTGCATTTATTTGTGCGTTTTTGCACATTGTTTCAGCTTCTTAACTAAAACTATTAGCGATCCATTTTCGGCTGGCGCTTCTATGCGTTTTTGCGCAATGTTTCAGCTTCTTGGCTGAAAACATTCGCGAGCCATTTTCGGCTGGCGCTTCTTTGTGTTTTTGCACAATGTTTCAGAGCTCCTTGACTGAAAACATTCTTGAGCCATTTTCAGCTGGTGCTTTTGTGCGTTTTTGATTAATGTTTCAGCTTCTTGGCTAAAAACATTCGTGAGCCATTTTCGACTACCACTTTCTGATAGCCTTTTTTGGCTGGGTGGTTGCCTGCAACCTGGATTTCTTTACCGAATATTGGAGTAGACAATTTTTGTCAAGCTCCTTTTTGGTTTTGTTCGTAATCGAATGCAAATGGGGAAATGAAAATTACATTCGGTCTAATGACAAGCCGAACAAAGGTTTGGAACCGACCCTAAAATAGGGTGAAAACCATAGCATACAGGCATTTCGCCCTTTCCGAACAGCGACCTATGAGCCAAATTTCTTTAGTTGCTAGAGGTAGAATCGAGCTAACTCCTTCAAGACTTTTCTTTTCACGGAATATGTTCTGCCGGAAGCTGGGACTGATGAATATCTTAGCTGCAAGATAACAATCTGAAGCTGAGACGGCTATAGCTTCGGCCTGGGCTGCAAAACAAAAATCCAAAAAACCAAAGATCTCCATGGTGCAGTGAATTCACCAAAAAGCCTAGAGGATGCCCGAGAATAAGAATATGACTCATCCAAATTCCCATATAGGTGTCTGAAATATCATTTGAGATTCCGTTTGAAAGCCCAAAGACATATCATGTCCCCTGAGTTCCACGTGAATATGATGTAGTAGGAAGAAAACAGCATCGGAAACAAACGTCCGGCTTAGCCCGGATTGGGATATAATAAGTGATTGCAGTAAAAAATTTTTGAACAATGTAACAGCTGAATAGTCAGTGTAATGACAGATATAGCAAGTTGGATATAGCTAATTGACTATCCATTCGTATGTGAAGATAACAATTGAATATACCGAATAGACATAGGGTAAAGTATTTAGTTGTTTGTACCAGACTGCGTCCTCGTATGCATGAACTGTTTCAAAAAATTATCTTTCTATTTTTGTTGAATTTTACTATGTACATAAATTTCTGCTACCTCTCCTGGCTAGTAGCCGAAATATTTGTTTGAATTATTGCAAAATGTGACATGCGTGCTGCCCGTGCCCATAGGCGTCGAAGTAATATTGCTGATGCGGCTGTCAAAGATGCCGAACTGCATTCGGGTGGATGCCGTATGAAGTAGAAGTGCTCGGTTGTACACAGTGCACTTGTTGAGATAGGGTTCGACTGTGAATCAACGTGAAGATATTTACTTGGCGAAGTGAAGCCAAAGAGGCTTGACCGAAGTGGTGGTATGCGATCCGGTGTTTGCTAGCTGGCTTGCTGCTAAGTGTTCGAGATGATCATTTTTTTTTTGGAAGACCTTTCTTTCTGAACGGGCAGGTCCCGTTCGTTAGAGAAAAGGTGCATGCCTATGGCCATGTTGTCGAAAGAGAAATTAGTTTGAGCGCAAACTAAAATGATACTTATCCCGTAGCTTCTTTTGCTTTATCCCGTGTGTATGCTGCAGTCACCGCAGTGGCTTCACCTTTTTGGTTGTTGCCTATTGCTTTGCCAAAGGTGGCTTGGTGTTGCCGAACTCGCTGATGGCCGATAAGAAGAAGCCTCATTTTGCTTTTGTGGCGTGAAGAGACCTTCCGTTCCACTGTACACCCGGAAGATTCTTGGCCGAAGAGACGAAGTGCAGCTTTGGTACAACTGCTATTTTGCTCTGTCGTGAAGAAATTCGACCCGAGCACGGTCGGTGCCACTGTTGTTTCTGGCCCAGGGGTGAAACCCTCGGACCCAAAACCAACAACCAAAGGGAATAACAGACACACGAAAGTAATCTATAGAAGGGATCGCCACTGTTGATTCGCGGGCTAAGGGGGAGACCCCAGTCCCAAATCAGACCGAAGAAACGGTTAAGAACAAATCACAGATACAAATGGAATGAGGATATGTATTGATCAGCTCCAAGCTAAAACGCACCGGTCCGTCTTCCTTTTACAACCCCCTTGAGGGCACTATTTATACATGCCCATCAGTTTTTACATGACGAATCTACCCTCTAACTACTATTTATTCTGGGAATTGTCATCTGCCCATTACTTCGTCACAACAACCAAATATGCTTCATCACAGCAGCTGAACCTGCTTAAGCCCGGCCAAGCCAGGTTCATCACAACTGAATGCAAATTAGCCGAATGACAATTAACCGAATGACAATTGGCCGAATGACAATTGGTCAAATGACAATTAATGTGATTTAGTTGATATCAGCGTAGCCATTCGAATGGGTCGATTGGTGGGGTAGGATGCCAACGTCCTGGTAAGCCCCAACAGTTAGCATTGGTTATTTCTTTAATATCGACCTAGAGATCTCCAGTTAGGTTGGTTAGCTACGGCTATGTTACATTAATATTGACCTCCTTTGGCACTCGTTGAAGCGCGTTGTCCGGGCAGTGCAAAGGCAGGTCGAAACTTAAACTAAATAATTCTCATGTCACTTTGTGTGTGGACTATCGATGTCACTTTCTCCTTTTAATGCACATTACTACAAAATTCTTTTCCGCAGCGGTCACTTTGAGTTTTGGGCAGTGAAAAAACGCGTCCGCTGCGGATGGAACGTCATGGTAAATAGTGAGACCATGGAAGCAGGCGCTGATTGGCCACTGCAGTAAATCAGTAGGAAAAAACAAAAAAAATGCCAAAAGCCCGCAACCCAGACCACTTTGGGCCTGGATCTGGGCCTCGGGCGCCCGAACGAGCACGCCGCCGCCGCACCAGCTCGCTGCTCCCTGCCGGATCTGCCTCACGCAGCCACAGACGCCTCCATGACCCGATCTATCCCCGCCGCGAGCGGATCCGCCACCAAGGGGCCACCGCTACCCCATCCATGCTCGGTGGTGGGAAGAAGGGGGATGGGCGCCGGATCCGTAGCTTGCGGAGGTGCTCCAGCTCGTTAGCGGTGGGGAAGGACAGATCCATGCCGATGTTGCTTGTTCCCACCGTGGGGGAGCCCGCCGCCGCTGCTCTAGGTTGTAGACCGCCACCGCTGCTAAGAAGACTGCCACCGCCGCTCTAGGATTGTAGAAACGGCCACCGCTGATGCTTCTAGGTGGCTAAGCGCGAGCCGCTCGGTGGGGAGGGTGGTGTGCCTCCGGCCGGGATGGAAGGGGTCACTGCCAGGAGGGGAGAGGTAAATCCATGCTCAACACTAGGAGGGGATCTGTCCTGGTACGCAACCACCCTTCCTGCTAGCCTCACTCTGCTCATGTGGCGGCACACATCCTGGATCCACTGGTGTGGGGAGTGGGAGTGGTAGGAAGGGGAGATGGAGAGGAGGGAGGAAGAGGAGAGGAGTGTCGTGGGGGAGAGAGCTGTGCGAGTCGTGGGGGTGAGCTGCGCACGTGAGTCGGGCGGGTCTTTTTGCAAGGGAGAGTCGGGGAGCTAACCCTAAAGTGCCGTATATATACGTGGAACGAATATTGGGCCTGGCTTTGGGCTATTGGGCTGCGGCCTTTACCATGAAGGGCCTTATAACAAGCCCGTTGCGGTAAATTCATTTACCGCCAGTGGGCATCTTAATACGTCCGCCACGGTAAATAGGGTATTTTTCGTAGCGGGCATTTAAAGATGCCCGCTGCGGTAAATTGAATTACCATAGTGGGCAAAAATGCCCATCATTGTGAATAAAAGTGCCCACTGCGCTGAATCGTGGGATTTACCACAGCAGGCAAAAAAAGAGCCTGCTACGGAGGGCTTAATTGAGACGATGCGTAAGTTCATTTTTGTAATAGTGGCAAGTGGTCATGATGGCCGCAAAATAGAGGGACTATCGATGTCTCTTTCCCTTTTAATGCTAGTGGTTATGATGGCCTCAAAATAGAGGACCAAACAACAAGAAGGAGAGCTTAACAACTAAAAAAATCTCCAAAGATTAAGCTTCTGAACTTATTCATTGTCCTTGCTTTAAACCTGAAGATAAAATGCATTGTAAGCGCAACTTTCCACCATATGAGATGTCCGCTATCGTCTAAGTTATGTTGGAGCTCATGCCCGTTTAGCTTATTGGGATGAGTGTAAAGCCACGATGCTCAAACCCATCAGCGGAGTGCAGAATACAGCTTGCTAGTGGAGAAGGTGAAGAATTGTAGGAAACATGATAATGCCTCTAGCAAGAAATGACGCCCATACACGTCACCGTCTTCTGGCACTGATAGCATGCCATGACTTTCTCACCTCCACGCCCACAGACATCACCGTCATCTGGCACGTACTGATATATATATTAAACACGGTAAAATCCGCGCGTGCTAGGTGTTCAAAGTTGACTATTATTAGCTACAAAATAATGCACTGTGCTGAATTCTTCATACACACAAGCATGGAATCTTAACTATATTGACAAGTCCGTAAACATAGAATCGTATCCTTCCCAGAGCGAGCAATATTTAAACAAGTGTCTAGAAATGCTATATACCTAGAAATGCTAAAAAATCTTATAATGTGTAATAGGGAGTATTCACGTAAAATTGTCCCTTTTTTTTGAGGGGACGTAAAATTGTCCTTTTAACTATGCGTGTGGACCGTGACGTCTTTCTTTTATTGCTAGTGATTCGAGGGCAGTCTTTGTCATGCAATGGAAACAGCAAAAAGCACCTTATCTATCTGTAGTGGCCTAGTGGGTAACAAATGTCTTGACAGAAACCAATTTATAATATTATTATTTAACCAAACATAGATAGGGATCCAGTAGAAATGTTATTGAAGACACTAAAATTTGAAGTGCTGCAAATCTGAGTCCGAATATGAAATGATATTTATTTTGCAAATCATGTGGCAATTTATGTAACTAGTAGGTGTAGATTCATTTCCATATGTTCACACTACAAGTACTCCCTCTGTCTTGTAGAATACTGCATTGTTGTTTGTTATAAGTCAACTTAGTATAAGTTTGAACAAATCTATAATAAAGAATATTATCATCTAACACATCAAAGAAGTAGATTATAAAAATATATCTCATAGTAAATCTAATTATGTTGATTTGACATCACAAATAATATTATTTTTTCTATAAATTTGGTTAAACTTGGAACAATTTGACTGAAGAGAAGTTAAAATGCACCATATCACAAGACAGAGAGAGTATTTCTTAAAAACATATAATAATATAATTAACGAGGCCTGGAGATTTATGAAAATTTTACTAGGTGTTTACTAAAACGTTCTCAAATGCAAAAATGAACTATTTAACAATTGTAGATCGTGATATGCTTTGCAATCTTGGTATTCAATTCATTTGAGGTAATTTCGTGTTTCATTTGACCAAGTTGGACCAAGTCAAATCTTGGATTTTAAAAAATATGACTAGTGTTTACTAACACTTTCTCAAATACAAAAATGAACTATGTAACAAATGTAGATCTTGATAAGTTGTACACTCTTGGTATTCAAAGTTTTTTATTTGAGCTCATTTAGTATATCATTTGATCAATTTTATTCAAAACCACTATAGGGACGGATGGTGATTAAACCGCCCCTACAGTGGTCCACTGTAAGGGCGGCTGGTGATCCAGCCGCCCTTATTGTGACCCCTCTGTAAGGATGGCTGGTAACACCAGCCGCCCTTATAGTAGCCACTGTGGGGCGGCTGGCTAGCTAGGGCCCACTAGAGCCACTATAAGGGTGGCTCTAAAGCCAGCCGCTCTACAGTGGAGGGGGGCGTTCTCTTCGTGGATTTTTCACGTAGTGAACAACAATCCCTATAGGACCGCAGCACGTTGGAGATTTATCCAAGTTCAAAACTAAACCCTAAGCCCGTCGACCCCGCTGGCGGCAAGGACGCCGCGGCACCTCCTTCCCACCCAACCCGCCTGCAACCCTGCTATAAGCAAAGGGTATAAGAATGACGATACCATGTGTTGGCATTGTTGTATGTTCATTGCCCCTCTAGCCCAATTGGTTGCTCATGTAATCGCTAAGAATAGTACTAATAAATATGGACTACTCCATCAGTCCTAAAATGTTTGTCACTTTTTCTTCCAAAAAAAATTAATAAAATATATATTAAAAATATTAATATATATAGTGATTAATTAGTATCATTAACAAATTTAGTTTTTTAATAAATTTATTTGGAGATACAAATATTGCACACACATTTTCTATAAATAAAATTAAACTCGTGATACGGAAACTGAAAACGACGAACATTTTAGCAAAAGGGGAGTATATTATTAATATTAACATTAATCTTAATCTCTTTCAGATGACCGATAGGGTCCTACATACGTAGGTATAGGACTAATCTACTAGCTAACAAGATCTAGATGATAAGTCGCCGTCTAGACATTTGTTGCCTCCGTTTTCATTGTGTGCCATGATATTTTAAATACATTACTTTTACTATACTAGAGATCCTAAAAAGCCTAATAACGTGGGATGAAGGGAGTATTATGGTGAAATTGTCGTTTTCATCTTTTGGTGCTAGCTAGCTAGTGATTCGAGGGCATTTTTTGTCATGCATTGGAAACTGCAAAAAGCACCAGCAATTTTAGTATCTCAATGACATTTGAAACTAATATCAGTCAATTGAGTACAGTATTAAAATTCTAATACTAATGATATTAGTTAACTTGTTTAAAAGTCATAAAACTACTCATACCTCATCTATCTGGTGGGTAACAAATGTCTTGAAAGAAACAAATTTCTAATATTATATTTAACCAAACTTAGATATGATTTTTAGGATCAGTAGAAATGCTATAAAAGACACACTAAAATTTGAAGTTTTGCAAATCTCGGCCCTTGAATATGAAATGATATTTGTTTCTGACGTGACACAAACTAAAATAGCAATTTATGTAGCTACGTACCACAGATCGTTTTTCTCCTTACGGTGGAGAGCAGCCCCGTTGGCCCGCAGCCTCTGTCAGGGTAGGCTGACCATCCCCCACGTTTGATGCAGTACCGTCTGGCATGGTCTCTCCCGCCGGTGGTCCACCGTCACGGGCCTTCTGTGGCCCAGCCAACAGAGACATGGGCGGAAGGAGAAGGCGGGATCACGGAAACTTTCAATGAAGAAACAGGCCTTCACAAAAAAATTGGGCTGGGGTAGTGTGTACTACGTGTGGATACATTTCCTTGCGTTCACAATATCATTTACAGTAATTTATAGTGGAGGTTCTTATTGCAGTTGACCGTCACTTGTCTCCATTTCAAGGTAAACCTCTTACCTCATATATATCTTGTCACAATCTACTACTATATATTCCACACGGACACGGTACTATATATTCCACACGGTACAGTCCACGCGTAGCTAGTGGATTCATTTCCATGCGTTCACAGTACAAAGATCTCTTAAGAAAACATAATATAATTTATGAGGTGGTGGAGATTCCTAGCTATTGCAGTTATCTCTCTTGTCTCCATTTCAAATTACCTCTTACCTCACATCTTGTGTCACAATCAAACTACCATGCTTCGCATCTTTTGTCACTAGCTATTGACGCGTGCTAGATGTTCAAAGTTGACTATTAGCTACCAAATACTGCACTTTGTTGAATTCCGCACATAAACATGCATGGAATTTCCACTAATAATGCATTGATAAGTCTGCAAACATATAGGATCATATCCATCCCAGCGAGCAGTACTTAAACAAGTGTCTCGTGTTTTGACCATATCCATGCAGTGTATATATGGTTAAGCTGTCTAGCTTGCTTGCTAGTAACCAAGATTCATTCGATAGTAGGCACAATTGCAAGCGTTGTATCCATGGAGTTCTTCTCCGACGAAGCATTGGCTATCTTCGTGCCCATCCTGGTGTACTGGGTGTACTCAGGCATGTACATGGCACTTGGCCAGTCCATGGACAAGTACAGGCTCCATTCGAGGAAGGAGGAGGACAGCAAGAACCTGGTGTCCAAGCGGAAAGTTGTCAAAGGCGTTCTCCTGCAGCAGCTAGTGCAGGCCGGCGTAGCTGCCGTCGTGTTCACGGTAAATCTCAGTACACCTACATGTCTGCCCCCCTTAATTAGCCAGGTATTGCATCTGAACTTTTTGTATACAACATATGCAGCTCACGGAAGATAGCCGTTCAAGGGTGATAGGCGATAAACAAGCACAAGGATTATCATCATCATACACGTACCTGTGGGTGGCAGGGCAGTTCGCCGTGGCCATGATCGTGCTAGACGGGTGGCAATACGTGTGGCATAGGTACATGCACCTGAACCGATTCCTATACGGGCACATCCACTCATGGCACCATCGCCTTGTCGTGCCCTACGCTTTTGGCTCGCAGTACAACCACCCCATTGAGGGCCTCCTGCTGGACACGCTCGGTGGGGCATTGTCCTTCCTCGTCTCGGGCATGTCGCCGCGTGCATCAATCTTCTTCTTCTCACTCTGCACGGTCAAGGGCGTTGATGACCACTGTGGCCTGTGGCTGCCAGGAAATTTGTTTCATATCTGCTTCTGGAACAATACGGCATACCATGACGTGCACCACCAGCTTCGCGGCAGCAGGTACAATTTTTCGCAACCATTCTTTGTGATGTGGGACAAGGTCTTCGGGACACATATGCCTTACGTGCTGGAGGAGCAGATAGGTGGCGGGCTACAAGCACGTCCCCTTACAACAAAGGCTAGCCAGAATGGCGAGAAAAACTAGTACTATGTAAGCATAGTTTATATGCTAGCTCATGCTCGATATTCATATGTATGTTTAATGAAGAGAAGTGCTGTGATTGTAGTTCTACAAGATTTTTTATAATCTTCTTTTCATTATTTCTCCTTTGTAATCTCTCTTGTTTCACCAAAAAAATTCAAATCTATAGTGTTTCAGGCTATAGCTCTGCAAAACAAGTATCTAGGGCGGAGGACGTTTAGATTTTTTTTTCAGTATCTGCATATTTTAGGAAAGAAGGTAGTGATACGCCCTCACTCTTTCTTTTTTCTATCCATAATCCCTCATTGCGCATATTCATACATGTGCCCACTGCCTCATTTGCCGACCCACAAATGACTCTAACTTTACCCTTCTATCCGGGCCAGGACAAGCCATACACTTCTAAATAAATTAAAGGTCGAATCCCCCACCACCACCAGTATTTTGGTCCTTTTGGTGAAATGTCATCGGTGATAGCATGCATAGATAGGATATCACCGTCAGTGAACCGTTTTATCCATCTATGATACAGCAAGATCGCCGCCGGTGTGACGTTTTGACCGGCGTTGTTGCTGATATCGGTTTGTAGCGCAAGATTTAGTGGTGATCATCGTTGGATCACCCCGGGCCGCAGAGGTCCACTCTGCCAGTGATGAGCTTTAGGTCACCACTGATCCGCGGTTCAACCCGTCATGATGATCGTTTGGTCATGTTGGCTCAATGGTTCATTCTGGCCATGATGATGAGCGACTGAGTGACGTCGGGCCATGCATTCACCCGATATTGGTCGCAATGAATCACTGCCGGTAAATAATTTTATCTGGCGTCAATGATCTTCAACGTGGGAATCTTATTGGATTCCGATTATGTATTTAGATATAAGATTAATATCATATTGAATAAAGTCCCTTTCATATTTAGCTTAATCCTGCTACATATATTCAATAGTAGGTGCAACAACACATGGTTTCCTTCAGGGTTTTTTGGCCCTCATAAATGTTCAGTTTTGTGGTAATCTTTGTCACGCAGGATTTTTTCCCAAGTAATTATTTTCACTCGGGGACACCTAGCAGTTTGACTCTGCCCAGCGCCACGGCTTCCACGGCTAGAGTGTAGTTTCACCGTTGATCATGACTGGCATGGTTGACTTGGTAATTGGACGAGTAGTGCACGGTGAATTGACGCTGGATAGCAAACCGGACTGGCTCGTTCTCGTCCCCCTCTGTACTTTCAGAAAGTCGAGGCTGCTGGAAGATTAGTGTAGCTACTAGTAGTTGGATGGGTAAGTCGCCGTTCAGTCCAGGCCCAATATTTACAAAGGTGAAAAAATGACTAGAGAGGAAATATTCATAGGCAGGTTGCACGTAGAGATTTCCTGAAAAAATAAACTTAAATAAGTCTTATTTTTCACTTTGTGTGTGTGGGCGTCTCTTTCTCTATTGATACTAATAATGGTGTGCATCGGCCTATTAGCTTTATTGATACTAATAAGAGTCGCATCGGCCTATTGATGCAAACTGCTTTATGCTATCAACTATCATCATCTTCTGCTACTAATTGACAGCTTGCTGTTTATCTATCAATGTATCACATCATCCTCATCTCATCACACTATAAAAGAGCGAATCTTTTTAGGGGGCTCTCCCACTATAATAGACTTTCGATGTTGATGCCGTCCAATATGAGTCTTTCGTCATCCAAGATCTGGCTCTTCCTCATTAATAACCGTTTGATTTCCACTCCGTGTCTTGTGAGCCTTTCAGCGTCCGAGATCTTATTACATCTGTAAGATTTAGGATCCCACTTAAACTAATATTCTCAACATATACCTATTACGTCGTGGAGTCGAGTATGTGGCTAATAACTATTGCCATATTGCTAGACTAAATAACTATTGCCATATCTATTACAGTACCTATATAGGAGTAATAAAGGAGCAAAATTTCGGGTGTCTATCCATATTTTTGTTCGTCTATCTTTCAAAAAAACATATTTTTGTTCGTCATCGAGTTTCTTCCATCGAGACTTATCTATACCTAATAATACATATCTGTTGATGCAAAAAGGCGTTAGATCTGCAAATACACCGGGCTAATACCCTGGTTCGATATCAAAGCGTGCCAGTCGATTTGACATGTTAATCGACAAGGATGATAAATTTGAATAAGATCCGAACGAGACGACAGCGATACGCCCGGACGTCAAAGCTCAGACGATATTCGATAACTGTTGAACAGATCAGACGAGACGACAGCGATACGCCCGGACGTCAAAGCCTGAATCGTGCTCGGTAGACGCGGAACCTGCAAGGTCGCCGGAGATCAAGTTGATGCAGCCCGCCGATTCTTGAAAGAACTCGTTGAAAAGGAAAAGATACTGGTGACGAAGTCGTCGAAAAGTAGATTGCTTGAAAAGTAGATAAAAGTAATAGGTTTGTTGTATTTGATTGTTTGTGTCCCTTCTTTACATTGTCTCTCGGTACATATTTATACCCTGGTACTATGAGTTCTAAACAGACACGACAAAGTATTACCTAAACAAGTCTTATCTCTAAGGAATAAAAAATAACGACTCGTACCAAGGTCGGACTCAAAAATAGACTATTAAAATAATGGCAAAAATATTGCCAGTTTCCTTATCCATTGCTCTACGACGAAACCTTTATTGGCACTCTCCTCATTGCTGTAGATTCCATCGGCAATTCATCGATAATGACTCAGACCTGCTTCCCACGTTCTTCAGCTCTGCTTTTCATCGGCAACCATTCCTCTTTCTCCATCGGCCACAGCCCTCTGGCTTCATCGGCAATGTACGAGATCAACATGTCCTTTATCGGCAATCATCCATCGGCAACTCAGAAGCAATGCTGGAGAAGAACCACTCCCTTGCCGACCGGCACAGTTTTCGGTCTATATTGACACGTGTCAAAAAACGGTGTCAACACATGCCCCCCAATTTCGGAGTATAGAATACTTTATGCGCTGAAATTTCCTCCAGGTCATGATTGCCCAAACCGCTTGAACTTCTCCTCGAGAGTTGCGCACGTGGTAGTGGAGATCTTGTACCAACAGGCCCATATAATGCTTTCTCCGCCGCGGCCTATTTTTCATCTGCGATTCAAACCCTAGCTTTTCTCTCTCCAGCGGCACCATCAACAGGCGACCCTTCGACGAACTCGATCATCGGCACTCTTGACGGTGACCCTTAGCCTCCATTAGCATTCTTTGCCTTCTTCATCTCCGTCGCGGCCATGGCTGTCCGTTTTGACGTCCCCAAGGTTAGTCTTTTTCTTTTGCCTGTCCTCTGACATTTTGTTTCTCCTTCTCTGCGCGGTTCATGACTCCTCCTTGTTCCCAATCTTTTAATCTCAGGAACTTTGCAATAATCTTCTCATTCCAATGCATCAGAATCACTTTATCTGCCTAGGCCTAATGGGAAATCCAGACCCAACCGACATCATAAACGTAGAAACCAATCGAATCCCCTTCAGAGCTCAGAACTTTGACTTGGAATTTTGGACTGATACCTTCCGTTCCTGGCCAAAAATCACCAAGGGATGGAAAGATTGGTATTTGAGGGTCGCTAGGCCAATGGAGCTATATTGGGCGGAGCGCAAATTAGAACAATGCATTAGAATTTCTATTGCCGATATGGAGAGGAATGAGTCTTTGTTAATTGCCGCCTCCTATTTCTGGTCGGATACCCTGAATGCCTTTATCTTTAGACATGGGCCAGCTTCTCCTACACTTGCCGATGTGTACATGCTCACTGGCTTGGACATCTCTTCTGCCGATGACAACTCACTGTTCCAGCGGAAACCTGAGCATCGGCTGACCACCAGGAACATTGGCGGCTGGACTGGCTATATCAATGAGTATAAGAAATCTGGTTCAGTCAGTCACAGGGAACATTCAGCCTTTTTGAATATGTGGCTTGAAAAGTTTATTTTCTGCAGCAGAACAGTTGGACCGACCAACATGCACCTTCCTGCAGCAGAACTATTGGCTAGTGGCGTCAAACTCCCACTGGGCCGATAACTTCTTGGCTCAGTCTACCATCTCCTCCACCAAGTATCACAAAGGCTGCTGCAAGGTAAATCTATCGGCAACCTGGGGGGTCCCTGGTGGTTCATCAACTTGTGGTTGAATGCCCACATGCACAAGTATTTCCATATTGACCTGTTCGCCCAGCAATTCCCTCAAAGTCTTCCTGCAGATTATCAACTTGGGGAAGAAGAATCGGCAACGCGCCCCCTATCAACTTTGGAGAGGCACTGGCAGTACTACCAGGGGCAGAGGCCAACAGAATCCAGATCGACAATCTCTTCCACAGCCTCTACATCGGCATCCCCTCTGAGTTTCGGGCCTGGGTCCCATATGTTGATGAAGCAGCAAGATTCCCTCTTTCCTTTAATCTTACCGATGAGGCCCTGAACTAGGATGCTGACATTCTTAGGGCAATAATCACTCCTCGTGCTATCCCGGTCAACATATTTGGAAGCGGGAAGAATATTAATCCCCCATACGAGTTCTATTATCCATCGGTAGCAGCAAGACAATTAGCTTTTGGACAACTGCCCATCAACCTATGTTTTGCCGATGTGATTAAACCGAGAGAGGCTATTGCGAGCCGTGTGGATTGGCACAAGATTGTCACTCTCCTTCCCGATGCCGATACCTCAAACGTCGATCTAACTGATTGGGTACCGGCTTCTTTTGTCACCGAGTCCTTCAAACTATGGTGGCAAGAATGGAAGGAGCAGCTATTTTTTGCCTCTCCTCATTTTTACTGGAACCTCATCGATCCCGATCACGCCATCCCTGCCGATGCAGTAAGTCTGACCCTCTGTACTTCTTTCAACTCCCCTTCAATCCATCGGCAATTAACCCTTTTTTCAACAGGTTGATGACCCAGTTCCAACATTGAGTAAGAGTGGCAAGGTCATACGGCTGCAGCCGATTTCCTCGGTATCCATCATCGGCCACAAGGCTCCCTCGCTAGATGCTCCAGCGGGCCGCGGTCGTACCAAGAGGAGTACCAAATCGGTCACATTTTCGGCACAGTCATATCAGGTAACCACCTCACTTTCTTTTGCAGATGCCGATTGCTGTGACTTACCGATTTCATATTTCAGGGCGCGAGTTCTACACCTTTAGAATCTTCATCGGCAATTCACCCTTCATCTCCTCCTACAGCGCCTTCATCTCCCCACCTTGTTTTCCTTGATGATTCTCCAAAGGTATTCTTTATTCAAACCTTAACTATGGGATCGGCACTTTTACTCATCTGTCTCTCTTGCAGCACCAAGTGATTGCATCGGCAACCGTCCCAAGCGTACCAATTCCTTAGCCATCCGTTGCCGATGCCCCTCAGTCGTCCGACACCGATATCTTACAGCACAAGCGTAAGGCTTCACCAGGCGAAGAATCACAACCCAAGCGGGCAAGACTTACACCACCTTCGTCGGCATCCTCGCCTTGCCCGGCACCGCCTGACGTATCTGTGCAAACTTCTCCATCAGCGACTGTTCCTCCATCGGCCACTGTACCCATACAAGGATCTTCATCGGCACCGGCGTTGCAGCAGCCACCAACTGAGGTACCAACACAAGAAATGTCATCGGCAATTGTACCTGAGGTTGCTTCTTTGAGCCAAGGGCGAGAGATTGCCTTGAAACAGGTGCGTTAACTCCCTTGGATAACCTTTAACACTTTAGCCTCTTCTGCTGACATTAGTTTTTCCTTTTTAGGAGCAAGATTCCCTAGATAGTCTACTCTCCTTCTCTATCAGTGGGATTGTTCCTGATGATGAAGATTCTGAAGAAAGCTCTGCTCTAGCCCTCGAAGTTCTATCACCTGAGACCAAGTCAAAGCTGGAGACGCTATTATCATTGCTGCAACAGGAGACCTCTCTACTGATCCAAGATTCCGATTCTGCAAGAGCAACTTTTAAAGGAATCCGAGGTCATATTCCTGCCGATGTTGAGGAAGCGCTTTTCCAAGCTTCTCATCTGGAGAGCCGGCAGTTGCAGTATCAAAGGGCTGCCCAGCGGATTGCCGATAGAGCCACTCAGGCACAACTCCAAGAGGACATGATGAAGCACAAGCAACTTGCCGATGAGAAGCACAAAGACATCGGTAAGCTGGAAGCCTCTTGTGCAGATCTAGAGGACAAGATTGCTCAGCTATCGGCAAGAAGAGAAGCCCTGCTAACGGAGCTGAGACAGGTTGAAGGAGCCTTGGACGCAGCAAATCATGAGAAGGCCCAAATGCCCGAAGCTATCAAGACTCTTCAGCAAGAAAGGGACAACCAAGTCCTCAAGACGCTGGTGCTCAAGAAGAAGATTAGACCAGTTGAAGGTAGTGCCGATGAAGATGAACAGATACTGGAGGAAGCTGACCAAGTTCGCCTGCGTGCGATATCAACTATCCATTCACTGTTGAACTTGTAAACTTTCCTTTTCATCGGCAATGTAATGAATCGGTAATCTGTAAAACTTCACATTAATGTAGTACCGATACATTCTTTTTGAACAAGCACTTTATCTATATATATGTATTTTATTGGCAAGTGCTAAGAATCTCATCGGCAATAGAAAAAACATGTTAATATCTGCTGATGGACCTTCACTTTTGCGCTTCAGCTGTCATTCTTGAGTGTTTGCTCCACGGAAACTTTCCTCTTTGTGCTCATGTTGCATCTTCCTCTTCTGAGTCTTCGTTAGACCTTTAGGGCACCATTGAGGAAGCTTCGTCTTCCAGACAGGTTGGTAAATCTTTGCACTTGAACCTGGGCAATTTGTATCGGGATCCCTGCAGAGCATTGTTTCATTATGGACTCCTGCAGTGGTCATCTCCTCGAGCTCCTTTCGATTTATCAGCAAACAGTTAGCACGCCTACCCAGCCTTTCATGTATACTGGTCCTGCCCCCTAGCCGATCATGTACCGATACCGCTTCTCTGATCGGTTTACCGATGTATCTGCTCCGATCGCCATAGCGCAGCCTTCTTTCTGCCCGATCGGTTCGGTTATAACCATTGCACTCGGGGCAATTATCAATAGTAGGCAATTTAATGCCTTCTTCCCAACAATAGATGAAGAAGGGGCATCTCCAATGGTCTTTGTGCCGATGCCATGCTTCCCAACGCAACTCCTCTTGTCGATGCTGATAGCGGTTACTTGGAATTCTGTACGGAGCTGGTCTAGGAGGCCTTTTTGAACTACTGTTTTCTTCAACTATCCCTTTTCCCTTCAAGTCATCAGTAGTTGCTTGATTTCTAGGACCCACCGATGCTTTCTTGCTTGCCGATGTCAGCACTTTGGTCTTGTTTACGGCCTCCACTATGTTTGCTGGGAAAGGATGCTGATCAATCTTCGTCGGCCTCTGAGCTTTAGAATTGTCAAACTTGATCCTCCCAGATTCAATTGCCGATTGCAACTGCTGCCTGAAAACCTTGCAGTCATTGGTACTGTGTGAGGTTGCATTATGCCATTTGCAGTATCTAATTTTCTTCAGTTTATCTACCGATGGAATCACATGATTGGGTGATAGCTTGATTTGGCCCTCTTGAAGTAGCAGATCAAATATTCTATCGGCCTTTGTGACGTCAAACATGAATTTCTCTGGCTCTTTCTGACCAAAAGGACACAACAAAGGTTTCTTACCCTTTACCCACTCAGCCAGGCCGATAGTTGGGTCTTCATCTGAATCTGATTCCTCTGTCTCTACAAAGGACACCTTCTTGTTCCAGCTCTTTCTATGCTCTGGAGCTTGAGCTCTTTGATCAGAGACCCTCTGCATAATATGACTTAAACTTTCAAACTCCTGAGCATCGTATTTGTCCCTGAGATGCGGCAACAAACCCTGGAAAGCCAAACCAGCTAACTGACGGTCATCAAGCACTAGGCTGTAGCACTTGTTCTTTATGTCTCGTACCCTTTGCACAAAATTCTCTACCAATTCGTCGCTTCGCTGTCTTAATTTCATTAAATCGGTAAGCCTCTTTTCATGGACACCAGCAAAGAAGTATTTATGAAATTGTCTTTCCAGGTTGGTCCAAGTAAGAATAGAATTTGGTGGTAATGAGATGAACCACACGAATGCCGATCCAGACAAAGAGGATGAGAATAAACGGATCCTCAGCTCATCCCTGTTCGCTGCTTCCCTGCACTGGATAATGAATCGGTTGATGTGCTCCATTGTTGATGTATCATCTTGCCTAGAAAACTTAGTGAAATCTGGCACCTTGTACCGATTCGGGAAAGGAATTGAATCGTAAGATGAAGGATATGGAGTCCGATAAGAGTAAGTATCGATCTTGGGCTGAATCCCAAATTGTTCTTTCATCACTTCTGCAATCTTATCGGTCAAGAGTGCATCCTGATCTTGCCAATGCACTGGCTGGTCTCTACTGGAGGCGTTGGCTGATATATTTCTACATACCCCTGTGGCACTTGGCTTGGATAAATCGGCATATTCACGGCACCAACCTGCGGAGTAAAGTTCATCGTCTGTTTTGCTGATGCTTGCTCCTGGAAAGTTGTCTGTGGACTATACCGTTGAGTCCCTATTGCTTGGTGGCTTGGTTGAATAGCAGGTTGCTGAGTTGGCGCTTGCCCCGACCAATTGAGATTGTAACTCATCGGCACCTGGCTTGCCGATGGCTGACAGCTTGTAGACAATTGATGCTCTTGTATAGACGGATGATAGCCAGCATAATTGCCCTGAATTGCAGGTAACCCAGACTGAGATATGAATGGTACTACGGGTTGCTCTGCAGTGGAAGCTCTCTGTTGAACTGGTGGAGGATTAGTCAATGGATTCGCATAAAATATCTGTTGCGGAGGTGCGTAGAATCCCATTGACAATGGCTGTATAGCAGGAGGTACAGTAGAATAATGCGGCGCTTGAGCCACCGGCCGAATTGGAGTAACCGATGTCATTAGACCCTTCCCTGCTACATCATGCACTTGAGCCAGTCCAGAGTTGGCAGTAGATGGACCTGGAGGCATACCGTATCCCCACCAATTAGCAGTAGTTTGACTATGTTGACCTGAAGGACCTGACATTGCCCATGCCGATAGATCTGTGCTCAACTGAGTACTAGGCCTCTCCTGAGACGCTAGATCTGATCCTATCGGCGTGGCGCCAGTGATGGATGGTCCTGATATAGCTGAAAGAGTAGGCGCTTCCATACTCTCAACGGCTGGAGTTGCCGATGGAGTACTGGTAGATGCCGATCCTGGCTGATGATATGCCGGCCCGACATACCCTGGTGCTTGTCCATCCCTTAACATTTGTACAACAGCATTGTAGACAGTATTGGACAGCACGGTGGAGTGGTTGATCAAAGCTTGATTTAATGCAGAATTAACCATCTCCTGTAATTTACCAGGGTTGGAGTCAAAGGTTACCTGCCGAGGCAGCGGCAGATCTTGCTTCTGGATAACTTCTACTCCCCTATTCATGCTAAAAGACTTCAAGCAGAGCTGCCTATAATCCTCCATAGCTTTTTCCATGGCTTGCCTTTGATCCTCCTTGAGATCTGATTCTGATATCTCGATGATGTTTTCTGGAGCGATATCAGTAGGATTCTTCATGATAAATCTGTTGATTTTGTCCCACTGGGCGTGCCAAAAGATGTGTTGATGCAAAAAGGCATTAGATCTGCAAACACACCGGGCTAATACCCTGGTTCGATATCAAAGCATGCCAGTCGATTTGACCTGTTAATCGACAAGTATGATAAATTTGAATAAGATCCGAACGAGACGACAGCGATACGCCTGGACGTCAAAGCTCAGATGATATTCGATAACTGTTGAACAGATCAGACGAGACGACAGTGATACGCCCAGACGTCAAAGCCTGAATCATGCTCGGTAGACGCGGAACCTGCAAGGTCACCGGAGATCAAGTTGATGCAGCCCGCCGATTCTTGAAAGAACTCGTTGAAAAGGAAAAGATACTGGTGACGAAGTCGTCGAAAAGTAGATTGCTTGAAAAGTAGATAAAAGTAATAGGTTTGTTGTATTTGATTGTTTGTGTCCCTTCTTTACATTGTCTCTCGGTACATATTTATACCCTGGTACTATGAGTCCTAAACAGACACGACAAAGTATTACCTAAACAAGTCTTATCTCTAAGGAATAAAAAATAACGACTCGTACCAAGGTCGGACTCAAAAATAGACTATTAAAATAATGGCAAAAATATTGCCAGTTTCCTTATCCATTGCTCTACGATGAAACCTCTATCGGCACGCTCCTCATTGCTGTAGATTCCATCGGCAATTCATCGATAATGACTCAGACCTGCTTCCCACGTCCTTCAGCTCTGCTTTTCATCGGCAACCATGCCTCTCTCCATCGGCCACAGCCCTCTGGCTTCATCGGCAATGTACGAGATCAACATGTCCTTTATCGGCAATCATCCGTCGGCAACTCAGAAGCAATGCTGGAGAAGAACCACGCCCTTGCCGACCGGCACAGTTTTCGGTCTATATTGACACGTGTCAAAAAATGGTGTCAACAATATCTATACCCCTATACTTAATCACCAAAATTTCCGTCCACTTTTCTATCCGCCTATTTTCTGTCTGCCTCCTTTCATCGGCATCAGGATGAAAATCAAGAATATGATGGAAAATCAAGGGAAAGTAACTATCATATTGTGTGAGTCTCCGCCCTCCCATTTTTCTGTCTGCTTCTCCTCCTCTCCCGTTTTTCTGCACTACGTGAAAAACTCACATTGGGAGCACCCCCCCTTCACTGTAGGGGCGGCTAGAATTTCTAGCCACCTTTACAGTGGTTCGGACGGGCCCTAGCTTACTAGCCGCCCTTACAGTGGGGGGTCACTATAAGGGCGGCTGAATATCCAGGCGCCCTTACAGTGGATCACTGTAAGACAGAAAAAAAGGCTTGTGAGGCCTTGGGCACCTTCATAAAATTGCTCTACTAAGGGGGAGGAGGTTTTGATCTCAGATCCTTTGGTGGGGAGCTTGTTTAAGGTAAGGAAATGCTATTCCAACCCTTTAATCCAAGTTTTATTGGTTGGTTAGTGAGCAATTTAGATTTTTGTTTTCTCTCTCTTCCATGGAGCTTGAGCTTTGTGTGGACCAAATTAGAGCTTAGCTTTGAAGCTATTAGTGTAGATTAGGTGGAGACATGAGCTTGCACCCTCAATTAGTTGATCTAGCTTGATTTTAGTGGAGATTAGTTGGAGTTTCGTGTATGGAGAGAAAAGCTTGCTCTCTAGATCTAGGGTTTCCTTTTCTTTTTTTTTATTTTGTAGTTTTTGTTTCATGAAATTGGAATGGGGTTGGCATGAAAAGTTGTTGGTAAACTAGAAATTGTTGCTAATAATAATTGTTGCTACCAATTCTTGCTAATAATTGTTGCTGATAATTGTATTTAGAGTACATTTAGTGTAGATTGTGCCCTAGTTATTTATGTATGCGGCTAATTATAATTTTTTTATCATTATAATTATTCTCAAGTAATTACTTTATTTCTTTATTTTTTTAAAGATGGAGGATAGGACTATCATGATGAGGTGGATAAATTTATTATAGTCGTAGTGAAGCATGCAAAGATGTTGCCAGGGGCTAATGGTTCAGTTATTTGTCCCTGCAAAGATTGCAAGAACCACATGGCATTTTATGATGAGGAGATCATCAGATCACATCTAATTAGGCGAGGATTTGTTTCGGACTACACGGTATGGACTCATCATGGTGAAGTAATGGATGTTGATGACTTCGGTGATTTTGAAGAAGACGATGCCGAAGCCGTACAATACATGTCCCAATGCTCAGCCGCACTTGAACCACAAATGCAAGGACACGAGTCAGCCAATGAGCAAGCACGTGGTGATGATGCCGGTGGTGTCGACAATAATGATGGTGATGTTGTTGGTGATGACAATAATGATGGTGGAGCACGTGAGGAGGATGCAGAAAAGTTTGACAGCTTAGAGGAAATGCTTTGGGCACTTGGACCAGAAATACTACAAAAGAAGAAGGGACTAGAAAATCTGGAGAGGGTGAAACCAGCATCGAAGGAGACTGTGTATGGTGTTGAGAAGGGCTGTCCAACACACTGGACACTGCTCCATTTTGTGCTTGAGCTACTCATCCTGAAGGCAAAGTATGGCTGGTCTAACTGCAGTTTCGATGATCTGTTGCGTCTTCTGTCATTGGTGCTGCCACTGCCAAATTTGGTTCCATCCAACACATACCATGCAAAGAAGGTTATAAGTCCATTGACAATGGGTGTTGAAAAGATCCATGCATGCCCCAACCATTGTATCCTTTTTCATGGTGAAACGTTCGGAGGTCTAGACAAATGTCCTCGGTGTGGGGCCAGTCGGTATAAGGACAATGACCTTTACAGTGGCGGAGAAGCCTCCATCAGGAACAAGAGGAGTAAGAAGGGTTCCAAAAAGGTGGCACAAGAATCTCAACCTCGAAAGGAAACCCCATTAGGCAATGATGCAAAGAAGAGAAAAATTCCTGCCTTGGAGATGTGGTACCTGTTGGTGACCGACTGCTTGAGGCGTATCTTCATGAACCCTAAGGAAGCAGTGCTCATGACATGGGGGGACGTTGAGCGTAAGGTCGATGACCATGTGATTGAACACTCGGCCAATGGTAGTCAGTGCAGGAGTTCAATAAGAATAGCCCGTTGTTCAGCTCGGACCCAAGGAATGTATGGTTCGCCTTCAGCACCGATGGAATGAATCCCTTCAATGAGAGGATGAGCGACCATAGCACGTGGCCAGTGATCTTGACCATGTACAACATCCCGACGTACTTGTGTCAAAAGAGAAAGTATATTTTTCTCACTGTTCTTGTTTCTGGCCCTACACAACCCGGCTTTGATATGGATGTGTTCCTTGAGCCTGTGATGCAAGAATTCAAGAGACTATGGAGGTCTGGGGAGCTGATGTATGATGCATTCTGAGAGGGGGCCTTCACATTAAAAGCAATAATATTTGTGACTATCAACGATCACCCCGCACTGTATGCCTTGTCTGGACAGTTCAAAGGCAAGACGAGATGCTTAGTCTGTCTGGATGATACTAAATGGGTGTACCTAGATGGATCCAAGAAGGTTGTTTACAACAGGAATCATCGCTTCTTAAAGGAAGGTCACAGGTATCACAGCAAACCATACTTAAAGTACTTTGGCAACATCCCAGAGGATGAGCACCAGCCTCCCAAGAGACGTCGTGATGGACAATATGTGTACCAAATGGTGAAAAACATATGCGTCATCTATGGAAAGAAAAAAATGGATGGAATGACTAGAGATAGAAGCACACCTCCTATCGAAGGCATACCTTTTAAGAAACAATCAATCTTCTTTCAGTATCTTGAATATTGGTCACAATTGGAGGTCCCCATGCATTGATGCTATGCACGTGTAGAAGAATGTCTTTGAGAGTCTCATCGCTACCTTGATGGACACAGGCAAGTCAAAGGATGGTCTCAAAGCACGTGGGGACATGGAGCAGCTAAAAGTGATGCCAGAGCTTCACCTGATAGCTGAGGAAAAAACCAGAAACATCACTCTGCCTGCGGCTAACTACAACCTAGACCTACCAAAGAGGAAAAGTTTATGCACTTCTGTGAAGGGGATCAAACTCCCAACTGGGTTTTCAGCAAACCTGAAGAAGCTAGTGTCGATGAAGGACTTTTCATTTCCACACTGAAAGGCTCATGATTGTCATATGATGCTGACGGTATTCCTACCAATCGCAATCAGGGCTATCAAGCCTCAGTTCTTGAAGATGGCTATCACCCGCATGTGCTACTTCTGGTCAAAGATCTCACAGAAGAAGATTAGCAAGAAAGAGCTGAGTGACCTACATGATTTCATGGTGGAGACCCAGACCCAACTAGAGATGTGTTTACCTCTCGCTTTCTTCGACACAATGGTACATCTCATGATTCACATGGTACATTAGATACAGGCATTGGGCCCTTGCTACTTGCATGAAATGTGGTCATACGAGCGTTTCATGTACCTAGAGGGCTCCATGATAGAAAGATACAGTAGCGAAGAAGTCATCGAGTGCTATCAAGAGTACCTAAAATTACAGAGAGGGATTGGTATCCCTGATTCTCACTACAAGGGTAGGCTGGCTAAGAAGGGCACAAATGGTAGAAAAATGTTCATTGACAGTGCATACACAGAAGTGAGTCGGGCGCACCACGCTGTCTTGCAGAGCACAAAACTGATGGAACCATACATTAATGAACACATGGATATCACTATGTCGGAGAGAAATGGTCGTACAGATGATTAGGTCATGAAACAGCACAAGCAACGCATAAATTCATGGTTGAAGGACCAGAACATACCGCTTGGAGACACCATAGAATCTATTACCATCAGTAAGTTGGTGGCGGGGCCATCGAGACAGGTGACATCTTGGAATGCTTATGAGATCAATGGGTACACATATTATACCCACACAAAGGATAGTAAATCTGTCAACCAAAAAAATGGTGTTCAAGTAGTGGATATTGACAAAGATGGGCGAAAGGCCGACTACTTTGGCATAATTGAAGAGATATGGGAACTTGACTATGGAAGTGAGGAACAAAATGTGGCCCTATTTCGATGTCGATGGATCAAGCAATATGAATTCAATGACATCGGATTGAGGGTTGTGGACCTCTAGAACATAGGCCCTATTTCAAATGCTTGCTTCACGTGTTACACAAGTTTTCTATATGATCGACCCACTCAGTATCATCCCCCCAAAGAAGAAACCTAAGAATGTGGTTATCCCGAGGAAACAACACATTTTCGGAGTTGATGGCATCGACGATGAAGAAGCCTACAATAAATGCAAACAGATGCCGCTATTCACAAACTTCATTAAGAAGATTGGTGTCGTCGAAAAAACCTACCCAAAGACGTATTGCCATGGGAACGGAAAGGTGTGAAGTGGAAAACTGTTACGGCGGAGGGGACTAATAATTAGTTTAAGTGTGTGTAATGTTCGTGAGACTACATTTATGTATGTGTGTGAGACTACATTTATGTATGTGTCTGAGACTTCATTTATGTATGTGAGACTACATTTATGTATGTGAGACTGCATTTATGTATGTATGTGAGACTACATTTCGATGTTGATGAGTGGACCAATCTTGGTATTCATGACTTTTCGAGTTGAGACCATCTAGGGTTCTGAAAACTGGGTTTGAGCCGTGAAAATTTCAAAATTCAAAATTTTAACCGTTCAAACTTTATCAAATGCAAAGTTTACCAAAATACCCTATGTAGATCTTGATGAGTTTAGCAAACATGGTATTCATGAATTTTCTATTTGAGATCATTTAGGGCTTTAAAAACTGCGGTCAATGTGTCATTTTTTCTAAATTCAAGATTTGACTTGGTCAAACTTGGTCAATTGAGCCTCCAAATGACCTCAAATGAGAAACTTTTGAATATCATGTTTGAATAACTCATCAAGTTATACATTTGATATATATGTCATTTCTGCATTTGATAAATTATTAACAAACACTAGTCATATTTTTAAAAATTCAAGATTTGATTTGGTCAAACCTGGTCAAATGAGGCACTAAATGACCTCAAATGAAAAATTTTGAATACCATGTTTGTATAACTCATCAAGATCTACATTTGTTACATGGGTCATTTTTGCATTTGAGAAGGTGTTAGTAAACACTAGTCACAAAATCTTGAATCTCACATAGACTTTATGAAACTATATGTGAGACTTGTGGATTTAGAACTACACTTTACGAGCGCTTTGTCAAATGCAAAAAAGTCCTATGTATCAAACGTAGATCTTGATGAGTGGACCAATCTTGGTATTCAAAATTTTTTCATTTGAGGTCATTTATTAGCTCAATTGACCAAGTTTGACCAAGTCAAATGTATTCATCATTAAATGTAGATCAAAAACTATGCTTTTATATATATAAATTATCATCAAAATACAGGGAATAATTTATTATTATTATATTAATATATTCTGAATTTTAAATACATGTAAAATCTATTTTTGAACAAGATATTTATGTTTATTATTCTAAAAAAATGAATTTAAATAAAAACACTGTAAGGGCGGCTGGATAACCAGCAGCCCTTACAGTGGTTCACCAATGTATAAATGGGGTGGCCACGCGCGTGGCCGAAAATCGGCTAAGTCCTAGACGCTCATTTTCCAAATCGACGCCGTCATGCTGCCGAAATTTCTGGTCGCCGCCGCCGCCACATTCTTGCCCCTCCGCTGCCTCGTACTCCCCCTCCCTCGCCCCTCCGCCGCCTCGTACTCCCCCTCCCTCGCCCCTCCGCTGCCTCATTCTCACCCCTCCCGCACCCCTCCCCCGCTGCCTCCTCCCCCTCCCTCCCTGAGCCCTACGCCGTCGGGCTGTCTAACTAGGGTTCCGCCGGTGTGCCCGGCCGTGCGCCCTGGTCCCCGCTCGATACCTCTTCCCCGACGGCCCTGGTGCCTGTGCGCTTTTCCTGGTGTTGGGGCCCGAGTGTCGAGCCGCTGCACCGCCATGGCTCGGCGGCTCGGCCACCGGCGCTCTCCACCGGCCCACAACCCTAGCCGCCACCGGGAGCTCTGTGCGTGGCCGTCGACTCGTGACCTCGTGGTCTCCGTTCCCCGGCTGGTGGGCAAGCTCACCGGTGCCTGAGCGTGCTCCCTTCCCAGTGAGCCGCCCGGCTGTGCACTTGTTCCCCGACCTTCCTCCTCCTGCAAAGATATCGCCCCTACCATCCTCTCCCTCTTTCTATGATTCAGAGCTACTGGATTTGGTTATAGCAGGGGAAGCAGTGGATGTGGCTGTGGATTTGGCACTATTGTTAACTCAACTCACAAAGCAGTTCAAAAACTTCCTTGTTTCTTCTGGAGGATATATCTATGTTTGATTGTTTCACTAAGTAGTGAGTGTAGAGTATATATCTGTCATTGATTTTTTTTCATCAAAATGGCTTCAATTGTTTGCTCCCATTTTTTTGTTGGGTGTTTGTAGAGAGGAGTCTTTTGTTCCTGGCCTAGATAGATCAGTTTAATTTTGGTGGAAAAAGGATAGCTTGGTCTTTGGTGGAAAAAATGGTGAACTCATAAGCTAGACAAAGGGATAGCTAGCGATGATGATCCTTCGTGTCTTATTGGTAACTTTAACATGAATCAGCATGTTAGAGTCGCTTAAATTGTCTGTCTTCATGTCTTAGTGGTTCTATTGCATCTAAGTTAATGCTAGTTGTAGTATTATTCTGACTGTCTAAAGTTGTTTATGGGGAAGACATACTTTATATCTTGTTAGTTACCTATGGTGAGCGATATCAGAGGATGTCAACATGCAAGATGACATTGATTATAACTGGATGTTGTCAAATCATTTACTCTTTATATAATTGATTGACCATTTTAAATTGCCTCCTATTTTACTCTTTATATAAGTTGCCTCCTATTTCTTATATTGGGTAATTATGGTACGCAGAACTTTTACTAAGATATGCTCCTCTGAGCATATGCCATGCTGCCTTTATTGGAATCTTTGATTTAGGTCTGAGTACACAAAATTGAAATGAATCTTTGATTTAGGTCTGAGTACACTAAATTGAAATGAGGATCTTTGTCTAACCTATCAGTTTGATCTATGATTGATATGTTCTTGTGTTTGGTTAATGCCATAATGAAAACCTATCTCTGCTCTAAAGAAACTAAAATTGACTTACTATAAGAGATTAGAATGAGGGCTAAAACATACATCTTGGAAACTGAGACCTGAATACATCCTGTCCCTTGAAATATACTTCCTGTCCTATAATGTAACCTGACACTGAGAACTAAGTTACTCTTGTGCTGGTCTGTTAATAGACCTGCAACCTGATCATTTCAAGTTTTTTATATCTGAGCCACTCTAGTATTTCTACTACTAGTCCTACTACTACTACTACTACTACTTCTGTACTCCTACTCTACTACTGTCTCTACTCTAGTATTTCTACTACTTTTAAACCTTTGCATATAATATAAGTGCTGAGGCAGTTATATATATGGTCATGCTGGTTACTCATATAGTCATATGCACTGCTCACTGCTCACTGCTCATGCTGGTTACTCATACTACTGCTGCTGGTTACTCATAT
>CM041636.1:20987732-21000122 GCA_023333625.1 Bothriochloa decipiens
CACTGCTCATGCTGGTTACTCATACTACTGCTGCTGGTTACTCATATGCACTGCTACTACTAAAGCACACTTTATTACTTGCATCTGTTAGAACAAATCTCGAAATGACACAAACAACAAGCAATGCAACCTGATCCAATGAACATGAAGAGCACCGTAGCCCTGGGGGGCAAGAAGAAATACAGGATCATCTTTCTCAAGAACAGTTCAATGAAGAGTTGGAGAACGATGTACCATTCCTCCTTACTCTAGAGGAGTCAGGCGAGGAGCAAGGGGGAAAAGTGGGAAGAGAAGGAGAGGTTGATGAAGGATCAGAATCTGGTGAGGATGATGACTCAACCTCGGGATATGAAAGTCTCGAGGATCCACACCCAAGGGAACCTAGACGGAAGCCAACAGAGGACGAGTTGGACAAGGACTTTGACCCAGACGAGGAGGTAGGGATATGAAAGTCCCTTAGTAAATCCTTAATTGTGCTAACGCTATGGCTATGTTACCTCTGCTAACACTTTGACCTGTTGTTTATACAGGTCCCTCGTAAACATCCGAAAAGACAACGTCAGCGTCTGGTACATTTCGCCGGACATGACGGAGTAGGGCAAAGGAATGTAGGCACAGAGACTACCATTGTGGCCTCTGCTCCACCACCTGAAGGCACGACCTTGGCCTCGACTAGCCAAACGAAGAGGAAACGAGGGATCAGAAAGCCACACCATTACCCAAATGAAAAAAAAAGTTTATGTGATTGACGAGGTCGTGGAAGATGTTAAGATCCTTGAGCTAGTCCTCTTCAGAGCGAAATTCCGCAATGCGATCAGGGCCCTCATTAGAGACAAGTGTAACCCATCAATCTCTAATTGGCATTCATATCCAAAGGAATTAAAGGATGATCTATGGGAAAACAAACTGATGGTCAATTTCGATTTCAAGAAGATTTCGGCAGAGAAGCTTGCAGTGGTAAAACGACGTGCTATAAGGTAGATGGGAGAATCCTTTCGACATTGGAGGAAAGAGCTCAATGAAGAATTCATCAAAAAAGGGTTAACTCCTTACCATACGTTTGGACACATAACTCCTGCTATGTGGGCGTTGCTCGTGGCCGAGAAGACTACGTCGGAAGCTTTGGCCTTAAGTGAAGAGAACCTCTTGAGGGCGAAGAAGAACATACACCAACCTCGTCTAGGCCCCGGTGGCTACGATAAATCAGAAGAGAAGTTTAGGAAGATGGAAGAACAACTTGTAGCTGCTGGGAATATAGCATTGAAGAAATTGAGGCCACGCCCCAAGCGTTGGGTCCTTGCAAGGAATACTGATGAATCAGGCAGCAGTATCAAATTTGCCAACACGGAGACCGAACAGGTAGTGTCAAGGATAATGAAATATTCTGAAGACATGGAGAAGGTCACATTCACTCCTTCTAGAGAGAGGGACGAGCTCACCCAAGCATTGGGAAACCCTGAGCACATAGGCCATGTCAGGGGTGTAGGGAAACTGATGACACGGGAGAAAGGATTCTTGGAGGATGCGCAGACCTACAAGAAACATGGCAAACATCGGGAGTCTGAGTTGGAGAGTCTAGTGAAGAGTATAGTTGCCAAGGAATTGCAAGAGCAAGGAGTGTCTACTGAGCAGCGGACACAACTGGAGCCGCCTGTAGAATTGGCTCTAATTGACAGCCCTCTGCATGTTCCCAGTAGCCAAGGTTCCAATGCAACCCCATCCCAGTCGATCGCATACGGGAGCCAACTCCCTGCACCCTTTTCATTCCCGTCGGCAGGGCAAACACGATGGTTGAGGAGGCAACGGGTGTGGCCGATCCTCCAGGCGGCATCTGGCATCATAAAAATGTCCCGCATGACTACAGTAATGTTGAGGTGCTCATCGTGAAGCCCGAGTACTTGACGCATAAGATAGAACACCCAACTAGTGAGGGGATATGTGAGCTTGGACTAGTCATGAAATAGTTCATCCTCTAGTACAAGAGGGACATTGTGTTGAATGTTACATCACCAGCTTCGAGTGATGTACATATGGAGAGAGTTGTTGAGGAAGGAGAGGTATATTCACCGTCTCATGAGGACCACATGCATTACTGTAGTCATGACATGGCACAACCTTCTCCAGCTCGTGCCGAGCAATGGCATGATGAGACATCGCTTGTGCCTCCTTCTCCAGCTCGTGGCAAGCCAGGGCATTGGGGCACGCCGCATGAGTCTCATAGTCCACATCCTCCTTCTCCAACTCGTGGGAAGCCAGGGCATGACGACACGCCGCATGAGCCTCTCAATCCACATCCTTCTACATCTGGTGCTGTGCCAGATCATGACGCTGCATGTGCCTCCCAAGCCACAATCTTCTCCAGCCCAAGGCCGTGATGAGATGCCACAGTCTTCTCAGCAAGCGCAACTGACAAATGAAGGTCATGAAGTAGAAGTTCCTGAATGTGAAGCTCGAAAAAAGATTCCCATCATGATAAGGCCCGTCATGATGAGGGATACAGGGTCGAAATCTTTTGTTGAAATGCCCTGCTCAAATATAGCCAAGTGGTATGCCCATGACCAGTTTAAGCCTGAGAACCAAGGTGACAACCAATTTGCTTATAGGTTGCCCCAAGACCCCACACAACACAAATCGGTAGAGGAATTTCCAGATGTTCAGGCAATCGAGTGGTCAAAGGATTGCCCGCGTGACTATGCAAGAGGCAAAAAATTCCTACCAAACCGAGTCATGGAGATAATGCCATATGGAATGAAAAGGTTCCATGATTGGTACTTCTTGCATGTTAGCCGTACAGAGCTAGATATGATACAAGCAGTAGTACCTGAAGGCACATTTGGAAGCCCAAAGGGGATGATTGCCTTTAGCTTCGATGACGTCCATGCATGCTTTCACCTCAGATCAATGGCAATGAATCTCATACGGACGTGGTGCCTGTAAGTCCTTGCCCTCTGATGTTATATGAATGTACTTGAGTTGGATTTTGCTGTAACTAACTCACGTCATGATTTGTAGAAAGCAGACACACCTTCTGAAATAAATGCCCAACATGAGAGTTAGGTATGTAGACCCTCAACCTATAGCACAAATAAAATTTAATTTCTCAAGTAAATGGAAACTTGACCACCCAAAGCTTGCTCGAAAGACAGTTGAGGAGAAAGAGGCGATCCGGGCAGAGATAATAAGGGCGAGTCCTATGGGGTTGCGGCTTACCTTGCCACATCTTTTAAGTATCTCCAACACAACGATAACATATGGATACCATACCACTTCAAGTAAGTTTGACTCTATACTTAAACATTGTTCGGTATAACTTTGTTCAACGCAAAGCAACTTATCCGTATGATTAAATTCATGCAGCAAGCACTGGATAGTCATATGTCTCGAGGTCAGTAGGAACATGGCATGGGTCTGTGATTCTGCAGATTTTGACCCTCACACATATAAAGACTTCCTGTCGATTCTCTACACGTATGCATATCAATAATCCTCATTACCATCTATGTTTCACTTTAATGTTAACTTTTCCATACTAACAAGTTGCATTTGCTATAATGATCCGAATAGGGCATTCAGACACTATGTCCTAGAAAAATGGGGAAGGCATGATCCAACAAAGGAGGAGAAGCACAAGTTGTGTATCAAAACTATGTGTTCGGTAAGTGCAACTTAGTTTGGCACTAAATTACATGGTTTTCACTCCTATTACTTAACATTTCCATATACAAATTGAAACATACACAGTTCCCCAAGCAAAGGATCGGGAGTCTATATTGTGGATATTACGTATGTGCTTTCATGAGTAACACAGGTGCCTATTGGAGACACATAGAGTTGGTAAGTTTAAATTTCTTAGGTCGTAGTATAAAAACATAGATTTGCAATCTCTTGTGTAAACTTATTATAAGAACATAGCTTTGCATTGTATAAACATAGTATAAAAACTTAGCTCTGCAATCTCTTGTATACACTAGACTTAAACTTAGCTTTTGTTTTGCAATACTAGACCTAAACTTATTCTCTTGTAGTGGGAAGAAGAGCAACACGTGACAAGGGATGTCTACAGGGATGATGAACTCATACGGCTTGTCGATGACCTATGCCGCTTCATAATGGACGAGATTGTGTCCTGCAAAGGGACATACAATGATTTAAGTCCGACTTGGGTAGGAACCCTATGCACAAAAACCTCCATAAGCTTGACAAGCTGCTTCTAGGCTGTTGATTACAATTTGATGGAATTATCGAACTTAACTTTTGGATGTAATGGACTTGCTAAGTTCAATAAACTTTTGGAACCTTAACTTTTGGATGGACTTGTGGATGTAATGGACTTTGTGGATTTGATGGATTTGGAACTTTTGAATTTGATGTTTGTGCTGTGATGTGATCAGATTTGATAATATATATGTTGTGCTATGAATTTGATTATATATATGTATATATATGCTGTGATGTGGTCAGATTTGATTATTGCAATTTTTTTGCTGAAAATTCACTACAGGGCGGTTCAATATTCAACCGCCCTTACAGCGCCTCCACTGTAAGGGCGGCTGGATAATGAGCCGCCCTTACAATGGGGGGCACTGTAAGGACGGCTGAATCTAAAACCGCCTTTACACTAGATTCCACTGTAAGACCGCATTAAAAAGAACGCCTCGCCTAACCGTCCTTATAGTGCCAAACGAGCCGCCCTTACAGTACAATTTTGTAGTAGTGCTGCATACCTCTTCTCCCTGTACAGAGCCTCTTCCCCACATTGCCAAACACCGAAATTGAATCAAAACAGTAGAGTTGGAGACCAACACGGCAACACGAAGGCGAGAAATTTCCCAAATCCGTATGTAAGAGGAAAAAATTGAGTTGAGGAGACTTAATCGAAACCAAGCCGGACAAATCCAAACATACATATTGCACAATCATCAGCCTGGCAGCGCGATCCACCACCGCCCAGCCGCCAAGACCCACCGTTCGAGCACAGATGATATGAGTTATCACGTCGCCGGGTCCAGCAACATCCGCTCTCACCCGGCTGCGCGAGACCCTCCACCGTGCCGCTCGAGCGCGGCTTGCGCGGGCTCCGTCATGCCGGCGGAATCCCTGGAACCTCGCGAGGCTCACCGGGGACGTACGCCCTCACTAGCCGCTGCTGGGAGGACGGCAGGCGTGATCCATCGCCGGAAGGGGTATCCCGAGCCTCTCGCTAGCCGCCGAGGACGCGCACTCACCAGCCAGCGCGAGACGACTGAGGGAGGAGCGCGAGCAGAGATATGAGCTCGCCCCTAGGGGCGCATCAATAGCGGCGGCGTGGATCTCTCGCGACTGCTCCTCTTGGCCTCTGTGGTGCGGTGCTCCTCCACGGCATGGACGTCGTCGAGCGGTACGGCGCATCGGTGGCTCATTTGCTGTGCGGTGTGATTCAGGCGTGCGGTGGTGGGCTGTGGGGTGTGTGTGGCCGCGTGGGAGGAAATAAAATATGGAGAGATAAAAGGTACAAAGGAAAAAAGCAAAAAAGCAAAAAAAAAGACCATTCAAACTCTTTTTTTTTCGTTGGGTACAAAAACAAAGAAAATTGCTAAATAATTTCATGCACTTTCAATAACATGAATTATCAGTGTCCTATACACTTGTATTTCTTATTATGATTAAGATACGCATTAATAATTTCCATTGAAAATATTTTATATAGTATTATATCCTCTCATCAGCGGAGCCCAAGTTCGTATGGTTTGCTTTTCATATTTTGAAGCGTTTGTCTCAAATAGATTAATACTTTATGGAACATATTGTTGGTCTTGATATTTAATGAAATATAAAGGTTGGTCGGTTAAAATGATAGCTAGATGACCATGCAAAAATACGTCATGTTATGGCATATGGGTATATTTGCTATTGGCATGAGTACGAGGCAATAAATTGTATGTCACGGTGCAACACACAGATATCATAGTTCTATGTATGGTCACCTTTATGATTGACATAAGTAACAAATAAGAAATTATGCATCCCAGTGCAACGCATGGGCATGTTTTGCTAGTGACAATAAGGAGGTACAAAATTTGCACAAAATCTTTCCGCCAACTAAGAGATTGTATTTGGATATTTTCTTGTCATGGATATTTTCTTTTTTAGGACTCGGACCTAAAAACGAGAAAATAGTTGTGCCTCTTAGTCCGAGTCCTTTTTCTTGTCATGGATATTTTCTTTTTTGAGTTGTATTTGGTCGTGGAGAAATCCTATATGAATTCATGGCCTGTCTCCCATTCCCTTGTTCTCAGCACATTTGGTCTGTTTTTTGTCCTACACCTCCTCCGTCCGTAAGTCTGCTTCCGCCGTTGGGCGTAGACGTCCTGTATTCGGTTCTTTTCTCTTTGGCTCCTCCATCCTCTTGCGCAATATTTTACATCCAACTAAGAGACTAAGAGATTGACTTGGTTACGGTGTAAACTTTCGTGTTTCTATGTCCAAGTCCTTTTTTATTTCTCATTTTTATCTCGAGTCCTTTTTCTTGTCATGGATATTTTCATATTTCTCAATTCCTTCACTCTTTAATAGTATAGATAGATAGATAGACTCATTACAGAATTAGCATTCATGAATGAAACTACTAGTCCTAAACTAATTATATTGCTCTGCACAAAGTAGAAGAGAACATCAGTAGGTGGCTTAAGTATTTCAATAGCCTCTCCAAAGTGCTTTAGCACAGCAAACTGCAAAAAGATTTATATCATAATGTTTTCTGGAAAATATAGGCAATATCAATAAAAATAGTAACCTCTACTAGACTCTGTAGTGACCCATGGAAACATCATCTTTCTTTATGCAGTTTCAAAAAAGTGCAGATTATATTGTTACAAAAGCAATACAGTGGTTCGATTAGAGAAACAGCTGTTAACTCTGCTATCCGAAGCGTGGAGCAGCCCGGACAAGGCGCACACGGCCAATGTGCCTGCCAAGTTAGAGCACGCACGGTGAGGAAGGCAGGGGCCGGCAGACTACCGGAGAAGAGGCGCCGACGACGGATTCTAGGTTGAGTGGCGAGCTGCGGGGAGATTTGGTTAGTGTTTTCTGGAAGGATAGCGGCTGATGGGATCCATATTTATATGTAGTGTAATTTATTATCGACCATGTGATCGAGATTGAACGGTGACGATACTGTGGGCTTAGCATGCATGCCATTATTGTTGCTTGGGCAGTTGGGCTGTTGGCTCGCATAGGAATGGGTTGAATTGAAATGAATACCTAGAGTTTTATTAGTATATCACCCGTGCTAATGTTATAGTAACAAGAATATAAAACAATAGGGGAGTTCGTGCGATGGCGGCGAAGCCCGTGCACCACCCCTACGTTGTGCTGAGCACGAACAATGGCTGCAGATACTGATGGATAAAATCAAATAATGGCTTCCTCGGCTTTTTCGCGATAAAGTGTGGAATATTTGACACAATGCCTTTGATTCTTCTCTGATCATTTATTAGTGGATTCTTTATTACTGTGCAGAACAATCCAAGTATACTAAATGAATCGCAACCGCAAGAGACAGTGACCGAAAAAATATTAGAATGATTCAGAAGTCCTGTAGATAGTGCTGGTAATATGCCCTAGAGGTAATCATAAAGATGATATTGCGATTGTATCCATGATATATATTATGTGTTCATTGAATATCCATTAAAGATAACTTGTATCGATTAGAAATTATGTGAATTGTGTGTGAAACTCTTTACTTGTATGGTTATTCTAAAGTTGTCCCTAATCAGAATTCGTGTGAGGACACACATGAATATTAGATAAACACATATATTAGTTGATAACTATGTTTTACAAGTCATAGACATAGAGATGTCGAACTAATAATGTGAACATATGTATAACATGGGGCCGGAGTGACCCGACGTGAGATATTCTTATTATCTCTTTAGACATCATGCCATAGACATGAGATTATCGTACGTACTCAAGATGTGAAATGACCAACTTAGAGACTGTTATATGCTACTCCGTAACTAGGTAGTTATACGCTACTCCGTAACTAGGTAGTTATAAAGGTGGTCCCCGGGTTTGTCAAGAAACATGATATGAGACATAGATAGTCAAGATAGAATTTGCCCCTCTTTATATGATAGAGATATCACTAGATCATCTAATTATTGGATCATCAAATGCATGGCCATGCTTGGGTTAACTGCTAACCTATGAGTTGGACCAAATATCATAAGGCAAGGGAATAACATGTATGTGGTTTGTTATGGTTCGTCTGATATGATATTTGCATATACATAGGAGTTGCCACGTCTTGCTAGAGACCGCTGTCAACTAGCATTCGAGTAGGTGTAACCTGGCCATGTCTATGTGTGTATGAACTTATAGGGTCACATGCTTAAGAGACTGGAAGCCTAATTCGGGTTGGACCTGAATTAGACAAGGCTTAGGACTTCCAATGGGCCTTCAACTCTAGAGCACATTAGGAATGCCTATATAAAGAAGAGGTGGGAGCGCAGTTAGACAGATCCATACCTTTTGGCAACCGTCGCCGGCCCTACGCTCGCGCCTTTGTCCTTGCGGACCTAGAAGTCTGGAGGCGCAACACTTTCTCTCCGGATGTGTAGGACACCTCGGAGGTGCTGCATCTGGAGCACAAGGACGAATAGCATGAGAGGGAATGACGATGAAATTTTTGTTTTCTAACTAGCGTAGCATCCTCATAACCCTTCATATAGAACTAAAAATAGTGCGCATCAAATAAAAGATGAATGGATAGAAGGGTAACCATTCCTGAATTCTGAATATTTCTGCAACCATCTAGAACAAATCTCGATGCCTGAAAGCCAAATCCACCATACCTTCCATGTAGGAAACTCCAAAGGTTGTACATCCCAACAGAACGGGATGCCCAGGTCCTCCGTGCTCCGGTGCTAGTCGATGGCGATGGGGCCTTGGTTGACACGTTGGCCATTTGCATCCAGCGCCTAGCCTCTTCGAGTGGCCGCAGCGCAGCCCACCATGCGCGGGCATGCTAGGCCGGCCATCGTAAGCCTGCGATGTAGGAGGCGCATGCGGCCGCGAGGGGACGAGCTCCAGCGAGAGGCCATCCCAGACTCTCCTCACCGTGAGCCCGAGCCGGCAGCCGGCAATGGCCTGCCCTCACCTTGCCGCGGCAGCAGCAGGAATTGCAGAAAGTGTCGATGATGATTCAAGACAATGTTGTGCACATGGGATTCAATCTTTGGTGGCCTAGGGCATGCCGGGATTAGAGCGTGCGGGTGCGGGGCTTTGGTTGGGCACCTAGGAGGACCATGCGTTCAATCCTGGCCTTTGATTTTGAGTGAGTAAGGAGAAAGAATATTGAATGAATATAAGCAATCTATTTCTAATTTGTTATTTTTTTTGTGTACTCTTTTCTGGGTACAGTTGAGGGGCTCCTTAGTGGGTGATGTTTTTTTGGTGTGGATGTAGGAAAGAAAATATTGGTACATTAGTACGATAGATTTACATACATTTAGTTCATTTTAACATGTCTAATTCAAATGTTATGTAATTACAATTAATCAACATACAGTGTAATAAATGAAAAGATTTGGAAAAATAGAATTACATAATACTCATAGACAAACATATCGAATCAAGCATTTTCGAAGTCATTTGCTATTTTGTGATGTTTATATATTTTTCCGTGCACATGGCAGGCAATTAGTAAGTCAGTATGTATTGACACACCAACATATTTGGGTCCATAAGCATTGCATAAAAGTTTCATGCAATTTTAATAAATTGGGCTTATAAATCCTTCACAAATAGATGTATCCAGTGTGAACAATGTGTAGTACGGATTTGTTAAAATCATTTGAAACTTTTATGCAATGATTGTACACCAAACTAATGTTGTCATGCAAGGTTTTAGATTTTTCTAATAAATTTTAGATATTATTATATTTATTTTATGGTAATTCAAAGTATAATTATATTAATAGATAAATTTGGTTAGCAAATCCTTAATTTACACAACAACATATTTTTGGATACACGAGCACTACATAAAAATTTGGGGAAACTTTAATAAAGTGGGACTATACATACATCACAATTGATACATGTCTCGCTTAGTCACACAACCATGTGTGACATATATCTACTTGTGAACAATATGCAATACGGCTTCCTTAAAGTTATTTGAATTTTTTAGGGGACTATTTTACTCCAAAACCAAGCGCTCATGCATGTTTGTATATTTTCCTGACCAAGTCCAGATATTACTACATTTGTTTTATGGCAATCCGATGAATAATTGTAATATTTAGTACATTTGGCCATATAATTTAGTCTGATAGTTTTAATAGTATCTTTAGATATTACCACTCCATAAAAATTTCAGTCAATTCTCATAAAGTGAGACTATACATCGTTCATAGCTAGATGCACCTCTCACTTAGCCATAAAACTATGTGTGAGATATATCTATTTGTGAACAACGTGTACTACCGCTTTCTGAAAATGGTTTGAAATTTTTATGGAATTATTTTACACCAAAATCATGCTGTCATGCAAGTTTGCAGATTTTCCTGACCAAGTTTAGATATTACAAAAATTTAATTTCAATATATGAGAACATGAAACTTAAATTTAGGACCATAATGAATTTAAGTGAAAATGTTGACAATAAGAAAGTTTTTGAACTCAGCATAATCTTCAATTTTACTCTAAGTCATATCCTCATACGAGTGCATTTGGATAATTCAAAATTTAAATTTCAAATTATAAGAATGTAAAATAAAATTTTAAGTCATGTCCCCGTACATGTGTTTGCCTCATCAAGACCTAAAACTTTCGTTTTAGTCATTTCTCGATGCATGTTTTTGTCGGTACGAGTTCATTTGAACAACTTACAAAAAACTGGCTACAATTCAATTTATAGTGTCTGGGCCACCTCAGACAATACATTCATCCTTTTAGCTCAGTGGCTGAGTTGTTTATTCACAGGTTCGAATTCCTTATATATGCCACACCATGTTTGATAATTCGTGTCTTCTAATTCTAAAAATTTGAACGGGCCCAAGGGAGGGAGTCAGGCCAACCGGGCTAAAGATGGGAAAGGAGGCGGCTGGGCCACTTTGGCGAGAAGGGCTAGGGTAGGGGAAACGAGCTGGGCCAAAGGTGGTCGACGGGGCGGAAGGGAAGGACGTTAGGCGGGCCACACAGTGGGCGAGCTGGGCATGCATAAACATAACTTGAGAGGAGGGTGGTTTTTTTTAAGTAGACACGAGGGTGGTTTAGGCACAAAAGAAAGAGGTATAATAAGATCTTTTAATTCCTGCACAAGGCTTCGAGACAGGCATATATTGTTTTAATTTCATTAATTTTTTGCTTCTTTTCTCTTCAATTAAAAACAGCACATATGTTTCGTTAGGTTTTTGGCGCATGTACTCGAGAGTGCAAGTCAATTCGCTTCCAACGAGGATATGGATGAGAGCCACCCTATAGCTCTTCTTTGTTATATAACAGTGACTACTTAACGTAATCTACGTGCCAAGAAATCTTAATCCATTTAGATCTTTCTGATCCTAAGTAATCTAAAAAATTCTTAATTCGATTTTCATCCAGCTCGTTTTTTTTTTTGTTTTTTGCATCGGATGTAATTTGATTTTTTATATAGAATTTTGCAGTCCGTGTCGTTTAGCAGGTGTGGGTGCGCGTGAAGGGAAAGAGTACGGTGCGCTACACTACAGTGTCTGGATATATAAATTTTTTATGTCGATAATGGAGCGAGGTTTTTTTTTTTTGATTAGTAGTGGAGCGAGGTTGCCCCCACTGACATTTCAATACAAAACAAAAGGACGGATAAACTAATTAAATAAATAGTTAAATGAGAAGGGTAAAAAGAACGTGATATTACAAAAGAGCTTGTAGTAGCCACAGCCAAAAAAGCATCTAGTAGCCACGACCACAGTAATTCTCTTGGTTTCACATAATACTTCCTCCATCAAATTGTAAGCTGTTCAACTTTTTAGACACAAAATTTAACTAATCGTCTTATTTAAATATTTATGTAAAAATACTATTTTTTTTATGGTGGCTTGCTTTATTAATTAAATCACTTCAATAATGTCTTAAGTTTAACTATATTTATATAAAATTTTTTAAATAAGATGATCGATCAAACATAGGATTAAAAAGTCAAATGACATACAATTTGGGATGATGAAGTACTTTTATATAAAGAATAAAATCTGCCTTCATCAACACATGTTATCGTTGTGATTGGCCTTGCTAAAAGGGGACGCGCTTCGAGGCCCTCACCTGGCTGTAACAACCCTAGAAATCCAGATACTAAAAATACGGGCTTTCAAAAATTTTTCTAAAATTTACCAGTGTATGGTGGATGTCATGTAGGAAACT
>CM041636.1:21015122-21026386 GCA_023333625.1 Bothriochloa decipiens
CCATTCTGTGTATTTTCCCTTCGTGGAAAATTGAGGATGTTTCACTGGCCATTACGAAGCCATCGATGGGGTGGTTGTACTGTGAGGTGAACGCATAGGGCGACACGAGACGGCGGTGCCACGAGTATATAGGATGGAATTGCCGGATAGATGGAATCATTTATGAGACATATCGGAAACTAATATTTGAATTTGTTAATAAGTGAGGTCTCTTTGGATAGTTTTTTGTCTGTTGAAATGCATTTTTCAATCATTTTTATTCGACAGGGACTAAATTATAAACTTAATGACTGGGATGTCGATGAAGAACAGAAAAAGAAATTGTTGTACTGACAATAAAATTGGCACATCGGCAGACAATTTTTTCCAATTATGTATTGGTTTGGCATATCGGTCCTGACAACTTTACATGTTTATTGAGCTTATATCCTAGCAGACTGGAAACCGTGAGCACGAGGAGGAATATGCCACTGTATCGCAGCAGTGTGGGTGTTTGTGATGGGAGGAAAGAGTACGGGGCACTACGTTACATTAGTGTATGCTTGAAGCTAGAGCATTTGACACTATACATTTGAATATATAAATTTTTATATGAAATACTAGGGGGAGGTTGCTACGGCTGTTCAATACAAAACAAAAGGACAAGATAATAAAATAATTAGATAAATTGTTAAAATTAAAGACGGGAAAAAAGAACGTGAGATTACAAGAGAGCTTCTAGCCACAGCCACTGTAATTCTCTTGGTTACACAGATTTCTTTTAGACACAGAATATAATCCGCATTAATCAACATAAATTAAAATCAGGCCACTTAAATCACAATATACTTGAACCTAGATTTGTCCAGGCTCAATTTTATCAAACATCAAAGTTTCACTAATGAACGTAACACAACGTCCTCTTGTGTTCGAGAAGCATCTTGGAGCACACTAATTTTACTTGCCATTGTGCGTGGACTTTGCTATAAGGGGACGCGCTTCGAGCCCGCCACCTGGCCTCTCCTCCACTACGAATGGAATATGCGTCCCGAAGACCTTGTCCCACGTCACAAAGAATGGCTGCGAAAAATTGAATCGGTTGCCACGCAGCTGGTGATGCACATCGTGGTACGCCGTGTTATTCCAGAAACAGAGGTGAAACAGGTTCCCCGGCAGCCACAGACCGCAGTGGTCATCAATAGCCTTGATAGTCCAGAGCGAGTAGAAAAAGATGGATGCACGTGGTGACATGCCTGAGACAACAAAGGCCAGCGCCCCGCCGAGCGTGTCCATTATGAAGCCGTCGATGGGGTGGTTGTACTGTGAGGCGAACGCGTAGGGCGCCACGAGACGGTGGTGCCACGAGTGGATATGCCGGTACAGGAACCTGTTCTGGTGCATGTACCTGTGCCAAGCGTATTGCCATGCATCCAGCACAATCATGGCCACCGCGAACTGCCGTGCCACCGTCAGGAACGAGTATGATGATGATGCTTGTGCTTCTTTATCAGATGCAACAATTGAGCTGCTATCTGTATCTCCCGTGAGCTGCATTGTGGTATACATAAAGACATTAGAATCCAGAACCTAGTATCCACAGTTATGTGCATGTAGGAAGGAGCAAGGAGTGGTTGAACATACGTACCATGAACATGACCGCAGCCACTCCTGCTTGCACTAGCTGCTGTAGGAGGACGCACGTAACTACTTCCCGCTTGGACACCAGGTTTTTGGAATCCTCTTCCTTCCTGGGATGCAGCCTGTACTTGTCCATGGACTGGCCGAGCGCCATGTACATGCCCGAGTACACCCAGTACACCATGATGGGCACGAAAATGGCCAATGCTTCATCGGAGAAGAAATCCATGGATGCGATCAATCTTGTTGCTACAAGGATGAATCTTAATTGTCAGCTAGCTAAACAGCTTTTGCATCTACTGCTGCATGCTTGGTGGCAACAAACACCCGGGGCTTGTTTAAATACACAGCTCTCTCTGAGAGTATTCTGTTTCAAAATTTGTATTTAGCAGCTAATTAATCAACTTTGAACAAGCACACGATTGATTGATCTACAATATAGTACGCATTTAGTTTCAGTCTGACGCAAGATGGACCATGTATGTGTATAGTTAAATAGTGACAAGTGGTGCGCACTCACACACATAATTTGACAAATTTCCAAGCTTGCTATACTTTGCAATGAAATATATTTTCTGGCTAGCATTTGGGGAACGAGTCCAGTTTGCAACGCTGCATCAAGATTCGATCTGCAACATTTGTAGTTTCAGTGTGACGCAAGATGGACCATGCATATGTACAGTAAATTAGTGACAAGTGACGCACACTCACACACATAATTTAACAAATTTCTAAGCTTCGATCTATAGTGCACATGCTCTAGTTTTCTTTTCCCTGAAAGGTGCATGCTCCCTAGTGAATTTTGTGCCATTAAGGACCCTTTGGGATCCGTTCATTCTGTATGAATTGAAATATATTTATAGATTAGGATATTTGGCTTGGAATTTGAGAATCCATGACTTTTCGAAGTCGTTCATAAGTAGCCTGTCTGAAATTCATAGGGTACGGTGGAGAAATGGATTCCATATATGGATTAACATGCAATATTTGTAACTTAAATAAAGTTATCGAAATTATTTAGTCTATCAGAAATATGTGCCTAAGCAAAAATTTATTAAAATGAATTCGGTTCCAAGGATCCAAATGGGGCCTCATGGATTTCTGCTAAGTATGACTTCTCTAATTTTGATCAATTTTATGTTATGTTGTATCCAGTAAATTATGTGGTGTTTGTGATATTTTTGTGTGTTTTTATAAACCTGATCACAAATGGAAGTTTGACTTAGGTAAAAACTAAAATGACTTACAATTTGCAACTGAGAGAAAAGAGGTTACTATGCAATAGTAATATCCACCTTTTAAATCTTATTATGTTTGGTCGAGAAATACTTTGCAATGAAATATATCTTCACTTGCAATCTGAATATATATAATTAGACATTTTAGTCCTTTTGTGCTTAGTTAGAAACAAATATTAGTTTATATATATTCAAGGGACTCAAATTTGCAGAACTTTTTAACTTTGAATCCTAGTATATTTTAATTGAATGCATAAATATCATACATATGTCAAGGTTATGTTAAATAGTGTTAGAAAAATCCTTGTGCCTCAAATCAGCGGCGATTTACCTCACCATGCAAGCATGTCTCGCTAGGATTTGGGGAACGAGTCCAGGTTGCATCGCTGCATCAAGGTATAAAATATTCAAATGTGGTTTAATATTCCATTTCTTCCTTGGCGTGGCCCGATCCCGGCCGATGACTTTGTGAGTCTTATTATCATACTGTATGTTACCTGGCCGTGTGGGACCCCCCCGGAGCCGAGCTCGGTCAAGTCATGATATAGAATATTGAAGCCCGGAATACTACTGCGGTCACCGTGACCGTTCAGTCAACAACCCAGAAGTTTTAGAAACTAAGAGCCACAATAAGAACTCCCTGTTTTTGTTGACACAGTCATTCGTGATCCGAATAGGCAACGTAAATGGAAAGAACTAGCACAAGTTTGAGCAGCAAATGTTTTTTTCCCTCTCCATCATCGGACTACGAATGGGGATCGAGTAGAAGAGATTCTTTTTTATGAACACATACAACCACCGATTTGTTTGCCTCTTGAGTTCCAATTATAATTAAGAAACAACTAAAAAGGTAAAACGGAAAGCAAAGATTAAGATTTCACAGGAATTTGGAGTAGGGGCATGCCTCCAGCAGGTTGAATTGAAGGGAACAGCAGAGGAATTAATTAGACAATTGTATAATAATAATGGGATCTAATCTAGTGTACTCATACACTACTGTACTTTATATATCGGCGGTCGTCGGACTGAGTCCGTGAGTCGGCAGGATGCGCGAGCGTGACTTCAATATTCTCTCCTGATTTGACTGAGCTAGGCTATGGGCTGCGATGTACCAGGTCAGCTCCTAAATTCGTTGGGTACCCCACACGTACAGTTTCTCAACGGGTCATCGGATCTGGCGACCCCAGCGATATACGCTAGATTTGCCCCGGTCACTGCTGTCACTACTGTACAAATAAACTTCTGTAGCGTTGCCCAAAGACACTCCGTGACGGATATTTTTTTGCCTGCTGTGGTAAATCACAAGATTTATCAAAACGGGTATTTTTTATTTATCGTAGCGGGCATATTTGTCCGCTGCGGTAAATCGATTAACCGCAGCGGGCAACGTTAAAGGCCCATCGTAGAAAAGGGCGAGGCCCAAATGGTCCAGTGCCAGCTCAATACCCATCAGCATATATATACACGAGGACTTAGATTTTCATCAGACATTTTACCCTCTCATCCCCCACTCAGCAGACCGAGAGCGGCGGCCGCCTCCCTCTGCGCGACGAACTGCGAGACGCGCCCTCTTACTCTGAGGCCGGCGCCCTCTTCCTCTGTCCGCCACTCCTCGCTCCCTCTTCCTCGTGAGTCTGCCAGTCCTCACTCCCTCTCCCTCTTCCTCTAAGGCCGGTGAGTGGGTGGCTGCCCCTCTTCCCTCCCTCTCCCTCCGAGGTCCGGCTACGGTTGGGTCGCCGAGGTTCGAGGTGGGTGGGCGACGCAGATCTGGTGGAGGCGAGGGCTCCGGTTGGGGCGCCGCCGCCTCCTCTCCTCCCTTCCTCGTCAGCGGATTGCGGCACAGATTCACGGCGACGGCGGCAGATCCGGTGGTGGATCGACGCAACGGTGGAGGTATGTCCCTCATCCTCTCTCTTCGTCATGAATCCACTCCTCTCCCTCACACCTCACCCCTCTCATCGCAGATCCGGGTCGCGGAGTCAGGAGGAGCGGGGCCACGGCGGCGGGCCGTGCTCACGGCGACAGCAGGCGGTGGAGGCGCACAGATCGAGGACGCGGCGATGCACGGAGCGAGGAGGGTCGGTCGTTCCAGCGCTCGTCGATCCATTCTAGCGCACGGAGGGCTGGGCGATGGCAGGACAGCGACGCGCGGATCAAGCCGGCGACGCTAGGGTTTCGTTATGAGAAACAGGCTCGCCTGTGGGCTCGAAACGGGCTCGCCAGCGGGCTACTGGGATTTTTTGTTTTTTTTGAAATTTTTTTCCGTAGCGGGCATCCTTATGTGCCCGCTGCGGTAAATCAATTAACCGCAGCAAGCACTAACCACAGCGGGCATTGGCTTCCGCTGCGGTGGAGTCTCGATTTTCTGTGACCTTTTATTCGTGCCGTTCACGTTTGCCGGCTGCGAGAAATCCACCCGCTGCGGTTAAGATTTGTGTACTAGTGTGTAACAAGGTTCTCTGCGGAGTGCCGGGCCTTTGCCTTTCGGTAAAGACATTCATGAGTGTAGCAGTCGGCAAAAAGCGTTAGGTAAATTTTTTCATGGCAAAGGCCTCTTTGCCAAGAGCCATTTCTCGCGCACTCGTCAAAGGCTTATCCGAGTGCCGTCTTAGCACTCGGTAAATAAAGCAGATGTCATGGCGCCAGCACCGTTCAGGGCGTCTGTGCCGAGTGCCGCTTAGGAGGCGCTCGGCAAAAAAAAATTACATTATTTTTCAAAAATCTTTACCGAGTGTCGTAGGAAGGGCCACTCGGCAAAGATTTTTTTATTTTTTCTCAAAACACTTTGCCGAGTACCGCCAGTAGAGGCACTCTGCAAAAGTTTTTAATTTCTTTTACAAAAATTCTTTGGCGAGTGCCTTGGCCATGTCACTTGACAAAGAATTATTTTTTAAAAATCTTTGCCGAGTACCTTGATCAAGGAACTCGGCAAAGCTTCGAAATCTGATGCCTAGATTCCCAGCTTTGCCGAATGCCTTGGCTAAGGCACTCGGCAAAGAGGCTAAAATTGATATTTTTTTGTTTTTTACATTCCATCCAAACAAGCAATATGTATAGATATCAGCCATCACAGATATATTATAAACATCAATTACATATAAAAAATGAACCATTTTTTCACAATATATTACAACCCACAATATATAAGTTCATCACAAGTCCATTACATGTTCGTCATCACAAGTTTATTATTACAAGTCCATCACAGTGAATGACAAAGGTGAGCCACCACCAAGCTAGCCATTGAGATGTAGGTGAAGCAAAGGTGGGATCAGTCGGTGAGGCACTAGCGGGATTATTCGTTACCGCTGACGGAGGCTGCATAAAATATTGGGTTAGACAGGATGACTTGGGTAGCTGATCTAGGAATTTCTGAAGAAATTTGTGTTACGGTCATCCAAATGCAAACAATTTGTATGTGCTCGCTGTCTCCAATATAAATCAATTTGTTCCTCACCGCCTCCTTATTCGCCGAGAAATCACTAATAGGCTCCCTTCTCCACTTCTCTAACTCCTTTTCTTTTTTTGTCTTTTTGCGAATACTCGCCGTGTAGATTGGGAGGTCAGTGAATATTAACACAACTGTTTCACCAAAACTTCTCTCGTCCGATTGCTCTGCTTCAGACGGTGCCATCGTCGCCGCGTATTTTCCGCCAGCCAATCCTAGTCTGAGCCTAAAATTTCTACAGGCAAGTCCTGCACAACCATGCAAATTCTAGACATTCAGTTAAAAGTGGCCTCCCTCAAGGAGTGATTAACTAATTGCCCCCTGAGATGGTGTTTCTACATCCGCCCCTGCATTTGTTAGTGTCGCCAGCTAACCAGAGTTCATAGAATTGCCACAGAGCTCTAGCTCGAAGCCACTGACAACACGGTAAACACTGGGAGCTCTTGTGCCGTCTATTATTCATCTCCTCTTCCGGTTTTCATAGTGTTCCCCACTTTCTCCCTCTGCCTTTATTGTTTTGAACCGTGCCTCTTAGGGACATTTCTATATGTTGTGGCACCGCGCTAAGAATTTGCCTTAATCCCCACTGTCATCCTATGCCCTCGAATCGCTCCACCGTGGGCCATATGGCCGTTTTCGTGCACACCGGCAAGGTCTCGCCGTGGGCCATGGCCAACAACAAGGCCAGACAACGTTCCGACAGGTGTACTTTCTTTGTCACGTTCCCGATTTAATATGGGGCATCCATCTCAGGTCCAATGCTCTAGACACATCGTTACCCTTCGTATGGTAATCTTGTTAATGAGACCCCGGGCTTATTCTTATTCGAGTCTGCGGCCCTCGACAAATTCAAATTCCTGATTTTGAATTATTTTAAATTAAGTTTAGTTCGATTTATTTAAAAAATTGCCATTTGAGCTGAGTTGTGTCACTACTACGAAGTCTACATGTTTATGTCACTATTAATGCTGATTTCATTTATTAAAAATCATGGCTAGATTGAATTTCTTATACCACTAAAGTATATCTCGTTTAATTCTTAACATTAATGTTTTATATCCAATTTTTGTGATCGTGTCTTTATTTTCATAGTGAGACATAGATTCATTTTTATAAACCTTTCATCTTTTTTTTCATACTATTGGTTTACTGGTCTAATCATAGCCTAGTGTGCTCTACATGATTGTCTTTGGATGTGTGTTGTTGTGTCACACCCCAAAATTTCTATTTTGGGATGTGAACCGAAAACACTAAATAAACTAAAGAATTTATAAATTTCTTTAAAATTAGCTAAGATTTTATTCTTTTGTTATCATTATAAAATGATGAAAAGTGTGGCTTTATAAAACTTTTATGAAGCTAATAAATATGGGTTTGTGCTTGCTACCTTGCTTTGTTTGCTGGTGTTTGAAAAAGAATTTCTAAAACCCGAACCAGACACGACTAGGTTCTTTTCCAGTTTGAAAAATAAGGCTTCGAAAGCCAAGTTTGTCTCAAGAAGGTTTTGAGAAAATGTTTTTAGAAAAATCCTTTCTTATGCTTAGATAGAGAGAGAGAAAGAGAGGGAGAGATCTTTTCTTTTTCCTCTATAGTGTTGGCCATCACTCCAGCTAGGCACCATCCTCTACCTCATCCTCTACCTAGCCCTACTGGGCCTAGTTCAGTCTCTAGACAACCCTGGTTTGCCCCAGCCGGCCATGGCCACCTCGGTCAGGCCAGCAGCAGTACAGTCTAGCAACCCGTTGTCACCCTCTAAGATATCCTAGATTGCTTTGGCCAGCTCCTACCTAGCTTGGGCCACCCCTGGCCTCACCTAGCCTTATCTGGCCAGCCACAGCCACCTCTGGCCAATTCTGGCCGGTTCCAAACAGCCATGGCCGACCATGGCAGTCAAAGGCTAGCCAGCTCTGGCCACCAGCGGCCACAGGCCAGCCAGGCCACCACAACCGTGAGCCAGGCCACCGCGCCAGCAGCCAGGCCGCGAGGCCGCGGCTGCGCAGCATGGCCACAAGCGGCCTAGCGCGCGCGCCTGCCTTCGTGGCCCGAGCGGCCCAGCAAGTCGCTGCAGCTCCGCCCGCGCCCGGTCGCCGACAGGTGGGCCCCACTCCCTGGCCCAGCGCATCAGCGTCCTCCTCCGCCCCGTATCGCGCGGACATGCGCCGCCGCCGCACGATTCAACCCCGAGCGCGCGACCCAATGTTCGCCGTCAGCCTATAAAGGGCTTTGCCCTGTGCCCCGCGCCCCTTTGGAAACCCTAGCAGAGCCGCCGCCATCTCGGTTTCACGAGCCCGTGAAACCCTAGCAGCCTTAGCCGCCGTGCTCGAGCTTATGAGCGCTGCTGCCGTCGATCTTCGCGGTCGGCGTGTCCCCGTCGACGAAAGCACTGCCACGAGTGTCGCAGTAAGGTGAGCCACCTGCCGGTACCATCCCCGTCCTCTCTCCCATTTCGTGCTCGCCGTGTGACCTCGCCAAAGTCGCGCCGTCGCCGTCGTCTGCCGCCGCCACATCGTCCCGCGCCCCAGCCGCTATCTGCCGCTCTCGTGACGTGCATTGTTTGCACGTGAACACGCGCGTCGCACCCAAGTATCCAGCTCAAGCCCTAGCTTCCCGCATCGCTCCACGCCGAGGTCGCCGCCGGCGTCAATGGCGCCGCCGCGCAGCCAGCCACCTCCGACCATCTCCTACAGCCATAGCAGCCGCGACCAAGTCCATGAGGCCACGCTCAACACCCTAGTGCCCTCCGCGTCGCAATCCAAGCATCGGAGCTCCGCTCCGATCAACGGTGGCGAGCGCGCCGCCATCCCGGCTATTGCTCCGGCGACCCGCCACCACCGGACGACCGCCAGCGGTCGGACGGCCCAGATCGGCCACGGACTGTGGGTCAACCCGGCCCCCCGTCTGCCAATGTGGCAGCCATGCTGGCACCACATGTATGCCACGTCAGCCTTACGCAAGCGCTGACGAGTCAACCTGGTCAATTGGCCGGTCAGCCTTGGCGTTTTTACAGAAAGGTCTTGGACTTTTCTATAATTATAAATTAGTCCACCGTAGTTCAAAACATACTGCCATTTTTATAGTTTGAACCCCGAAGTCATCGATATTTATGTTTTAGGTCCAAACCGAGTTTTATTTTAGTTTTTAAATTATTTCTAAATAAAAAATGGTTCTGTTTATTTACGGTTATGCCCCTGGCCTTGTTTTAGCCCTAACTTTCACATTTTAACTTCGTTTTTAGCAAACTTATACTTTTTGGAATCGTATCGACGTAAGCTACATGATTATAGTGACATTTACCATGTTCTAGGCTTTTCAAAATATGACTTATTTGTGGGTTATAATAATGATCTATCAGCGCCTTTCCAACATGCGCATAGCCTAGATCAACCTCGTTAGTTGTGCCACCACAATGATAGCTCCTTTGTTGGTCACTCTTACGCTCTCGTGATCATAGTAACGAGGTCTACTGTGTAGACCACTCTTCTTTCATGTTTCTTTTGATTGATGTTTGTTCTTAGCTTGGTCTGTTTGTGTTGCTTGTTTGCTACGAATAGACGAAAAGCAGTTCATGAGTGTTAAAGATTGGAAGCTGAGGATCAACAAGTGCAATTGGAATTAGAAACCAAGAGTTCTTTGACAACCAGAATCAGTAGGTTTCTTAGAAAAGCTTTGAACGAGGCAAGTATAGCTTGAGTTTTATTTCTATTGCCATGATCTTGTGACTTAATTAATGTTTAAGCAATAAACGATAAAAATGACTTTTTAGCATCTTGATGATTTATCTGTAAGAGAACCTCCGGGATTTACAGTACAGCTGTGAGGGCTACATGGCTTTGTTTTGAGCTCAGTATGAGGACCTTTTCTAGCTTGTTAGTGGTTACCACTTGGTGCAAGAGGGGTGTGTCCGGGTTGGGTGTAGTTGGACCCCTTTCTATATGTGTATGGGTTGCAGTTGTGTGCCATCTAGAAGGGGGATACTACATTTGTAGGCGCCGAAACCTTAGCGGCCCTAACATGTTAGACGAACCTTTGAAAGGCTTCATAGTGAACCCTGCCGGTCTTCCTTGGTAGTGGGCTAAGAGGCTGATCACCTCGGGCGAAAGTGTAAATCACGGCTCACAGACACCTCTGTGTAGAGTTTATTAAAATTGGTATACTAGCCTTGCTCAAGGACATGAGCGGCCTTGGAATCTTTACATTAAGATGATGACTTTTGTTTGCTAACATGTTCATGGTTTACCGTTTTATTCTTTATATTATATGTGTTACATTGATCATGAGTTGATAGGTACTTCCTTATTGCTATACTTGTTGAGTTCGACATGGACTCACTCTTGCTATTTCCCCCATACCTCAGGAGAAGTTTTTGGCTTGTGATCAACCAGTCAGTTGGATCCAGTGGAGTAAAGTCTACACCCAGAGTTTGAAATCGTCTTTCCACTGATTGTTCATTAGGTGATTTTATATCTTGTGTACGTTATATTTAAAGTATTGTAATTGATACTATTTATAGCTATATGTGAGATTTGTCCTTTAAGACTCACATATAGTGTATATCTAGTTTTGTCCATAGAACCGGGTGTTACATGTTGCTATGTTTATGGAGTATAGAGGGTCAGTAGTTTACAGGTGACTAGGATTACTTCTAAGACAACCTAGACCAACAGGAACCCTTTGAGCATGTCAAGTGTAGTATGACTCTACCTTGTAGTCCTATTCACTCGTAATTACTTATTTCATTTTGCATGTGTCTAATTTGATTAACATAAGGACATCCTAGTTGTTGTTATCTTGGAACCTTGACACCTATGGGTTACATGCACATGGGTAGTTTCCTTGTGCTCAATTTGACATTCATGAAGTGAATGATGATTAATGGTTTATGGAACAAAGGGTAAAACTTGGTTTTAGGAACTGGACTATATGGCCTGAGAGCATTTGGCTTTTATACATGATGCTCTTCG
>CM041636.1:21031386-21140074 GCA_023333625.1 Bothriochloa decipiens
AAACTAGTTTGGTGTAAAAACAAATCTCCTATCACTACCGGATTCGGGTAAAAAAAAATCCGAAAAAAACCCGAAAATAATAGTAAAAAAAATTTAAATCTGAGGGGGACCCACCACCATTAAAGGTAACTAGTTTGCAAGTCGCGGCATTTTTCGCGCGAAAATCGCGCGCTTCGCGTCCGGTGGGATTCGAACTCGTGACCTCTCTCTCGCGTGTCTTCTGCCTTAACCACTGCACTACTCTGTCACATGTGTCTATAACTAGTTTTATTTCTTCGTATTGTATACTAAACCGAGAGTAATTAGCTTGTTTAAGGGCCTAAATGAATTCAAATCTAAAAGTGGTCAACTATAATATTTCATAACTTTTCGAGATCTACACTTTTCGTTTAGGAAGTTTTTTCATCTGAGGTCTTTTACGAAATTTGAATTTCAAATTTAAGATATTCACATATGGCTTTAGCATGGTAAGATGAACTCAAATGAAAAAGTTATCAACTACAAAGTTTCATAACTTTTCGAGATCTACAAACTTTATTTTGGGTATTTTTTCATCCGAGGTCGTTTACGAAATTTGAATTTTGAATTTTGACGGTTTATATTAACACCCAAGGAAATGGGTAGTTGTAACATCCCAGATGTTAGTAAGCAATTAAAATTATAATCAAGTTTATTATTAAGAATAATCATTGAGCATCATGACATAAATGCATTCATGTTTTAATAATGTCTTTTATGTGGTGCTTTGTTTTATACATGAAATGATGAGTTGATTGCTACTTAAAAACTATTTTCAAAACCCTGTTTTATCCCTTTTTCTATATTTTAAAATCTATAAGGAATTTTGAGATACTCTCAAAATATAGTTTGTAGATCTTGAAAGGAGCTACAATATTGGTATTCAAAGTTTTTCAAGTTTCCAAAAATAATTTTGAATAAAAGTGAAAATACAGTTTTCCAACACTTATCCCCTTTTCAATTTAAATTCATATTTCAAAAATTATTCAAAATTTGGGAAAACTTTCTCTATGAAAAGTGTTTGGTTTGATAAGCTGAACATTTCATAGATTGGAAGATTTTCAATTTGTTTAGAAAAATTAAAAGTAATTGCAAATATTTGTTTCTAGAGATTTGACCCTTTTTGTATTCTTTTTAAATTTGAATTTATATTTCAAAATCTATGCAGAATTTGAAAATGTTTATTAAATGAAAAGTGTAGCTCTTGAAAAGTTATGCAAACTTTATTTTTGGAGATTTTCAAGTTTCTATATATTTTTGGGAGTAATTTATAATTTTCGATGAGTGGCAGTTCTGTAAATTTGGTGAACAGTAACTCGCGCGACTGGTCCGTTTTGCTCTGGTCCGATGTTGTCCGATGTTGCTGGTCCGTTTTGCTCTGGTCCGATGTTGTCCGATGTTGCTGGTCCGTTTTTGCCTGTCTGTTTTGCTGCAGCTTTTCATAAACTTTAAAAATTCATATCTGGAGTTTCGTAACTCCGTTTTTGGTGAACCAAATTTTGTTGTGTTCCTTGTAATGCCTAGTTTTTATTAAAAATATGAAACATACCATATTTTATATAAAAATAATTAGCTATGTTTCATACCTTTATTTAATGTTTAAAGAAAAGGAAATTCATATCTCATGCTAAGTTTCTTTCTTTCTTTCTTTCTTTCATATAATAAAATAATAAAGTTGGTTGGTAATTTTTAAACAAGACAACATTTCTTTCTTTCAAGCTTTTTCGTAAAATTTCTTATCTCCAGCAAGCCTTACCTTGTCCCTCTAGCCTGCATTTCCTGAGTCTTCACCCCTCTTTTTCGTCGGGTCAGTCTTGTTGAGTACTTTTGTACTCAGGGTTTGTTGAACCCCTGTTGCAGGTGCTAATTGGTGTTTAAATCAAGTTCATGTCGGTGGGCTCGACGTGATCTGGTTGTCCCCTCCTGACTTAGGCGTTCTACCTAAGTTGACTTCTGAAGTTCTTCTCTGCTTTCGCACTCTGATATATGTTATTACTCTTCCGCACTCTGATATATGTTTTATCATAAATGTTGTAATGTTGTAGCTACTCCTTTGTTGATCCTGGTATGAGTTGACAAATGTGGTTTAATCGGGGTCCTTTGAGGGCACCCGACAGGGCTTTCTAAGTTGTATGGGACACATGCATGGCTATTAGAGGTCTTTGAGATAATGATAGGTGCGTGTGGGCCATATAATTTAGGAGGTTCTGCCACAGTAGTTTCCTTGGTGGTTAATAATAACAGTGAAGGAAATAGTAGTTTCCTTGACTGTTTATGATTACACTCAAGGAAGTATGTCATTTCCTTGGAGGTTATTAGAAATCGTCAAGGAAACACCCAAATTCCTTGGCGGTGTATGTAGACCGCCAAGGTATATAAGTTTTCTTGAGTGTTGAATAGCACAGTCAAGGAAAATGTAATTTTCTTGGAGGTTTGATTTTGGCCTCCAAGGAAATTCTTGGCCGTCAAGGCTATTCCAGTTTGGTGTAGTGTGAGCTTGATACTCTTTTTGTATTTTGTCCCAATATATGTGTGATTACTTCCTAGGCACACATATGGTTAATTTTCAATTTTACCTTTAAAATTGGGTATGACATTCTTCCTATTAGGCATTCTATAAGAAAGTGATGCAAGCATTTTAAAAGTCAGGAAGATCACCGGAGAAAAGCCTGTATACTGTATTGGGGAGAGGACGTATTTGCTATGTTGAAGGATTTAGAAGTAGTCTTTATAAATGAACTTGATGACAAACCTTTTCCAAAAGACGCTAATGGACATGCACCCATGTGGAAGGAGAAGTTAGTATTTTGGTAGCTAGTGGGAAGTCCTAGATAGAGGTCCACAACGCAATTGAGTTGATGCAACTAACGAAGAATCTTTGCATGAACTTACTAGGCTTTATGGGTTTGTATGGGAAGCCAAAAGATACACTAGGAGCACAAAGAACAAGAGGGTCTGCATAACTAGAGAAGAAAGATATAAATGACACCACTTTACAGGGGTGAATCTACCGTATATAGTCGGGGTCGGCTGACCCAAGTTCGAGATAATGTCATCTACTGTACATGTGGAACCCGGCGAATTTAGGAGCTGAGCTAGTAGATGGCGGCAGCCCATAGCGCAGCTCAGTCAAGTCAAGGGAGAATATTGTCAACGAAAACAGGGAGTTGTCTATTGTCGTATTAGTTTATGCAACTTCTGTACAGTTGACATCAATATTTTATCGTTGACTTGGCTACCGGGGTCAGTTCCTAATTTCGCCGGGTTACTACTCCGTGCGCACGCCAAGGAAGAAATGGAATTCACATTAGAGTATTTTATATCTTGTGTCTAAACAGCGAACAGACGCATGTGGCTTGCCGGTGGCTTTGGCACACAAACTGGGTCGAATCTTGATGCAGCGATGCAGACTAGACCCGTTCCCCAAATCCTAGTTAGATCAAGATATAAGTCGCCGTCCAGACCCACTGTTTATTTACGTAAAAATTACTTCGTGGCCTGCCTGGGGCAAACGAGCTGTGTATTTAAACAATTCCCCGGTGTGTGTTGCAATTCATCATGCAGTACAAGCAAAAGCTGTTTAGCTAGCTGACAATTAGGTTTCATCTGACAGGCAGAACTGCCTTGTAGCAACGAGATCGATTGCATCCATGGAGTTCTTCTCCGACGAAGCATTGGCCATTTTCGTGCCCATCGTGGTGTACTGGGTGTACTCGGGCATGTACATGGCGCTCGGCCAGTCCATGGATAAGTTCAGACTGCATCCCAGGCAGGAGGAGGACACCAAAAACCTGGTGTCCAAGCGGGAAGTAGTTATGTGCGTTCTCCTGCAGCAGCTCGTGCAGGCGGCAGTAGCTGCCGTCATGTTCATGGTACGTATGTTAGACCACTCCTTATTACTCCAGACCACTCCTTATTACGCCTTCCTATACAAGCATGCATATAATTGAAGACACACTAGATTGTCGATTCTAAAGATGTTGTAAATAACACATGCAGCTCACAGGATGTAAAGGTAGCAGCTCAATGGCATACGATAAAGAAGCACAAGGATCATCATCATCATCATACTCGTACCTGACAGTGGCACGGCACTTCGCGGTGGCCATGATCGTGCTGGATGCGTGGCAGTACGCTTGGCATAGGTACATGCACCAGAACAGGTTCCTGTACCGGCATGTCCACTCCTGGCACCACCGTCTCGTAGCGCCATACGCGTTCGCCTCACAGTACAACCACCCCATCGATGGCTTCATAATGGACACGCTAGGCGGGGCGCTGGCCTTTGTTGTCTCAGGCATGTCACCACGTGCATCCATCTTCTTCTACTCGCTTTGGACTATCAAGGCTATTGATGACCACTGTGGTCTGTGGCTGCCGGGGAACGTGTTTCACCTCTGTTTCTGGAATAACACGGCGTACCACGACGTGCATCACCAGCTGCGTGGCAACCGATTCAATTTTTCGCAGCCATTCTTTGTGACTTGGGACAAGGTCTTTGGGACCCATATTCCATTCGTAGTGGAGGAGAGGCCAGGTGGCGGGCTCGAAGCGCGTCCCCTTATAGCAAAGGCCAGTCACAATGGCAAGAAAAATTAGTGTGCTCCAGGATGGTGGACATTGTGTTACGTTCATTGGTGAAACTTTGATGTTTGTTTAAATTGAGCTTGAACAAATCTAGGTTCAAGTATATATTGTGATTTAAGTGGCCTGATTTTAACTTGTGTTGATGAATGCGGATTATATTCTTTATCCAAAAGAAATTTGTGAAACCAAGAGAATTTCAGTGGCTGTGGCTAGGTCTCCTGTAATCTCACGTTCTTTTTCCCCATCTTTAATTTTAGCACTTTATCTAATTATTTTATGTTGTTCTTTTGTTTTGTATTGAACTGTCTGTAGGGGCAAACCTGGCTCTACTATTTTATATAAAAATTTATATTTAAATGTATAGTGTCAAATGCTCTAGCTTCAGTCTGCTAGGACATAAGCTCGATAAACAAGTAAGATGTGTTATGAGTGCAGGTAACAAGGCAAAGCTGATAGGACCGACGTGGAAACCCGCATTCGAAGATCAAAATTCCCCTATTGGTGCGAAACTAATACATAGTTGGAATAATTTCCCTGCTGTCATACAGACGACAGAACAAAATGTCATTAACAGAAAAATTGGGAGAGGGTACGACAATTAGCTGACAGCTTGAATGAGAGGAGCGTACGACGGGCGACTCGGGCGACACCCGGCGCCGCCATCTCTTCCACTGCCGGCGGGGGACTGGCCGCCGGTGAACCCATGCCGAGGTCATGGGACACCACTGCGGGAGAGACCACGTTCGCGGGGAGACGTGGCACGACCCACGCATGGAGCTGACTGCGCGAGGAGCCCCACACACGAGACACGCGTTGCTACCGCGGGCTCGAGTGGTGGGACGACCGGATCGGCATCCAACACGGCATGTTCCTAGGAGGAAGACGACGAAGCAGGGGCAATTCAGGAATTCTACGGCCAGTTGTGGCTGGTTCCTGGTGATTGCCCCACCGCAGCCTCCGGGAAGGCTAGGGTTGGAGATGGAGGAGGCGATCTGGAGCAGCACCGGTGGATTCGTCGGGATCTTTGGGAGACGAAGAGCTTTGGGGTTGACGATTGCCATCCAGTGAAGGAGGGAGATCGGTGGGTGCGGAGACCGGCAAAACTCAACTTCGCAGAAGACATCTGGGGACACGGGGTGTGAGCATCCTTCGTCGACAAGCTCAAGTTTGGCATGGACAACCGAGGGAGAGGTGGCCGTGGACTAGGGAGGCCGAGAAGCCCGGCAGAGGAGGAGTGGGAGTCTTGGGGTGGTGGTGGTGGTTGGCCACACCCACCGCCGCTGTACTTCCCCCAACCAATGGGCCCGCCGCCACCATTACCTCCACCCCAAGGTCCATATGGCTTCTATCACCTGCCCCAATTCCCCAGCAATAGATTCATCCCCATGGAGGTCCGCAGTTCAATAGTTAGAGACCAGGACAGCCAAGGGGGCGACAACCAGGTTTCAGGGGCAAGCAGAATCAGGCTCATGTGAACATTCAAAGGGAGAATGACAATCAATCTACTCAAGCTCAACAGGGAGGGCCAATAGGGAACACCCAACCTGATCAACAGAAATCTGATGGATAGAAGGCTACAGAAGGAAAAAAAATGGTGAGGCCAAAGCTAGACACATTATCTGCTATAACTGTGGTGATCAGGGTCACTTCAGTGCAAATTGTACCAAACCAAGAGTATTCTTTGTGTGCTTTAGGAAGGATCATATGGCAGACAAGTGTCCTAAGTGGAAGGAACCCATCAAACCTGCTGAATACCTGGGTAGTGCCTGCATTGGGCTTGGCTCTTTCATGTAGATGTTGAGGAAAGAACTAATAGATTCAAGTTATGTAATGGTTTTGACAACTGTGCTATTCTCACTATTGAGAGTGGATCCTTGGACCAGGAGAGCATTATTAGCCATCTGAAGAAGGTGTTCGATCAGGAGTGGACATGGCAGCTAAAACAACTGGAAGAGAAGAAATATTTGATCAGATTTCCCCCTGACAAGAAGGTAGACTGCTTTGTCATCAATGATGGGACATACTTCTACCTAAATGATGGTGCTGTAATGGCCTCCCTCAAATCATGGAATAGCAACATTGTTCCTGTGGGTAGGCTGGAGGAGGTTTGGGTGCAGGTGAGTGTCATACCTCCCAAATGGTGTGACTGGGAAACTCTCAGACATGTGGCATCAACTTTGGGGAAGCTAGTGAAAATTGATTGGTAGTCTATGTTTAGCAGTTCCTTTGCCATGGTTAGAATCAAGATTAAATGTAGGAATCCTAGCAAAGGTCCCAATGAGGAGAGTGATGGAAATGGGTGATGATATTTTCCTGATATACTTCAAAACAGAAGGAGTGACTTAGATAGAGGATGGAAATGGAAAAGATGGAGGAGGTGAGGATGAAGACCCTGCTGACTATGACCCAAATGGGCATGGCACTCTGGAAGATGAGAAGAAAAATGAGGACCTGAACAAAAACAATCAAGACCAAGGAGGACCTGGAGGAGGGTCTGAAGACAACAATGGTGGTGCTAGTGGGCAAAATAAATTCAATACCCCCTCAAGAATCCTAGCAAAAGCTTTTGCTGAAGAAGAATGTCAAGTTACCAACCTAAACCTGGAAAAGAGTATCTGTCTCAACCTCCTAAAGGCTATGGAGTTGGAGGAATCTGAAGGGGAACATGAAGAGAGAATGGATTGGGAAGCTCAATTGGAAGAAGAACAACTTAATTTACCTGAAGAATGGTTATATACATGTGTTGAAGATGAGCAGAAGCTAAGCTGGTCAAAGGACATCAATGATATAGATGTGCCTAAAACAAGCCTGATCAGGAATGAAAAAACCACTGATGCAGAAGTGGAGGAAGGAAAGGTGGTGGAAAACAAAGAGAAGGGTGATGTTCAACTAGGTAGTGCAAAGCCAACAGCTAAGAAGAGAAACCAGAAATGGGGACCTTTTATCCCTGAGATAAAAAGCAAGAGACACCCCCTAGGTGCTGGCTCTGTGTTGGAACAAGCTCAAGCTATAAAGATGAAGAAAAACCTAGAAGGTATTGGAGGTATCTATCATACTTCTTCCTTGTCTAGCAACATTTTATTAGATGTAGTGGATAAGATTGGTATTACTGTAGATGATACAAGTAAAGTAGATGGGTCTGTTACAGAGTGCATATTAGATCTTGATCAGGCAAGGAAGAAAACCTTTAGTGACATATGCCAGGATGTGACTTGTAAAGATAAGAGTAACAAGGTAGATGATATGCTAGTTAGGAATGGTATCAGTAGGCAACAAATGAGTAGAGTAGAGGCTGGCACTAGATGTGTTAGGGGTAAGAAAGTTATAGCTAATAGAATGATAGGCTTTATGAGCACTTCTTCTTTAGACTATAGTCTGGCAGATGGTAATGTAGTTGGGATAGAAGACACAGTAGTGATAGAACCCCTGTTAATGATGTGTCACAAATAGATATAGATGAGGTAGAGGAAGCTGGATGGTCTATAGTTAGAAGTAGAAAGAACAGGAAAAAAACAAGAAGTGCAAATGATGGGTCTTTTTTGGAATATTAGAGGTCTGAACAAACTTGGATGGTAACCTGCCGTTACAAGCAGGATTAGGAGTACTATGGCTGATATAGTAGGCATTATAGAGACTAAGAAAGAATCTTTTTCACCTGGCTATCTCAAGTCTTTAACTAATAATGTTCCTTTTGACTGGTTTTATTTACCTGCTAAGGGTTCTGCTGGTGGTATCTTAGTGGGTTGTAATAAGGATAAATATAACTCTCATGTTTGTGATATTCTAGAATACTCAGTTAGTGTAATGGTCTCTAATAGTAAGTCTAGATACTGCTTCAAGCTAGTAATAGTTTATGGTTCCCTATATGAGGAAGGCAAATTAGATTTTTTGAATGAGCTAGATAAAGTTATGTTAGATTGGCAGGGACCCATGATGATAGCAGGAGATTTCAATTTAGTTAGATCTACACAGGACAAGAGTATGGAATTGTTAATTTTAAGTGGGCTGATGCTTTTAATGAATGGATTGATAGATGGGCCTTGCTAGAGGTCAAGGCTAATAACATTAACTATACCTGGAAAAATAAGCAGGACTACCCCATTCTGGCTAGGATTGATAGAGTTTTCATTAATATTGAGATGGAGCAGTCCTTCCCTTTGATTAGTGTAAAAGGTCTAGATAAACATCCAAGTGATCACAACCCCCTCTTAGTAGAATTAGGGAACATGAGTGGTCCAAGTAAAAAGGTCTTTAGGTTTGAGAAATGGTGGATACATAAAGGGAGTCTCAACATGGTAGTTGAAAAGGTGTGGTCCCTACCATGTCATTCTTCTAGTAGTATAGAAATTTGGCAATTTAGGATTCGTAGTCTTAGAAGGTTTGCCAAAGGCTGGGCTGCTAATGAAATAGCATGTATGAACAAGAGTAAGGTAAACTAACACTAGAGTATAGAGATCTAGAAAGTGAGATGGAGATGAGAATTTTATGTGAGGCAGAGCTTACAAGATACAATTAGGTTGGTACTGAGTTAGACAAAATTTGGGAGCTAGAGGAAATTAAGGCTAGGCAGAGATCAAGAGATAGGGAGATTTCAGAGGGAGATAGAAATACTGCATATTTCCATGCAGTAGCTAATCAGAGGAATAGAAAAAAAGGATGGACATTCTTGAGGGTCCTAATAGTATAGCAATTGATCGAAAAGGAATGATGGCCATAGCAGTTGACTTCTATAAAGATCTTTTTAAAAATGAGGGGATACCTAGATGTAGGAAATCTGACAACTTCTGGGACCTAGAAGACCTAGTCATCAGGGAGGATAATGATCTTCTGACTCAACCATTTACTGAGGCAGAGATTAAAGAGGTAGTTTTTAGTTGTTACACTGATGGAGCTCCAGGTCCTGATGGAATATCTTTTATATTCTATCAGAAATACTAGGATATAATCAAAAAAGACCTGTTGGAGATGTTTAATGACTTTCACTTAGGTTAATTAGATTTGTATAGGTTAAACTTTGTTATTATTACTTTAATCCCTAAGGAGGAAGGAGCTAGATCTATGAAAAAATTTAGACCTATTAGCCTGATTAATTGAATCTTTAAGATCTTTTCAAAAGCCTTAACTCTTAGACTTGGGAAGATCATAGATAGATTAGTGTCACCAAACCAAAGTGCCTTTATTCAAGCCAGATATATTCTAGAAAGCATGGTCATTGCACACGAACTAGTACATGAGATCCACATATGTAAAGAACCAGGGTGTGTGATTAAGTTACACTACGAAAAGCCTACGATAGAGTTAACTGGGAGTTTCTTTTGGACATTCTAAAATCCAGAGGTTTTAGTGAGAAATGGTTAGAATGGATAAATAAGATTTTGAAAAATGGCTCCATTGGTGTTATGTTAAATAGGGAAGAGAGTAAACACTTTAAGACTGGGAAAGGCCTTAGATAGGAAGATCCTTTATCTCCCCTTTTGTTCAATCTAGTAGGAGTTGTTTTGACTAGAATGCTAAATAAAGGTGCAAAATCTGGACTGATCAAAGGTTTGGGGACTGGTTTTAGGCTTGAGTGCATTATTTCTTTACAATATGCTGATGACACCATTCCTTTTTCTGATAGTAGGCCTGATTTTTTGCTGAATCTGAAATGCATATTAGTTTGGTTTGAACAAATTTCTGATATGAGAGTTAATTTTCATAAGAGTGAAATAGTAGCTATGAATTTAGAGGAGGGAGCAGCCCATGAGATTGCTCACTTGTTTGCCTGTCCTTTGGAAAAATTCCCCATGAAGTACTTAGGAATACCTTTACACTATGAAAAATTAAAGAGAGAGGATATCCAACCCATAGTTGATAAGATGCTGGGTAGAATTGCTGGTTGGAGAGGGAAACTGCTTTCACATGCAGCCAGAGTAGTCCTAGTTAAAGCAAACTGTCTATATATCTGATGTCCTTTATTAAATTCCGTAAGTAGGAAATTAAGATCCTAAATACTCATTTGGCAAACTGTCTATGGAATGACACCCAGGATAGTCATAAGATACATTTAGTGAACTGGGAGAATCTTTCAGTCAAAAAGGAGTTTGGTGGCTTAGGAATACTCAATCTTAGGGATCAAAATCTGTGTCTATTAGCTTCGTCGATTCAAAAGATATAACATGGATAGCAATAAGATGTGGAAACAGTTTTTAGACTTTAAATACAGAACTGCTCATCCAAATATTTTTGACAGCCCCACGGTAGGTGCTTCCCAGATCTTTAAGGGTATCATATGGGCAGCTGCTGCAACTAAGGTAGGCTATAAATGGAAAATAGTAAATGGGAAAAAAACCAAATTTTGGGAAGACAATTGGTTGGGTCCCTCCAACTTAGCTATCCAGTATTGGGATTTATATGTGCTGATTCATGAACAAAATGGTACTGTAGCTGATCTGTGGGATGGATCAATGTTGAGATGCACTTTTAGGACAGGGGTGGATCAGAGGTTAATGAATCTGTGGGAGGAAGTAGTTCAATTAGCTTCTACTATAGTTTTCTCTGAGGAAGAGGATTCCTTGATTTGGCAATTGAACTCCAATGGTGTCTATTCATCTCAATCCTTATATAGAATTGTTAACTTCAGAGGGATTTCCCCTCCCATTTATGTGCCTGCTCTTTGGAATGTGATAGTTCCTCCTAGAGTACATTTTTTTCTATGGTTACTAGCAAAGAACAGAAACCTCACTAGAGACAATGTGAATATTAGGAAAAAACTGGATGACCTGACCTGTCTGTTTTGCTCAGCAGCTGAAAATGGTCACCACCTGTTTTTTGAGTGTGTAGTGGCTAGACAAATGTGGGAAAGCATTTCTGAGGTGTTAGAGAGACATGTAGGTGCTGATTTTTTGTCCATTGGTCAAACGTGGCTTAGCAACAAGAAATTCATTATATGTAACACATTTTGTGTTGCTGCCCTGTGGGGGCTTTGGAAACTAAGAAACCAATTGTGTTTTCAGGGATGTCAATGGCTGGGCATGAGGAACCTGCTCTAGAGTATTGCAGCAATGCAGCATACTTGGGTTATCCTATGCCCACAAGAGAAGAAAATGGAATACTTGGACAAGCTGGACAGGCTCAAGACAGTAGCTACAAGATCAGCAAGGATCTGTGGCTGAAGCAAAAGGAAGACAAAAGAAGGTCCTTTGTGTTCCAGAAAGTTTTGTGTGCAAACGATGGTCCAGCAACAGAGATGAAGTCGACTATTCACAATGCTGAGAAGATTCCAAGAGTTGTGGAAGGAAAGGCGTTCTAATAGAGGGCTAGATCAGTAGTGCCGTAATGAGTAGTTGGGTTACTTATCTGTGAGACGCTTGATGTGCCAGTTGAGTCTGTGAGAAGGGCGCAACCCACCTGAATGCTGTAATTGATTTTGTTATGTCCTTGCAATGCAATGACAGGGACCATCGAGTCCTAGAACTCTAAAAAAAAAATTAACAGAAAAATTGTCTGCCGATGTACCAATTTATTGTCAGTACAGCAATTTATCTGTTCTTTGTCGACATCCCAGCCATTAGGTTTATAATTTAGTCCTCATCGAATAAAAATGATAGAGAAATGCATTTCAATCGACAGAAAAACTATCCAAAGAGACCTCATTTATTAACAAATTCAGACATTAGCTTCCTGTATGCCTCATAAATGATTCCATCTATTCAGCAATTCATAAAAAATGTGAAGTGTATGGCGGAGTCCGTATCGTAGTTAGTCCGAGAGATGAACTGGGAGCCATTGTGTACATGGCCATTGTGGACATCATTGCTGTTGAGTGGTACCGAGTGTTGTGCCTGATCTTTGTTGATGGTGGTGTTGCAGTGGATGATGTCGGTGACGAGGTCAGTCGCGCCTGTGTCGACGAACATTTGCTCGCGGGTGCCGAGTCTGGCACCTACTAGGTGCATGGTGTGCCATTCCAGCGGGACGTCAATCATCATTTGATGAGGCTCCAATTGATGTCATTGACGTTGTAGTGCGTTGTCACTTCGGTGTTGAAGTCGACCCATGGAAGGAAGCCCTCGCCAAGGTGTGGTGGCACGACAAAGCTGCTGTAGGGGGAGGTGTTGCTGAACCATGGTCTATCATAACCGATGTGGCGTCAACATCCCACTCAGCTGTTTTGCCGGGGTTGACGTTGAGGATAGCTCGCAGGGCGTCTGTTGGAGCTTCGTGGTGAGGGTTGCTGGTGATTTCATGTGTAGTACATAGACAGTTGAGTTGTTGGTTTAGTCATACACGGTGCCAGCGGGTTGTCAGGGATGTCCTGGTCGATGCAGAGGGCGAAGTCGTGGAAGAATTGTCGTGTGAAGGTTGTCCAGTCAGATGTCGGTGCCTCCTATATTCTTCAGGTGGGCCAGAGCTTTACTACACATATTAGAGAAAAAATTGCATAGCGAACTTGGTAATCTGCCGGTGTGCATTGTGGCCTGCCAAGGCTGACTTTTTGGTCGATAGATAGAGTTGCTGCCCTGAAGCGTCAAGATACATCAGCACCGACGTTTGCCATACTATTGGTGTCATCTATAAATTCTAGAGGGGCGCCACTGGTGCTACATCTGGAGGCACCGTTCTGCTATTGTAGGAGGAAGCAACAACTAGAATTGTTCCATAGTTGGTACATCTTGGCCCAGATAGATGATTGTAGTGTTATTGGGGATCTCCTTGGGACATGGGTCCTTGCTATTGCCACTAACGTTGCGTGGCAACTTGCTGGCATCGATGTCGTTGGAGGCTGTCTTGAAGATGATTATCGGAGGATAGCCATTGTCATCGATCTGATACGGGCACAGTGATAGAGGGCGGTTGATGTGCTATTGTAGGCATTAACAGCTTGTTGGACTCCTTGGCGATTTCCGTGGTGCTAGATGAGTAGGATTTTTTAATTTTTAATAGTTGCAGGAACAGAGATTTTATTAGTGGCAATTCTAACCTTATTGTTTCTCTGCAACAGGGTTGTCGATGGCAGTGTCCAAATCAGATCTGGTTTGGACCGCGTTGATGATGGTGACATGGGGGTGAGGGTGTTCGTTGCCCATGGAAATGTTTATGATATTGTAGAAATTGACAATCTCCTTGATGTGGTCCATGGTGGAGGAGAATCTACATGGTATCAGCGATTTGTTGGAAGGGAAAAAAATCAGCGACTCTCGTTTCCTAATAAGCGGTGAAGACGCGTGGATTCTCCATGGAGTTGGTGGTAGTGGTGGAGGCCATCGGTGTCCGAGCATCAGACCGGTCTTCGGATGCCAATTGTCAGGGTTTTATGTCAGGGGACCCTGACGACCGACGGCTGGAGTTGAGATGGGTGACCTGGGCAGCGGCGTGCAATGGCGGAGATGTCGCTATGGCAGGGAGGGGCGGTGACTATGGTGCACATGTGGGAGGAGAGGGCGCCTAGGTTATGGAAAACGAGAGCGCCGATGTTTGAGAAGCGGTTAGAGGCAAGGTCGGGCATGTGAGCGGCGGCATGCGATGGCGGCGTTGTTGCTAGGGCAGGGAGGGATGGTGACTATAGTGCACAGGTGGGAGGAGAGGGCGCCTAGGATTAGGGTGAAATAGAGCGACGAATTTTGAGAGCAGAGAGCACTGAATAAGGAGCTTTTCAGCTATCCTTTTCTTAGTTGAAACAATTACATGGTCCTAGTATATATAATTATAATCTCCTACGAGACTTGAACGCTAACCAATCTCAGAACATCCGTTGGATTGTCCTTTCCAAACAAAATCAAACTTGATTCATTGAGCAGCCGACTCTTTCCAAACCTATTAGGTCTCGATAACGTAATTTTATAATAAGATGACGGTGGGGCCGTTGGCAGCAGCGGTGGCGGCCATGGCGCCCCCCACCGTGACAGAGCCGTTCTACTTCATGGAGGCGGTAATGTCTTCCGCTTGAGCCCGAGTTGGCCCATTTATTTCACCGTGGCGAGCGGCCTGTGTTAGGCTTGTGACAAATTGACTTTGTGTTGAGATAGTAGTACTCATAACACAAGGATCCAAATAAGACCAACAAATCACTAGTCAACTAATTGTTAGTCAGCTAATCAGGAGTTCTAAATAATAACTAGTCATAGTTCATCAAAATGGGCCTTAAGACTTCGATAGTCCACACGTTAGAGTGCTAGACCAAGAACCTTGATGTTGATTGTTCAATCCCAGCTTGCCACTAAATTTTAGAAAAAAATCAGGTTTTTATACTCGGGTCTTTTGTATTGTGGGCTAGAAAAAAAATAGAGAAGTCTTGCTGCTGGTTTAACCTAGCGTTATTTCGGAGGGTGCTCGGCCTGGCATCAATTCCGGGGGTTCACGTCCTGGGTCCACAAACATGGGCTAGGACCTATAAAATATCTTACGACAATTGTTGAAAATTATTATGTAGTAGCAAAAGTGTCTGTGCGTTGTAACAGGGTTTAGAATCTATAACTTCATGGTTTAAAGTTCAAAATTCAACGACTATGTTATATCTTCAAGTATCTTGTATTCGGACTTTATATTATGCCTTGACAAATTGTTCTAATGTATTGAACATGAGAGGCTCAGAGATTAACTATTATGTCATGTTTCTTAGTCGATCGTGAGATTATATTTGGGTAACACCGCTTTTAACTCGTACATGGTTAAGAAACATTGGATCATGGAAACGATTCCTACTTTGAAATTAGAAAAAAAATAGCTAGTATACCTGTTGATTATACTTCTATATAGAAAATAACTGAAACTGTAGTCATCAATTAGAGTATTCTGTGTTACTCCCTCAATCCCTGGCACCCGAGTAGTTAACAATTTGTCAAAAACAAAAAACACCTAATAGGTATACGAGACCCATCTTATTTTTATCTTTACACAGACCCATCTTATTTTTTATCTTTACATACGGCTGTAAAAAATTAATCATCACAATACACTTTTTCACCGCTCCCATGGCTGTAAAAAATTAATCATCACAATACAAGTTTTCCCCGCTCCACGCAAGGAGCACCCCAGAAGCCATCGTCCACCTAGCTGGATGCGGATAAAAGCACGGGTGCACGTGGGCCCTGCCTTGCTGTTAACCGTGAACGGGACACGGATAGGTGAAAGAAAAAAGTGACGAACAAAAAGTGTGTTGGAAATTTTGCCTCTTTATAGATAGGTATAGATTCTATAATAGCCTTAAATATCACTATCCGTTAGTGCTGCCATCTCACCTAAGTTCACTGCCGCAAATTGGATGTTTGCTAAGTGCAAAATATTTGTCAAGTGCTAAATCTTGGACACTTGGCAAATAACTCTTGCCTAGTGCCAACTAGGAAACACTCGAACTACCATTCGGCTCTGGCAAAGAGGTCTTTGCCAAGTGCCAAAATTGACACTCGACAAAGAAGCTACTTTGCCGAGTGCAACAGTTAGCAAAGTAGCTTTTTGCCAAGTGTTTGCGGTCTTTAATGATGAATTTATGCTGCTAACATAGAAACAAAAAGGGAAGAATTATACATTTTTACACACATATAGCTTTACTACTAATGTAGATTCCACTCTGCAGGAAATACACCAAGTACAAGGAATATTTGCAACAAAATGCGCCTTTCGAGAAAGCGTATTTGCCAAAGGAGGGAAAGTCTACCCAACCGAGGCAGTTCTAGGTTAAATCCATGATGCCACAACTGTCTAGGCCTGCGACATAGCCCACTTGCCAAGGTCGGTCACCAACCGACCCACGAGGGGGTCGACCGGACTAGGTGGGTCGGCCAACGTACCCCCTCGTCGGTTCGGGCCCATCTCGCTTGTGTCAGTACATTCAATGCATGAAAGAGCTGTGCGCTTCTCGGTCTTCCTAAATTGCCCCCGAATCGCGTTCAGGCTGCTACAATAGGAGAGGAGGAGCACCCCCGTCACACACACACCATTTGGAGCTCACTACCTCACCCTCTACACTTTTTCTTTAGGCTAAATACTTAGAATATTTTGCAGCAAGGTTGAGCTACTTGGAGGTCTTGTCTTATAGGCAGAAGTGCTACTCTCTTGATAATGTACTATGAAGAGTTCTTTCTTATTCAAGTTTTCTATTCTTACATACATTCTTGTATATGAACTAGAGTATAGTCGTGAGCATGATATATTTGATGAGTATGAACTAGCCTATAATTCATATGAGAATTGTTGAACATATTCATATTTGTTCTTCAATGTTCATATGCTTTACAAAAGTAGAGATGATGATAGAAATAGAGTAACAGTTCGTTGTTCCGTTGGGTGTGCTTATGTCCTACCTCGTTCATCCGTAGGGTGGGAGTCCTGGGGATGTGGGTAGCTCCTTAGTATGCAGATATGGTGTACAGATGCAAGGGAGACTTCGGATGTGACGACATGCCACGGTTGAGGGGTAGGTGGCAAGGAGTGACCTTGTCCTGTCCATCCTTCATAATCCCCCACATTCATATGTTGTGTAGGATTTTGTAAATTAATATCCCCATCGGCTCATAGATCAGCAATTGTTCGTGATCTCCCTGTTGCTCTTGATGTTGACTTGTATCATAACTTATTTATCACGTGCACTAACTTGTTCTATGAAAATATACAAGATGTACCTGCTCCATATAATTTATTCTTTTATTCTTTATTTTACCTTTTATCCTTTAGGTTGACCGATGTGTGTGTGCACTATCTAGAAATTATATTATTTTACCCCTGCATAGCTCTTGGCTCTATTTCAATGATATAAAGTCATAACATATCTATGCTAGAGGTATTTGCACCATTCCTTCCTATGAGAAAATATACTTCCGGGTGAAATGCTACAATGATAGATCTGTGTGCTTGCCGATATTATCTCTAAAAGGTTACGATCTATCACCCCGGCATTTCTTACGTCGTTGCTAGAGACCCAGTTCTAGTAGCAATGTTATGAAATGCCAACAAGACATTCTTGGCGTGGTCGGTAGGGTTTGCTTCCTACCTATTTTGGTGATTGTGCTAAGAAATGCCAACACCAAGTGTAAAATTTGGCACTCGGCAAAAAAACTTTGTGCTGAGTGCTTTTTTCACTCGGCAAAGGGTTTCCTGATAATTCATTTTAGGCAATAAATTAATTCAAATAAAAAGTTTTGTACTACAAAGTTGTGTAATTTTTTAAGATGTACAAAGTTTATTTTGGTCATTTCTTCATTTGACTAAGTGACAATAACATTGTTCATAAAGTCTACATCTCTCAAATTCTATGAAACTACTAGAGATACATAAGATTTGTGAACTATATTAGAACCACCATGTCGGATGAACAAATGATCAAACACCCAAAATAAAGTTTGTAGATCTTGAAAAGTTAGAAATATTGTAGTTGAAAACTTTTCATTTGAGTTCATCTTGTCATGCTACACTATGTTTAATTTTAATAATTCAAAGTATGAATTTTTTTAAATGACATCAGATGCAAAAATACCTAAAATAAAGTTTCTAGACCTCTTAAATTATGAAACTTTATAGTTTATTTTTTCATTTGAGTTTATCTTGTCATGCTAAACTACGTTTGAATTTCTTAAATTTAAAATTCAAATTTTGTAAACGACCTCGGATGGAAAAACTTGCTAAATGAAAAGATATATCTTTAAAAGTAATGAAATATTGTAGTTGATAAGTTTTTAGTTTTAATTCGTTTAGGGCCTCCTTAAAGCAATTTACTTTCGGTTAGTATGATATGTAGGGGACCAGAACTATTTATAGGTACATTTGATAGTTTAGTGCAGCGGTTATAATAGAAACCGTGCAACATAGAGGTCAAAATTTCAAATCCATCAGGCCGCAAAGGGTGCAACTTGTGCACAAAAAATTCTGTTTTTCTCGTTTTGATTTTGGTTTTAACTTTGCCAAGTGCCTGTCATCGATCCTATCCCCTCGAATAGATCCGACATGAGCCATATGGCTGTTTTCATGCACACCAACGAGGTCTTGCCACCAGCCATGGTCAATAGCCGCCGAATGCACTGTTAAGGCATGCACACTCCCTCTTTCCCAGTCCGGATCTAACCCGGATGCACTGTTAACCAGGCATGCACACTCCCTCTTTCCGCCGAATGCACTGTTAAGGCATGCATACTCGTCAATAACCCTTCACAATGGCAATCTTATGAATGAAACCCTTGTTTCTTTTTATTTATGCCCACAGGTCTTGTGAGATTAAAATTCTCATTTTGATCTATTTTAAATTTAAATTTAGTTTTCTTTATTTAAAAATTGTCAGTATTGTTTTGCTAATTAAATCTCCATTTTAGGACCGATTTGATCCATTCAAGTCATGTTAGGTTCATAATTAAGTAATCTACATGATTATGTCATTATTAATCCTGTTTTCAAGTATTAAAATTCATGGCTACATTAAATTTATTAAACTGCTATAGGAAATCTCGTTTAATTCTTTACTACCACATTTTTATCCGATTTTTGTGATCTTCACGTCCTTGTGTACATAGAGTAGATGTAGATTCATTTCATAAACCTTTCATCTTATGTTTCATGTTGTTGCTTTACTCTTCAAAATCATAGCCTTGACTACTCTACATTATTGTCTATGGATGTGTGTTGTTGCTATGTTGATCAAGTACAGAGGGTTAGCAATTTGCGTGTGACAAGGAGTACTTTTCTGACAACCGGGACCAGCAGGAACCCTTTGAGCAAGGCAAATATAATTGGGGATCTGCCTTGTTGTCATATTCACCAACAATCACTTAATTCACTTTGCATGTGTCTAATTTGATTACTATTAGAATATCTGAGCTATTGTTATCATGGAACATTGACACCTATGGATCACTTCCATATGGGTAGTTTGCTAATGCTGAAATTAACTACACATGATATGAATGATGATTAATGGTTCTATGGAACAAATGGTAAAACTTGGTTTTAGAAGTTGGACTATAGGAAGAGAGAGGAATTGTCTTTTATATATGATGCTCTTGGCCCTCCCTAAGAACTTATCTCTTGCCTAAAGCTAGGACTAATATTACATCCCTGAGGGCTACATGGCTCTAGTTTTAATTCAGTAGAAGGCTTTTCTAGCTTGTTAGAGGTTACCAATGGCGCAAGTGAGCCTTTGTGTCGAGTCGGGTATAGTGCGCCCTCTAACATTATGTGTATAACCTGTGTGGAATGTGCCATTGGGAAGGGGAGCTCAACATCTCGTAGAGGCACTAACTACTTAGACAAACCTTTGAAAGCAAGCTTCTCCTAGGCATATGGGCAACATGACTCATGGAGAACGTGTACAACCTCTGCTGTATAAATCTGATATATTAGCCATGTGCAATGACATAGATGTCATTAATGATGTTAATTCTAATGATGATTATTACTATTCATGTATATGATCATGTTGTTTGATTGGGGCTAAAGCATAACTTAAAGCTACTTAATGCTATGATTCTGGCATACTAAAAGTCAACCATAATTCAACCAGTGTCAACCTTTGAGCTTCATAACCCCATATTATCTTATAAAATAGATATGTACTATCGTGAGGATTGTTTATTTTTATTTGGATAAAAATATTGAGTGGGTAACGGATGACATTAGCTATGAGGACTATCCTGAGGATTACTAGGTTTGAGGTCAACCAGTTAACTATTCCCTATGGCTATGGAGGTGCCCTGGAGTTATCTTTAGTCTTTGATCTTCTTAGACTTTGATATTCATGTGACGAACTATTACTCCTAATGTAATACGACACTAAGCTTGATACTCTTTTTGTAATTTGTCTCAAGACGTGTGTGTGATGTATTCTTGGGCACACAAATGGTTTATATTCTATTTTGCCTTTAAAACTGGGTATGACATTTTTCTTGTCAGGCATCCCATAAGAAAGTGATGCAAGCATTTTTAAGGTCAGGAAGATTACTGGACGAAGCCTATGTACCGTACTGGTGAGGATGTATTTGATATGATGAAGGATCCAGAAGTAGTCTTTAGAAATGGACATGACAGCCAAATTGTTCTGAAAGACGTTAATCTATGCACCCATGTGGAAGGACAAGTCTATATTTTGGCAGCCATATGGCATGTCCTAGATAGAGGTCTGCAACACATTTGAGTTGATGCACCTAATTTAAAAAGAATCTTTGCATGAACCTGCTTGGCTTCATGGGTGTGTATAGGAAGCAAGAAGAAACAATAGAAGCACAATGAACAAGCCTGTATATATATATATATCCATAGTCGTGCAACGTAGTACACTCTTAGGAAAAAAAGAAGAAAAGCATGTTTGAATGCCTGAGCAGTATGAAGGTTGCAAGAATACTTAAAATCTTTGTTATTCACAGCCAAAATATTTCTTATGCAAGAATCAAATTCTTCTTATGCAAGAATATTTTTATTCACGACATCTAAAATGTTTGTCAGGTCTTATAATTTCTCCTTACTCAAACATTATATTAAATATTGTCTCATGAATCTCTCTAATATTCTTTTGAAGCTAGAAGATTCCTTTTTGTGAAGATACAACATTTTAATATATGCCCGATTGTGAAGATTCCTTACTCAAACATGTAGCCCAATATATATGCCCGATTGTAGATATCTGAGTGCGTTTGGAATCAGGGCCAGGCCCCCGCGTCGACCTCCTGCAGGGGCGGTTCGGACAGAACCAAATCCTAGCCGCCGCCAGGCGTCTTCCACTCCCTCCCTCTCCTTGCCGCTGCCAGAGGGTGCCGCCGGGAAGCCCGCGTGGTTCCTCATGAAGGTGGCGGCGAGGATCCTCTCAGGCGAGCCTCACGGGGACGTCCATGCGGGCATGATGGCCGGCAGCGGGGGTGGATCAAGCGAGCCTTGCGGGCGCGTCCACTGGAGGGAAGGCCGGCTGCGTGGGCTTATAAGCGTGGTGTGATGGCGAGGATGGTGGTTGTGGTCCTCCGGATCGTGGGCAGTGGCGGCAGAGCAGTGGCCGGGCGGCCATATCGGGACCTAGGCGATCCAGCGCCTAGGCGACCGCATCCGGAGCCCGGTGGCCGGCCATGGCTGGAGCTGCCGCAGCGGTCGTCAAGACGGAGGTGTCGGCATGGGGGCTCCAGGTCTTTGGCCTTACGGCTGGATCCTGGGCCCCTATGGCAGGGGACGGCGAGGTTCTCACCTCGTTGCTGACGGCGGAGGAATGACAACGACGACGTTGGCGTCAGTGCTGGAGCCAGCAATAGTTTTCTGGATCTAAGAGTTGGCGGCCTTTGTGGCCGGTCTCAGCGATGGTGCACGTCGCTGGTGTTTGACGTAATAGCATGGTCCTGATGGGATGTGGCAATAGTCGTTCACCACCATGTTTCGACGGCGGTGACGCGTGTGGGCGCCATTTTCTCGCTGGAGGCGTCGTCTCGTTCTTCAAGTGGATTTCTCCGGATGAAAACCAACACCGGCCTGGGTGGGCGACGATGCGTCTTTTGATGACATTTTCTAATTGGAGATGTTACTTTGGAAGATCCCTTAGATTGTCGGTTGGTGCTGATATTGAGATAGTGGTTCTATTGCACATGCATCTGGTGCCTTATGTTGTTGTCTGGTTACAAGATTTGCAGTCTCCAATGGTGGTGAGACTCCTAGATTTCCCATTGGAGGTGTTATTTTTCGTCATTTACTTTTATTTTTAGGTGTACCAGTGTTCTTAGGTGATCTTTGGTCTGTAATAATTTTGGCCTGGTACGCCCTTGGATGATTGAAGCCCAAAATATATTTTCCTTTATTAAAAAGGCCCAATATATATGTCCAAACATTTTGATTGCGCCACGCAAGTGTTTGCACATTTTCCAATGTCAGCTGACCTATTATTCTATGACCTGGACACCAGCCAGTAGCTACTACTCCGCGCACGCCAACGAAAAAATGGAATCCACGTTTGAAGATTTTATAGAATTTGCGAACAGATGCATGTGGTCAGCCGACGACTTGGCCTACGTGCGACTTTTTTTTTTTTCCCTATGTGACCCCAGCACAAAATACGTTTGACCACGGCGCTGGCACTTTGAAGCCGCAAACTGGGCTGGCTCTGTATAGTAGAGAAGCCGCAAGGGCCGACAAAGTCAAACAGCGAGCCCACACTAGTTATATAAAACCCACAAAAATATCTGCAACCCCAAATAAGAATTACTAGATACAGCGTGACAAAAAATTGATAGGAGAAATACATAACGTCCTGTTTGGATCGTGGGGATTAAACTCATGGTATAAACTACACTTTAGACACATATTTTTTTGAGACATACTAAACAATTTCTATAACTTTACTTTATTTGAAGAGTAACGTAGCATGATAATCTATATGTAGAATTCATTTACCATCTCAACCCAACGAATTTGAGATAGTCTGTTTGTGAACTTTGGAAAGTTTTAGATTCTCAAATTCCAAGCCAAATAGCCTAATTTATTAAATATATTCCAATTCCTCCAAAATAGAGGGATCAAACCGGTATGACTTTTTGAAACATCCTTAAATTTTTCACGAAGAGAAATCCACAGAATGAATAATAATGTGAAAATATAATCAATTATATTATTGTATAACAGTTGATAATCAAATCCATACATCGAAACTAGATAAAGGAATACAATAATAGGGCTTACATTATTTATTACATCGCCACATGGCGGATCATTAGAGTACAAGCATCCAGAACAGCTGCGGAAGGATCTTCATCAACCATTTTGAGCGTAGGCACGAGACCTCCTAATCCTTCTATTTCTAACATCACTGTGAAGCAGGTAAATCTGCACACCGCCAGATGTATGCAGGCCATGGTCAGCACCGATGAGCTTTAGTGAAAAAGAAACAAAGGGATCTGACGATCCTATAGATGGCTATGGTTTTTCCTATGCATGCAAGTAGAATCAAGTTTATAACAATAAGTCAAGTTTTAACACATTCCCGTCCCACACACACCTTCAACCACCATCCCATCCATCCCAATTCCATCTCCACATCACCATCACCACCACCCTCTAGACTCACTCTCAGGTCGACCAGGCCAACTCCCTCTCGGCCTGTCTCAGCGGCCCGCAGCCCCCAACCTAGGGCTCACGGCCGAAAGCAACTCTCGGGGAAGGTAGAACACTCCTCTGACTAGTCCGAAAAATAGAACACAGGAAAGGTCCATAGCCGACAAGTCAGCATATGTATCGATCGATCAACCATACACGCTCTGCAGAGGTTTCACATTACACAAGATCACCATCATTGGCATGTACATTGCCTAGGATGTTTCCGACTGCTTGCTTAACTAGAGCGATATAATCATGCCACTCAACCCTGGAAACTCTGGAAATGTGTCTCGGGCAAGTTGAGACTGGAAAGCGTGGTACCAGGCCCCTCCAAGTGGTACCAGCATCTAGGATGGTATGGGCAACTCTCATCCTACCGCCCACCCTCACAACCTGCAGTAATGGCATCACTCTACCAAGTAGTCCAGCCATCTCCCCATCATAGATAGCTTGCGGAATGCAAAGGATTCCTATGATCCAAATACTAGCACAACAGTTCCTAAGTGTGACCAAGCTAGGATGTCTTCATCAGGGTTGTTCTTTAATGTGCTACCACAGCACCTTCGTCCTGGGTTCCACCCCTCAGAGGCTCACACCCTAGGATCCTCCTTGTCGAGCTTCATGGACCCGCCACAGGTCAGTTTCGCAGGGATGTCCAGGTTCATCCCAAGTCAAGAGTCGCTCCAAAAGCTCGTCGTAGATCCCAGCTCGATCGACTCAACCCTCGCCCTACACCCTGCCGTAGGTTCCTGTTGGGAATATGCCCTAGAGCTAATCATGTAGATGATGATATTCCGATTGTATCCATGATTAATAAACTGTTCATTGAATATCCATTATAGACAACTTGTATTGATTGGTGATTATGTGAATTATTTGTAGAACTCAATTACTTGAATGGTTATTCTAAAGTTGTCCCTGGTCGACGTTCTTGTGGGAACACACTTGAATATTCGACCAGCACATGTAGTAGTTGATGGCTATGTTTCACAAGTCATGGACATGGAGATGTCAAACTAATAATGTGGGCACATGTGAGACATGTAGGCTGGACTGACCCGACATGAGAAAGTCTCTCTTCACGTCATGTACGTAATGTCCTTAGACCTAAGATTGTGGTATGTACCTAAGATGTGAAACGGCCTACTTAGGGACTATCAAACGCTGCTTCGTAACTGGGTAGTTATAAAGGTGGTCTTCGGGTGGTCGGGAAGCATGCTATGAGACATAGACAATCAAGATGAAATTTGCCCCTCTCTACGCGAGAGAGATATCACTGGATCACTCAAGTGATTGGATCAACAAATGCATGGCCATGCTTGGGTTAAGTGTTAACCCACGAGTTGAACCATATATCGAGTGGCAAAGGGAATAACTTGTCTGTGGTCGTAGTGGTTCGTCTGATATGATCTTTGCGTGCACATAGGAGTTGTCACGCCTTGCTAGAGGCCGCTGTCAACTATTGGGTGAGTAGGAGTACTCGGCCCATGTCAATGTGTGCGTGAACCCATAGGGTCGCACACTTAAGGGGCTGGAAGCCTAATTCTGGTTGGACCCGAATTAGACAAGGCTTAGGGTTTCTAATGGGCCTCCAACTCGTGAGCTCGTTGGGGACGCCTATATAAGCAAGGGGCAGGGGCGCGGTCAAGGGAACACAAACCTTTGGCAGCCACCATCGCCCTCCCCACGCTCGCACCTTCTGCTCCTCGCGGACCTTGCAGTCAGGAGGTGCCTTGCTTCTTCTCTACACGTGTGGGATTCCTCAGAGGTGCTGCATCTGGAGCACTGGGACGAACCTCGCGAAGGGATTGAGGTGACGGACGACCACGCAACTGCACTGCCTACTGCGATGTGTACGACTACATCGAGTCATCTTTCGCTGCACCTGTGCATCTAGTGGTAATCCCATAACCTGTAACTAGCAGTAGATCCTGGTTTATGAGGTTAAAAAGTTTTGTTTTTTGGCTAGCATAGCACCCTCATAACCCTACAGTGGTATCGGAGCCGTTACTGACTCGTTATAGGTTTAGTTTTGTGCATACGGTGATTTTGTGGTATTGTAGATGAGTCTCTAACGTTGGTTCATCATCTTGCCATGTTGGTCTTGAAATGATCTACTCGTACCGGTCAGAATTCCGCCATTCGAGTTGAATGATTCATGTAAATCCAGTCATGACGAGTTAGAGATCAATCAGATTAATCAAATTGAACCCTAGGTCAAGTGCCAAGCGCATATGTGCACGGCGGTGGTAGATGAAATTTACTGTCTGGCGCCGGTTTGTCGAGAAAAGTGTTGTTCAGTAAAACAGCCATAACTTTTGAACCGTAACTCGGATTGAGACAAACTCTAAACGAAAATCGTAGAGACCAAAATTTTACATCTGATAACTCTATTTTGCAGGTATTGATGACTGGTATAGCCCTTATGTGTATGTGATGCATGTATGTATTTAATTCATGGCTTGCATGTCATGAGGGCAATATGGGCAGGAGCCTCATAAATATTGTCAAAATTAATGTAATGGCCTATGTGCCAATCTGTGATGATCTATCCGCGACTATGTAATTTCATTTTACTTGCGCTAGTAGTAGCTAGTCTTGGTGGAATCATCACTGAAGGATGGCATACTTGAATCATGGAGATGGTGATCACCATGATGCACAGATTGAAGGAGATTGAGATCCCCAAAGGAATAATGGGCTATACCAAGTAATTCTGTGTTATTCCATTCTTATTATGTTCTACTTTCACATGCTATTATGTTTTTATTTACATGAGTGCGGTAGTGAAGTAGAACGATCCCTCAGCAATGTTTAAGTTAAATGCTTCCCCAAACCTTGCACTGTCATAAGTCTTGTACAATCAGTGGTGGGTCTATGAAATTAGGGTGCCACTGGTTTTCCTCGACTAGGCAGGTTCATATCGGATACTTACTACAAGAAGGTTTGGTTACTTAAACAAGGTCATCCTAACGGTTAGGGACCTTGGAGCATGGGTAGGATGAGCGTAGCATAGAGATGCTGCCCAACAACAAGAGTCATATGTGATATGATTAGCAAAGTGTTGCTTACCGATCTACCATGTCTTCTAGCAGTGATGCTAAAGCTCACTAGTTGACTTGTTAGTTATGGGTCTTGAATCACGAAGTATCAATTGAGGGATATTGATTTAGTGGGAGTAGATTTTATTTTGATATAATTTACTCTTCATGGATACATTGTCTTAGTATTTTGCATTACTTTTGTTGTAGATGGCCGCCCGCAATCAACCATTTTCTTTGCGTACAATTCTTGAGAAAGATAAGTTGAATGAAACAAATTATGTGGATTGGATCCACAACCTGAGAATTATTCTCAGGGCTGAGAAAAAGGAAGAAATTCTAGGCACCCCATTACCAGATGAGCCTGATGAAAATGCAACTGCTGCTGAGAAAAACGCTTACAAGAAAGCATGTGATGCGGATCTTGAAGTGAGTTGCCTCATGCTTGCTTGTACGAAACCTGATCTGCAGATACAGTTTGACAACAATCATTCAGCGAACGATATGATCGTGGCGCTTGAAGATATGTTCCAAACTCAAGGGCAGACTGAAAGGTTCAATGTCTCTAAGGCACTTGCAGAAACCAAGCTAGCAGAGGGTGCAGCTGTTGGTCCACATGTAATCAAGATGGTTGGTTACACTCTGAGGTTGGAGAACCTAGGCTTCCCAATTGGCCAAGAGTTGGCTACTAATTTTATTCTTGCATTGCTTCCGGCCAGCTATGGAAACTTCATCCCGAACTACCATATGCATGGAGCAGAGAGGGGCTTGAATGAACTGTGTGGCATGCTGAAAACAGTAGAGGCTGACATCAAGAAAGGTGCCAGCAGTAGCCAAGTGTTGGCGATCTAGAACCGACCTCATTTTAAGAGGAAGGACAATTCTTGGAGGAAGAAGAAGGGCAAGGCTAAAGATGAGATCTCTAAGCCAAACCCATCTGCTACCAAGGCTGGACCATCTGCAAATTCAGATTGCTTTTATTGTAAGGGAAAAGGTCACTAGAAAAGAAACTGCAAGGAGTACTTGGCGTCCTTAGAGAAGGATGGCGGCGGTAAAGGTACTGCTACTGCTTGTACTCTTATTGTTCATGTTACAGACATTTTCCTCGCTAACACTTATATCAATTCTTGGGTATTTGATACCGAATCAGTTGCTCATATTTGCAAAAAGATGCAGGGAATGATAAGTAGAAGCGTGGAGAAAGGAGAAGTTGATTTCCTCGTGGGCAATAATGCAAGAGTTGCTACATTGAATGTCGGGACAATGCAACTTCCCTTGCCATCAGGATTTATTTTTGAATTGAATAATTATTATTTTATTCCTAATTTAAGTCGAAACAATGTGTCACCTTCATGCTTGATGATGGATGGTTATTCATTTGTGAGTAAAAACAATGGTTGTGTGATCTCAAAGAATGATGTGTTTGTGACTTTTGCATCCATTGTGAATGGGTTATTTATTTTAAATCTTGATGATGCACCTGTCTGTAATGTTAGTGCTAAACGGCCTTGGCTTAATGAGTCCTACCTATATGTGGCATTGTCGTTTGGGTCATATAAGTGAGAATCGCATGAAGAGGCTCCATGATGATGGTCTTCTAACTTTGTTTGATTTTAAATCATACAAGACATGTGAGGCTTGCTTGCTACGCAAGATGACCAAGGCGCCATACAAAGGATTTCCTAAGAGGGCATCTGACTTGTTGGAACTTGTACATACTGATGTATGTGGACAAATGAACACGACAGCTAGAGGCAGATTTCAATACTTCATAACTTTTACCGATGACTTTAGTAGATATGGATATGTCTACCTAATGAAGCATAAGTCTGAAACATTTGAAAAGTTCAAAGAATTTTAGAATGAAGTATAGAATCAACGCGGCAAGAAGATCAAGGCCTTGTGATCTGATCGTGGAGGCGAATACCTAAGTCATGAGTTTAGCAATCATCTTAAGAGTTGTGGAATTGTTCCACAGCTTACGCCACCTGGAACGCCTCAGAGAAACGGCGTGTTTGAGTGACGTAATCGGACCTTGTTAGACATGGTTTGGTCTATGATGATCCAGTCGAACCTACCTTTATTATTTTGGGGATACGCTCTAGCAACAGCCGCTTTCACATTGAATAGGGTACCATCTAAGTCCATAGTAGACACCATATGAGATGTGGATTGGTAAGAGTCCCAGTTTGTGTTTTCTAAAAATTTGGGGTTATGAAGTTTATGTTAAATGACTTATATCAGATAAACTAACACCCAAATTAGACAAGTGCTTTTTCGTGGGATATCCGAAGGAAACTTTAGGGTATTATGTCTATAACCGGTCAGAGGGCAAAGTGTTTGTTACTCGAAATGGTGTTTTCTTAGAGAAAGAGTTTCTCAAAAGAGAAAAGAATGGACAAAAGGTGTATCTTGAAGAAGTTCAAGATGAGCCAGTAGGGACTGACTCTACGAGTGATGCTAATGTAGCAGAGCAAGTTGAGACACCCGTGGCAGTGGAGACACCGCCACAACCACAAAGATTAGCCAGATTTTGCGCATTGCATGGGGATTTGTTATTGTTAGACGATGACGAACCTATAGATTATTGGAAGCTATGATGGATTCAGATTCCAAGAAATGGCAAAGTGCCATGAGATCCGAGATAGATTCCATTGGAGACAATCAAGTTTGGAACTTGGTTGACCCGCCTGATGGGGTTAGACCCATAGAGAGCAAATGGATCTTTAAGAAGAAGAAGGATATGGATAGAAATGTTCACATCTATAAAGCTCGACTTGTCGCAAAAGGTTTTTGGCAAGTTCAAGGATTGACTACGATGAGACATTCTCACCGGTAGCGATGCTTAAATCTATTCGGATCATTCTAGCAATTGCTGCATATTTCGATTATGAGATATGGCAGATGGATGTTAAAACAGCCTTTCTAAAATGGGTATTTAGAAGAGGATGTGTATATGATACAGCCCGAAGATTTTGTTGATCCTAATAATGCTGGAAAGATATGCAAGCTTAAGAAATCTATTTATGGGTTAAAGTAAGCATTTCAGAGTTGGAATATTCATTTTTATGAGGTAGTCAAAGGGTTTGGCCTCTGTTAGAATGAAGAAGAACCTTGTGTTTACCAGAAGGTAAGTGGGAGCACTATTGTGTTTCTGATCTAGTATGTGGATGACATACTATTGATTGGGAATGATATATGTTGCAATCTGTAAAGACTTCACTGAATAATAGTTTTTCTATGAAGGATGTAGGAGAAGCAGCATACATCTTGGGAATTAAGATCTATAGAGATAGGTCAAGAAGGCTAATAGGATTAAGCCAAGACACGTATATTGACAAGGTGTTGAAACGGTTCAACATGGAACAGTCCAAGAAAGGGTTCTTGCCTATGTCACATGGTATGCGGTTTAATGACAAGCAGTGTCCTTTATCAGATGAAGAGCGCAACCGCATGAGTAAGGTTCCATATGCTTCGGCCGTTGGTTCCATCATGTATGCCATGATATGTACTCGCCCAGATGTCTCATATGCTCTAAATGTTGCGAGCAGGTACCAAGCTAATCTGGGTGAACCTCACTGGACGCTTGTTAAGAACATCCTAAAGTACTTACGAAGGACAAAGGATGTATTCCTAATCTATGGAGGGGAGGAGGAGCTCGTTGTAAACGGTTACACCGATGCTAGCTTCCAAACCGACGGGGATGACTCACTATCTCAATCAGGTTTTGTGTTCACAATAAATGGTGGTGCAGTTAGCTAGAAAAGTTCCAAGTAGGAGACGGTGTCCGATTCTACAGCAGAAGCCAAGTACATTGCAGCTTCTGGCGCTGCAAAGGAAGGTGTTTGGTTGAGGAGGTTCCTCATTGATCTTGGTGTGTTTTTGAATGTGTCAGACCCATTAAATTCACATTGTGATAACAATGGGGCGATTGCACAGGCTTAGCAGCCTAGGGATCACCAGAAGAACAAACATGTACTCCAGAAGTTTCATCTCATTCGAGAGTTTGTGAAACGAGAAGAGATCAAATTGTGCAAAATACATACGGATTTAAATGTAGCAGATCCTTTGACAAAGGCTCTTCCACAGCCTAAGCATGAGGCGCACATGAGGTCTATGGGGATTAGACATCTAAGAGATTAACTCTAGTGCAAGTGGGACACTGTTGGGAATATGCCCTAGAGCTAATCATGTAGATGATGATATTTCGATTGTATCCATGATTAATAAATTGTTCATTGAATATCCATTATAGACAACTTGTATTGATTGGCGATTATGTGAATTATTTATGGAACTCAATTACTTGAATGGTTATTCTAAAGTTGTCCCTAGTTGGCATTCTTGTGAGAACACACTTGAATATTAGACCAGCACATGTATTAGTTGATGGCTATGTTTCACAAGTCATGGACATGGAGATGTCAAACTAATAATGTGGGCACATGTGAGACATGTAGGCTGGACTGACCCGACATGAGAAAGTCTCTCTTCATGTCATGTACGTAATGTCCTTAGACCTAAGATTGTGGTATGTACCCAAGATGTGAAACGGCCTACTTAGGGACTATCAAACGCTGCTTCGTGACATGCTATGAGACATAGACAACCAAGATGGAATTTGCCCCTCTCTACGTGAGAGAGATATCACTGCATCACTCAAGTGATTGGATCAACAAATGCATGGCCGTTCTTGGGTTAAGTGTTAACCCACGAGTTGAACCATATATCGAGTGGCAAAGGGAATAACTTGTATGTGGTCGTAGTGGTTCATCTGATATGATCTTTGCGTGAACATAGGAGTTGTCACACCTTGCAAGAGGCCGCTGTCAACTATTTGGCGAGTAGGAGTACTTGGCCCATGTCAATGTGTGCATGAACCCATAGGGTCGCACGCTTAAGGGGCTGGAAGCTTTATTCTGGTTGGACTCGAATTAGACAAGGCTTAGGGTTTCTAATGGGCCTCCAACTCGTGAGCTCGTTGGGGACGCCTATATAAGCAAGGGGCAGGGGCGCGGTCAAGGGAACACACACCTTTGGCAGCCACCGTCGCCCTCCCCACGCTCGTTCCTTCTGCTCCTCATGGACCTAGCAGTCCGGAGGCGCATCGCTTCTTCTCCGCACGTGTGGGATTTCTCGGAGGTGCTGCATATGGAGCACTGGGATGAACCGTACGTAGGGATTGAGGTGACGAACGACCATGCAACTGCACTACCTGCTGCGATGCGTACGACTACATCAAGTCATCTTCCACTGCACCTGCACGTCTAGTGGTAATCTCATAACCTGTAACTAGCAGTAGATGCTAGTTTATGAGGTCGAAAAGTTTTGTTTTCTGGCTAGTGTAGCACCCTCATAACCCTATAGTTCCACCCTAAACCCAAATGCAACACCATTAGCTCACATACCCATCTGATCCATCAACACACACACCAAGCCTAGCATCCCTACCAGACCCTCCAGGGTTCATCACATCGCATCAAAATGTAAGTGAGTGAAGTATATGTATTTATAGCAATAAAAAGCATAAACGTGGGTGTCTAATCTAACAACAGGTGAGCAGGTGAAAGGTTATGACAAGGCAGGGGTCATTAAGTAATATATCTAACATGCAGACCTAGCTCAGGTATATTCATTGCAGAAATATAACGAATTAGCAAATTCTAAATATTAGCCATGCCGAATAGGATTTCTAAAAGAAGGTGCTGCCATGACACCTGCGATGTCGAGGTAGTAGTGGTACAAGTCTTCTCCCGTCAACGTAGTCGATCAGCGGGGCCTCCTCGATCGTGTTTGTAGACTCGTCCTCAGATCACTCCTCCAACGACTCTAAAATCGAGACTTAATAGCCATGCAAGCGACTCCTATAGAATTCACAAAGAACCAAATAAGTACCAATAAGATCAAAATGCACTCAAACATAGCATAAATAGATAGAGCTCGAATTATAGAAAATTTGAGCACTGGTTTCATATGTTTCTGAGTTCGTATGAATTAGTTATGAATTTCTTAAGATTTAATTATATTCTAAAAAAGAAAAAGGGCTGGATTTATCTGGTACTGACACGTGCCAGCCTGAGAAACGGCCACGTGGCACTGGCGGTCCAACGATAGATGACGTGGATGCTGACGCAGGTGATGACATCATGCTGACGTCAGCAATGACAGGTGGGGTCCACATGACGTCACTGCTGACATCATCACTGACTGGTGGGGACAGGCTGATGTCACTGCTGATGTCAGTGTTGACCAAATCAATAGTCAAACTGGTCCTTTAGTGGGCCGTTACTGGGCCGTTAATGGGCTGAGTGGGCCGGATTAGGGCCGGGCCGGGCCCACCACATGGCACGCGCTGGTGCTGCAACGTCAACTCCTTGGACCCGCAACGGGCGCAGCTCATGGCGTTGGTTCACGGTGCACTGTCTCCGTGTGGGGTCCGTCTACAGTGACTCAGGTCCCCGTGGACCATGTCCACAGATCTGTCTCTGGATCCATGCGATCTATAGTTCGGTCTGCGGTACATCGGCGCATCGCGCGGTCCGCCTGCAGTCCCACTAGTTCACATAGACCGGGTCCATGGTCTTCAGCTCCAAGTGATCCTCTTCCCAGCTCTTTTTCGCGCGGTGGCGTGGCTCACTGACGTCGTTGAGATCGCCCAGTCCGGCACCGTGGTGGTCCATCAGCTCCATCAACTCGCGATTCAGCGTCGGCACAGCACTGCGGTCATGGCAGTGGAGCCAAATGCAGCAGCCTAATCACCTGCGGGGTTGTCCTCGGTGCACGGAGGAGCGGCGGCGACGACGCACGGTGGCGGCTCGATAGCGTTGGATTCAAGGCTAAAGCGAGACACAGTAGTGCAATTGGGGCTTTCAACTCTCTCCCAACGGGCCGGCGGCGACCAATTTCCCCCGGCAGAGTCCGCATGGGCAGTAATCCCCACGGAGGTGCCCTGGCGTGGCGGTGGTGCACAGCACGACACCCAGGGAGATCCCACGGCCTCCATCTTCTCTACGATCTTGTGCAGCACTTCACGGCGATGCTCGACGACGCGATCTTGATCCTCAAGGCGGTTGGTGGTGTCAGACAACGCCATGGCACGGTGGAGTTTTAGGGTGATGCGGCGACAGCATGACTTCAAGTGGATGGCTCCCGGTGCAGTGCATCCAGCGGCTAGCGTGCGCACAGGAAGCTCCTCATTGAGGCAAGTGCGGATCTTGCGTCGGTGAAGCTCGAACAGCAGCGGCTAGCCGACAGGGTGGCTTCACCGCGGTGGCGCTCTGCGCATGATAGCGGGCATGGCGGCTTCTGCTCCAGCGCCCTCCTGATGCCGTGGTAAGCACGGGGCTAGGCTAGTCTATGCGCATTTGTACAACATGTCCAAGCGGCTGTTGTTGGCCTAGCCTACGCGCTCAGAGGTAGAGCGCCATGGCCATAAAGCAAGGGTCGGGGTTGGAAGTGAAGTCCATGGCGGCTCACCAGCGCTGGAGAGGAGAGATGGAGCGGTACGGCTTGTGGTAGAGGTTGAGCCGGCGCCGTAGCAAAGGTGTGTCATGATCGTCTCATCCTACAGCTTGTGGCTCCCGGCGAGGTAGAGCTCCGGTGAGGGCTTCTTCTCTGCTCCAGTGGTAGCTTCTCTGCTCCTCCTTGCCTGAACGCGTGCGACATGGCTCGGTGTGGTCAAGGCAGCAGTTGAGGCAGACAATCATGGGTCAGGTTCTCTTCTGGCGTCCTTGCTTCTCTGGTGGCTTCTTCTCCTTCCTTGAGCCTGGTGGCGGTGGCAGCGGCTCCTCTTCTTCCTCTTCTCCGCCCCCTTCTTCTCCTCCCTCTACCAACTCCTCCAAATGATGCAACTGGTGGCAAATTGAGTTCCACCGGAGTGATGGCGGCGGCTTGGAAGAATCCCTAGGGTTCTTGGGCATGCTTATATAGCGGCAGTCACAGTGGTAGGTGGCACAGGGGCACGGCGGTGGCAACTGTGAGCGGACGAGAGCAATTGGTTACCCGGCGCTCCAAGGGCTGACGCAGCGAGGCTATGGGCTCTGGCTACAGTAGTCAAGGCAAGGAGGCACCTTGGCAGCCAAGGGAAGGAGGGGACAGGCAGGGGACAAGCTCTCGCTTCATCCTGGCGGCAGCGCGCACAGTACAACAGAGCGGGAGGGCGCGAGGGAGGGTCTTGCGATTCGCGTGACCCTGTCGAGCGTTGGTCGGCCAGGTGGCGTCCATCCATCCGTTGGCGTGGCAGGTTGCTGGCATGGATGTCGAGGATGGACGAGCACCGGCCTAGGATCCCTTGGTGTGTGGCTGCTCTACTTCGCTCGGTCGGAGGAAGAGGAAAAAGGGTGAGGGGACCAAAGGGAAAAGGTATGACAAGCGGGGTCCGTATGTCAGCGACAGTGGCGTCCTTGCCTTCAAGTGGGAAAGAAGCAGCTCATGGGCCGGTGACATGGTGGGCCGGCTATGTTGCTTGACGGGCCAAACGCGGCGCGGGGGAAAAAGAAAAAGAAAAATAAAAAGGAAGGAGAGAGAGACAGGCTAGACTGGGCCGACTGGTGGTCACGGGCCAGATATGGCTTTGCCATTTATTCCTTTTTCTTTTGCTTTTTCCTATTCTATTTTTGTATACCTCATATACATATATATATATGATAATTGTATCATGTTGCAAATAGGTGTCTAGTGGACATACATGGTCCTTGTCTATGTTGGGTATTGTTCCCATAATAATATATTTATTTATTAGATAAATAAATATTGTTGGCATTTGCTAAACAATGCATAAATCAAAATAAAATCCAAACCACATTGTTGAATTAAAATGCAATATGGATGGATGCTACATGATGAATTAAATGCAAGGTAGGGATAAATGATACTTGTGCAAAGTCATCACTTAAGGACATATGTTTATATCTAATGCAGCACGATGGATAACTTGAGCAACATCGAGATGTAACATATGAACATAGATGGTAACATGAGGTGCATTGGATTTATGACTCCAAGGTAAGAGGCTTAAGAAAAATGAAGGGATTGGTGGAGCATGATAGGGGAAGTAATAAGAGGTTAGCTCAAGAGTTTGGTCTCAAGTAACATAGGTACAAGAGTGCAACATGGGCGAGTCACATGTGCAGCATCGATACAAGACTTATAAAACAAGAAGGTAAACAAGGAGGTACATTGGATACATGATTCCAATGAAAGAGGGGCTTTGAGCAAGGTGAGGGAATTTAGATGAGAGGAGAGCTCTAGAGTCTAGCCTTGTGCAACATGAGTACAAGGGTGCAATATGGGACAAACACATGTACAACATTGGTGCATAACTCTTGACACATTAGGTGCTAGATAAGGGAAGTTAATCACATGTGGCTTAAGATTATATTAAGACACATGTGATGGAGTTACGATGCAATGTTTAGCATGACAAAAACAAACATGGATATGTTTTGAAAAAAAATTGTTTGTTGCGTTTTTCGGTGTTTGCAATTTTTAGGGTTGTTACAGTCCTACCCCCTTATTGGAATCTCGACCCCAAGATTTAAGGAAAGTATTACTGCTCGAAGTGGTAAAGTGGTGCATCCAAAAAGTGGACTTCTTGTTCTTCAGGGCTTGACATAGTTGCTCCATTGAATTGCAGGGATGAGTAGTGATTCCTTGTTCTTTTTGTTCCAATCCTATATTGAGTATCAACGGTTTGGTGTTGGTGTGGATGTTCCAAGTAGATCTGGAAGGCTCCAACAAGAGACATTCTGATTTAGTTGAGTAGTTGTAGTTGTAGAAGATTCAAACTTGTGAGTAGCAAGAGGGAAGAATATAGATCAGGTTTCCCTAATTAGAAAAAGTGTGCATAAGGAGCCCGGTTTCAATCCTAAGACCTGAGAGGTATGGGCCCTCACGCTTCCGGTGCGCTACTCCGATAGAAGTAGATATCCTCCTTGTTTTCCATTCGGACATTCTTCTCCAAATTTATACATTCATCGCAAGATGAGGTCAACCGAAACGGGTGGGTGCAAAGTGTAGGGCTACTCCGAACCCACGTGTCTAGCACTTTTGGATGAAGAGCAAGAAGAAAGACTGGTATTAAAGGAATAAACTTGAGGTTGTTGCAAACTCAGATTTCACATAAACTTGGTAGGATACGCATACGAATGTGACATAATAGAATTACAACGAAATTGATGTAAAAAGGATAAACTTATGATTATAGGAAGATAAGCTCTTGTTCACATATGAGGTTACACATCATCATGGAGTACAAGATAGCATATCATTGATGCCTCGATCTTGATCCATGATTCATATATCTTTATCCATGTTGGTGGCGTTGTGGGCGGCCAAAAGGATGAGGCACCAACGAGCAGCTCTTCGAGCGCTGTGGTTCATGAAACATCCTGGAACTTGCTTGTTGGGGGTTAAAGCTGGTGTGATGATCTTCTTAGGGCAGCTGGAAACCCTATGTCCTGGTTGACCACAACCAAAGCAAGTGGGAAGTGCACCACCTATGGGTGTTAGTGTGGCGGCTTTCCACGTGCCAGCAGGGTCCTGTGTAGAGCGGTCCTGAGAGTGATGATCGTGTGTAGAGTGGTCCCGAGAGCGATGATCTTGAGTGGAACGATCCTGTGAGTAGCGATCTTGAGTGGAATAGTCCCGAGCAGGATATGAGTAGTCGTTGGTGTAGTGTTCCTCATACCAACTCAAATCAGGTGTGTCCTCCTTGATGTAGCGGGGATGACCAGATGATGTCCCATCATGGCGGAACCTCTTGCACTCGTGGCTGCTGTACGAACCCTCAGACTTGCACTTCTCCCTTCTGGATTCTTCATCAGCTTCCTTCTGATCTTTCTCGATTTCCATGCAACGGTCAATCAGGTCATGTAGAGTGTGGCTTTTGGTGCCTCCTAGGGCCACCTTGATCTTGGCGTCCAGGCCTTGACTGTATTCTTCTCCTTTTTAGATGTCGCAACTGATGGGGGTGCATAGCATAGAAGGTTCTTGTGTGTGCACTCCGCTATGTCACCACGTTGTAGCTTTCTGCGTAATACATGATGCAAGACAAGGTGTAGTGTGATCGGAATGCCAGTACCACATCTAATACATGCTAACAAGTAATACCCAAATACAGCCTCAATTGAGCATCGGCCCCTACGGGATGCTTCATATATAGCAAGGCCACTGAGCTTTGCAGAGATTGCAGAGATTAGAGCCCCAGATGCCTAACTTATCTCTCTATCGCTGCTCCGTGGCATCGCACACCGAGCACACCATACAGTTGTCTCACCATCGCGGTCAATTCCTGATGCAAATGCAATGAAGTGTCTGTGCGCGGTGGTGGCAAGATCAAATGTAGAACCGAGCCATGTAAATACACAAGTTTCGTAAGAGACTAATGAGGCATTGTACGGGCAGCCTGTAGGAGTTCTATTTTCTCTCACATCACTGTTTATATGTCCATGAGTTGCAACATGAGAAAAATAATTAGTTGTATCATTCGCTAATTCATATTTTAAAAAGATTTTGTTTTAGTTCTAATCAAAACTACATCAGACGGTGTATATTTTTTCTTAAAACTAATGCACAAACAAATATAACAATAAGTGCTAAAAAGTAGACGTTATGTACCGAGGTGGTCAAGAACCATATACAGCGAAAATGAAGTGAAAGCTTGTACTCTTCAACTATCTCCGACTACACCACAACACCGCATTAGGGTCAGATGTCTGTCCCTAAAAATAATATTTATGGATGGAGGATCTGACGGTAAAGATTGGTAATCGATCATCTGACGGTGAATCTAAACACACCTATGCATGTCTGACGCTATAGGTATTTATATTTAGGGTCACACGATCTGACGGTAAAACCATATACAGTGTCACTCCGTCTATCAGTAAAAATAAGTGGGACCCACCCACATACCGTGCTCTTGGGTCACGCGCAAATTTTGGAGAGGCCCATGCGAAAATTTTTCAGTCGCGTGCAATTTTGGGAGAGGCCCGCGGAAGTTTTGACCTGGCACATCCAAATTCTAAAAAAAATAGTGCAAACCCTAGGCGCCTGCGCCACTTATCCCCGCTCAATCCAAGCGGCCGCCCCCTCCCGCTATCCAAATCATGGGCCGCCCGACAACATTCCCCTCCCTCTGTGAAATCTCGTTGCCCGACTCCCTCTCCCATCTCGCCATCCCCACTCCCTCCCCCACCCTACGCCGCCCACGCCTAACACCCGCACCGGCCACCCACGCCTGACGCTCACGCCGGCCATCCACTGCCTACTGAAGAATGCCGCACCTGCCATTCGGTGGACGGAGGAAGGCCAGGAAGCCCCACCGGCCATCCCTGGATGGAGGAAGCCCCGTCAGCCATCCCTGGACGGAGGAAGTGTGTTGGTCATCCCGTGGACGGAGGAACTCCGGCCAGGCCCTGCTCCCTTCCTTCGTCTGGAGATCCCGCCTCAATGAAGCCCTGCCCAGAATGAGACAAAGCCGCAGCGGCCGGTCTCCCTCTGCTGCTTGTCGCCCTGTCCACTGAAGGTTGAGATGAAGCCATGGTGAGATAATGGTTTCCCTCCACTCCGTTCTTCCCCTCCACTCCACTTCTTCCTAGGTTATCGAATTCTTAGGCACTGGTGAGGCTCCCTGGATGGAATGCCTCTGTACTATGTATGTCATGTCCCCATTGATTTAGCTTTGCTGAATGCAGTGATGATGGTGGGACAGATTCTATAGATTGACAGGTCTCTTTGGTAGCAGGGGGCATTGGGACAGATTTTGAGTTGCTTGATGTTCCTACCTAGTTGTATTGTTGTTATTGACTGACCCATGTGCCTGCCTGTTCATCTAGATCCAAACATTGGCTTTGGTCTAAGATCATGTACCAATCTTCATGTCCTAATTAGTGATAGTAAAGGGAAAAAATTAATAGCACATTTTGTACAGAGCTTGTACAAAGAGCTGTAGAGATCATATTTAAAAAAAACTTTAGTGGCACACCTCAATTGATGTATTCTTTCTGATTCATTTTAGCTCATCAGGTGAAAGTATTGTTGAGGTGGCCCACTAAACTCAATGAGTTCCAGATTTGCTGCATTGGCGTTGTCCTCTTCTCATTGCTTGTAGCCAACAGATTCAAGTACTACAGGTACATGCTTAGTCGCCATCATGGATAAATCATGGATCCATAGTGATGCTAGGCACACAAAGGAATACTTACAAGGGGTCAATAGTTTCTTAGCATTTGCATTTAGAAATTCAGCGGTAGCGGACAAGATACTATGCCCTTGCATAAAGTGTGTTAACTTATTTTGGAGAGACTCAAGTGAAATACAAGAGCATTTGATATGTGATGGTGTTGGTGTTTCTTAGCGAAAGCAGCAAAGTGTGCAAGCGCACAGAAATATTGTTGTAGCACTTCACCCAGAAGTATTCAGGGTATCGTATTTTCATAAGGAATGGTGCGTAAAAGGTCTTTTAGCTAGTTGTCCGAGGAGAGGCGAGATGGAGAGTAGCTTGGGAAGTGAGGTTTTCCAAGAATATATATCCTAAGTGAAGATATCTCTGCCACTAAAGTCTTGCTTTGGGCACCGGATAACGCTTGATCTGCCAAGCGATGCCGGCCTACGGCTCCACTCTGAACCCGGACATTGGGGTTTACAAGGGACGGACAGGGCTGTCACCACCTGCTGCCTACCACCTCAACCGTACATGAACGGAGCAAACAAAGGTAGTCTCTAGCCTAGACACCATGTCTAAGCTGTTAACTACGTACTCTGGCGTATTGACAAGGCTTACCCATCCCCGGGCTGCTTCTACTAGAGCAAACATCACAAGGATGAACAATCGAACCCACAAGAATAAAGTGAACAAAGATAACTTATTTAAGAAGTTAAATTCAAAGGATAAACACAAACTCTTACTCCAAGTAGTAAGTCCCCCGTCGAGGTACTAGCGTGGAAGGAGCTGACAACTCTGGCACTCCTCCACGGGGAAGATGATCCTCCCGGGAACTTCTGAAGAGAGCTCTGCTAACTTACTCCTCACTCACCACTCCTTCTACTAGTCTAGCAAGAAGCTAGTGAAAATGTGGCTCACTCTCCTCTCTTCTCTCTTATGTAGTGTGTAGGCTATCCTAGAAGGTGAGGAATGAAGAATGGAATGGAATAGAACGATTTGAGAGAGGGAAGAGAGCCCATGCTTAAATAGGGAGTGAGCAGGTCAGTTTCATGGCCCAAATGACCAAAACGCCCCCGCACTGCCAATCTCCAGCATTGAATGTAAAGCCTCACCAAAGATGGGCTCAAACGGCTCAGTAGGTGGGACCTGGCCCACCCAGAAAATTTGTGACCGCCATCTTTGGTCGGTTGGCTTCTGGTTGCATCTGGACCTGGCCCATGGTGTCGGTTTGGGCTAGCTCATCTACATTTGTCCTTTTCTTTTTTCTTTTTCTTTCTTTGCCTTAGGCCAAGAAATGAGGTATGTGATTTGTTGTTCTTTTCTTCATTGTTGGCCCAATATATATGTGTTTTCATTGATGTCCTACAAAATAAGTGTGTACACCAAAACTATGGAATTTGTTAGTTTAAAACTCCAATCTATATTATTGTTGGTGTTTCCCCATGAACCTGCTAATTCTGGTTGTCGAAGAACTCTTGGTCTCCAATTCCATTTGTACTTGTCGGTCCTCAGCTCCTGATCTTTAGCACTCATGAACTACTCTTCGTCTATGCGTAGCAAACAAGCAACACAAACAGACAAAGCTAAGAACAAACATCAAAAGAAACACTGAAGAGAGAGTAGTCTACATGGTAGAGCTTGTTACTATGATCACGAGAGCGTAAGAGTGACCAACAAAGGAGCTATCGTTGTGGTGGCACAACTAACAAGGTTGATCTAGGCTATTCGCATGTTGGAAAGGCGTTGATAAATCATTATTCTAACCCACAAATAAGTCACATTTTGAAAATCCTAAAACATTTTAAATGTTACTACGATCGTGTAGCTTACGTTGATACGATTCCAAAAAGTATAAGTTTGCTAAAAACAGAGTTAAAACGTGAAAGTTATGGCTAAAACAAGGTCAGGGGCATAATCGTAAATAAACAGAACCATTTTCGTATTAAAAACAATTTAAAAACTGAAATAAAACCTATTTTGGACCTAGAGCATAAATACCGATGACTTCGAGGTTCAAAGTATAAAAATAGCAGTATGTTTTGAACTATGGTGGACTAATCTGCAAATACCAAAAAACTCAGGGGCTTTTCTGAAAAATAGCCAAAGCTGACAAGCTTGTTGACCAGATTGACCTGGTCATTGCTTATGTGGCGTACACGTGGTGCTTGCATGGCTGCCATGTCAGCAGCTGACGGGGCAGGTTGACTCCTAGTTGATCGGTACGCACGATCTAATCTGGGCCGTCCGGATCGAATCGAGCGGCTGGGGTTGGCCGGCGAGCTTTGGGTCGCCGGCAGCGGCGGTAGCTGTGGCGGTGCAAGAGGGGAGCTTGCTGGAGTTTGCCGAAATGGTGCTCCGGTGCTCGGCTGGCGGCTTGGAGGGTACGGGAGCGACGAGCTCGGCTCTGCGAACTCGGCCGTGGGCACCATGGCGGAAGGGGTGGCCGGAGGCAGGGCAGCATGGCGGTGCGCCATTGACGCCAGCCAAAGCTCGGCGGGAAGGCACTGCGGGGCTCTAAGGTGCAATCTGGTTGAGCGGACGGGATGCGCGCGTCCACGCGAGCTCGATTGCGGTGGATTGTAGCCGGGAACGCAGGGCAACACGGCGGCAGCGGACGACAGCGGCGGCGCTCTCTCGGCGACTGTCTATGGCTTTGAGAGAGAGAGGGAGAGAGGAAGGGGAATGCACCAGCATGATCCTTACCTTCCGCAATGCTCGTGGTGGAGTTCTTGCCGGCGGGGATGTGACAACGACGGAGATTGATGGCGCGGGGGCGAGCTCGGGGGTGTCGGCGATGGTGGCGCACGGGAGAACTAGGGCACCGGGCGGCGGCGGCTCATGTTAGGGTTCTGAAGGGGAAGAGGCGCACTAGGGCAAGCCCTTTATCACTGGCGGTGAACCTCGCGTCACGCGTACCCGAGGCAGACTCAGGCGGTGGCACGGCGCGCCTGCGTGACGCGGAGGAGGGAGGCGGCCGACCGATGGGGCCGGGGAAACGGGGCCCACCTGTCAGTGACAGAGCGCGGGCGGAGCAGGTCTGGCCGCTGGCGCTGCTGGGATAGCCTGTTGGGCCGAGCGGCCCACTAAGTGAGGGAGCAAGCCACTGCTGGGCCGAACCGCTTGCGGTTGGGCTAGCTGACTTGCGGCCTGGTGCGCGGCTGTGGCGGCCTGGCTGGCCTGTGGCCGTCGGTGGCCAGAGTCGGCCGCGGCTGCCGCTGCCTTGGCCATGGCTAGCCAATGCTGGCCATGGCCGGCGGGGACTGGCCAATGCTAGCCATAGTTGGCCAGTGGACTCCAGGAAAGGCTTAAGGTGGCCGAGGAAGGCTATGTCTGGATTGTGGCCACCGTGGCTAAGATAATGCTAGTTGTGGCCGGCCGAGAGTGGCCACAGGTGGCAGTGGTTGGCCAGATGAGGCTAGGTGAGGCCAGGGATGACTAGAGACTGACCTGGGCCTGCTAGAGCTAGGTAGAGGATGGTGTCTAGCTAGAGCGGTACCCAACCCTATAGAGAAAAAGAAAGTCTCTCTCTCTCTCTCTATCTATGCAAGAGAAGGGATTTTTCATAAAACGTTTTTCCAAAACCCTCTTGAGGCAACTTGGGTTTTCGAAGCTTTATTTTCATACCCGAAAAGAACCTAGTCATGACTTGCTCGGGGTTTAGAAATTCTTTTTCACTTACAAGAAAATCCAAGAAAAGCACCAAGCACAAACCCATCTTTATTATCTTCATAAAGTTTTATAAAGCCACACTTTTCATCATTTTATAATGATAACAAAAGAATAAAATCTTGGCTAATTTTAAAGAAATTAATAAATCCTTTAGTTTATTTAGTGTTTTCAGTTCACATCCCAAAATAGGAATTTTGGGGTGTGACAATTACTTCGATTTTGGCTTTGTCTACCTCAATCCCCCTTTCGGACACAAGATGTCCAAGGACGATGCCCTCATGGACCATGAAATGGCACCTTTCCCAATTAAGTACCAGGTCCATTTCTTGGCATCGTTGCAAGACTTTGTCTAAATTCTCAAGACAATGAGCAAAAGATTTTCCATAGACCGAGAAATCGTCCATGAAAACTTCCATGATCTCTTCAATCATGTCTGAGAAAATGGACATCATGCACCGTTGAAATGACGTGAGTGCATTACACAACCTGAATGACATTCTAAGATAAGTGTATGTTCCATATGGGCATGTAAAGGTTGTCTTCCTTTGATCATCGGGGTGGATGGGAATTTGATGTTATCCCAAGTACCTATCAAGAAAGCAAAAGAAAGAGTGTTTCACCAGCTGTTCTAACATCTCATCAATGAAAGGCAGCGGGAAGTGGTCTTTCTTTGTGGCCGAGTTGAGTTTTCAGTAATCTATGCACATTCTCCACCCTGTGATGGTTCGTTGTGCGACTAACTCATTTTTGCTATTTTCAACGACCGTCATGCCTCCTTTCCTGGGAACCACATGGACAGGGCTAACCCAATCGCTATGTGGCACGGGATAAATAATCCCAATGTGAAGAAGTTTGAGGACTTCCTTCTTCATGACTTCCCAGATTTCATTCTTGAGCCTTCGTTGAGGTTCTTGAGTAGGTCTGTGTGAAGGGTCAATAGGAATGCGATGGGTACAAAGTGCTGGGCTTATCCCCTTAAGATCTTCATGGAAATACCCGAAGACCGACCTATGCTTCTCTAGGATGGCGATAAGTTTGGATGTCTCCTCATCGTTAAGCTTATCGCTAATGTTAATAGGAGTTTGTGTATCGCCATTCAAGAAAGCGTAACGTAGGCCATTGTGATGTGAACTAGGGTTCCCGATCTTCCGAAAGGTTCTGATAACTCTCGATTTGGTGGAATCGCTACACAATTCGATTCGGCTTCCGAACAACTCGGTTCTGAACCCCGCAATCGTAGCACCACGTCTCCTCTGGTTATCGACCGTCGAAGCACAGTCGACCTCACCAAGAAGGCTGAGTCCTTTGCCTGCTAATTGAAGAACACAAGCAAGAACTCGAAAGAATGCAACTAATTATAGTTGAATGATTAATCTCACGAGTTGGGGTCTCACAAACCGACGGCGCGGCGAAACTGTTGTGAACAGAATAATCTAAGCAAAACCCCAAAACCTAACGAGGGAGGCGGCAGCTAGTTATAAAGGTCTAAGGGTCATCGCCACCCCTGGACGCGCCCCCTAATGGGCTCAACAACGATACACGGCCCAACGGACCAAAAACGGTGACGCAGCACCAGAACAGATTCTGGACACTAACTTGTTTTGATGTTTCCCGATGACTCCGAAGGAATTTTGACCTCAAACCAATGCCATTGGCTTCCTTATGAAATTATCTTTCCATCCATAGGTGGATCATCAAAAACGGAGTCTGGATGCATCCTGGGCGTCCACTTTACTCCACACTAGTCTTGGACTCCGAAACAGGCTCGAAGTCGACTCGGTTTGGGCCTCCACCTTGACTTGGGCGCCCTTGCTGGTCCTCCACGCCTCCAAACCATCCCTTATGCATCCCTTGGTCCTCTCTATGATTCATAAGTACAATATAATCATTAGTTAGCAATCTATTCTCAAAATCATAAAAAGACTTCCTTAAGAACGAGCTCACCTGTAAATTTAATTGTCGTGCGCGAGCTCTTGTGATTGGACCTTGAATGTCTAGCGGAGGATCATCTTGTGCATTCAATGGAGTGATGTCCTCATCATCCTCCCCCTCTTGAATTGGAGTCATCCTCGACTCAAGGTCATCTTCTTCTCCCAAATACGGCTTTAAATCTGAAATGTTGAAAGAAGGACTAACCCCGAACTCGGGTGGCAACTCAAGTTTGTATGCATTATCATTTATTTTCTCAATAATTTTATAAGGACCAGCAGCTCTTGGCATTAATTTTGACTTACGCAGTTCTGGAAACCTATCTTTTCTCAAATGTAACCATACTAAATCACCTGGTTCAAGTTTAAGTTCTTTTCTACCTTCACTACCAGTAATTCTATACTTTTCTTTCATCTTTTCAATATTTTCTTTAGTGGTTTCATGTAACTTACGAATAAATTCAGCACGTGCACTAGCATCACTATGCGTTCTTTCATTGGTAGGTAAAGGCAAAAGATCAATTGGAGCACGAGGGTTAAAACCATACACTACCTGAAAAGGACTTACCTTGGTGGTAGAATGTGTCGCCCGATTGTAAGCAAACTCCACATAAGGCAAACATTCTTCCCACATCTTTAAATTTTTCTTCAAAACAGCTCTCAGCATGGTGCCCAAAATGTGGTTCACTACCTCTGTTTGTCCATCTGTTTGTGGGTGACAAGTTGTTGAAAACAACAATTTTGTGCCCAACTTATTCCATAGAGTTCGCCAGAAGTGACTCAAAAATTTGGCGTCGCGATCTGAAACAATAGTAGATGGCATACCATGCAAACGAACAATATCTTGAAAAAAAGGTCAGCAATATGAGTTGCATCATCACTTTTATGACATGGTATAAAATGTGCCATCTTAGAAAATCGATCCACAACCATAAAAATACTATCCCTTTCCCTCTTGGTCCTAGGCAATCCTAAAACAAAGTCTATCGAAATATCTGTCCAAGGAATAGAAGGAACAGGAAGAGGCATATACAACCCATGTGGATTCAAGCGAGACTTAGCTTTTTGACATGTGGTGCAGCATGCCACGAACCGCTCAACATCTCTCTTCATCTGTGGCCAAAAGAAATGTGTGGCCAAAACAGCTACCGTCTTTTTAGCACCAAAATGGCCCATCAATCCTCCTCCATGCGCTTCCTGTAGCAACAAAAGTCGAACAGAACTAACTAGAATGCATAGACGGTTAGCTCTAAACACAAATCCATCATTTATCACATACTTGTTCCACGTACGGCCCTCTTTACAATTCAGCAACACATCTTTAGAATCAGGATCAAGCACATATTGTTCTTTTATTGTTTCAAGCCCAAAAATCTTACAATCAAGTTGGGACAACATAGTATATCGTCTAGACAAAGCATCAGCAATTATATTATCCTTTCCTTTCTTGTGTTTGATAACATAAGGAAAGGATTCAATAAATTCAACCCACTTAGCATGTCGATGATTCAGATTATTTTGAGAATGAAGATACTTAAGCGATTCATGATCTGAATGTATAACAAATTCCTTAGGCCACAAATAATGACGCCATGTCTCTAAAGAACGTACAAGAGCATACAATTGCTTATCATACGTAGAGTAATTTAAAATAGGACCATGCAATTTTTGGCTAAAGTATGCCACAGGTTTACCATCTTGCATCAAAACACCTCCAATGCCAACTCCACTAGCATCACATTCTACTCAAAAGTCTTACCAAAGTTTAGAAGTTACAGCAATGGTGCGTGTGTAAGCTTATCTTTTAACATCGCAAATGACTCCTCTTGTGCCTTACCCCATTGGAACACCACGCCCTTCTTTGTCAACTCATGTAATGGGGCAGCAAAGGTGCTAAAATCCTTGACAAAGCAACGGTAGAAACCTACAAGACCAAGAAAACTCCTCACCTGTGTGATGGATTGGGGTACTGGCCAGCTCCTAATGGCTTCAATTTTTGTCTCATCCACCTCAATTCCCTGTGGAGTAACAACATATCCAAGAAAAGAGACTCGATCCGTGCAAAAGATGCACTTCTCAAGGTTACCAAATAAGCGTGCATCGCGTAAAGCATTAAAAACAGCACGCAAGTGATCCATATGTTCATCCAAAGACTTGCTATAAATCAAGATATCATCAAAGTAAACTACCATAAATCGCCCAATAAAAGCCCTTAAAACTTCATTCATCAATCTCATAAAAGTACTAGGTGCATTAGTTAAACCAAAAGGCATTACTAACCACTCATATAATCCGAATTTAGTTTTGAAAGCTATTTTCCATTCATCTCCAAGTTTCATTCTAATCTAGTGGTAACCACTACGCAAGTCAATTTTAGTGAAAATTACAGAACCACATAACTCATCAAGCATGTCATCAAGCCTAGGAATAGGATGACGATATCGAATAGTAATATTATTAATGGCTCTACAATCAACACACATGCGCCAAGAACCATCTTTCTTAGGAACCAAAATCACAGGAACAGCACAAGGACTAAGGCTTTCTCGTACATACCCGCGGTCCAAAAGCTCTTGGACTTGTCGCTGAATCTCCTTAGTCTCTTCAGGGTTGGTTCGATAAGCAGCACGGTTTGGCAATGTCGCTCCTGGAATCAAATCAATTTGATGCTCTATTCCTCTCATAGGTGGCAGCCCCGGGGGTATCTCAGCTGGAAAAACGTCCTCATACTCCTGCAAAAGGTTAGTGACAGCAGGAGGTCTCGAACTAACAACATCATCAAGAGAAAACAATGCTCGTTTGAAAACCAAAGTATAGCAAATATCATCATCAGAAATTTCAGCAAGGTCACATTTTCTTGCAAGCATAACACCACCCTTCAATTTAATTTCCTCGACCATAGAATTAGGTGTGAACTTATCCTTTTTAGATGGGTAAACAGAATTTGCAACTTGCTGATTTTCAGATTTAACATCATACAAACTAGCAGCTCATTCTTTATCGGCTTGTACAATTTCAGCTGGGGTCATCGGCACCAAAGTAATTTTCTTTCCTTTATGAATAAAAGTGTATGTATTACTTCTACCATGATGAACGGCATCATTATCAAATTCCCAAGGGTGACCCAATAAAAGTGAACAAGCTTCCATAGGTACTACATCACAATCAACAGAATCAACATAGGTACCAATGGAAAAAGAAACTCTGCAAGTTTTTGTTACCTTAGCCTTACCGGAATCATTCAACCACTGAATATGGTACGGATGGGGATGTGGGCGTGTAGACAAGTCAAGCTTCTTGACCAATTCTGAACTCACCAAATTATTGCAGCTACCCCCATCAATGATGACACGTGCTCACCGGTTCTTGATGACAAAGAAAATTTGGAACAAATTGTGGCGTTGCAGCTTCTCAGGTTGTTGTACTTGTGCGTTAAGCACTCGCTGCACAATGACACTCATGTAGGTTGATGTGTCCTTGCTACCAAAGACCTCACCTTCTTCTTGAACATCTTGTTCTTCATCATCATCTTCCACGTCAGAGGTGCTGATGTACCCATCCTCTGTAGCAATGTATGCCCGCTGACTTGGATAGTCCTTTTGCTCATGTCCGTAACCGTGGCACCGATGACACTGAATGCTAGGAGTGCGTCCTGTTGAGGCAACAGAAGATGCACTCTTCCATGGTTCCTGCACTAAATTTTTACCTGAACCAGAAGGTTGCACAGAAGACGTCCTCTTGTTCGCTGGTAGAGGCACGCGAAAGGAGGATGCCTTGGGAAACCCCGATGATGCTCCCGTGCGTGGTGTGTATGAGGTGCCAGCCTTGCTCTTGGCCTGCTTATCTCGCCCCTGCAATTCCTTCTCTACAAGCATAGCAAATTGAAACAACTGGTTGACAGTGTTGAATTCCTTATAATCAACTATGTCCTGAATTTCCTCCCTCAAACCCGCATAAAAACGAACAATAGAATCCTCAGTTCCCTCCACTATGCCACAACGCATCAAACCTTTCTGAAGTTCACCATAATAATCCTACACAGATTTATGTCCCTGTTCTAAACGCATTAGTCTTTTACGTAGGTCTCTATGATACGATGGTGGCACAAATCTATCACGCATAGCAAACTTAAGTTCTTCCCATGTATGATGTTGGCAATTATCTGCAACTAAACCAGTCCACCAAATGATAGAAAAATCTTTAAATTCACTAGTGGCTTGTCTAATGTGATGTTGCTCAGGTACAATATGGGCACAGAATTTTTGCTCTACTGTCATCTCCCAATCAAGGTATTCCTCAGCATCATAATGTCCCAAAAAAGAAGATATGGTAAATTTAACCTTAGCATAAGGATCATCGGGAGCATGAGTACGATTACCTCGGTGGCGGTTGAAATGTTGAGCGCCACCCATACCTGTGGTATTTGTGTGAAGACGATGACGTAATCTATTTTCCCTTGTCACTGCTCTATCAACATTACCATCAGCATCATATACCTCATCGCCAGCATTGCTGCCATCATTATTTTCTTCAGGTGGTGGCGGTTCTTCTAAAGCAGTTACCCTATCGGTCAGCGTGGACAATCGTCTATCCAATCTCTCAAGGGTGTTGCCAATCTTGAGATCAATGAGTGTAACAGTTACAGCCTTGGTAACTGTCTCGTTCAAGTCCTTCTAAGCATTGTTTATAATAGATTGTAGTTGCTCTTGGCTGACACACTCTGAAAACTCTTTGGGTGATTTCTCTCCCTCATCACCTTCCATTGTAGACATAAAACACAAGCAGCAAACGGTGAAAGTTATCCCTAATAATCCTCTACAAATGTGGAGTGGTGCCTCTCAAATTTAGAGCAAAAGGCAACACCTTAACAAGTTCCGACCAGTTCTTACCAGCAAGGCACGGATACCTGAAAGACGTAGCGCTGAGATTACGGGTGTCACAACTTTTGCTGTCCAGAAGTATATGTGGGGCTTAGGAAGGCTGGCCAAGAAATATGTGAGTGGTACACAATTCAAAGACAGAAAGTAATATTGAATTATAGTCCCAATTACTTATTCTCGTTGCTGGCCTAACATGTTCCAAGTATCAAATGTGTGTGAAAAAGAACAATGGAAGCACAAGTATGATGGAGAGACAAGTATGAATGAAGCACAAAGCACAATGTAGCACACGCAATCACAGAACAAGCAACTCCTTTTGTTTTTCTTTTTTTTCTTTTTTTCTCTGAACAAACTTTTTTTATACTATTTTTTTAAATTTTTCTCTGAACAAGGATGACAAAAGATGCAACCACAAAAATTTTCACCAACAACAGAGGTGGAATGTGGTCTACAGAAAATCAGCATGTTCTCTGAAAAGCGTGCAAGAACCTTGTCAATTTTTTTCTTTATTTTGCCGAATTTTTTTGGCAACTCTGACTGGACCAAATAGGCCAAAGCAGTTTGGGTCGGCTCCAAATGGAGTCAAGAAGCTGCTGTAAAAATTTCAAATTTTTTTGATAAACGAGTCAAAAGTTATGCCTGTTTTACCGAAGGTATCTCAAGTTATGTTTCTCGGAAGGCACAACACGGCGGCGGCAGTTAGGGCGAAGCGTCCCTAAACTCCAACACCGATCACAGCAGTAGGTATTCAGCTGATGATGCAAGGAGGGCTGCGATGCAAGCAACAAAGAGCGGTCGGCGACCTATCTAGGGTTTGCGCGGCGGCGAGAAATGACACAAGGCGGCTAGCGGGGCAAGTCGAGTAATATGGTGGATTCGACTTGTTTGGGACGTGGAAGGGGACAGCGTTGAATGGAAACGATGGGAAAAAACACACGACTGGACTCTAACACAACCTAACCAGCAATAAGACCCTGACCAGGACACAAATTCAACACTACGGAATCTGACAAGAACTATGCAAAGGCCAAACGTGGTTGTGGGATACGGGAAAAACCTAGACTAAACAGTTTTTGGCTTTTTTTTGGATTATAGGACGAAGGCGAAAACAAACTAAACTAGGGTAAGGGTGAACCTGACAGTGTACCTGAAGCTTTGATTACCACTTGATGTGAACTAGGGTTCCCGATCTTCCGAAAGGTTCTGATAACTCTCGATTTGGTGGAATCAGGACACAATTCGATCTGGCTTTCGAACAACTCGGTTCTGAACCCCGCAATCGCAGCACCACGTCTCCTCTGGTTATCGACCGTCGAAGCATAGTCGACCTCGCCAAGAAGGCTGAGTCCTTTTCCTGCTAATCGAAGAACACAAGCAAGAACTCGAAAGAATGCAGCTAATTGCAGTTGAATGATTAATCTCACGAGTTGGGGTCTCACAAACTGACGACGCGGCGAAACTGTTGTGAACAGAATAATCTAAGCAAAACCCCAAAACCTAACGAGGGAGGCGGCAGCTGGTTATAAAGGTCTAAGGGTCGTTGCCACCCCTGGACGCGCCCCCTAATGGGCTCAACAACGATACACGGCCCAACGGACCAAAAACGGTGACGCAGCACCGAAACAGATTCTAGACACTAACTTGTTTTGATGTTTCCTGATGACTCTGAAGGAATTTTGACCTCAAACCAATGCCATTGGCTTCCTTATGAAATTATCTTTCCATCCATAGGTGGATCATCAAAAACGGAGTCCGGATGTGTCTTGGGCGTCCACTTTACTCCACACTAGTCTTGGACTCCGAAACAGGCTCGAAGTCGACTCGGTTTGGGCCTCCACCTTGACTTGGGCGCCCTTGCTGGTCCTCCACGCCTCCAAGCCATCCCTTATGCATCCCTTGGTCCTCTCCATGATTCCTAAGTACAATATAATCATTAGGTAGCAATCTATTCTCAAAATCATAAAAAGACTTCCTTAAGAACGAGCTCACCTGTAAATTTAATTGTCGTGCGCGAGCTCTTGTGATTGGACCTTGAATTTCTAGTAGAGGATCATCTTGTGCATTCAATGGAGTGATGTCCTCATCAAACTAGGCAGAGGCTTAAGCTCAACTGCAGGTCGTGCTGGTACTTCCCCCTTGGTAAGGCCAATGGTCTCCCCTAAGTCGTCCTCTTCTTCTATGAAGAGTTCATCATCTTTTTCTAAAGACGACTCAGGTGAATCAAAGAGTAAGACCAACTTGACTTCTGTGGGCAGGTCATGATGGGGGAGAGGTTCTGCCATCGAGTTTTTAGCTCGAGTGACTTGGATGGATAAAGATTCCCTCCCCATCTTGTCGATTACTGAGAAAAGGGGTACCCTAAACCTCCCTTGTTTTCGGTTGAACCCCGAGTTTACCCTCAGATTAATCTCACGGGGACCCTCAAAAAAACACGTGCAAGACCATACCGTACATCCTCGACCCACCGGGGCCCACCAGCAAATATACACTGCGCCGGCCCACAACAGAATACTTAACTTCTGCCGCAACCCTCGACAAGTCACTGACGTCACCAACTGATGATCACTTGAGGGGGGACCCCGCGTCAAGTGTCGAGGCCCCGGTGGGACGGACGCCTCGATAAAACAAGGGTCGAGACCCCCCTCGATCCACCAACTCCGGGTGCGTCTGACAGCGCATTTGATGGAAAACTACCTAACCCCGTCCAATCGTATGGCTACAGTAGCCGCACAGTGGTCCGTACAGTGGTCGAATCCCGCTTTACCGCCCATACTGGTGACGTGCATCGGTCTGCACGGCACTGTTACGCCGTACTCAGCACTGTTAGGCTGCTCGAGGCCCCCTCGACACGCTACGCGATAAACAACCGACATCGGATTCCCTAAGTTCAATCTTATCCGTTCAACCACTACCCTCGAGGCTACCCCTCGATTGGGCCTCGAGTATGTGTCGACGCCCTCTGGTCAACCCACATCGACCTCGAAAGCTATGCCAACAACTCCCGATGCGACCCCAACAGGGACTCGTACGCCCTCTACAGGGGATCGTGTCTTTCGCCAGTCAGTAACCGCGCCTCTGAAGGACGCCTGTGAACTCCGAGCCATGCTGCTACAGAACAAGCCATGCTCAGCGCACGTCTCTACAGTGGCCTCGAGTTGACCACCATGACCCGCAATGTCACCACTGCATCATCGAACCAGGACACTTGTACCCCTGTGCCTCCCCTTGGCCTATAAAAGGGAATGCGAGGATACACAATAGAAAGAGGCCCAATCGGACGAAGAACCGACTCCAAACAACGATCTCACGAACAACCGAACACACGCCTAGGCGGACTCCTAGACTCTGAATAACTCTTTCGCTCTATACTCGACCCCCCTCAAACTCTCTCCTTCGCTTGTATTCACCCCTGTACAAGCACTTAGGTGCAAGATAATACAAATCTTCTCCCCCGCTGGACGTAGGGCCTTCTTTGCTCGAACCAGGATAAATCGCTGTGTTCTTCTTGTATCACGATCCGAACGGGTTACGCACACATACGTTTACTCATTGTCTTAGGACACCCCCGGGTTCCTAACGTCGACAGTTGGCACGCCAGGTAGGGGCGTGTGTGTGTCAAACCGCTTCGTTCGGATGGCGGATTTCGTATCATCGCTCCCTTTCGGCTCGGTGATCCGGTTTGGGAGTTTGGAGTTCCTGTCGCTCGGCACGAGCCATGACATGGTCCTGCTCTCTGCCGGGCACCCAAGCGAGGGCGCTTCAGGGAGTCCGCGAGGAGCCCCGCGTCGCCCTCGCCACCATGCTTCCCAATCAAGAAGGAGACGTGGATCGCAGGGCGGGCGGCACCGCCGTGCGACCATGGTCGTCACATCCTCTTCGTCTTTGATAGATGACTTGAGCTCTCTGGCCAGGAGCCTCCCACGACTACGCGTAAGGCCCGAAGAGGGGCAGCGCTCGCCAGGGTTGAATGCTTCCCCCCAAGCGAACGCACCCCTCATGTCTACCGCTCTCTTGCCCCATGAGCAGTTTGCCATCCGACCGGCACTGCCATTTGGGCTCGACAATGCCGCTTGAACATACACCACTATCGTGCGCTCGTGTTTTAGAGCGGACAGGGAACGGACTGGACCCACCTACACACAGCAGCGTGCCGGGTGGCACCGGTACTGGCCCCCGAGCGCCCGATTAACCCTCGCCCACGTGGCGCCTGCCCTCGTGTGCTTCGATGGTGGCTGGAAGTGGAACAATATGGGCGGACCATCATTCCTTACCCGCTCTACTCCGACTCCGACTACGACTCCAGCTACTATGATCCCAGCTACAATGATCCCCAGGCGGAGGGGCTCAGGCCCGAGCGCGGCAAGTCCAGCAGCAGATTGTGGGCGCGAATATGGTTGCACGTCCCGCCTTCAATCGAGCCAGTCAGAATGTCATCGCGGCAACCATGCTTCTCCGCAACATGCCGGCCCCCTCGAATCCTGAAGCCCAACGAGTCCGACAGGAGATCCAAGGCCTTCTCGAGGTGGCCGCCATCCAGCAAGCCAAGAGTTCTGCCTCGAGGCGTTGAGGTGTGGCCTCAGGGCAACACCACGAACCCTCGCAGCATGAGAGACAGGCCTCGACCAAGCCGATAGACTCCTCCGCTTGAAGAGGGCAGTCCCGGACCACGATCGCGTTCGTGACAACCGCGAGCCCCGCGATGCGTGTCACAACATCAACGAACACCGCAGACGCAAGAGCGGTGATGCCGAGGCGTGAGGCTACGGCACTCATCGGGGCGGATGCTACGACAGCGATGAGGACCGACGTCGATCCCCAAATCTGCCAGGACCTCGAGCCTTCAACCATGCGATTCGTAGCACGCCACTGCCTAGCCCCTTCAGACCCTTGACAAGTCTCATCAAATACGACGGCGAGACAAAGCCTGAGCTCTGGCTTGCCGACTTCAAGCTGGCGTGCCAGCTTGGTGGGGCCTGGGACGACAACGCCATCATTCGATAGCTCCCACTCTTTCTCTCCGACACCGCACGATGGTGCTCGAGGAGCTTCCCCCTAACCAAATCTATGACTGGTCCAACCTAGTCGGGGTTTTTGAGGGGAACTTTAAGGGCACCTATGTGCGTTCAGGCAATAGGTGGGAACTCTAAGGCTACAGACAGAAGCCCGGGGAATCCCTCCATGATTTTACTTGACGCTTCTCCAAGCAGCGCACTGAGCTTCCCCACCTCACCGATGAAGAGGTGATCCTGGCTTTCATTGCTGGGACCACCTGGAAGGAACTGATCCGGGAGCTCGGGCATGCTCCCCCAAAGACCGCCGACGAATTAATGGACATCGTGGCGAACTTTGCCGCCGGAGAAGAGGCCGTCGGCGCCTTCTTCGACGATGGCAAAGGCCAAACGCAAGCCAAGGCGGCCGACCCCGAGGGTTCGAACCGGGGCGGCAAGAAAGGGGCAAGAAGACGAAGAAGAACCCGCGAGGCAAACATGAAGACGCCCCCGATGATGACCTTGTGGCGGCTGTCGAGCGCAAGAGGCTTCGAGGCCCTCCCGAAAAGGGCCTCTTCGACGAGATGCTCAAGAAACCGTGCCCATATCACAAGGGCCAGGCCAACCACACCCTTGAAAACTACGGGATGCTCAAAAGGCATTTCGAGGGTACGGTTCGAGGAAAGGAAGAGAAAAAGGAAGAGCCCGACCACAACAATGACGACAAGGATGATGGATTCCCCGTGGTGCAGGACTGCTACATGATCTACGGGGGACCTACCGCCCGGCTCACCCCTCGACAGCGTAAGAGGGAGCGTCGAGAGGTATTCTCCACTCAAGTCGCCACCCCCCAATTCTTGGACTGGTCTGAGATGGCTATCACGTTCGACCATGACGACCATCCGGACCACGTCCCGAACCCGGGGCTCTACCCGCTTGTTGTCGACCCTGTCATCATCAACACCCGCTTCTCCAAGGTCTTGATGGACGGAGGTAGCAGCCTCAACATCATCTACTCTGAGACCCTTGATCTTCTCAGAATCCCGACGAAAAAGCTAAAACCCAGCGTTGGGGGCTTCCATGGCGTCGTGCTAGGAAAAAGGGCTATTCCCATCGGATGCATCGACTTGCCGATGTATTTCGGTACTCCCGTAAACTTTCGAAAGGAGACCCTCACATTCGAGGTAGTCCCGTTTTGAGGCACGTACCACACGATCATCGGACGGCCGGGCTACACCAAGTTCATGGCGGTTCCCAACTACACTTACCTCAAGCTCAAGATGCCGGGCCCCAACGGCATCATCACCATCGGCCCCTCCTTCGAGCATGCATACGACTGCGACATCGAGTGCGTCGAACACGCGGAAGCCCTTGAGGAGTCGGTGATGCTTGCAGCCACTCTCGAGGCCCTCGCTGACGAGATCCCTGAACCCAAGCGACATGCCGGCAGCTTCGAGCCTGCCGAGGACACGAAGAAGATCCCTCTCCACCCGAGTTGCTCCAAGGGGAAGCCGCTGCTCATCAGCGCCTCCCTCGATGCCAAATAGGAAGCAGTGCTCGTCAACTTTCTCCACGCGAACACCGACATATTTGCGTGGAGTCCCTCGGATATGCCGGGCATACCGAGGGAAGTCGTCGAGCACGCCTTGGAGATCCGCCCGGGGTCTAAGCCGGTGAAGCAACGCCTGCATCGCTTCGACGAGGAGAAGCACAGGATCATTGGGGAAGAAGTCAACAAGCTCTTGGCGGCTGGATTTATCAAGGAGGTCCACCATCCCGAGTGGTTAGCTAACCCTGTAATAGTCAAAAAGAAAAATGGGAAATATAGGATGTGTGTAGATTACACCGGCTTGAATAAAGCATGTCCTAAAGTCCCATTTCCCTTGCCACGCATCGATCAAATCGTTGACTCGATGGCGGGATCTGAGACCCTCTCCTTTCTCGACGCCTATTCCGGCTACCACCAGATTCGGATGAAGGAGTCCGACCAGCTCGCAACTTCCTTCATCACCCCCTTTGGCATGTACTGCTATGTTACTATGCCCTTCGGCCTTCAAAATGCTGGGGCAACGTACCAGGGGTGCATGCTCCACATTTTCGGAGAACACATCGGCTCGACGGTCGAGGCCTATGTCGATGACATCATGGTCAAGACCAAAAAAGTCGAGGATCTCATCTCCGACCTCGATGCCACGTTCAAATGCCTCCGAGCGAAGAGCATTAGGCTGAACCCTGAGAAGTGTGTCTTCGACGTCCCCCGAGGCATGCTCTTAGGGTGCATAGTCTCTCAGCGCGGCATCGAGGCCAACCCAGAGAAAATCTCTGCGATCATCAAGATGGGGCCCATTCAAGACCTCAAAGACATTCAGAGGGTCACAGGATGCCTGGCAGCCCTGAGCCACTTCATCTTCCGTCTCGGGGAAAAGGCGTTGCCCCTCTACCGCCTTTTGAAGAAATCGAAGCACTTCAAATGGACCCTCGAAGCCGAGGAAGCCCTCTCAAAGCTTAAGTCTATGCTAGCCTCGCCCCCGATCCTAGTACCTCCTCATCCGGCCGAGCCGCTCTTCCTCTATGCCGCCGCAACCACCCAGGTGGTCAGTGCGGCCATAGTGGTCGAGAGGGCAGAAGAAGGGCACACCCTACCCATTTAAAGGCCAGTCTACTTTGTCAGTGAAGTGCTCTCGGAGACCAAGGCCCGCTACCCTCAGATTCAGAAGCTGTTGTACTTCCTAAGCCACCCGATAACCATGGTCTCGTCCTTCCCCCTCGAGGAGATAGTCCAGAATCGGGAGGTCACAGGGAGAATCACTAAGTGGGCAGTCGAGCTCATGGGTGAGACCCTCACTTTCGCACCGCGAAAGGCCATCAAGTCGCAGGCGCTGGTGGATTTTGTGGCCGAATGGACTGACGCTCAACTACCACCCGCACAGATCCAGGCCAAGCTATGGACCATGTACTTTGATGGGTCGATGATGAAAACAGGAGTGGGCGTGGGCCTGCTCTTCATCTCGCCCCTCGGGGTTCACATGCATTACGTGATTCAACTCCACTTTGCAGCCTCGAACAACGTCGCGGAGTACGAGGCCCTCATGACTGGACTACGCATCGCTATCGAGCTCGGGGTTCGACGCCTCCAAGCCCAGGGTGACTCGCAGTTAGTCATCGATCAAGTCATGAAGGCTTCGAGCTGCCACGAACCTAAAATGGAAGCATACTGTCAAGAGGTCCGCAAATTGGAAGACAAATTCTACGGCCTCGAATTAACCCACATTGCTCGATGCTACAACGAGGCCGCGGACGAGCTCGCAAGGATCGCGTCAACCCGAGGCACCGTGCCACCCGATGTCTTTGCAAAAGATCTCTACAAGCCATCAGTTGACTTCATGGATGAACAGGAACATCCGTCCGAGGGGGTCGAGCCTCAACCAACCCAGGCCCCCTCGACCGGGGCCGAGGTCATGGACCTCGAGGTATCAACCCCTCGAGCAAGCGACGAAGCCGATTGGTGCAAGCCCTTCCTCGAATACCTTACTCAAGGGGAGCTGCCAGATGAGCAAAATGAGGCTCGACACATTGCGCAAAGGGCCAAAATCTACGTCCTCTTCGGTCTAGACAAGGAGCTCTATCAACAGAGCCCGACCAGAGTTTTGCAGCATTGCATCACCATCGAGGAAGGCAAAAGGTTACTCAACGACCTACACTCGGGGGCTTGCGGTCATCATGCTGCGCCCAGGACCCTCATTGAGAACGCTTTCCGACAAGGCTTTTACTAGCCAACCGCTGTCTCTGACGCCATCAGCCTCATCCGCTCATGTGAGGGGTGCCAGTTCCATGCCAAGCAGACGCACCTCCCTGTGCATGCTTTGCAAATGATCCCCCTCACATGGCCGTTCGCCGTATGGGGGCTTGACCTCGTTGGTCCCCTCAAAAGGACAACTAGAAGCTTCACCCACCTGCTCGTTGCCATCGACAAGTTTACCAAGTGGATCGAGGCTCGGCCCATCACCAACATTCGTTCTGAGCGAGCGGTCGAGTTCTTCATTGACATCATTCATCGCTTTGGGGTCCCCAACATGATCATCACCGACAATGGCATGCAATTCACTGAAAAAAAGTTCTTGGACTTCTGCGATCACCATCACATCCGTGTGAATTATTCTACAGTTGCTTATCCTCGAACTAACGGCCAGGTCGAGCGTGCCAACGGGATGATTCTTCAAGGGCTCAAGCCTAGAATCTACGACCGCCTAAAGAAATACGGCAAGAAGTGGGCCATCGAGCTGCCCTCGGTCCTGTGGAGCCTAAGGACAACACCCAGTCGAGCCACGGGATTCACCCAGTTCTTCATGGTCTACGGGTCTGAGGCCATCCTTCCCATCGACCTCGAATACGGGTCCCCTCGATTAAAAGCCTACAATGAGCAGACGAATGAAGAAGCCCTCGCAAACTCCATCGACCAACTCGAAGAAGCTTGAAACATGGCCCTCCTCAACTCCGCAAGATACATGCAGAAGCTTCGACGCTACCACGACAAGCATGTGCGCAAAAGGGACCTTCAAGTGGGCGACCTCGTCCTATGATGGCGACAGAGCAACAAGGGCCACCACAAGTTAACTCCACCGTGGGAAGGCCCCTTCATCATAGCAGAGGTGTTGAAGCCCGGAACCTACAAGCTCGCTAACGACAAAGGCGAAATCTTCACCAACGCATGGAACATCGAACAGCTACATAGCTTCTATCCCTAGGGCCTCGATGCCTTCTTCATACATTTTTGTATACGAAATGCTTTCGATCACAAGCTCAATCTTCTTATACATATAAGAGGTAGCCTCGACTCTGCTCCCTTAGAGTCGAACCTCCCTCGGGGGCTACAAGGGGGGAACCCCCCGAAGTCCCCAAAAAAGTCACATGATTTTTTCAAAACTGAAAAGTCTATCCTTTTTACACACCTCGATATGCTCTAAATACTTAGTCCAAAATGCCATGTGAACACCCTAAAGGTCGAGGGCTATCGAGCTAGGAGACCACCGACGCCCCAGGGCTACGGTACCTCCACTCACTCCCACGTCGAGGGGCACGAACATGCGTCACACTAAGTTAAGAAACATTATCAGACATGCGAGAAAGGAAGGGACTAAACAATTTGCGAAGTTATATTTTACATTCGATAATGTTTCGAGGCCCCTTGGGCCTCGCAAACCAGAAAATCACAAGATTTCTTACAAAGGCCTCTTTGCCTAGATTTGGCTCACAGGACATCATCCTCAGGAGGCGAAAGGACCTCACGCTCGAAGAGGCTTGCAAGACGACCACCAGGTTCCTCGACAGCCTCAACGAACCCTATGAAGACGGCTTCGTTCTCCTCGTCAGTTTTCGAAGGGTCGCTGATAAAGCCGTGGGAGATGACCTCCATGTCGTAGATGTAGCCGGAGCCGATGACCGCCATCACCCGCTTCACACCGACATGAAGGGTGCCCCGCACCTTCTCCTTAACCACGCGGCCGAGCTTGAACAGCCGGTCAAGGAGAGGGGCCCCATGGACGTCATTCGCGGCCGCTTCGGGACGAGGGACGCTGACGCTATCGCAGACCATGTCGAGCATACCGCCGAGCTCGCCGGTCAGCTTCACCTCAGCCGTGTACGACTTCTGAACTAGGCTGAGGTCGCAATGAGCCCGAGTCAGCTCCTCCTTCAAGGCTAGAAACAAATGGAGTTAGTAACGCTTAAGAAAAAACAAAGGCAAAAAACTCTTCAAGAAAAGAAGGAAGACTCACCGACGGCGTGGATCTCGAGCTTCGTGTGCGTATCTTGCAGAACAAGATACTGGTTTGCAAGCGTCTCACCAGTGCGGACCATCGACACATTCTCTTCCTTGAGCTTCTCAAGGGCCTCGCCTGCCGAAATGGCATTCTGCCTTTGCTCTTGCCATGCTTTGGAAAGCCTGGCGTTTTTAGAGGATGAGGCCTTGAGCTCCTTCCGCACCGCTTCGAGGGCCGCGCCAGCCCTTGCTAGCTCGTCGCTGGCCTTGGACCTCACCTTCTCAAGGGCCCTCCCCACTTCCTCCTTCGCCTTGGCATCGGCCTCCTTGGCTTGGGCAGCCACCTCTCAGGCCAAGGCGGTTTCAGACTTCGCCTTCTCAAGCCCACTTTGAGCGGCAGCAGCCTCCTCCTTCGCCTTCGCAGCCTCAACCCGGGCAGCCTCGAGCACTGCTTCTAGCTCGGGGATCTGGTTCCACTTATCCCTGGCGCCGTGGATAAGATAGGACTTGATGTTCGAGCGCTTTCTCAGATCCTAAGAGCAAGAAGAACAAAGGACATCATCAACAAAGAGAACACACTCCAAGTTCCATAACTTCGAAGAAGGATGCTTATCGCAAGGCGTTGGTGAAGGTTGTCACTGACGAGACCAAGCATTGCCTTCAGCGAGCTCTGAAGGCAAGAACGCTCCTCCTCGACGGCCCTCTAGCACTTGAGCTCTGCAGGGTCATCCACCTCCCATGAGGGAGCATCGTGACTCGTGGGGTCATGGACGCGGATGGGCTCCGAGCCCCATCCCGAAGTCTCTGCCTCGGAGCACCGCCGCGCCGTCTCTGCTCCGGCGCCCTCCACGTCATTGTTTGGGCACCGCGGGGGGAGACGGACCCTCCCACGGCACGATAGCCAGCAAGCCGGCCTGCGGCTCCTCCCGCTCGACAAAAAGGTCCACCGAGGCAGACACGGCGATGCTCGCCTCCTCGACCAAATCACCCACGGGGGCCCCGCCTGACGGGGCCGCTTCGGCACCCCCGGACTCGACGACCCTCGACCTCGGTGGCGACAGGGGGGGCGCGGCATCTTTCTCCTTCCCTTCGTCGACGAAGGCCTCGCCCTCCTCGGCCTCGAGGATGATGGGCGCCGCCTCCGAAAACCCCAGCCGTGAGTCATCTGAGGGGCCCTCCGGCACGCTGCTGCCCAGCGCCTCGACGGCCATCCCGGCTCGGGGGCTCAACGCCGCAGCCCCTGCAGTCTCAATGGCCGCTTCACCGATAACAGAAGTAGCGCCCCGGGCCAACGTTGCACGTGCAGCCTTGACCCAAGCGATGACCCCCGCGTTCGGAATCGCCGAGGTAGTCGAGGCGGCGCTCATCGCCAAAGGAACCGGGCCCGTAGCCAGAGCCACCGCGACCGCCATCACCTCTGTCGCAGCCTCCGTACGAAGGCGCTTGGCCGGAGTGGGCCCCGCCAGTGCCCGCTCGCGCTTGAGTCTGCAAGAAAGGAAAAATTAGATGCATGGAATCGAGACGCGAAATATAAAGCTGCTCTGAGATTAATAACTTACCCCACCGGGAACCTCCCCGGCCCCGTCGACGGCCGCGCCCCGGCGCCCGGAAGGCTTGAAGTCGCTACCGGCGACGTCGCGCCGCGAGGCCCCGCAGCCCCTTGAGCGGAGGCCACCGCCGATGCGGCCAAAGCCAGCGCCACTGGCCTGGCTCCAAGGGCTAGATGACTTTCACGGGATCCCTTCGTGGGCCCCCCAGAACCAGCAGTGCCCTGCGTCGAAGGGGCACCAGCCGCGACCCTCCGGGTCGAGAGGTGCTCCTCTTCTCCGCTCCAATCCTCCCCCGACTCCTCAGAGGAGGACCCTTCGATGGGCCCCACCTCTCGTCTCTGCTTAGCCGAGCGCTGCTCGCCCGCAGAGAGATCGAGGCTCTGCATCAACCTCTTCTTGCTCTCCTCCTCCTTCGTCTTCTTTATCGACGAGACGCCGAGAAGCCCCGCCGAACCAGCTCTGAAATCTTCCTTAACGGGGGGTAGCGACAACTCATAGTCGAGCTCCCCCTACACGCAAAGCCCAAAAAATGTAAGGTGAAAAGAAACAAAAAAGAAGGGCTCGACGAAGTAATACACTCACCAGTTCGGGTAACCAGGATCCGGCCGCATTGAAAGACGGTTGACTTCCTACGCCGTGAAGGGGCCCGACACCGTGCCTCGAACCCTCTTAGCGACGCTCTCCGGCGTAATATCCTCAGCAACCATCCGGCTCCCCTCGAGCTCCGCTCCAACGAACATTTGGCTCATGCGGAGCGAGCATCGCATCAGGGGGAGCACCCGTCGATGGTGGAAGGCCGAGGCAACGACCCCGGCAGTCAACCCCTGCCCTCGAAGGGTCACCAGGGCGTCGAGGAGGTCTTCGAGCCTCCCTTGATGGTCCCGCACCGGGGCACCCCAGTTGTGGGGACGCGACTCGATGACGCGCCCTGTGTACTGAGGCAGCAGCCCCTCGTCGTTCCTAATGTAGAACCACTTCGAAGGCCAGGCGCCGTGGCTCGAAGTCAGGCCGATAGGAATGAAGATGTCGACCTTCCTCATGGCGAAGTTGCAGCACCCGGCCCGCACCAGCCTCCGCACCCTCGGGGACTCGCTCTTGGAGAAGTACTCTGCCCAAAAAAGATGAAGCCAGAGCTCCTAATGCGCCTCCACCCCGAGGTAACCCTCACAGACAGTGGTGAAGATGGCAGCATAGGAGATCGCATTGGGGGAGAGATGCTGAAGCTCGATCCCGTAGTAGTGGGTGAGGGCGCGCATGAACCGGCTCAGCGGGGAACCGAAGCCCAATCGATGGAACTTGACGAAGCTGACCATGTAGCCCTCCGGTGGGTTCGGCTCGAGGTCCCACTTCGGCGAAACGAGCCATTCGGGCTCGGCCTTGTTGGTGATAGGGCGAAGGAGCCCTTCCGCCACCAACCCCTCCAGCTCCTTCCTCGTCACATCCGAGGGGAGCCATGCCGCGGGCTGAAGAATCTCCGACGGTGCCATGGCAAGGGCACAGAGCTCTTCGGTGGACAGACGACCCGGAAGATTTCCTATCTCCGCGGGGAAGGCAAAGCGTAGGAAGGCGAGCATGAGGAAGGTAAGCGCAAGGAAGGCAATCAAGCATAGGAAGGTGAATGCAAAAATGGCAGGAAGGCAAGTGAAGAGTAATGGTGCACAGAGTGCCTCCTTTTATAGGGGCAGAAGACCAACGGGCGGCCGACGCTTGTCCGACCAGTAAGTCCCCGCATTAAATGCGCCCAAAGTACTCTCCTCTCGATTCCTGTGCGTCGACGTCATGAGCGAGGCCGCCGGGCGCCAATAATGCCCCCGGGCCCGTGCGTTCACGCCATTTCGCATTCACGCCCTCGACTCCCATCGACCATGGACGCGCGTCAAGCTTCCACGAATCAGCCGTTATGCCGGCCCCACCACGACCGCGCCGTTCTGACTCCCACGACATTACGGCCGCACCGCTTCGAATCTTTTCTTGAAAAATGAGACTAATATGACAACTGATAGTTATCCTCCTTGAAATGCGCCTTAAGTACAGGAATCATCCACTACCACGCCGCTCTGGCTTCTACACAAAATGGCAGGCGTGACGGACAGGAGGAGTTATCCGCAGACGGATCTTCCCACGACACGGGATACGGGCCCAGGCCCTTGAAATCTCCAGGGAGCGAAGGCTGGCCCTCGAAAAGGGTTCGACAGCCACCCTCAAGTACCGGAGTTAGGGGTGACCGAGGGGGCCAACGCGAGTCCCTTGCTCGAGAATGAATTCTCGAGGCCCCCTCGGACACATTCAAGGCAAAACTAAGGGACCACGACGGAATCCCCTCGAGGGGAGGCATCGAGCCACCAGACCCAATCGAAAGGGTTTGGCATCCATGGGACCCACTGTTTTGCTCAAATAAGAGCGCCTCAGGGCCACTAGTTGACCCCTATCGAACGGGGCACGAGCTCTTACTTGAATTTCCCTATAGTAGCTCACCTGAGACGTTGATGCTCGCCCGGGCATGGGTAGCACAACGCTTCTGCCCCTTCTACCCGATCGAAAGGGTTCATGAGGGTCGAACGAAAAAGTCGAGCTCGCACCTGACCGGCTTCAACGAAAGAAGCTAAGGAGTGGACTCGCAACCGGGTGGCCTCGACGAAAGAGGACCCAACCGCCCAGGGGCTTGATCATTCAAGCACGCCTCAACCAAAAATGAAAATAAAAGACCTCGGGCGAGTATCCTACTCACCCGAGGCCTCGGGGGCTACACCCGAAGGGTGTGCTCGCGTGCACCCCTCGGAATACGACCAACACTCCGAGTCCATTTAACTGAGCCTCCGCGTAAGTATCAAAACTTACACGAAGCCTCGGGGGCTACTGTCAGTTACCGAGAAAAGGGGTACCCTAAACCTCCCTTGTTTTTGGTTGAACCCCGAGTTTACCCTCAGATTAATCTCACGGGGACCCTCGAAAAAACACGTGCAAGACCAGACCGTACATCCTCGACCCACCGACAAATACACACTGGGCCAGCCTACAAAGAATACTTAACTTCTGTCGCAACCCTCGACAAGTCACTGACGTCACCAACTGATGATCACTCGAGGGGGGGACCCCGCTTCAAGTGTCGAGGCCCTGGCGGGAGGGACGCCTCGATACAACAAGGGTCGAGCCCCCTCGATCCACCAACTCCGGGTGCGTTCGATAGCGCATTTGATGCAAAACTACCTAACCCCGTCCAATCGTATGGCTACAGTAGCCGCACAGTGTCTGTACAACGGTCGAATCCCGCTTTACCGCCCATACTGGGGACGTGCATCGGTCTGCATGGCACTGTTATGCCGTACTCAGCACTGTTAGGCCGCTCGAGGCCCCCTCGATGCGCTACATGACAAACAACCGACATCGGATTCCCTAAGTTCAATCTTATCCGTTCAACCACTACCCTCGAGGCTACCCCTCGATTGGGCCTCGAGTATGTGTCGACACCCTCCGGTCAACCCACATTGACCTTGAAAGTTGTGCCAACAACTCCTGATGCAACCCCAACAGGGACTTGTACGCCCTCTACAGGGGATCGCGTCTTTCACCAGTTAGCAACCACGCCTCCGAAGGACGCCTGTCAATTCTGAGCCATGCTGCTATAGAACAAGCCATGCTCAGCGCACATCTCTACAGTGGCCTCAAGTTGACCACCACGACCCATGACGTCACCACTGCGTCATCGAACCAGGACACTTGTACCCTTGTGCCTCCCCTTGGCCTATAAAAGGGGACGCCAGGATACACAACAGAAAGAGGCCCAATCGGATGAAGAACCGACTCCAGACAACGATCTCACGAACAACCGAACACACGCCTAGGCGGACTCCTAGACTCTAAATAACTCTTTCGCTCTATACTCGACCCCCCTCGAACTCTCTCCTTCGCTTGTATTCACCCCTGTACAAGCACTTAGGTGCAAGATAATACAAATCTTCTCCCCCCGCTGGACGTAGGGCCTTCTTTGCCTGAACCAGGATAAATCGCTGTGTTCTTCTTGCATCACCATTCGAACAGGTTACGCACACATACGTTTACTCGTTGGCTTAGGACACCCTCGGGTTCCTAACGTTGACACAACTTGATGTCCATATCCCCTGTTTTTGGTGGGTCAACGAAAAGTTTTTCTAGGGGATGCCCTATCATGATGTCAAAATCTTGGATGTCAAAGACATGGAAATCAAGGGCTATTTCAACATTATCATGATGTATTGTTATGTTGTACAGAATCCCACATCCTTTCAAGCTAGAACATGGGGCAACTCTAAGAGATTTATTTGTCGAAGCAAGAGGTTCATCACCCAAGTAGGTGAGGGTATATGATAGTGACATGAGATTTGCGCCGACAGTAGGATTGTAAAGCACATCCACCATGGTCCTAAAGATTTTGCATTGAATGGTTAAAGAGGGAGCACAAATCTGAATTTCTTCATATGAAAGCTCCACTTCTTCTACCCATTCTGCGCTCATGATGACCATCAACTCCTTGATAGATTTTCTAAGGAATTCTTTGTCTATTGGATCTTTAGGAGTGATGGGGACTGGTGGGCTCTTTTGACGTGGATACTTCGAGGTGTTCCCAAAATCTTCAAATTCGTCCTCAAAAAGTGGAGATTCTGAAGTTTGGGAAGCATTCCCGAAGTTTCTGGTTCGAGAGAGGGTCTCTGGATGGGAGGTAAAGGTTCAGACTTACCCAAAGAGACTTCCCCATATTTCAGCTCGGGCTCTACACGGAGGGATTCTAATAGAGGAGTGTTCTCTAGGATGTGATCTAGAAGAGTTTCTCCTTCTGCTATGGTTTTATGCGAAAAAGAACCTCCGACGGCAATATCAAGCTGTAGGGCAGATTCCTTGCTAAGACCTAACCAAAAGTGTTGTAACAACACATTGTTTGGTATAGGCAAGTCCAGACCAGAATGTGATAGGATTAAAAATTTGTCCTAGGCTGCACCTATTGTTTTCTTCTCTTTTTGTTGGAAGTTGAGAATCTCTTGACGCAAGGAAGCGATTCGAGATATAGGAAAGAATGCGAAACAAAATTTGTTCCTCAATTCTTCCCAATCTCCATTTACCTTCCCTACGCTATTGGCATACCATTGTTTCGCCCTCTCATCAAGAGAGAAGGGGAACAACTTCCACCGCAAAGTGTCGTGTGACATGCCTGAAATGGTTAGGCATGCACAGAGCTGCTCAAGCTCCCGTAAATGGTGGTATGGGTTTTTGTCATCGAAACCCGAGAAGGTTTGTTCCCAAACCATGGCTATAAAGCCTGGGCGGAGTTCGTAGCTAGAAGCTGTGATTGGCTTCGATGATTTTGGTGGCTCTAAGAACTTGCCCTTAGGAGCGGCAAGATGCTAGATAGAATTTTGCTCCATTAGAAAAGATGTTTTTATAAAAAGAAAAGAAAAGATAATATAAGATAGGATACACGAGATGAACTAGGCTCAGAGATAATTACGACAATCGTTCCTCGGCAACGGCACCAGAAATGCTTATTGGTGTTTCTTAGCAAAAGCAGCAAAGTCTGCAAGCGCATGGAAATACCGTTGTAGCACTTCACATGGAAGTATTCAGTGTATCGTATTTTCACAAGGAACAGTGCGTAAAAGATCTTTTAGCTAGTTGTCCCAGGACAGGGGAGATGGAGAGTAGCTTGGGAAGTGAGGTTCTCCAAGAATATAGATCCTAAGTGAAGATAACTCTGCCACTAAAGTCTTGCTTCGGGCGTCGGATAACGCTTGGTATGCTAAGCGATGCCGGCCTATGGCTCTACGCCAAACCCGGACATGGGGGATTACAAGGGACGGACAGGGCTGTCACTACCTGCCGCCTACCACCTTAACCGTATGTGAACATAGCAAACGAAGGTAGTCTCTAGCCTAGACACCACGTCTAAGCTGTCAACTATGTACTCTAGCGTGTCGACAAGACTTACCCATCCCCGTGCTCCTTCTACTAGAGCAAACATCACAAGGATGAACAATCGAACCCGCAAGAATAAAGCGAACAAAGATAACTTACTTAAGAACTTAAATTTAAAGGATAAACATGAACTCTTACTCCAAGTAGTAAGTCGCCTGTCGAGGTACCAGCGTGGAAGGAGCCGACAACTCCGGCACTCCTCCACGGGGAAGATGATCCTCCCGGGAACTTCCGAACAGAGCTCCGCTAACTTGCTCCTCACTCACCACTCCTTCTACTAGTCTAGCTAGAAGCTAGTGAAAATGTGGCTCACTCTCCTCTCTTCTCTCTTATGTAGTGTGTAGGCTATCCTAGAAGGTGAGGAATGAAGAATGGAATGGAATAGAATGATTTGAGAGAGGGAAGAGAGCCCATGCTTAAATTGGGAGTGAGCAGGTCGGTTTCGTGTCCCAAATGACCAAAACATCCCCGCACCACCAGTCTCCAGCATTGAAAGTACCGCCTCACCAAAGATGGGCTCGAACGGCTCAGTCAGTGGGGTGGCCGGCGCAGGTGGGGCGGCCGGCCCACCCAGAAAAGCTTTGACCGTCATCTTTGGTCAGTTGGCTTCTGATTGCGTCTGGACCTAGCCCATGGTGTCGGTTTGGGTTGGCTCATCTTCGTTTGTCCTTTTCTTTCTTATTTTTCTTGCTTTGCCTAGGGCCAAGAAATGAGGTATGTGATTTGTTGTTCTTTTCTTCATTGTTGGCCCAATATATATGTGTTTTCATGAATGTCCTGCAAAACAAGTGTGTACACCAAAACTATGGAATTTGTTAGTTTAAAACTCCTATCTATATTGTTTTTAGTGTTTCTTATACTAATGTTGGCAGGGTTAAAATTGAGTTATGAACCCCAACAGATGGGTTTCTACAAGGCTACACAACTTGGAACTTACATGGGGAAGTTAGTTCCTCTTATGTGAATGCCGACAATGGTGATGGTGCTGATCCTGTGGAAGAGTCTAGTGAAGAGGATGACATATCTGCATTGCTTAGAGACCTAGCTTGTGGTTTAGATGATTGAGGGGATTTTGAAGACAACAGTTCTGCTGAGCTTCCTAAAGAACTAGTTGACCTCCAAAAGTTGGTAGAAGCCAATAATCAACAATTATTTCCTAATTGCAAGTACACTAAACTGCGTTTCCTGATTAGGCTCCTTCACATCAAGCTCCTTGGAGGATGTACTCATAGAGGTTTTGACCTTATGCTGTATATCTTTAACGGCAGGACTTACACCGGCAGCTGAAGTCTGTCGCTGTAAGTATTTAGCGTCTAATTGTCTGTCGCTGTAGCCGCTTTTACCGTCAGATCGTCTATCGCTAATCTTGCTGTTGTGGTGTAGTGTCCATGTATTCCTGGCTCAGCCTCCGGTACTTTCTCGATCGTTGCCGAACCTATTTGCAGGAAACATGTGTAACAATGACTTTACACACCTATAGACAATATAACTTAACAAAAATACATAACAACTTGATAAGTCACATTTTTATATGAAGCTAACAAAACCAATTTTCTAGCGAATTTTGCAGGATCTAAAATTAAAAATAAAAAAAGAAAAAAGCTTAATGAAGCCGGCCCAACTACGTGGAAATAGCCTAGTCGAGCCCACCGTGGGATCGGTCTAATTTTGCACCAGGACCCTCGGTTTATTTCAAAATTTATTAAGAATCTTCGACCTGTTTTTCTCTTTGACATATTTATATCTAGAACCAGTATTTATTTCTATTATCCTCCATGTTTCTTTTCTCTGTTGCTAACGGAACCTATGGTTCAAGTGCCGGACATGGTCCGACATACGACCGAGAAGGCCAAAGGAGCCGATAGAAATAATCATAATTTATTATTAGGGTATGGATTAGAAAATTTGTTCTAGATACATGAAAATTGTGTTTTATCAGCTGAATTTTATCATAGTCCGAGTCGTTAGCATATAGATTTAACTATAATATATAGAAGTTGTCGACGGCCACTAAACATTGTTTCATCACCGTCAACATATTATGAAATGTAAGTGAAACCATTTTTATTTCAAAATAATATGATTCCACTTCTTCTTGGAGGTTTTGTTTATGACATGAAAAATAAATTTGCTACTTATTTGTCGCCAGATTTTGTGGCTTTTTATCTGTCAGATTTTGGTCCGTTGATTTTGTTTGAGATTCGTGTGGCTGTTTGGGCTTACAACCTCGCTGACGGGTCCACGAAATAGAATATTGAACCCGCAAACCGGTTCCCATCCTTCTCTTTTCTGTCTACCGCCGTATCTTCCCTAATACTATCCACTTCAACGCGCGGTGCCGCAGGCGGCGGCGCTTCACTTTCCTGCCGTTGTCAGCTCTGCGCCGCGGCGTGCCGCTGTTCGCTCGCTTGCGCAGCGCCAGGCACCGCACCGTATCCCAATCCCACTGTGCTGCGGCGAGTTTGTGGGTGGTGGCGGTGTCCACGTGGCGTGCTTCCCTCTGTGCCACGGCGAGCGGTGGTCGAACTTCAGCATATGTTCTGAACTGTGGGTGAGCAACTGTCTTTTGCGCGCGCTTCGCCTATGCCGATGCAAGGGGTGTTGGGGCCGCACTCGTACAAAAATTAACATAAGTAACGTCATCGATCTCCAACTGAGGTGGTTAACATAGGACGCCGTCACTAACCTTCGCGGGAAACACTGTAGATATAAAGCCGGTGCTAGAAATCAATTTTTAGAGGCGGCCCCTTTAAAAAATCCTCCTCTAAAAATGTATGATTTTAGAGGCGTTCTCTTAAGACAACTGTCTCAATCGATTTTCAGAGGGCTCGATTTTTTAGAGGCGGGTGTCTTAGGAGAGCCGCCTCTGAAAATCAATTTTTAGAGACAGATCTTTTAAGAGCACCGGCTCCAAAAACAACTACACGTACATGAATTTTGAAATGTTCACTTTAGATTCACTGCGCGCTCCTGTCATTCAAAACTGCAGCAACCTACCTTATCTGTTTTTTTGACGCAAAAACCGTGGGGGAGTTCCCCACGGTATAACAAAAAGTTTTGTTAAGGAATAAAAAAGGAGTATAGAAACCTTACATACTGACAGGAATTTACAAAGGAGGGGATGGGAGGGGGAGCTGGGAAAGGAGGGATTGTGGAGCTTGCAAGCAAACAGCCACGGAGTGGAGAATTACAAGTTATGAAGCTTGCAGGGAAGCTTCGGTCTTGAAGTTCCTGATCCAGGTACTGAAAGTACCCTGGATGCCATCGAAGATCATCCTGTTTCGAACCTTCCAGAGTTCCAATGCTGCTATCAGGAAGATCTCCATGAAGTATGACTGAGTAGACTGCGACCTGGTATTGATAATCTTGGCACAAATTGTATTGGCTTGGGACCAGTTGATGCTCAGCTTGTTCCAACATCTTTTAGCAAAGTCACATTCAAAGAACAGGTGCTCAATAGTTTCTCTTTCCCTTCTATTGCACAACACACACAGATAGTTTGGTTGTACATTGAAATGTCTGCGCGCCAACATGTCTCTTGAGTTCAGCCTATCCAACATGATGAGCCAAGCAAAGAACTTGATCCTTGGGGTAACCTTCGACTTCCAGATCAGCCTAGCAATTTCAGGTGCCGGGCTATAATGAAATGCCAGCTTGTAAACTTTGTTTGCAGCATAGTTCCCATTCCCCAATAGAAAATTCTCTGATCAGACTCCTGTGTGATGATAAATTCACCAAGTATATCTCTGAGCTCCTCTAACTCTGTAGCAGCAGCTTGAGAGATTGGGATGGTAAAAAGATCCTCAAGACTCTTAGCCTCACTAGCCTCTTTCACTGACATGTTAGGGAATCTTGCAAATTGAGCGATGTTGGGAATAGCTTCAAGCAATATGTCTCCAGCCCAGTTTTCTTTCCAAAATAAGATAGAGCTACCATCTCCTAGCTGACATGTGGTTATAGACCCATACAAAGATTTGAGCCTGAATATGTCCTTCCACCGAAAGGAACCCACTTCCCTCTAAGTATGAGGAACTCTTCCATCGTAATGTCTGAACCACAACTGTTGGACCCATGGAATGTCAGCTTTTGAATAGAACTTGTGTAACTGCTTGACATGGAGTGCATCATTTTGGAGTGACAAGTTCTTGATGCCTAATCCACCTTTTAGTTTAGGCCTCTGGGCTAGCGGCCATGCCACCAAGTTTCCCCTCTTTTCCTCTCAGAATTTCCTCTCCAGAGGCATAGTTTTCTGATTATATCAATATCCTCTATGACTCCTTTGTGAATCTTGAAGGTGCACATGGCATAGATGATCGTGGGAGTAATCACAGTGTCGATGTATTCAACTCTCCCTGAGTAGGACAGCATTGTGGAGCTAAGCAGTGAGCTTTCTTTCTACTTTGTCTAGCAGAGGTGCAAAGTCTTCCATCTTGGGTTTTATTGTTCCCAAAGGCAACCCCAAGTAGGTAAATGGTAGAGTACCAATCTGACACCCAAATGTGGCAGCCAGGAGCTTCATTTTATCTACAGACACACTAATAGGCACCATGATGGACTTGCTAAAGTTAACACTTAGCCCAGTTGAAGTAGCAAAGGTGTTTAGGACTGCTTTTAGACAGAATAGTTGCCTTGCATCAGCTTGCATTATCAAGAATGTGTCATCAGCATATTGAACAATTGGAAAATCAGTGCAAGGTTGGGGAATTGGGAGCTTTAAGATTCCTTTATCCTTGAGGCTGTTTACAATGTATTGTAAGAGCTCATCTACAAGAACAAACAAGAGTGGGGATAGGGGATCACCTTGTCTTACTCCCTTTTGCAAGTGAAATTCTTTCCAGGAAGGCCATTGAGTAGAACTGAGGCAGAGACTGAGGAAAGGATTGACTTGATCCAATTGATCCATTTGGTTGGGAAGCCAAGGCATTGGAGCATTGCAATAATGGCTGAGTGCTCTACTGTATCAAAGGCTTTAGCAAAGTCAAATTTTAAGATAACCATCTCCCTCTTAGACTGATGACACTGGTGTATATACTCAAAACTCCATCCCAAACAATCCTGAATAGTTCTGCTCTTTATGAAACCACACTAGTTTTTATGAATGAATTCCAGTATTATGGAATGCAGTCTGTTAGCAAACAGTTTTGTGAGCATTTTGACACAATAGTTTAGTAGGGAGATTGGCCTATAATCATTTGCAGAAATGGGGGAACTGATCTTTGGCACCAACACTATGTAGGAGCTGTTGATGGGAGATAAGTTGACCTTCTCTTCATAGAACTCTTCAAACAACCTGTAGACATCAAACTTGATCAGTGGCCAGCATTTTTTTATGAAAACCTCATTGAAGCTATCAGGTCCAGGGGCCTTATCAGCAGGCATCATTCTGATGATGTTGTCAATCTTAGTCTCTATGAATAGGGATATCAGGTGTTCTAACTTTTCCTCATCAATGGGCTGGATCAAAGAGGTGAGATCAAATTCCATTTTAACTTCCTCAGATACACCCATTCTTCTCTTGAAAGTGCACCACAGGTGGTTTGCTTTATCCTCATGCTGAATAAGGGAGACTCCATAATCATCCTAAACTTGACCTATGAGGTTTCTTCTGGAAGAGACAGTGGCCATGGAATGAAATTTTTAGCACACTCATCACCATATTTAATCCTATTCACTGTATTTCTCTGTTTCTAATACTGAGTTTGCTGAGCTAGTAATGAACTAAGTTGCATTTTGATGATCACTCTGAGGTTCCATTCTAGACTGTACAGGGGCCTGAGATGCTCCAGAGTATCCAAATATAAGATGACCTTATTGTAGTTTCCAATCAGAAGCTTGATGTTGGAAAGCCCTTTGCTCCATTGCTTTAGTTCATACCTAAGCCTCTTGAATTTTGCAGATAAGTTGGCCACAGGATTTACTTCATTTGTAGTGGGTTTACTCCAGGACAGCTAAACAGTTTCATAGAAGGAGCTGTGAGAGGTTCAATAATTCTTAAATCTGAAAATATTTGCTCTTGGAATTTTGGTGCCAACTGTCACCTTACAGGGTACATGATCTAATGTTGGCCTAGCTAGCGGAGTTACCAGTGTATCAGGGAACTCTGTAGTCCAGTTGGTAGATGTAAAGAACTAGTCCAGTTGTTCAAGGAGAGGTTCATTCTACATATTACTCTAGGTGTATCCTTTTCCTTTCAATGGCAATTCTACTAGCCCCAGGTAATCTATCATATCATTGAATATTAGAGTATCCTAAAAGTTACCTCCACTCTTGTTTCTATTTTCCATGGATCTATAAAAATTAAAATCCCCTAAAATCATCTAGTTTTCCTAATCCTGAATATCCATGTTTCTCAGCCAGGAAATGAACTAGGACCTGGCTGGTTCCAAGCATGGACCATAGACAGATACTAGATTCCAAGTACAAGCGTCCATTTTGGAGGAGAAGCACATAGCAATAGCAAAAGGCTTTATCTCAATCATAGTACCCTCGAAGAGGCTTCCATTCCAAGCTACAAGAATTCCCCCAGATGCTCCAGCAGATGGTGAGTAGATGACTTGTCAAACTTTTTTGGTGCAAAGTTTTCGATAAAAGAGGGTTCAAATTGTTCCTTTTTGGTTTCCTAAAAACAAAAGATCTCACAATTGCTTTCCTCTATCTTGTTTCTAATGGTGGGCCATTTTCTGCTCTGTTTATCCCTCTCACATTCCAGCAGAGTATACTCCATGATCTATTCATTGATAAACTGGTTTGTGAGACCCCCAGAATGACTATCCCAAATAGCCATAATAGTGCAATCAGAAGCTTGGGCAAGAGCAGTAGTAAACATCTAGGCAATCTAAGGCCCCCAGCCATTGCCAACAACCCATAAATCCATAGATCCCATAACAGTATGGCATAAAGTAATAAAGGGAGTCTCATGGCCTTACACTGCTTAGCAAGAGTCAGCAAAGATAGCAGAGTCATAACAGTTGCATTATTACAGCACTGAGGGGCATACCCCTTTTTAAATATAGCCAAGTTCAAAAGCATATAGATAGCAAGGATAATCATAGATAGGACACCACATGTAGTGGTGTGATAGTGCTGGTGCTTCATCATCATTACTTCTGATCAGCATCATGCCCCTCCATGAGGGCCTCCTCAGAGAGCTCCTCAGGAGAAACTCCACAAGCTTCAGCCCACTCCCTGATGTTCTTCATTGAGGTAGGGTTAATGACTTCACTTGCATCAGTGGGCAAGTTCTTATCGAGGTTGAGGTGCACTGTCACCTTCTTTCTGCGGTTGGGAGCTGGTTCTTTGACTTTGACAAGCACCATCTGAAAGCCATCGACAGTAGTGGGATTGATCCTTGGGCTCCGACAAACCAGGGTGTCCACCAGGGGTGTTTTGCCTCCTGGCCTCTTAGACACAACTGCTGGTAAGAAGATAGGCCCACCAGGAGTAGGGGTGCTAGGAGTGACCCATTCCATCTGAACACTAGCAGCATTAGGGTTCTCCCTAGTCGTGGGAGTGGTTGAGTCAACTTGGCTTTCAGCCCATGCCATCATGATCAGATATCCTGCAGAGGGCCTATACAGAGTTATGGCCTTGCTGGTATCTTCCTTCCATTCCACTTCCTTTTCCATAGCCCTGGGCAGGTCAATCACTTTCATTCTTGGGAGCTGCTGACAGGCCCTCACGATGAAGTCTAGGACAACCACATTTGCCACTGTACGCGATGTCACTGCTCCAGAGTCTTCAGATGAGGACGAGTTGTTGCTATTTTCATTCCTCTGGATTGCAGTTATCACTTCTTTGACTGTGAGATGAATGTCAGGGCCAGTTTCCCTTAGGTAGTTGGCAGTGCTCCCCGACTGGTCGAAGGTGATGGTGTACTGCGGCTAATCTGGGTCTTGTGGAAACCACTCTCCCTCAAAAGCTCCCATTTGATCACCATTACCCAAGTTGTCATTCAGTGCTGCATTCTAAACCAGATTCTGCATCTGTTCCTAAACCATTACATTGATTTCCTCATTGATCTCTTGCATCAGAAGGTCATTCCAGCATAAGCAAGACCTTGAGCACCTGCTCCAACATGATCATGGAGCCAATTCTAATAGTTGTTCGGATTCCCAGCCAATGGCACACCATGAGTAGGATGGGGGTTGCCTTCAGCCGGGATCAGATATTCATCACGCGGTTCTACACCAACATTGCCACCAAGGATGTAGGTGGGGATGGACCATGAGCGATTGTGCGCTCCTACCGCGGTGCCCTGGGACAGAACTGTTATAATTAGGACGAATAAACGATAAAGAACACAAGATCAAACCACAGGGAGACACAAGATTTAACGTGGAAAACCCCTCCAATGCGAAGGGGAAAAAATCACGGGCGCCAGCCAGCAAACACTCCTTACTATAATCAAGAGTCTGGGTTATAACGCCGTAGCGGCGGCTTACAAGAGAATTAAACTCAATGAAACCCTAGCAAGGGTATATGTACCGGCCCGTCCTTCGGCTTCTACGGGCCTCCGCTTCGCTCCGTCAGAAGTTCGGCCTTTATCTTGAGGAATGAATTTGGAACATATTCAACAAGAACAACATTGCGAGGGACCCTCGACGTATCCAGGATCAAACAAAGCACCAGGGACATGCTTCTGTTTCTGCACTATCTCCAAAATAGCTTCCTGCCAAATGGAGCTACTGCTGCTTCCATGAATCCTTCCTGCTGATAATCCAGAGGGAATGCTAGGAACATGATCCAGCATTCTCTGGAATAGTGGCATGCATGCAGGTTGATTGCTTCATCATGCTTTACAATCTGCAGCTCAGAGTTACCATTGACAATGATTGGGCTGATGTCTAGCAGACTCTAACGCTGGATAGCAGACCCAAATTGCAGCAGACCGAGACCAAGAGGCGAGAGGTTATGAGACTGAACTCTGACAGGGAAGTTTTCTTCCAACATGTTGACGACATCGTTGAGGGCGATCCGAGCATGTTGCGGTGGCGGCGGTGGGTCGAGGATGACGATGGCGTACTCCTCGTGCTGCCATGGTGGCTCACCACCGATTGCCACCCTCGTGCGCACCGGGTGGTAGCACCCATCCTCCACATGCGTTCGAAATGGCACGAACGGCTCCGGGTTGCAGGCAAAGTTCACCATGGGAACGAGGTGGGTAGGATGCCGAGGTGTGCACGCTTGATCGGGAATGGGATTGGGGTTTTCTTCTTCCACTTCCACTGCCGGGTTATTAAGAGGGAACTGTTGAGGCGACTGAGAGTTCAAGGGGTGAGTCGCTTGCATTTCCCGAGGAGGAGGGGGTGGAGCACTATTTAGACTGGATGTTTCCTCTTCCCTGGGCTTTTGCGCCAAGGGGATTTTGGGCCTCCTATGAATGACTAGGCCGGCTGTCCTTATATTAAGCACCTGAGGTTTTGGCCTCCAATGTTTTCTTAGTTTGGGCCTAGCATAACAGTGTCTAGCCCAGTGCCCATAACGAAAACAAACCAGGCATCTCACTTCAAATTTGCATGATTTACTCTGGTGGCCCCAACGCAAACACCTCGAGCAGTGCCCAGTGTGAACGAGAGATAATTTCTCAGCTCCTTGGCTTCTGGTACTGCTTTGATTACGAACCAAGAAACCTATGCCAAGATTCAAATTATCGAAAGGAGTTGTCATTTTCATGGCAGCCTTAATTACCTTGGGCACCATTGGCTATTTACGAGCACTGATCGAGGCCCGTAGCAAACTTGACTTTAGCCTTTCTGATGAAACTAAAATTGCCTGAATCATCCGGATCAACTGAAAACTCTGAATCAACTTGATCAACTGAAATCTCTGGATGATTTGACTGATTAGGATTATGCAATTGAGTAGGGGCAGCTAAATCGATTGAGACTTTCCGGCCACCGTCTTGAGTATCCAGTGATAGGCAAGAGAAAACCTTGGAAGCCATTGAGCCTTAAGAATCAATCGTTACTTTGAATGAACCAAAGAAGATCTCATTGTCCACTATGGGAACATGTTTCTTGACAGGTGAGGGGATAATCAACTGCTTGCTAAAATGCACTTTTTTCCCATGATTAGCCCCTGATCTTGCTGCTCTTTTCTGGATTTTGGAGAGCACTTTTGACCATTTATTAGCTTCTTCAGCCTCCCATTGCTGTTTCTCTCTTTCCCAGTGAGGAGCGCCGTTGCTCCATAGGTGAAAGTAAACATCAAAAGCTTCCCCAATCACTCTCCTTAGATTATAGACAAGAAGACCCACTGCTTTGCACGAGATTGAGAATCGATAATGGTTGTGACTGACCTCCATGACATGAAAACCACTATAGACTCCCCCAAGATAAGATTGCAGGACTAGGGCAACACTGTCCTCAGACAACCAGAAGAACAATCGCCTGAACATAGCCAGAAGGAAGAAGGAACCACTAGGGCAAGAAGAAGCATGGTGCACCTGGACTCCAAGTCGTCGATGGATCGAGAGCTCAAAATCCTCCCCAATTGAGTAGTTCAGCCACTCCTGGAGGTTGGACGAGTAGCCCATCTTCTCCAGCTTCGGGCAGGCCAGCAGGGAGTGACCGCGCATGCTTCAGCAGTCTTCACCGGCAACGACGGGGATGGCGGCAGGGGTGGTGGCGACGGTGGGGAGGGCTAGGTCGGGGGAGGGGGAGAGCGCCATCTTCCCTATTGCTAGAATTATTGTTATTGTCTAGAGGAATACCTACCTTATCTGTTACCATATGGTTCCGTGCACATATGCATAGCTGTCCGCCACTGTCTCCTCTTTACTACATTTTCTTCAAAGCACCGTAGTGACTCGATTCTAATCTTCTGTTACCTATCTTCTCTCGCCTTTCTTGAACAACACATTCATGAACACACTAATGCATCCATGCCTCAGAGTAGCCACAGACATGCTCATGGCGCACAGCCGTTACACGGGCACCTGGACATGATGAAAAGCCAAGAAGCATTGGTACGGCACGACCGGCTTTGGGGCTGTGACCAAAGGTGAGTTTGTGCTACATTTTCACTCAGCACCACCAGTAGGTGCTCGTCGGTGTTGTGCCACTACCACACATGCCTCATGCACGCCTGTGGTACGCCGCCACCACACGTGCCTGCCTGCCAAGCTCACCGGTGGTTCGCAGCACGAGCTCGCTGGTTGTCCACAACATGAGCTCACCGGTGTCATGCCACCGCTACATGTTCTCACTGATGTATGGTGACAGCGTAACACTGGCGAGCTCCTGCTGCGGACTACTGGCGAGCATGACGAGCAGGCATGTGTGGTGGCGTCGTCACACCGGTGAGCTTTTTTAATATCAAAATTTATTTCCAGAGGCGGCTGCCTTATGTCAACCGCCCCTAGAAATCGAACGTCAGAGGCGGTTGTTTTACGTGAACCGCCTCTGAAGATCTATCTTTAGAGTTGTACTTCTCTTCATTACCACATCTGAATTGATCAGGAGGTCGTGCACAGGGCCTTTACATGGCATGCGTGCGCCAGCGCCAATACCAACGCACATGAACCCAACCAGCCCATGTTCATATTCCCTGATAGGTTAGCTGTTGGAACACGGTTCCAGCAGGTTTTAAGAGATGTCAAAATGGTAGGACCGAAGTCAACTCACTGCATATAACATGGGGAAATTATAAGGTGCGCCCCAAGGTAGGTGGTGCCCCAGCTACCAGGGGAGAACTAACCCTAATTACATAAGGAACGTCGTCTTTTATAGTGACCGCCTAGCTCAAGGTTAAAAGTACGAGCGCACCCTTAGTGGGAGTTTTGGAACCCTAGAAAATGTCCCTATTACATGTGGATCACCTGAAGGAAGAGTCGTCCATAACCTCACCGCCATGGTAAATGGGCCACGGCCCATTTGCGCCTGAGAGAAGGGCCCATCCCGTCCGCTCCTTGACAACGAGCCTCTGTTCGATGGCCCATTAGGCGGAGGTCCTACCTCCAGAGGCTTCTCTTTAGTGCCCTACACACACAAACAAAAAAGAGACACCTGGTATGTTGACCCTGCAATGATCGAAGGTAATAGGCCTCGTCGACCGTGGGGCATATCCCCAACATTCCCCCCTTGAGGGTTAGGTCCAGCGAAGGTGGGTCTAGCCATCAATGTACCCTTGGCCGTGGAGGCCGTTTTACCTCCGCCCCCTGGCCCATTGATCGTTGGACCGGAGGCTTATTTTTTACCGTTGCACAGTGCTTGATCTTGACCATTGATTTCGAATTGATTTGACTTAGGTCGTCCGATCTACGGACCGATGCGACTATTGGGCTGTGAATTCGAGGCGCCGCTTCATTGGCTATACAAAGGGGCGCGGTGAAAAGGACCCGTACCCCCTTGATTTACCACCGCGTAGATTACACTGCCGGCTGCTGCCTCCACTTTCGCTTTGCCTTGGCATCTTGTTGTCGTGGCACCCAAATGCCCCTGCTATGCGTGCCGCTGCCCGTTCTCTGGTCTCTATTCCCGCTTCTAGGGTGTCTGATTCGGAGGCTTTTTAGATCTTTTTGAGTAGTGTATGCTGGCTGCTGCAGAGGCTATGGATCTTGAAGAGTCTTTGTCAAACATCAAAGCTTCTCCAAGTGTTCTGATGCCTCCGAAGGGTGATTCGTCTGACGTAGAGGTTACCTACGACTTTGGTCGTAGTCGAATGACCCAGGATATGATCGCGGAGCTCGAGGGAAAAGAATTCCTTCTTATCGATCGCAGGGGGGCTCTGCGTGGAGAGACTGTACCAAAACCCGAGAAGAATGAGGTCGTCGTTTTTTAGGATTTCTTCACTTGTGGCCTCCGCTTCCCTTCCACCAACTTTTTGCGGTATGTTCTTGAATGGTTCGAAGTGCAGCTTCATCACATGACCCCTCATGCTTTTCTGAATTTGAGCAAGTTTCTTTGGGCTGTCGAGTCTTATGGTGGGGAGCTTAGTATGAACACCTTTGCGGAGTATTACGAGCTGCAGAAGCAACCATGGTATGTTGGTAATAAGCTAGCTCACTTTGCGTCATGTAGCTTTATGGTTAAGAGAAACCCAGGCAAGGGTAAGGAGAAAATTGCAATCTCTTGGTGCCAGAGGGGGAAGTTTGAACCTGCTGACTGGTTGGACTTTTGGTTTTATGTGCATACTCCCAGCGTCACCCGGCCTAAGAAGGGTGGTAGGAATGTTACCCCCTTTCCTTTTGCCTCCGTGATGACCCGGATGAACCCGTAGACTAGTGTGAAGCCTAGGTTGGTTGACTCGAAGCGGAGGTCTTCTACGGAGGCTTTCACTATGGCTTGTCCCGAGGGTCAGAGCAAGGAGGAGTTTGTTCACATGACCGAGCAAAATGCTGTTGAGATTCTGGGTGACATTTCTGAGAAGGAGTATCTTGCTCAAAGGTCGAAGGCTGGCATCATGCCCTGCCTTAATAGTGTTTTTGAGGAGCTCGGTGTACACTACACTGAGCGTGAGGTCCCTGACAAGATCAAGAAGAAGATTTACATGAAAGATCTGATTGTTGCTGACACTGGTATGACGGCTGCCAAGTTGAAGAAAAGGAAAGGTGGTACTTTGACGCGTGGAGGCCTGAAAAAGCAAAAGGGGCTCTCTGTTGACTCTGCGGAGGTTGAGGACGCCTTTGAGGATTTTTATGACGAGGAAGGGAACATTGTTATGGGTTTGGAGGTGGGTGCTGAGGCTCTAGCTGAGGCTGGTGTTCTGATGGTGCATGATTTTGAGGGTTCGTCTCGGTGATCTCCACCGCCTGCTGCTACTTCTCCGAAGGTGTCTCCTATTCTTATAGCTGACGCCTCCGACTCATCTCCATCCCGGCTTGTTGTGCCATCTGCTGCACCTCTACTCCAGCATGAGAAAGAAGCTATCTCATTGGAGGTGGCTACAAAGCCTTTTGCCAGTGCCTACCTTGATATTAGTTCTGATGATGACGAGGCGGCGGAGGCGGCGGTTAGGCTGATGATGTTGAAAAGCCCACGGAGGATGCATGACATGAGGTGGAGAATGTGGAGATCCATGAGGATGCCTACACTATGAGCCAAGGTAGTATTCTTACTCAAAGTATGACTTACTTAGATTTCCTTGCTTTGAAGGTCTCTTGTGGTAGGGCTTCGGAGGGGGAGATTTCCTTGCTCAATGTGTTCATAGGTGGTGGTTGTGAATTTTTGTGTTCCTTAATTATGTTTTTGACTTGTTTTCTTTTGTTTATTTTGTTCAGCTCATATCGCTGCGAAAGGTGCACAGACGGCGCCTCCAGTGGTCTCGACATCATCTGTTCCCTCGGCTGGAGGCGCTTTTGCTGAAACTATGGTTGCCCCGTCCTAGCCTCCGCCGAAGGCTGGTGGGTCGGGGTCCCTTCCTTCTGGCGGTGGCGGTAATGAGGACAAACACTTCCTTCTTGGGTGGGCTGATGGCATTGGTCAGATGACTAAAATGATGGGTGCTAATTTGACTCGCCGTCTTATGCAGCTGCCTCATGATGTTCTGATGCACGCTCAAGTTGATCATCATGTTATTGTGAGTTACTGTATGATGTTTTGTTGCGTTTTTTGATTGACCCTTTGCCGGATTCATCCTGCTTAATGATGTTGCTATCCTTTTTGTAGAGCCATGCTATGTCCATAGCGGTTGAGTCCAGCAGTCATGCTGAGATTGTGAGAAAGGATGACGCAATTGCTGCACTGAAGGCGGAGGTGGAGTCCCAGACTCATGCGAGAGAGGAGCTGGCGTGAAAAACATCTGAGCTAAAGTAGCAGTTGTCAAGTCTCGAGGTTCAGTCTACTGATTTGAAGAAGTCTCTTGATGGTGCTCAGAAATCGGTGACTCTTGCTACTCAGCGAGCAGACAAGGCCAACGAGATCTCGGAACTCCTCTATAAGGAGGTGGATGGTGAGCGGCAGTCAGTGGAGGCCGTAAAGGCTAAGGTTGAGAATCTTGAGGTGTAGTTGAAGACCCTGAGGTCAATCGGGCTAGAGGTTGTGGAGTCTTATGTCTTTGCTCTCCATGCATTTGGTGGCGCTGCATCTTCGATTGATCCTAAAGCTTCTACTTCTGGGGTTTTCTCTTGGATCAGGGCCAACCTTAGCAAGCTTAATGAATTTCTGACCAGGGTCTCTGATTTTAGCGCCAAAACATCCGCCACTTATCTTTGCAAGTTTTTTGCTGCTAATGGGATTTCAAGAATTGGTAACTTCAACTTCTCAGAGCTGTCTGATCCCAATGAGCTTGGCTGGACGGACTGGTTTGTCAAGACGACTGTTCGAAGCTTTGTGGCCAATTTCTGGTCCAAGTTTGGTCGGTCTGAGACCTTGTCCATGCCAAAATTTCTCTTGAGATGGTACAGAGCGTCTTTCTTATTTCCTTTTTATTTTATTATCTCTGTCGACTACTCCTTCTTTTGCTTACCTCTGCTTGTTTTAGCAATTGAAGTTTGGCACATGCGGCGTTCAGGGCTCAACAGTTTTTGCCGACACCTGTGCACGTACCAGGGGGTCTACCGATGCTGGCACCTCCAAGACTCAAGTTCTTTCTGCGGGTGTTGGTGCTGATGTGACAGCTGTGCGGGCGAACACTCTGCTGGAGGCTCAGGCGGAGACTCAAGACTTGACTGCCGATGAAGAGGTTCAGGATTAAGCTTAACTTGTAGTTATGGATAGTTAGTCTTTTGTTGACTCTGTGCTGTTGGGCATATGTAAGAAATACATTCAGTTACTTTTGGTTATGTAAAGTATAATGGTCGAATCGTCCTGCGCAGGCCTGTAGTTTGGGGCTTGTGCGGAGGTCGACACTATTACTTTTATGCATGATGGCGTTTTTGTTAGCGGCGAGCCGTGGGATTATAGGAAATTGGCGTTTCCTAGGCGTACTGTGGACGACATGTTTGATTTTGTTCTTTATGACTTAGACGATAAGCACTCTAGCTTTACTCGTTCTCTTGCGTGGTGTGGCCCGACTAGGTCTTTGTAATATTTTTTTGATTCCTGTGGAGGCTCGATGTTCAGACTATCATTTCTGAGTTTGTTTAGTTTGACCTCCACTGCGTTGTGGAGGTCGATTTGTTTCTGTCGGAGGCCTTCATTCCAGATTGTGGTTGGGGGCCTCCGAGCTTTATTTCTTTTTCCCTTCTTGGAGGATGTAACAATTTTGATGTACATTATTTTCCCTTCTATCCAATTATGGTTGGCCTAGAGTTTGCTGCATGCCTCATTCTCCTTGTTGTGTTTAGATTTGTGGCCTCCGGCTAGGTTTCCGCGCGTCCTGACGTTTGATCTGCGATGACAGTTGCAGTTGAATTTGGCAGAGACAGGGGGACATTATGAGTTCTTACATGGTATCCCCCCTTTCCTCCATGTTGTCGATGATCCTGACTGGCTTGCACTGTCAGCTAGCTTCTTTTTGTGTGCTACCAAAGAACCTTGTGGCCTCCGGGTTAGCTATTCTGCTAACCCATTTATGAATTCTTACGCAGTATCTTGTGCTTTTTGTTTGGCTAAATGCACACGCCGACTTCCATCTTAGGTGTTTTTGATTTTGGCTGTGCGAGGCTATTGAAAATGTTTGTCGCTGCTTGTTTCCTGGCTGGTAGGCGTATGCGTGGCCTTTGAGCTCTAATTCTTTTATAATGCCTCTATGTGCTTTGAGTATCTTTGTTATTTACTACCCTTGATTTGGTATTTTTGCCTCTTGAGGCATAATAATACAAGTACTAATTTTGTACTTGTATTCTTTAATGATAGGTAGCTGTAGTTGTTTTAATGATGATTTTAGACTCTATAAAAGGATTTCTGCCCCTCTTTGCTGTCTAGTCTACCTTGTCACTTACATTATGCTGACGGCGAAGGTGGAAAGTTGTTTTGCATGGATACTGTGTGAGGACTCATAATGGAATAGCCACGTTAGTGGATCTGATGCTAGCGGTTAAGGATTGTGATGTCTCTACTTGTCAACAATACTCTGCCTGGAATCATTTTGTACCCTCAGATATGGCAGCCGACGATGATCCTATTCACTATGATCGGTGAAAGGATTTTGGATGCGGTGGTCACTTGTCGATGTTAGGTGTGAAGTGATGTACGGCCAGATGATGGTAGAGTATATCACGTACAAGTTTAAGTTGGAGGTTCACCTCCTTCTCTTCGTATCGAGCAACTGTTGTACTTGATTCAACTGGCTGGCTTTCCACAGGCACATGGTAGTATACAGCCAGCAGTCGATAGAGGGTATTTTGTGAAAGATGAAGGCTAATCTCCGCCAGCACCTGTTCTTTAGGGAGTCTCAGTTTGCTTACCTCCAGATGCATCTCCGGAGGTTGCACTCTTTGCTCTTTTGTAGGCTGCAGTGTTGGCGACCTTCGCGCCACTTCGTTGTCTTGTGTTAGCAGGTTGACTGGGTGGAGTAATTGGGTATTCTAAACCGGAGGTCATGCGCTTTGGTCTTGCACAGTGTTCTTGTTATGAGCGAGACACAATGAGCCTTATCGGTTATAATTAAAATGTTGATTAATAAAGATCATTTATGTTATTTCTTGCCTCTGCTTTGGAATATGTATGTCGCGGAGGTTCTTTTTGAGATCGTGTTGTATCTTTTGCGATTTTATGTTTTTCTGTGATTTGACCCTTGCTCTATTTTGGTTCGAGATTTTATCTTATTTTCTTCTTGAAAACTGTAAATGAAACATGCATTTATTATCGGAGACTTAGTGTTTTTCGTTACATGATTAGCATACTGCTATCGTTTCTTATTGGCGGCTGCGGAGGCCAGTTCTACTACTGGTGATATTCACCTTGCTGCATTTACATTTGTGGCCTGAGACTTGTCTCTCGTGTCTCCGCTGCATATGACGCTTGGATGGCGTCACTGGATCGTTGTTGATTTTGACGAGGATAGGGGGACGTTATGAGTTTTTATGCGGTATCCCCCCTTGCCTCCGCCTCATCGATGATCCCAATTGGCTTGCTCCACTTGTGAGCTTGGAGGAAGTGGTGTCGAAGGTCCTAGTTGGTTCCAGTTTCCTTGCTGAGCTAGCCTCTTTACGATTTCTTACATGGTACCCTGGGGTACTCTATTTGGTACAAGGCTATGTCGGCTTCCATTGGTAGTAGTGGAGTTTTGCATGCCTTCTGTTTTGTGGTGTTGGTAGTTGATTTGCCAAATGCGGGGTATTGTGAGGGGGACATATCCCCTTTTATATTGCCTTGCTTGGTTTATTAAATGGGCTCAAGATCTTTGCCATTTATTGGCTTTCGATCTTGTACTTTGGTTGTTGGGGCGTACTGATCGAGGTACTAATGCTGTAAATGAGCTACTTATTGCTAGGTTGTCGTCTTTGCTTTAATGATGTTGGGCGACTCCCTATAAAGGATGTTTTGCTCCCTTGCGTTTTCTGGGTGACGTGATTGCTAGAATTCAGCATAATGATTTGTGCAGAAGGAGAGTTTTGAGGTACTTTGTAAGGACTCATAAACATAGGGTCACGTTAGTGAATCTTTTGCTGGTTGTTTGGGTATTGGGTTCCTCTGTTTGTCAACAATTCACCACCTGGCTTTATTTTGTACCCTATGAGGTGACAGCCTACTCTGGAGTCTCTCCTTATGATCGCTTGCCGATGGAAGGCGTGTGTTGCTATGCAACCACAGGACCTCAGAGTGTATCATGTGTTGCTGTGGATCAGAAGTCTACCAATTCCTTCTAGTACTCAGCATCTGCTGCACTTGGTTCTTTCGGCGTGGCTTCTTGAGGCACCGGGTAGTGTGCGCTCGGAGGTTGGTAGAATAAGTGTCGTGGAAGACTTGAGGCAATCTGCACCAGCACCTGCTTTTCTCGAAGGACTGGATCTTTTGACTCCGTGAAGAGTTCTGCTTGGCGCTCTCTTTGCTCTTTTGCAGGCTGTAGTGTTGGCAACCTTTGCGGAGGTTATCAGCCTCACAACCACAAGTTAATGGACTGGAGTGCTTAGATGCTATAGCTTGTATGCTTTGCATGCTTATCCTGCACAGTCTTGTTGCAACATGTATGCTATAATTGCCAATATTGTTTGAATAAAGATGTTATGCTTTTCCATCTCCGCTTTTGATTTTACAATGTGTGGAGACCTTGTTGCCATCTGTGATGATGGTTTGTTATTTTTGTTTGTCATTGTGTGATTGAGGTTATTGTAATTGAAATTGCACATAGCGTTTGGTTATTCATCATGTCATCTCCGCAGTTATTGTGAATTTATGCGAAGGCTGACTTATCATGTTGTTGTTTTTCTAGGTTTCACTACTTCTGCTTTGTTGATATTTTGTTGCAGAGGCTTTGTTTCTACGTTTGTTTTCTTTTTCCTTGTCCCCATTTTGAGGTACCGGTGCCTGCCTTAGATTGTAGGTCTTTTCCCCGATTCACTTGCAACTTCTTTCGTTGCGAATGCCTGCCTTGATGCCTGATATGACAGATCTTTTTTCAATGGCTTTTGGCTTTTTCGGAGTCGCTTCATGCCTTATAGTGCTTTTGACAGTAGGCTTGAGGTGACCTTGTGCGTCGTGAAGTGTTGTCGAATATTGCGGCCGTGTTACTGGCTGCTTTCGACTTAATCTGGCATTTATCTCAGGGGTCCTCTTTTTAGATTCAGAGGTTGATTATAGATGATCTTGCCTCGATAAAAACCTCACCTCCGATTTGGAGACCCTGTGTGAGGAAAAGAGTGCAAGCCGGTTTTTTGCAGTAATGTAAGTTGTGAATATGTAAAAACTAGGGACCTCCGCTTATAGTTTTGCGGGTGTATTTACATGTTGTGTATAATATTTCCTAAGGCTATCGATGTTAGGAGTGAGTCAATGTCTTCCCTTCTTGGTCTTGTAGGTAGAAAGACCCCCGCCTTCCAACTTGCTTGGCTATGAATGGTCCTTCCCATTTTGGTTGTAGTTTCCCTGTGTTTTGAGCGTTTTGCCTTCGCCTCATTACCTAAACGCCATTTTGAATGTTTTTGATGGCCACTTTTCCATCTCTCCATTTCCTGGTCTGGTCTTGGTATTTTTCGATGTTATCGATGGCTTCAAGTCTGTATGCTTTAGTCATTTCTTTGCTGTATTCTTCGTCTTTCATGAGATCTTGCTTGATTACCCAGAGGCTTTGATACTTGATTTCCTCTGGCATCATTGCTTCTTCTCCATACAGTAACTTGAATGGAGTGAACCCAGTGGCTCTTGACACGTTTGTGTTGTGGGACCATACTACCTTGGGTAGTTCCTCGACCCATTTGCCCTTCTTGTGATCTAACAATGTCTTGGAGATTGCTGAGAATATGATTCTATTTGACATTTCCACTGCTCCGTTACTTTTTGGGTGATAAATGGAGGCGAAGGCTATTTGCGTGCCGATGTTCTTGTAGAATTCTTTGAACTTATCTGAATCAAACTATTTGCCATTGTCGACTGTGAGTGTTCTTGGCACCCCAAATCTACAAATTATGTTCTGCCAGAAGAACTTTTTGATTGTTTCAGAGGCCTCTATCCATCTTGTGAAGTATTCTACTGCTACTACTGCATATTTACTCATGCCTTACGCCAGAGGTAATGGGCCAACATGCTTCATTCCCCATCTTTGAAGTGGCTAGACCAGAGGTATTAGCTCCTTTTTCCCCCAGAGATGTCTGGTGCAGTGCAAAACCCTGGCACGCCTTGCAAGTTGTTACTATGTGTAACGCATCCTTGATGTGTGTGCGCCAGTAAAACCCCTGCCTGATTGCCTTAGCTGAGAGTGCTCTGGGACCAATGTGTGATCCACACATTCCTAAGTGGATGTCCTGCAAGAGGTCTCTGCCTTCTGACTCAGTGATGCACTTGAGTAGTGGTTGGACTATGCCTTTCTTTGTATAGCACTCTATTGATTATTGTATAATTTCTTGCCCGTGCGGCCAATCTTGTTGTGCTTGTTTCATCTGATGTTACATGAACTCTGTTGATATGGTCAATTATCACTTTTCCCCAATCTTCTGTGCCTACCAGGAGTACCTCCATAAATGCCCTCGATATTTTTACAGTTGCTGGAATTGTCAATTCTTGAAAGAATGTTCCTTCGGGTACCTCTGTTTGATTTGCCACTGCTTTGGCCAACTCGTCTGCCTCTGCATTATCCCCCTTGGGATATGCTTTAGGGTGAACCCTTGGGATCTTTTTTCTAGACCCTTGATCACCTCTAAGTATGCAGCTAGCTCTAGCTTTCTGGTGACATAGTCTTTTTCTACTTGCTCTTTGACTACCTGTGAGTCTGTTTTGACAATGATGTGTTTTGCACCTAGTGCTTTGGCCTTGTTGAGTCCTAGGATCACTCCTTCGTACTCAACTACATTATTGGTGGCTTTAAAGCATAGTCTCGCTGCGTATTTGGTTTTGACGCCTGACGGTGATATTAATACTGCAGAGGCTCCTGCTGCTTGGAGACCCCATGCCCCGTCAGTGTACAGTGTCCATATCGAGGCCTCTGCTTTTTCTTCTGCATACTGTGGAGACGTCCATTCCGCTAAGAAATCTGTGAGTGCCTGCGACTTGACTAATGTTCTTGCAATGAACTTGACGCTAAACTAGGAAATCTCTATCTAGGATGTCTGTTAGTGGCTGTGCTGTCGGGACCAGGACCTCATGTTCTTCGATGTAGTGCTTGAGATTTCTTGATGTTGTGACTACCGCATATGCTATCTTCTCAACTTCTGAGTAGTTTAGTTTTGCTCCCTGCAGTGCTTCTGATACATAGTATACTAGCTGCTGAACATTTTTGTTGTCGACTTCCTTTTCTTGGACCAGTACCGCGCTAATTGCTCCTATGGAGGCAGCAACATACAGCAGCAATGTTGCATCTGTATCTAGTGCTATGACCACGAGGTCTTTTGTCATATAGCTTTTGAGGTGCTAGAATACCTCCGACTATTCTCTGCCCCATTTGAATTTGTCCGAGACTTTGAGTGTTTTGAAAAATGGCAGACTTCGTTCGGCTGATTTTGAGATGAACCTATTGAGTGCCGCTATTCTTCCTGTCAATCACTAGACCTCCTTCTTGGTAGCTGGCTCCCTCATTGTTAACACTGCTTTAGTTTTATTTGGATTTGCCCTTAGCCCTTCTGGGCCAACAATGTACCCAAGCATCTTTCCCTTGCTTACTCCGAAGATGCACTTTTCTGGGTTTAGTTTTAACCATGCTTCTCTAAGGTTGGCAAATGTTTCTTTTAAGTCGTCCAGCTGATCTCTGGTTTGTCTGCTGGCCACCGCTAGATCGTCAACATAGGCTATGATGTTCCTTCGGAGTTGAGTTCGCAATACGATCTGAATCATTCTTGAGAATGTTGATCCTGTGTTTTTGAGACCCTCCGGCATCATAACGAAACAATAAGTGCCAAAGGGGGTTGTGAAGCTTATCTTCTCTTCATCCTCCTTTCTCAGCCATATCTAATGGTATCCTGAGAAACAATCTAACAGTGAGAAATGTTTGCACCCTGCTGCCTTATTGAGGTCTGTGAAGTCTATACACATTCTCATTTTACCATTCTTTTTTGGCACTAGGACAACATTTGCTAGCCAATCTGAGTACTTGACTTCTCTGATGACCTTGGCATCTAGCAATCTTTGTACCTATGCTTTTGCCACAAGTATGCATTATGCAAACATTTTTCTTTGTTTTTGCTTCCTAGGATTGACGTTTGGGTTCAGGTCGAGGGTGTGCTCAATAACATCGTGTTGGGGTGGGCCTGAATGTTGGCCACCCCACGCCTAGTGGGACAAGCCGGGTCACGGATATCGAGAGAGTCACTGACCCGCGGAAGCCAGGTCGGGCGTGAGTTGCAAAAGACAAGCCAAATTTGGCCCATGGAAGTTGGGTCTGGTTTGGTTTGCGGAAGCCGTGTTTGACGCGGCTTGCAGAAACTGGGTGCAGTTTGGCCGGCGAAAGTTACTTGGCACACCTGCATTGGAAGTTGATCGAGTGAGTGATGCATGCGGAAGTCGCCGTGTAGTATCTAAGTGAAAGGTGGGTTTGGATGAAGGTGAGATTGTTGGACTATTGGTTGACATAGGACGACGTGCTGGGCCACAAGCAACCTCCGAGGGCCTTCATGGGCCGGGCCAGGCCATGCGATGATGGACGACGGACGGAAGCTTCAAGAGCCACGTACACTGGGGCTGGGAGGACAATTCTGCCCTTAGAACGACCTGATCTGGTGTGCGTGTGTGTGTAAATGTAAAAGGGTAAAAGGTTCAAAAACAGGTCCTAGAGTTGTATAAATATCCCCCTTAGGGCATTGTAAAAGGGGGATTTAGGAGATTGTTTCCCTATAAGCTTCCACTCTTCTTCATTTATCTTTTGGTTTCCTACTTTCTTGTATTTGGTGGTTGGACCAAATACCAACAATGGCGCCCACCGTGGTTGTCGCTTGGAAAAACCATGGCTCGAGGAAGGCTTACGAAAGGGACTACAGCAAGACCAGCTCCCCCTACACCTGAGGTACCCGAAAGCTCAACTGTTGTCATAGGGCAGTCAGAGATACACCACTCTTATTGTCACATGATCTAATGCTGGGGGTTGTGGAAGAACCTACATACGTAGACGTTCTTCAGCAAAATGAAAGAGACAAACCGCCAGCGGAAAAACAGGAACTTCCAAAATGGGAAAATCAACTGAGCATTCACGCAACACTCCTCAAACATCTCGATGACAGTCAGCACTCCAAATCCAGCAAGACTAGCTTGCACAGCAAACCAGTGCCAAAAAAGTGAAGAAGCCACCCAACAGGCAATACAAGAGGCGGAAGCCAGAAGACAGGCGTTGCAAAGAGAAATAGAACATCTACAAGCGACACAAGTACAAGTCCAACTACCAGCCCAGGGCACGGGCCTAGCAGCGAATGTCCAGCTACCAGCGGCCCACGGAGCAGCTCAAGGTCTGGTAGCAAACGCACAACCACAACCAATGCAATATCAGTTCCTAGTGCAAGCCGCAATCCCAAAACTACTTCCAATTGACACAAACTCCTCAGTTTTAGCAGAACTCCAGAGATGTCCTTGGCCAATCAACTATAAGCCAAGAATGCCAACTTTCGATGGGAAGTCCAACCCTAAGAAATTCATTGCAAGTTATGAGGCAGTAGTACATTCAGCAGGTGGAGATCTGACAACTTTAGCGAAATCCCTGATCATGGCACTGGAGGACGTAGCCTATGAATGGTTTACGACTCTCAAGCCCATGTCCATTAGAAATTAGACACATGCAAAAGAGCTACTGCTATCTACCTTCCAGGGGTTCCAAACAGAAAGGAAAACAACCAAAGATTTGATGACTTACACCCAAGAAGAAGGCAAAACTCTAACGTCATATCTCGACAAGCTAACGCTGCTACGAGCACAAGTGCCAAACGCGTCAGATGATGTGGTAATCAAAGAAGCAATACAAGGTCTATAAATGAGACCGTGCGCAGCGTACCTCACAAGAGAGACACCAGCGACAATAACTGACTTATTTCAAGAAATGTGGAAGTTCGCCAGATCAGAAGAAGATCTACGTAGACGCAAAGTAGCCAGAAACAAATTTAGACAGAACACTCCAAGGCAGAATCAAGCCATGAATCAGCAAAGCAACTAGAACTTTCGGCCAATAAACAACCTACAAGACCAGCAACCTCAGCAAGACGCCCCTTTTGCGCCAATGTTGGGAACACCGCCTAGGTACAACAGAGGTGGCGGTCAGGCAAACAGAGGTGGGAAACCTTCGTGTGGAAGAGGAAGAGGATGTGGAAGAGGCGGCGGTCCAAGAGCACCATACTGTTTCGTATGAGGTGAGAATAAAGGACATTTCTCAAGAGAATGCAAATACGCACAATTAGAGAAAGAGCAGAAAGAAAAGGATGATGCATCGAATGCAAGAGATGGACAGAATCAGGTGTTCCATAACACCATGTGTGAAGCAAGCTGCAATTCAAGCTACAATCAAGGACCATCGTAGTTACACCAGCAATTGTCGCTGCAACAGTATCCGCAAGCAATCATGTACCATCAACCAGCATACAGTTGGCCTCAGCAAAACTACAATCCACTGTATTAGATACCCTAAAGCCAAGCACATTCCACAATAGTGTCATCACCAGCGGTGCAAGAACAGCATCATCAAGCTCAGCTTTCGCCAACATAGCAAGAAAATCCACAAGAGAATCAAGTAATCAACACGGTACTTCCGTTAAATGGTCACATTTTCACCATCACATGCGGGCCAAGCCTTGAACACCATAGCAAGAGCAAGAAAAGAATCCAAAACAAGAGTGGATGCAGTGACCCCAAGGCTACCACTAAACAGACCAACCTCGTCCTTAGCACCAATCACATTCAACGAAAGTGATTTCCGAGTCAGTGATTACCCTCACCATGATGCCTTCGTAGCCACAGCGAATGTCAATGGATTCACGCTACACAACATACTCATTGATAATGGAAGCTCAGTGAACATCGTTTTCTACAAGGCTTTTGAGAAAATAGGACTGAACAGAAGATGCTCGAAGCACCAAGAAACGCCCTATTTGGCTTTGAAAGGTCCAGCATTAACGCGATAGGCAAGAAAACAAAGCCAGAGCAGAGCTAGTCACTTTTGACATAGTAGACATGGAGTACCCCTTCAACGCAATATTCGGAAGACCATTCATAAATAAGTTCGACGCAGTGATACGACAGAACTATCTGTGCATGAAAATGCCATCACCCTTTGGGGTGATAACGGTTTTTGGCGATCAAAAGGCAGCCAGGAAGATGGAAGGCAAACCAATACCCGGTTATAGCATGATCAACAAAGTCAAGATGAAAGAAGAAAGCGATGAAAGTGATGACGAAGAAGAAGAAGAATGCGAAAGAGTAAACCAACCAAGAGTAAAACCAATCGAAGAAACTAAAAAAGTTCAGCTTTCATAGCACTGCTCGGATAAGTGTGTCTATGTGGGTAAAGGACTCGATAGCGAAGAGAAGGCACAACTCATTGAGTTCCTCAATGATAACAGAGAAGTTTTTGCCTGGTCAGCTAGTGATCTCCAAGGAGTAGACAGGGAACTCAATGATAACAGAGAAGGCACAACTCAGCACAGCTTGAACGTGTCTAACAAGATAAGACCAAGAAAGCAGAACTGCGAAAGATATCATATGAGCAAGCACAAGCAGCAATAGCAGAAGTCAACAGACTACTCCAAGCCCAAGTCATCAGGATGTACAGTACCCGGAATGTCTAGCAAATGTAGTCATGGTACAGAAGAAAGACAAGAAGTGGCAAATGTGCATAGATTTCACAGACCTCAACAAAGCATGCCTAAAAGATCCTTATCCTATGCCAAGAATAGACAAGCTAGTCGACATCGCAGCTGGATGCGAAAGAATGAGCCTACTTGACTATTTTTCCGGATATATCAGATATGGCTAAACAAAGAAGACGAAGAAAAAAGAGTTTCATCACGCCTTGCGGAACATACTATTTCAGGCGAATGCCAGATGGAATGCGCAATGCAGGACCAACTTTTGCAAGAATGGCAGACAAACTATTCGAGAAACAGAAAAGCAGAAATCTGGTCAATTACATAGATGACATAGTTGTTAAGAGTGACAATAACAAAACTCACATTGATGACCTCAAAGAAACTTTCTCAAACTTGGAGAATAGTGATCTAAAGCTAAATCCATAGAAATGCGCATTCGGCATTAAAGAAGGCAAGATTTTGAGTTACAGGTGTCAACAAAAGGAATCAAGGAAAATCCAGAGAAAATTGCCACGATAGCAAACATGAGTCCACCTTCTACCCGAAAGGAGGTTCAGAAACTCTTCGAAAGAGTAGCAGCACTTAGCAGATTCATCGCACGATCAGCGGAGAAAGGATTACCGTTCTTCAGAACATTAAAGAAAGCAGATCGTTTCGAATGGGGACTAGAACAACAGCAAGCTTTCGACAGTCTCAAAGAGTACTTGACTAAACTGCCAATGCAGAATAGGCCAACCGCGAAAGCCAAGCTACTGTTGTACCAAGCAGCGTCCCACATAGCAGTAGGTGCAGTTTTAGTAGAGGAAAGAGAGAGCAATGGAAAAATGCAACAGTTCCCAATCTACTATGTCTCAGAAGCCCTATCCAGTGCAAAGCTAAACTATTCAGAACATGAAAAGATAGCCTACACGGTAGTCATGGCATCGAGAAAGCTCAAGCACTACTTCCAGCAACACACCATAATAGTCACTTTCGCACAACCGCTTGAGGCTTTATTCTGAAACCCGAAAGCAATCGGAAGGATCGACAAATGGGCCACAGAGCTAAATTAGTTTGTGCTAGAATTCACTCACAGATCCACCATAAAATCCCAAGTCGTCACTGATTTCATAGCAGATTGGACCCTGGCTGGCTTCGATACAACCATCACTTTTGAGGAACCATTGTGGACCGTTTTCTATGACGGAGCATGGTGCAGTTCAGGAGCTGGAATAGCAACAATGCTAATACCACCGCCAGGACCAAAAGTCAGATACACAGCAAGGCTAGAATTTCAGACAACCAACAATATAATCGAATACAAAGCGATGTTGTTGGGCTTAAGAAAGCTGAGAGCCCTAGGTGTGTCGTGTATACTCAAGTCCAACTCACAAGTAGTAGTGAGACATGTGGAGAAAGACTATGAAGCAAGAGAAAGGGAACTAACAAGGTACCTCGAAGTAGTGAGAAGAATGGAGAAGCATTTCATAGGATTAACCCTAAAGCACATTCCAAGAGGAAAAAACACGGAGGCAGACAAGCTAGCAAAAGTGGCAGCACAGAACATTCCACTTCTGCCAGATGTTTTCTATTAGAAGTTGACAATCAAAGCAATTAAAAAAGAAGAAGACAACCTGAAAGCTATACACGCAATCTCCAGTGAAGATTGGTGTGCCCAGATAGTAGCATTCTTGAAAGAAACCTATGAACCGATAGACAAGAAAGAATTGCAGCGTATGAAATCAAGAACAAGCCAATACTCCCTAGTCAATGGAAGCTTATATAAAGAAGGCATAGTTGCACCATTATTAAAATGCATAAGCAGGGAAGAAGGCCAGAAACTACTAGCCGAAATACATTCAGGAATGTGTGGAGCACACAGAAGCACACACAAAATAGCACACAGAGCCATGAGACAAGGTTTTTATTGGCCCACAGCCTCAGCAAATGCGAAAGAAATAGTAAGAAGGTGTGAAGCATGTCAGAGATTCGCCAACAGCCAATCAGCCCTGGCAAACCCAACAAGTTCTATCATTCTGACTTGGCCACTGCAAAGATGGGGAATAGACATAGTAGGACCACTTCCGCAACCTCCTGGCAACATAAAATTTGTAGCAGTAGCAATTGAATACTTCACAAAATGGATAGAGGCGAAAGAATAACTTCAAAGACCCTGATCAATTTCAACTAGTAGAGAATCATATGCCGTTTTGGAGTCCCTTCATACATCATGGTAGACAATGGCAAGCAGTTCGACTGTGCAGAGTACAAAAACTTCTGCTCAGAGCTAAATATCAAGCTGCCTTTTGCATCAGTAAATCACCCACAGTCAAACGGGGCAGTCAAAACAGCAAATGCAGAAATATTCACTACTATCTTGAAAGCACTAAAAGAAGACGAGAATGACAAAAAAGGAAAGTAGGCTCAGGAAGTGATCACATCAGTATGGGGACACAATATCTCCAAAACAAGATCGACAGGCTTCACCCCCTTCTACCTACTATACGGTGAGGAAGCACTTACGCCAGAAGAAATGAAGTTTGGCTCATTCCGCACCGAAATCATAGCCACAACTCCAATTCAACGGTATGTCAAACTGGAAGTGTTAGAATAGCGAAAGTTAGAAGCGGTGGATAATCTGGACAAATATCATCAAGAAACCAAGAGTTAGAGAGACAAAAAGATGCTCCGAAAGAACATCAACCTAGGGGACATAGTCCTCGTTAGACAACCGAACAAACAAAGCAAGCTACAATCATAGTGGTATGGACCTTTCCTTCTTTCTGGTACCGTCTTTCGCCTGATCAATGAAGAAGGCGTCAAAAGCAAGCACACCTGGAATGTGGACAACCTTCGCCGATTTTACCCATGAAGAAATCTAGAAGTAGCAAGAAAGCATGTATTTTTCATTTTTCATTTTACTTCTGTAGGAACTTTTATGGGGACTTGCGTTCTTTTTCCTCACAGGGGAAACCTCGCAAGAGGTGTGAGGTTTTTTAGCGAGGCAGTCCTTTGTACCCCTTTTATAATTCAATTTTCCCCACCTACCATTGTTTGAGAAATGTTTTTTCAGAAGTTGAAAACAATGAAAAATTCCTTGCATATTCGACAAGCGCTGCAGTCGCTAAGGTAAGGTTGTATACAACCTCGTTACTTCTGCCCAAAAGTCAAAAAGCTCAGAGCGAGCAAAGCCCAATGGCTAAAACAGACTTCCGCATCTGACAAAAGATCAGAGCAAGTCAAAAAGGCTCAGAGCGAGCTAAGCCCAATGGCCAAAACAGACTTCTGCATCTGACAAAAGATCAAAGCAAGTCAGAAAGCTCAGAGAGAGCTCAGAGAGAGCTAAAGCCCAGAGGCTAAAATAGACTTTGTATCTGGCAAAGGACTGGAACAAGTCAAAAGCTCAGAGAGAGCCAAAATTCAAAAGCTCAGAGTCAGCTCAAGCCCGAAATAGTCCAAGAAAGAAAGCCAGCAGGCATTCCACAACAATGATGAGATACACCAAAACCTCGCATACTAAATAAATAACAAAAATGTACTCCGAAAGAGACACCTCAGTCAACTTTCGCAATCTGGCTCAATAAAGCTCATCATCAGCGATCATGCAATAATGAATTCTACTGAAGCAGAATTATGAAAGTCAACGGCAACATCTATCGAGTAAATCAATTCACTCCGCTCAACATAACGAGAGCACTCGCTTTTTACTTTCCAGAACAGCACCATCAAAACTCATGAACAACAATGACTTCTGAGTTTTCATGATGCTAAAGCAAGAAAGCAAAATTCTGCACTCAAAAACTATTATTCGTCCAGCCATTCGGCTTTGGAGGTCTGGCATCAACAGCATTCCGTTACAGTAAAAAACCACCGAACGCGAACCCCATTGATGCGAAACCACTCAAAGCACAAGGAACAGTAGAAGCTACTTATAGAAACTCAAAATGAGACAACTCCCCTCCTGAGACTCGAACAAAATACAGCAAGCTACAACAGATGAACAGTTGTTTCACCATGGGCCCAAACCCACCAGCACCAAAGCCATTAGAAGCCAAGTGGCAGGATGCTGTTGGAATTGAACCTGAGGCAAAATGACTCATCTCCCTAACAAAACAACAACACTACAAGCAAAACTTGGGAGAGGAAGCCCCCTCCCATACAGAGTATTTATAGGCAGGCAAGACCCCCCATGCATTAAAAATCGATAGTTGGCCAATACCAGCTGGAAGCCATTCAGCAAAGCAGCAAATGCAAAGCCAAAGAAATAGACTTCGTCAGTCTGCACAACAGGCTATTACTAGGCCTGGCGCAAAAAATAAGTGCAGAAGATACCACAGCATGAATCAAGAAAGTCTAACTTCCCTTCAATACAGAAGATACAAAAATCAAATTGGGGGGCCAAAGACAATGAAGCGTGGGTCCACTTTCGTCAGCCCTATCGACTATAAAAGGAAAGGGTTCGCCATGCTTTCCATCGACCAAAGTAGAACGAGTGCTCGCATGGGAAACCTAATCTACCAAAAATAGATAACATATGGTTCGTATCTTCTGTATAGTCAATAGCTAGAAAAATAGGATTGAGAGGCAATCTAGAAAAAACGACGATAACATATGGTTCAGCATTCGCCAACTTCCGCACCAAACCGGTGCGAAAGTCATGCATGACACTTACTCCAGACACATACCTGCTAGGCTGTAGTGAGGGCAGCATTCCACAAGAAACAGGCAGCTAGAAGGCAAATCACTCTTGTACTACAAGTATCGCCAAAAAAAGTAGGGTGTCGGATCCTTTAAAAAATCACCTCTTTCGTGGTATTTTTACTACCGAGTGATAAAAAGCATGCATCAATCGCATTTCGCAACAATCTCAACCGCCTGTCAGCTGTAAAAGGTGGGGGGACAGCGCTTTATGAGTTCATCTTTGACTGAGGGGCTCGCAGGCGTACGGTCTAAAAACGAAAGTGATTTCGCAATTCATCCCTGATTCAAATAGCAATTATCGTAAAACAATGAATAACGAGTGCAACACATCAAGAATTTTCATCATCTCAGAAAGGTCCAGAGTGTGAGTCATCCGGTACATAAAAACTATATCGCACTTCTCCAAAAGTGGGCACTTCATATACAGGCTCCTCTTTCGGAACCCTCCAACCATCTACCGGTCACCGACTAGAAACTTCTCCAGAATTGGTTCCCGATTGAGCACGCTGAGCCCAAAACTCCCTAATAATTTTCCTATTTCACAAACTCTGCCAAGAGCAAGACTGGAAGTAGCGCTCCATGCTAACATTGGGATGACGTCGCTGAAAGCTGTATCACGAATCGCCGGAAATAAAAAACCCATCCCGTGAGATCATAAGAGGATAATGCCCCTCGACATTGGCGAAAGCATCATCATCAACCTGTTTAAACAACAACCAAAATATGTTTAAAGTTTACACAACTGTGCTCAACTTCCGCGTTACTAAACAAAGTCTCCAGAAGTTCACAGGACGGCCTAGTTATCTACCAAGGGGTTTTCGCCTTCGAAGTTTAGCCCAGCTGGTTAAGTAGAAGCTTTCAGAGAAGGGTGGCCTTGCTCTTCCGCAGAGGGAGTCTGATCACCCGCCCTAGAAGTTCCAATGGCTTCTTGCTTTCGGAGGGCTCGCTTCTGAAGAAATTCCCTCACGTGGGTCTTTATGGCGGCTTTCTCGTCTTCCGTCTGAAACAAATACAAAGAAGTTAGAAAGAAAAACCAAGGACACTTCATCATTTATGCGAAAGTTTGAAGACAGAAATATTACCATCGCACGCAAAAGAGTAGCACGGAGGAGAGCAAAATCTTGACCACCCTTCAACCAGTATTCATCATAGAACTGGGTGGCAGAGGACTTGGCCGCGGAAGAACAAGCCCAATAATTCTGAGCATCCCCGATAGCCATTTAACCAAGATGGTCATGGCCCACATCAACAAGGCACTGCACAAAAGCTGCCATAGCTTCGAGGGCCGCAAAGCCCCCTCCCAACTTCCTGAGAATCCTCAAAGCAGCCAAGCTCTCTTGAAAGCTAGGTCAGGGAATCCTTCAGCAAAATATCTTTCGGCACGCTAAGCTCAGAACCGATCCCCTCCACAAGGTCGCGATAAGCATCCAGGACCTTCTGCATTTCAACCTTGAGGGTAGCCTCTTCTTCCTTGGGCTTCCACTGATAGTCATTAAGCTCAGATTGCATCTCCTCAACCCTTTCGGCATAGACCTTCTTCTCAGCGAGTTTCGCAGTGACCTTTTTCTTCTCACTCTCTAGCATTGCTCGCAGCTCTTTTACCTCCTTCTCTAGCTCATTGATTCTAGTTTTCTTCTCCTCAACATCGTCCGCAAAACTCTCTAGTTGAGCGGAATCATGTTTCACGAGGGCACGGTTGAGGACAAGGCCCTGTGAAAATAGGTAACTTGTATCAAAACTAAATCAAACAAACATCAAAAGTTAGAAAAGGAAAATCAAAACAGACCTACCTGAACCAAGTGAGCAGTCATCGCATCCAAAAGTTGGGTGCGCGAAAGCATAAGCAAGGAGTTCTCAACTTCCGGCATCCCAAAAGAGTTGGCGCACTCCTCAGCGGAAGCAATTCCGCGAGGAGGTGGGAGAATTCCTATCTCCTCTTGTCTCACCTTGCACACAAGCCACACGGAAGCTAGAAATCCAAGTGAGCAAGCAATTTTGTAAGATCTCTCTCTTACCGGATCTGATTCTAGAGAAGAGCTGGACCCAGAATACACTACCATTTCACTGTAGTCGTTGGAATAAGATGTTAGGTCCAGCTCCCCATGCCCAAAGACGTGGCCCTTAAATATGTTCTTCAACATATGCTCCTGGTAAAATCTAGACTTACCAGACGACCCGCTTCCACCAAAACGAGGGGCAATGGCTTTTGCAGTGGCAGCGGCAGCAACAGTAGAATTCACCGTAGCTTTCACCACAACTTGATCAAGAAGTTTAGACTTCTTGGGCTGTTTGGCCCCGTCAGCAAGAGGAGCCTGGCTCTTGGGAGCTTTTGGAGGTCCAATGAACCCCGAAAGAGAGTCCTCCGTGTCCATGCCAGCCCTCGGATCCAAGACATCCATCTGGCGAGCCATCGAGCTGCTACCTTCCTCAGCCTGCAAAACAAGAAAAATGAAAGTCAGCGACGTTACGCGAAAGAGCGTCTAACAAGAATATAGAAACATAAAATTCACACCATCTCGTCTAAAGTCATTCCCCACTTTCATGTTTTCCCGATAACAATGCCAGAGCTAGGCTTGATAGCTTTTGCTATCTGGTGACCAAAAGACACATCCACGGGCTCCAAGTAACCCACCTCTTCTGAGCACTTCTTATGCTTCCTCGCCTCCAGTTGAGCAGTCTTTCCACCATGACTTCCATAACCACCCCTCCCTCTACCGCGACCACATTTCTTTCGGCCTCCGCGACCAGTGGGCGCACTGGTGTCACTGCCCTCAGATCAACTTTTGGGGGCTGCAATATCTTTCAGATTTATCCGATCCTCATTGGGAACTCCAAGAAGATTGAAAACCTGAATAATACGCTGAAACCGGGCTTCACTCTTCATGTGGTTGTCATGCTCCCGCTGACTGTAGGGCTCGTAAATTGCAGACACTCCATCCTCTATAAAGTTGGCATAAGAACCCTTGTCAACTTTTGCAAGCCCACTCAAATCAATTTCAAGCACCTTAAGGCCATTACGTGTCTCTGTGAAGTCTGTAAAAAAAGATGTGGATCAAGTGGCAAAAGCTAAAGTACTTCCCACTCCTCCACAAGATCATGACTGATTTGTATCCACGCAGTCGATCCAAAAACACGGCTAGCCTCCTTCTCCTCCTTACTTTCATTGAACATAGCCTTAGAGAGACCGTTAATAGGAGTGAGCAAGGAGACCAACGGGTAAGATTTCGTAGCATTGTTAGCCTGAGCGGCCTCCACATTCACATCGTCACAAACATGATTGTAGAACTAGTAATCCTTCCAGTCTTGCCATTTGTTTATGAAGATCAGAACCAACTTCCCGCTGTAAAGACTAGCTTTCAGGACAAAGTTGTACCATCCGAGCTCAGAGGTTCTGTTGATGTTAGTAACCTTGTTCTTTTTTGTGTCCAAGCATCCATATCCGCTATAATGACGTGCAAAGGAGTGGGCATTTAGCTTGTAGCCAGCGAATTTCAACACCATAGTGAAAATAACCAGATGGCTCATCCCGTTGGGAGTCAGCTGATGGATCTGAAGGTTGTATCGTTCGAGTACCTCCCAGATAAATGGCTCACAGGGAAAGGTAAAGCCAACCCGAAAGAAGTCATGGAAGACAATTGCTTCAAAAGGCCGGGGGTGGGTGTAGTCTCATTTCAAGGCGCTCGGCATCTTTCACGAGTGATTGAGTCATCCAACACTCCTTCACATAAGCGTCAAGTGTCTCTTCCATAACTTGGGACCCTTTCAACCAGTATACCGATATACGGGTCGGCTCGCCATGAACCTCACGGGACTCTGCGGCTTGATCCTCACTTTTGCCAACCTCTTTGGCATGCTCATCATCCGATTCTACATCTAGATTCTCTTCACCACCCAGTCCCGACCTACCTCAGACCAGCCGATTTCCACTACTCCAGACAGGCGATCAATGTCAATATCAACTTTCGCTTATTCGTTAGCATTGGCAACCAACGACTCCTTGAGAATAGATCCAGAACGATCAGAAGCGGTAGCTGTCTTGCTCTCAGAGCCCCCAACCGCTCGAGTCCTGGTCCGAGAAGAGCCGAAACCACTTTCACGCGTAATCTCAGTTCCTGAAAGAGTTGAATCAGAACCATGAGCGGATGTGGACTCACCCGCCATCTAAAAACATGAAAGGAAGAACAATAAAAAATAATAACTATAGAACGAAACCAAACAAAAGCAGAAGTAAAAGAAAACCAGACAAAAGACAACTTACCGAGCTTTGTCGAAAGCTACAGACCAAGCTTCACTCCAGAAGATCTCTGCGAAAGACGGATTTAGGGGGCTCGAGCACAAAGATCGCAGCTGACTCTGAGGGAGGCGTACTGAGTACGCCCCCCGCTAAAAAATTTATAGCCTGCAGGAAAAACGCCACGAGTGAACAGTCACGCTAGTCTCACTCGGCGCAGTTACCAATGCGAAACAGCCAATGGCCATTCAAAAAAATGACGAACGAACAAATGAGTGACACACGTTATTTTGGATGGCCAAGGGGACGGCACTGGGCGAAAGAGAAAGTCAACACATTGTGACTGGAAGATAGCTTGCAATGGTGTTGAGGGCTACTGTTGGGGTGGGCCCGAATGTTGGCCACCCCACGCCCAGCGGGACAAGCCGGGTCGCGGATATCGAGAGAGTCGCTGACCCATGGAAGCCAGGTCAGGTGTGAGTTGTGGAAGTTGGGTGTAGTTTAGTTTGCCAAAGCCGTGTTTGACGCGACTTGCAAAAGCTGGGTGTAGTTTGGCCAGCGGATGTTACTTGGCGCACCTACCTCGAAAGTTGATCGAGTCGAGTGATGCATGCGGAAGTCGCCGTGTAGTATCTAAGCGAAAGGTGGGTTTACATGAAGGTGAGAATTGTTGTACTGCTGGTTGACATAGGATGACATGTTGGGCCGCAAGCAACCTTCGAGGGCCTCCGTGGGCCGGGTCGGGCCGTGCGATGACGGACGGTGGACGGAAGCTTTGAGAGCCACGTACGGTGGGGCTGGGAGGACAATTCTACTCTCAGAACGACTCGATCTGGTGTGTGTGTGTGTGTGTAAATGTAAGGGTAAAAGGGTCAAAAAGAGGTCCCAAAGTTGTATAAATATCCCCCTCGAGGCATTGTAAAAGGGAGATTCAGGAGATTGATGGGAGGAGTCATTTGTCTTCTGTTGATTTCCGTGTAAGCTTCCACTCTTCTTTATTTATCTTTCGGTTTCCTACTTTCTGGTATTAGGTGGTTGGACCAAATACCAACACATCACGATTGACACCCTGCAGATCTGATGCTAACCATGCAAATACGTCCTTGTTCTTTGTTAACAGTTCTAGTAGATCTTTTCTTTGTTCCTCTGATAGGTTAGCACCTATTGTGACTTTCCTGTTTGGGACTGCTTCTTCCAATGGTAGTGTTATTGTGTCCTCCTAATCCGCCATGTTGGTTTTCCCTACAGGCATGTCTGGAGGCTCATCTACTACTACAGTGTTTATGTTTTTATGTGCTTTGTAGATTGCTTTCTCTATGTTTCTTGCTTCTTTCTGACTGCCTTGTACCGTGATGATTCCATGCAATGCTGGCATCTTCATGCAGAGGTATCCCATGTGTATTGCCACATTAAACTTGTTTGCAAATCCTCTCCCTAGTATTGCATTGTATGGGTAGTAGATGTCTACCACATCGAAGGTGATGTACTCTGTTCTAGCATAATCTCCATCTTTGAACGACACTGGTAGCGATATTTTGCCCAGTGCATCGATATTTTTCCCACCGAATCCTATCAGTGGAGTGTCCAGTGGTTGCAGCTAGCTTCTGCTAAGCTTCATTTGATCGAAGACGCTAGCAAAGATGATGTCTGCTAAGCTCCCAAAATCCACGAGTATTCTATTCACTTCCCATGCTACTATATTTGCCCTTATCACCATAGCGTCTGCGTGCGGATAACTTTCCACCTGGAGGTCTTGCTCTGTGAACCCAATTGGTACATTGGACCATTCTCTTGATCCAAATGCGCCCTGTACTGCTACATTATTTACTAAGCGGAGGTGATCTTTTTTCTGCTTTTTGGTTTTGAATTCCAAGGCCGAGCCTCCGGCTATGGGTACAATCATGCTGACGGTCGACAAAGCAGAATGTGGGTTTATCTGGTTCTCAATCGGAGGCTCCACCTTTGAGGTCACCGATGAGGATGGAATATGCTACGGAGGTGCCGGTAGTGCCTCCTACTGCCTTTGCTGTGTCGTCAGAGATGCCTGCACCTGTGTTGTTTCAATGAACGTTATGTGCAGAGGTCTTGGATTGATGTAAGTTAGACTGCTTTCTGCTCTGTTTGGAGTATAACCTAGGTATTGCCCTGTTTGGTGATAGACTGGTCTCCAGGCTGGTAACGACGCTAAGTAATACTATTGTGCCAAATTGTGCTGTGGAATTGGGCATGAACCGTATCCTGGGAAGCTCGGGTTGTATTGCTGGTGCCACTACTGTCCATACATGTGATTTACTTCTCTGGTACTTTTCTGTGGAGACTGCTGCTGGGACTGCTTACTCTTCATTCTTTTTATTGTTTCAAGGGCCTCCGAACATTCTCTTTTGAAGTGCCCTTTGTCTTCGCTGTGGAAGAGACAATAGGGCTTTTTTGGCTTTTGGTTCTTGTTCCAGTTCTTTGGTTTGCTGTTTCTGTTATAACCCTGTCCGCTTTGGTTCTTGTGCTTTGGTTTGCCTTCTTATTTCTTGTCGTTGTGCTGCTGAGGCTGACTATTGTGAACGTTGAAGACTTGCTTCTATTGGCTTTGGTAGTTCTATCTTTGCTGAGGTTTGTTGTCCCTCCTATTGCCATTGCCTGAGGATTGCTTGGTTTGATTGTCTGCTTCCTCTATTCTTTTGCGAAGGTCATTATTTGATCTACAATACTTCTCGAATCCTTCATGTAGTTGGGCCATTGTTGATGGCTTTTTTCTTACCAAGTGGCTGGCGAATGGTCCTATCCGAAGCCCTTTGATTGCTGCTTCTATGGCTACTCCATCTAGGACATCGAGTGCTTTTGCATGGAGGTGCAAAAATTTGTGATAGTAGTCTCTGAGGGGTTTCTCTTTGAGATGCTTGTTGCTGAATAAGTCTGCTGATGTTAATGACTCACTCGTGAATCTCTTGAAGTTTGCCACTATTTGATCGCACAGGTTTTCCCAAGAATATACAGTGCTTGGTTTTAACATTGAGTACCATGCCAGGGCATCGTCTTCTGCTGCTATCACAAATGACTTAGCCATCACATGGTCATTGCCCCCTGTGGAGGCTACTGCGGCCTCGAAACTCATTAGAAACTGCCTTGGGTCAGTCTTGCCATTGAATCTTGGTAATGATACTGGTCTGTAGGCCTGAGGCCATGGTGCACTTTGCAGACCTTCGGACAATGGTGATTTTGGGTCGAAGACTCTTGATGACGTGGGTTGCAGCTATATTTCTCTATGGACTGGCTGTATGTCCATGGTAACGTGTTGGCTGGGTATTGGTGGTTGGATTGTATTAGCAAGGTTGGCTGCCGGAGGCTGCATGCTCTGGATCTCCGCTTGCAGGATAGCCATCTGTTGCCTAATCTCTTCCGCCTGACGTGATGATTGTATTGTTCTTTGAGTTGCGGCTCGTTCTGCCCTCAATCTGTTTCTTTCAGCTTCCATGCACTGCATTTCTGTTCTTAACCTGGCTATCTCATCTTCTTGGCTTTGATTTCGGTCTGGGGGTCCCCCTTGCTCGTTATTGTTATTCTCATTGTCACCTTTGCCTTCCCTTCTGGAGGCGTAGGTGCTGCGAGCGTTTCTTCTTGGTCTCCCTCGAGCGGAGAGTTCTGGTACCTCCGCCTCAGCGGTGGTATGTCTCCTCGCGGAGGCTCTTGTTCTTGGTGGCATCTGCAGGTGTTATCACCAGCCAGACACCCATGGTGGGCGCCAACTATTGGAACACGGTTCCAGCAGGTTTTAAGAGAGGTCAAAATGGTAGGATCGAAGTCAACTCACTGCATATAACATGGGGAAATTATAAGGTGGGCCCCAAGGTAGGTGGCTCTGCAGCTACCAGAGGACAACTCACCCTAATTACACAGGGGACGTTGCCTTTTATAGTGACCGCCTAGCTCAAGGTTAAAAGTACGAGCGCACCCCTAGTGGGAGTTTTGAAACCCTAGAAAATGTCCCTACTACATGTGGACCACCCGAGGGCAGAGTCATCCATAACCTCACCGCCGTGGTAAATGGGCCATGGCCCATTTGCGCATGACAGAAGGGCCCATCGCGTCCGCTCCTTGACGACGAGCCTCCGTTCGGCCCATTATGCCATCCTGACGGTCGCCATCTTTGCGCGTCGCCACCTCTGCGGAGGGCCTCCGATGGAGTCAGAGGCCTAGTCGAAAAGCCTCCGCGGCCAGGGGAGGCGACGCCGCCGGACCTCCACCATTGACCGACTCCGTGGCCTCAATGGAGTCTCTTTGGCAGAGGTCCTACCTCCAGAGGTTTCTCTTTAGTGCCCTGCACACACAAACAAAGAAGGGACACCTGGTATGTTGACCCGGCAACGATCGGAGGTAATAGGCCTCATCGGCCTTGGGCTGTATCACCAACATCAGCTGCCCCGCAGCCCACCTCGACCACCGCCATGGCTGATGATGACCTCCCCGCCCATCAACCACCCCTTTGTACTAGCCACCCACACTAACTTTGCTGGCGTTCACCCCCGCCGCCTACCCATAGCCAACCGGTTTTCCAGCTCGCCCGGCTCGGCAGCACCACCGCCGCCTCACTCACTGCTGGTCAACCACTCATCCACACCTGTTTTGAGGACCGTTGCCTGGCTGACCGACTAGCCTCTATAGCCGGGGAGAGGCTTAACCCTAACCCTAACCTCTATCATCATCGTCATCGTCGGCGCCGCCGCCAACTCGTCCACCGCTGCCACGTCCGGTGCCCTGGCTGCAGCGCCCTTCTTCCTCCGTTCCAATGTCGTGTGCACCACTATCCATAGCAATATGTGTACGCCGTATAAGACTCAGGCTCGCAAATGGTATAAATGTATGCCTATCTATAATCACTACACCAAACTGGAATAGCCTTGACGGCCAAGAATTTCCTTGGAGGCCAAAATCAAACCTCCAAGAAAATTACATTTTCCTTGACTGTGCTATTCAACACTCAAGAAAACTTA
>CM041636.1:21140474-21269682 GCA_023333625.1 Bothriochloa decipiens
AGCAAAACGGACCAGCAACATCGGACAACATCGGACCAGAGCAAAACGGACCAGTCGCGCGAGTTACTGTTCACCAAATTTACAGAACTGCCACTCGTCGAAAATTATAAATTACTCCCAAAAATATATAGAAACTTGAAAATCTCCAAAAATAAAGTTTGCATAACTTTTCAAGAGCTACACTTTTCATTTAATAAACATTTTCAAATTCTGCATAGATTTTGAAATATAAATTCAAATTTAAAAAGAATACAAAAAGGGTCAAATCTCTAGAAACAAATATTTGCAATTACTTTTAATTTTTCTAAACAAATTGAAAATCTTCCAATCTATGAAATGTTCAGCTTAAACCAAACACTTTTCATAGAGAAAGTTTTCCCAAATTTTGAATAATTTTTGAAATATGAATTTAAATTGAAAAGGGGATAAGTGTTGGAAAACTGTATTTTCACTTTTATTCAAAATTATTTTTGGAAACTTGAAAAACTTTGAATACCAATATTGTAGCTCCTTTCAAGATCTACAAACTATATTTTGAGAGTATCTCAAAATTCCTTATAGATTTTAAAATATAGAAAAAGGGATAAAACAGGGTTTTGAAAATAGTTTTTAAGTAGCAATCAACTCATCATTTCATGTATAAAACAAAGCACCACATAAAAGACATTATTAAAATATGAATGCATTTATGTCATGATGCTCAATGATTATTCTTAATAATAAACTTGATTATAATTTTAATTGCTTACTAACATCTGGGATGTTACAACTACCCATTTCCTTGGGTGTTAATATAAACCGTCAAAATTCAAAATTCAAATTTCGTAAACGACCTCGGATGAAAAAATACCCAAAATAAAGTTTGTAGATCTCGAAAAGTTATGAAACTTTGTAGTTGATAACTTTTTCATTTGAGTTCATCTTACCATGCTAAAGCCATATGTGAATATCTTAAATTTGAAATTCAAATTTCGTAAAAGACCTCAGATGAAAAAACTTCCTAAACGAAAAGTGTAGATCTCAAAAAGTTATGAAATATTATAGTTGACCACTTTTAGATTTGAATTCATTTAGGCCCTTAAACAAGCTAATTACTCTCGGTTTAGTATACAATACGAAGAAATAAAACTAGTTATAGACACATGTGACAGAGTAGTGCAGTGGTTAAGGCAGAAGACACGCGAGAGAGAGGTCACGAGTTCGAATCCCACCGGACGCGAAGCGCGCGATTTTCGCGCGAAAAATGCCGCGACTTGCAAACTAGTTACCTTTAATGGTGGTGGGTCCCCCTCAGATTTAAATTTTTTTTACTATTATTTTCGGGTTTTTTTCGGATTTTTTTTTACCCGAATCCGGTAGTGATAGGAGATTTGTTTTTACACCAAACTAGTTTCCTTGACGGTTGCTGACCCTCAAGCAAACTAGTTACCTTGACGGTCATAATATTTCCTTGGCACATTAGCAAGTCAAGTCTGATCGTAGTTTCCTTGGCGGCCAGCCTCCAAGGATAATTTCCTTGAGTGCCAAAACCGCCAAGGAAACTAATTTCCCTTGCCTTCTATCCTTGAGTGCGTTTGCTTGACGGTTTATAGTCAAGGATGATTTCCTTGACGGTTTTACCCCTTTCCTTGACAGTTTTTGGCCGTCAAGGCAATTCCAGTTTGGTGTAGTGAATAGTTTTTTGGAGATAGAGGTTGCGACACTATATATTTGGATATATAGTTGTTTGGTACGAAATAGTAGAGCGATGTTACCCTTACTAACATTTTATACAAGACAAAAGGACAAGATACAACAATTTAATAAATATTTAAAAACAAAGAACAAAAAAAGAAAATAAGATTACAAAAGAGCCTCTAACCACAATCACAATAATTCTCTTATTTTTCGCCATTGTGGGTGGCCCTTGCTATGATGAGACGTGCTTGGAGCCCACCACCTGGCCTCTCCTCCAACACGTAAGGCACATGTGTCCCAAAAACCTTGTCCCACATCACAAAGAATGGCAGCGAAAAATTGAACCTGTTGCCACGCAGCTGGTGGTGCACATCGTGGTATGCTGTGTTGTTCCAGAAGCAGAGATGGAACACGTTCCCAGGCAAACACAAGCCGCAGTGGTCATCCACGGCCTTGATGGTGCAGAGTGAGAAGAAGAAGATTGATGCACGCGGCGACATGCCCGATACCGCCAAGCCCAGCGCTGCACCGAGCGTGTCGACGAGGAGGCCCTCAATTGGGTGGTTGTACAGCGCGCCAAATGCGTAGGGCACAACGAGACGGTGGTGCCACGAGTGGATGTGCCGGTATAGGAACCTGTTCAGGTGCATGTACCTGTGCCACGAGTACTGCCACCCATCTAGCACGACCATGGCCACCGCAAACTGCCGTGCTAGCGTCAGGTAGGAGTAGTACGATGATGAACCTTGCGCCTCTTTATCGTATGCCACCGTTGAGCTGTTATTTGCATCTCCCTTGAGCTGCATGTGTTGTATACAAAAACCTTTAGAATCCACAACCTGCTATCAGCAATTATGTAGGAGTAACGAGTGGTGTTACATGCGTACCAGAAACACGATGGTAGCTACGCTCGCCTGCACTAGCTGCTGGAGGAGCACACGCTTGATGACTTCCCGCTTGGACACCGGGTTCTTGCTTTCCTCCTCCTCCCTTGGATGCAGCCTGTACTTGTCCATGGACTTGGACTGGCCAAGTGCCATGTACATGCCAGAGTACACCCAATACACGAGGATGGGCACGAAAATGGCCAATGCTTCATCAGAGAAGAACACCATGGATATGATATATCGATCTCGTTGCTGCAATGCTTGCAGTTGCTGCGCCTATTGGATGAAGCTGAATTATCAGCTAGCTAGAGAGCTGGACTGCTTTTACAACTATTGCATGCCTGCTTGCAATGAACACCTGCAGACACTTGTTTAAATACAGCTCTCCCTGGGAAGGATATGACCTTATGTTTACAGACTTTGTCAAGATATTAGTACGTGAAGATTGCATTTCAATGTGGAATGCGGAATTCAACGAAGCGGAATATGTAGTAGCTAATATATATAAAGTCAACTTTGAACATCTAGCACACGTCGATTGTGCCGTGTGGAGTGTATTAGTAGTTTGATAGTGCGTTGACTGACGCAAGAGACAAAATATCATTTCATATTCGAGCTCTCAGGTTTGCAAAACTTGAAATTTTAGTGTCTATTTATAGCATTTCTATTGGATGCCTAAAAATCGTATCTAAGTTAATTAGGTTCTCCAAACAATTTAGAAATTGTTTCTGTCGAGAAATTTGTTACTCACTACATACTGGTATATAAGTAGTTGTAGGTAGGTTAACTAATATAATTTTAGTGCTGTACTGAAATGACTCTCCGATATTAGCTCTAAATGTCATTGAAATACAATTGCTGGTGCATTTTGCAGTTTCCATTGCATTATGACAAAGAACAATAGGACTGGACACGCGGCGACTTAGCATCTAGGTCTTGCTAGCAAGCAGCAGCTTAGTCTTCTTTCGTCTGAAAGAGATGATCATTGGATTCGTTCCCGTATTATTCTTAGCCATCACAGCGAACGAATATCCAAATGGGTTGGACGGAAAATGAATATATAGGTATATTCAACGATCCACTAGCTTTTGGGGAACGAGTCCAGTTTGCAATGCTTGACATGAATATGTGCCGCCATGCAACGTATCTTCATAGGAGCACTACCTACATCACCATTAGGGGAAGGTGGATAGCAACACATGAATTATTATCTTTCACTACCGAGTACACAAATGATTTTTACACGCGCTCAAAATCAATTTTTTGAAACAGATCTAAAAACCAACACACTGCTTCTAATTATAAAAATAGTTATTTCTAGGGGCGGACCTACAACCGATCGACTCTGAAAAAGCATTTCGGTTATGCTGAGTCAACCCCGATAATAAAAATCCATCCTAGTTATGATTTTGGCTAGAAAAAAAAACTCACCGGTGGCCGCGTCCGGCCACCGTATCAGCACCGAGCCAGGTCCTACTGCGCTACGCAGGCGCAGCTTGCCGGTGCTTGCAGTCGCCACTGCTAGTGCACAGCTCATGGTCGTCAACAGGACAGCTCGCCGGTGCTCATAGTCGCAGTGCTACGGCCTAACACTATGTAGAAAACGAATTTCTATAGTGTTGCCAATTTGTGCTACATGGTGCACGCTTTAAATGTCCGCTGCAGTAAATCCCTATTATTTACCATTTACCGCAGCGGGCTCTTTTCATTTACCGTGACAAATGTTTTTGCCCGCTGCAGTAAATTGATTTACCGCAGCGGGCATGATAAGACGTCCGTTGCGGTAAATGCTATATTTACCATAGCGGACGTCTTATGATGCCCGCTGCAGTAAATCGATTTATCACAGCGGACAACTTTAAAAGCCCGCTTCAAAAAATAAAGGCCCAACTAAGAACAAGCCAAAAGCCCAAACCTATCAGTCTATCGGGCTCATATATAACACAGCATTTAGGGTTTTCTAGTTCACTCTCTTCCTCTCCCTCCCACGCACAGTCTCCCTCCCACGCGCAGTCACGCCGGCGCATCTCTCCTCCTCCCGCTCCCTCCCAGATCCAGCGCGTTCCTCTCTCCTCTCTCACTTTCTCCTCTCCCTCCATCTCACTTTCTCCTCTCCCTCCCTCTCACGAGCTCCAGGCGCCGCCTCTCCCTCCCTCTTCTTCCCTCTTTCTCCCAGATCCAGTGAGTTCAGGAGCTCCAGACGGCAGCGCGAGTTCCAGGCAGTGGCGGCGCGTTGAGGAGCTCCAGGTGGTGGTGCGAGCTACAGGCGGCGTGGCGTCGGGTGGCCGCACGCGCGGCCAGGCAGCGCGGCGGCGCGCGAGGTGGCTTCATGGGTCCACGGCCCTGGCGGTGGAGAGGACGCACATGCCAGCGGTCTGCCACGCTCCCCGAAGGTGCGGCCTGTTTCTTTATAAATTTTCTAGTACATGTACCAAATCAATCTATTCCTCAATCTGCTATATTGCAACCTTGAAAAACTTGGTATATAGGCTACATATAACCAAGTTAAGTGTAACAGAACCATCCAATTTATAACAGCCCAAGTGCAAAGGCGATAGCTAGAGTGGCCACACAGTCATACTTCAGCCCAAATAAATCCTATAGTCCGTAAAATTTTGAAACATCTCAAACATTCAATCAACATAGAGCCAAGATTGTACATGATTCAGCATACACATATTACATAAAGTTCACACATAATTCAAATAGATCGGAGTTCAACACATAGTTATTACAATACCATGTTTAAAATAGAGTGGGGAAGCAAAGTAGTTTAAACAACATACAAACACACGCTTAGTTCAGTGCCAGCGGTGAACAGATAGTCATGTCCAACCCGTCTACTACCTCTAGAGACTCTAGAGCACAAGAGGGATGAAGAAAAGAGGGCCAGAGCTGCTCCGGTGACAATGAATAATGAGCTAGGCGGCGCAGAAACAGACGGAGGCTCTCACCTTGGCTCGATTCACGCTACTAGTGGGCTCAGGTGATGGTGCGGGCCATGGCAAATCTACGTGGGCGAGGAATCGCGTGGTGCCACACGGTGAGGCGGTTACATGGCCAGCGAGAACACAACGTCAGCGCTGCTCTGTTCTTTTTCGTGGCAGCTATAGCCAGGTGAGGAAGGCAGAGGGCGAGAGAGTGAATGAGATAGCAAGGCGAGTGGGTGGACACGGCGCGGCGCCATAACGTGGTGCTCTGGCCAAGCTGGGATGACAACGGTGTACGGCTGCCACGCGACGGGCATGGCCTGCGCTGGTCAGCCACGACTGGCCGGCTGATTCAGTCTTCCATATCTCTTAATCTCTTTAGCCTTTGCAAATACTTTATACACAAGAAACATAGAGCTGCACGAGTAAAATTTCATCGGTAAGCATGAAATTCTAATTCGGTCTGGTTAGAATACTATGAAGCTCCGAAGTAAATCACTTCAAAACTATAACAGTAGTTAGGACATGGAAAATTTCTAAGTCCCTCAAGCAACCCTTATTTACACCTTGTGAGTACTGAGCATGTTAGGGTCATTTTTATGACTTGGCCTTTAAACAAAGTTTGTTCCTTATAAATTAACTACAGTTTTCATTAAGCGCGCATCAAAATACAAACACTCTAGATACCAATTCATATTAGGTCAAACAAAAACACTCCTTAGGTCAACATAAAGCATGTCATATCACTAGTACAAAAATTGACATCAGTAACGCCACCAATTTTTAACAGAGACGGCTGACATACCACGCCGCTACTAACCTTCGCGGAAGGCACCGTAGGAAATCAACTTTTAAAGGCGGTTCCATTAGGAAATCTGCCTCTGAAAATGTGTGTTTTTTAGAGACGGTTCTCTTAAGACAACCGCCTCTAGAAATTGATTTTCAGAGGCGGTTCTCCTAAAAAACTGTCTCTGAAAATAAGTGATTTTTGGAGGCGGTTGTCTTAGGGGAGCCACCTCAGAAAATCGATTTTCATTGTGTGCATGCAGCTCAAAATGTTCACTTGCAGCCTGTTCAAAATTTCAGCAAAAGAGTGGTCTAGGTTGTTCACGTGTTTAGACCCATGTGCATGGGACCTACTAGTGCATCCTTATCTTCCAAGCACCACAGCCAGAGCAATCCTTATCTTCCTGTATTTTTATCTCTTCAACTCTCTCAACCACGTGGCAGGATCATCGAAGAAGTTCCAAGAAATTTTCAAAGTCTTGAATACTGAACCAAGGCAAAACTTCAAATTTAGTGCCTAAAAATTGAAGGCTATAGCACCAACTTTGTAATTCAGTAACACTTTTATAAGTATATGCTGTGCAGCAAGATCCAATAGAAGGAACTACAATGCTTTGATAGAAACACAAATGCAGATATATAGACATGCTATATTGCACTTAACATTATGTCAGTGAAATAAGAGAGGACTGGTCAATTATGGACTGGTCAATTGTTGTTATCCTCAGCATAAGAGAGGATATCTAGAATTGGAAGGCTCGAAGAAATAGAAATATGGACCATATAGAAATGCAGCAACAAGTTGTTATTCGAGCTAACTAGTTCTTAACTTTGGGTTAGTTATTCAGGAAGCTTATACTATATAATCACCATAACTTTTGAAATCAAAGCTTATACTGTCTAATCACCACGCAAGTAAGGTATTTCACTCTAACGTGAACACGGTCATGGCTGAAAGCAAATCAAGAAGCTGGATTGCCCTATGCGTGGGAATATGGCATCGGCGGGACTATCCTCCGGATGGAAATATGAACTGGCCGGACTGTTCTATGCATGGGAAAATGGGATTGGCCCGACTGTCCTCCGTATAGAAACATGGATCGGCCGGACTCGTCCACGTGGGACATAGTGGTACTTCTATAAACCTGGTATATTTATCAACTTAGAATTTGCAAACCAAAAACCTAGTATATTAGAACTCACAAAAGCTAGTGCATCCTTTGAATACAACATGTACAACAAGTTTTCGTAGGACCATTATTAAACAAGCTAAGCATATATACTTTTTAAAAATATATGCATATATCATTTATGTGCCACATGTTTTCTTGCATGTATCAATGATAACTTCTACCTCCGATCATTTAATATAAGTGCACACAATAATTGTATGTGTACGCATTAGCAAATGAGACATATGCATGTCACACTTTGAATACAAATACAAGAAATTTGACATTATACGTGCGTGACTTTTATTAATTAGTATTGTAACATGACAACATAATACAAAAATGAAATAGGCATATACTATATTTGTACAATAATGTGTGACAAAAAAACTAGTTGTGATATGATACCTGAAAATGACAAAAAAAAATTTGACATGCTACATTACATGTCATTTAGAAAAAAAAAAGGTAACATGACATGCATGGGACCCAAAAATTTCGTGTGCGGCCTGTTCAAAATTTCAGCAAAAGAGTGATTCACGTTACTCACATTTTCAGACCCATGTGCATGGGATCCACCAATGTGTCCTTATATTCTGAGCACCACAGCGAGAGCAATCCTTATCTCTTTAACTCATTCAACTCTCCAGCTTCCTCTCTCCAACTTCTTCTTCCTCTTTTCTCTCTTGAAATGCATTGCCAAAGATGCCGTGCAGCAATACGTTCATTAGAGCAGCAGTCTAGATTGGTGTGTGCAACTTCGGCTGGTGCAACAACGTGCCTGCGTGGGCTGGTCTGCGCAACTCCGGCTGGCGCAACAGCGCGGCTGCGTGGGCTGGTGCACGCAACTTCGGCTGGCGCAACAACATGTCATGGAGCGAGCATCTCCTGCGTGGTGAGCGCAACTCCGGCTGGCACAACGCCACGGCGTGGTGCGTGCAACTTCGGCGTCGTGAGTGCAAGTACTCTATCATGTTTCTCTCTTATCTTTCACTTCCTGTATATTATTTCTCTCACTTGTTCTTGCGTTCAATGCAGCAGCGTACATCATGCTAGCAATGAGGGCCATGGCTTGAAGGCAAGACAACACCGCGATGGCTAGCTTGCAGCAACTGCCATGGCTTGACCACACACATGGCATCAACGACAGCCATGTCTAAACGCAGGCAAGGCAACAACGGTGGCCATGGCTTGAAAGGAAAAACAAGGCTGCCATGGCCATGCGTGGTGGTTCGGTGCCGGCGTGGTAGCTAGCTATGGCAACATGGCCGTCGGAGAGGCTTTTTTTAATGTTTGAAAATCATTTTCAAAGACAGTTTTGTTAAGACAACCGCATCTGAAGATTTTATCTTTAGAGGCGGTTGTCTTAATTTAACTACTTCTGAAGATCTATTTTTAGAGGCGGCTGTCTTAATTTAACCACCTCTGAAGATCTATCTTCAGAGGCGACTGTCTTAATTTAACCGCCTCTGAAGATCTATCTTCAGAAACGGTTGTCTTAATTTAACCGTCTCTAAAGATATATCTTCAGGGGCGGTTAAAAGCCTGTCGCTGCAGCTGCCTGATCTTTACGGTTGCTAACATAGTGTCGGCCAGTTTAGACGTAGCTGAAAATGTTATTTAGCATCCTCTATAGTAAGTTTCTATACTAGTGTATATAAAGCATAATTAGCCTAGGCCCTTAACAAGAACATCGCTCCAATTTGCAATCTAAACATGTCTAAACATTTTTGGTGTGGAAACAATGGCAGTCACTTGAATTAACGAGCAGGAGCATAAATATACACATATTGCAAACACAGAAACACACATCTTTGTTTCAGAAGAACAACTAGCATGTTGTAGTTGAATTTTGAACATATTGCACTAGTACACTAGTACATTTCATATCTTACACATATAAATGATCATGTACGAATGAATGATGCTTATGTTCATACAATCCAAGTACAAGATGCTAGCAGTGTTTTGTATGCCCAATGTACCAAAAATGGTTCGGTAATGCTTGGGTGAGGGCATCTGTTGGCGGCTTAATCTATGGATGGACATGCCATGTGTCAATTTGATTGATGTGTCACCTTATCCCATCCGCATGATGCCGCTTTCACTTCACTCTGCCCCATCCATCCCCGACTTCCACGCCATGATGGCGGTGGCTTCTAGCGAGTGCATCCTCCCTCCCTTCCTTCCTCGCTGAATCACTCCCCTCTCTTCGTGACCTCCATGCCTCCATGTTGCCAGGAGAGGTGGGCGACGACAAGGGCTTCCAGCGAGGCGCCCCTCCCTCCCTCCCTTGCTTTGAGACCTCCATGCTACTGAGAGGAGCGAAACGGTGGCAGCTTCCAGCGAGGTACATAGGTTGGTCCTTTTTGGATCTGAGGTGTCCCCACACTCCTCATATTACTCCACCTTTAGATCTAAGGAAAGTGGTGAGGGCTAGGGTTTCAGCGAGTTCTATTACAATAGCATCGTTTTGTTGTTCCCACAAGCAACATTTCTTTGTTGCATTAGACTTTTTTCAGGATGATGCATCTTGCATTGCATTTTTGTTTTTTTCATTATAATATGTTGTTTTTCTCCATTGCAACAATTAGTCTTTCTTATTTAATTAGTCTTTTTTCTAATGTTGCATCTCGCACTGTCTTTTTGTGTTTCTACGTACTGTGGCAGTAACTTTTGGTTTGTTGTTGCAACAAGAAATTATTCTTCATTGCATTAGTGTATTTTTCTTATGTTGCATCTAGCTTTCTTGTGTGGTTGCAGTTGCTCTTGATCTGATGTAGCAGTAGGGATGATTTTCTAGGGAAACTTGATGTGTTGCAGTATGTGAGACACTTGGGGATTGATTTTTGCAATGGTTGTCAAGCAAGGCGCGGGATGCGGGGGTGCTGTGAGAAGTAGTGCTCGAGTAGCATGCATAACGGCGAGGAACCGGGTGAAAACATTTATCACCACTGACATTTCTCCCAACTTTGCCCCACCTATCTTTGAACTAATGGTGAAACTAATGACCGCCAACTAACAAAAATTGGATCACGTGAAGGTCCTAGCAATGATGAATGGATAACACAATTTATAATAGTGAGCCTCAATAAAACTAAAGTACTAAAAGTGCTCTTGTGAGGTAGCAAGTGCTTAAGCTATAGGTATGTGGACTTCCACCTAACATCTATATGTCTAGTCCAAACTTCCTAGGTCTAACACCAATAGAAATGCAATGATTCTTGTATGCAGAAATCCTTTGGTTATAGGAGTTTACAAAAGATATTGTTGTTCTTAAGTCCATAATCAGATGAATAACAATAGTTAGAGCCTCCTTGACTATCAGGTTAATAATTTGACGAGCACATCATTGATGCAAGAGATATATATCTTGAACCCAAATATTAGGTTCTAGTTTATCCATGGCATTTGTATTAGCTTATCTATTGTCTAGATTTCTAGAAAAACCTTGTTTATTGGACCATACTCATTAAGCACAATTGACAGATGATCAACAATGTTCTGAGCATTGTGCGATGCATCAATAAGTGCCTTAACCCAAAGCACCCTCTTCTCTAGTTGCCAATCAACATCAATGTATTGACCACAACACCAAGATAATCCTCTTTAGCACTACCAGACCAAGAATTAGAAGTAATAACAACCAATGAAACTTATGAAATCCCTTAAAGACTCCATTAGCTTAGAATGCATCTCAATGAAATACTTAGCAAGCAGATCTCTAGTAATTATTTTTCCTATACAGAGAAAAGTAAGGGTTGTGAGTAGTCTTAATGTAATCATCAAAGGCCTCTGTTCCACCAAGAAGGATAGGAAGGTCGAGCCTAGCTACCAAATGACAATCTGAGTCTAAGCTATGCGACATTTCTCACGTATCTTAACACACTTATCTCTATGCCGAATGAAATGTATACCAGACCTTCTCAATGTCATTATAGATTCTAGATGTGGAAGGGGGAGAGGAAGAGGCTATGTCTGGTTGGTGGGAGCTACTAGCCTCACCATTGGAGGGGGCGACGGCGATAGTGCAGAAGCCTAGAGGGTCGTTAGTATGGTCGATATGAATGGAATCAGAAGTGCAACACTCGAATAGCTCCTTGGTGTTTGCGCAAACATCATCATCCTCATCATGTCCAGGCAACTCCACATTATTGGTCATGGAGTGCCCATCCCATCATCCTCCATCAAGCCTACCACTGGTCCATCGATGGCTACCACAAAATTATCATGCAAAGACCAGAACAAGAATAGATCTAGGGTTGGGATCATGGTTTGAGACGGGATGATCACCTCTTTGTCCAAAGCAATAGAGATGTCGGTGAGGTCCATGATGCATATATTTGGCCCTCTAGTACCACAAAGACTTCTCCTAGGCTAAAGATATGTGAAAAAACAAGCATAGCAAGGCATTAGAACATGCTTTTCCTCAAAAGAGCCAGATCCAAGAGTTTAAGAACACTTAACAGAGTCCAAGAGGTGCCAACAACCGGTGAGGTGGGACGATAGAGATGAGACGGAGAAGAAAAAAACTACATCACCGGTCAGGGATTCGGAAGAGGGGTATAAATGGTGGAGTTGTGTGCCCAAGTTGGCCAGGGTTTGCTCAACCCGCTTGCCTAGGGCCAGAGGAAGGAGAGAGTGAGCACGGAGAGGGGGAGGTGGAGCCAGAGGGGAGAGAGAGAGAGAGAGAGAGAGAGAGAGAGAGAGGGGAACGAAATGAGCTGGGCTTTGTAGCATCAAGGGAGCTAGCGGGGCGGCCTACCTTATATACTCCTCCAACATGCATATCTCATGGTCGAGGAGCAAGGAGAGGGGATCCAATGACTAGGAGCAATGCCACCTTATGCCAGCCACTGAGGGCCAGGTAAAACATGGGGCTAGTCTAGCAGGCTAGGCCAGGCATGGGCACGAGGCAGGCCATGTTTTTTTGGTTTGGGTCAATGCTGGTCTGGTGGGCCTAGGCCGGCCGTTCGAATTCAACAGCGAAGGAGAGGCTTAACCCTAACCCTGACCTCCATCTTCGTAGTGTCATCATTGGAGCCTCCGCTAACCATAGCAATGTGTGCTTACAGTATAAGATTCGAGGCTCGCACATGATATAAAATGTATACCTATCTATAATAGTTTTTTCGAGATAGAGGTTGCGACACTATATATTTGGATATATAATTGTTTGGTATGAAATAGTAGAGCGAGGTTACCCTTACTGACATTTTATACAAGACAAAGGACAAGATACAATAATTTAATAAAGAGTTAAGAACAAAGAGCAAAAAAAAAAGAAAATAAGATTACAAAAGAGCCTCTAGCCACAATCACAATAATTCTCTTATTTTTCTCCATTGCGTGTGGTCTTCGCTATGAGGAGACGTGCTTGGAGACCACCACCTAGTCTCTCCTCCAACACGTAAGGCACATGTGTCCCAAAAACCTTGTCCCACATCACAAAGAATGGCAGCGAAAAATTGAACCTGTTGCCACGCAGCTGGTGGTGCACATCATGGTATGCCGTGTTGTTCCAGAAGCAGAGATGGAACACGTTCCCTGGCACACATAGGCCGCAGTGGTCGTCCACGGCCTTGACGGTGCAGAGTGAGAAGAAGAAAATGGATGCACGAGGCGACATGCCCGAGACCGCCAAGCCAAGTGCCGCACCGAGGGTGTCGACAAGGAGGCCCTCAATGGGGTGGTTGTACAGCGCGCCGAATGCGTAGGGCACGACGAGACGGTGGTGCCATGAGTGGATGTGCCGGTATAGGAACCTGTTCACATGCATATACCTGTGCCACGAGTACTGCCACCCATCTAGTACGACCATGGCCACCGCAAACTGTCGTGCCACCGTCAGGTAGGAGTAGTACCATGATGATCCTTGCGCTTCTTTATTGTATGCCACCGTTGAGCTGCTATCTGCTTTTCCCTTGAGCTGCTTGTGTTGTATACAAAAACCTTATAATCCACAATCTGCTATCAGCAATTATGTAGGAGTAAGGAGTGGTGTGACATGCGTACCAGAAACACAATGGTTGCTACGCTCGCCTGCACTAGCTGCTGGAGGAGCACGCCCTTTATGACTTCCCGCTTGGACACCGGGTTCTTGCTGTCCTCCTCTTCCCTTGGATGTAGCCTGTACTTGTCCATGGACTTGGACTGGCCAAGTGCCATGTACATGCCAGAGTACACCCAATACACGACGATGGGCACGAAAATGGCCAATGCTTCGTCAGAGAAGAACTCCATGGATGTGATATATCGATCTCGTTGCTGCAATGCTTGCAGTTGCTGCGCCTATTTGATGAAGCTGAATTATCAGCTAGCTAGAGAGCTGGACTGCTTTTACAATTATTGCATGCCTGCTTGCAATGAACACCTGCAGACACTTGTTTAAATACAGCTCGCTGGGAAGGATATGCTAGCTTACAGACTTTGTCAAGATATTAGTACGTGAAAAGATTCCATTTCATTGTGGAAGCGGAATTCAACGAAGCGGAATATGTAATTCCTAATATATAAAGTCAACTTTGAACATCTAGCACACGTCGATTGTGCCGTGGGGTTGATTGTGCGTTGACTGACGCAAGAGACAAATATCATTTCATATTCAAGGACTCAGATTTGCAAAACTTGTAATTTATTGTCTATTATATATAGCATTTCTACTTGATGCCTAAAAATCATATCTAAGTTAATTAATTAGGCTCTCCAAACAATTTGAAATTGTTTCTGTCGAGACATTTGTCACTCACTACATACTGATATCATTTTATCATAATAGAATTTTAGTGCTGTACTCAAATGACTCTGATATTAATTCTAAATGTCACTGAAATACAATTTCTGGTTGTATCTTGAGAACCCTTTGTAAACTTTTGTATTCTTTGTTGTTTTAATAAAGTCCAGTAGGGGGTCAAACCCCTCCTGTTTCATAAAAAAAAATACAATTTCTGGTGCTTTTTGCAGTTTCTGTTGCATGATGATGACAAAGACATGTGCCCTCAAATCACTAGCCAGCTAGCACACCAAAAGAGAGAGAGACGTCATGGTCCATACACAGTGAAAATGACAATTTTATGTAAATAGAAATAATAATGGGCTGGACACGACGACTTAGCATCTAGGTCTTGCTAGCAAGCAGTTTAATCTTCCGTCTGAAAGAGATGAACATTGGATTCGTTCCCGTATTCTTAGCCAAAACACGAACGAACATCCAAAAATGGGTTGGACGGCAATGAATATATAGGCATATTCAACGATCCAGTAGCTTTTGGGGAATGAGTCCAGTTTGCAATGCTTGACATGAATAATTGGGCCACTATCTACGCCCCCCATTAGGGAAGGCGTTCGCAACAATATAATACCTGGGGATAGCGGCGGGTGGGTTGATGTACGTACACAAATTATTTTTAGACGCGGTCAAAATCAATATTTTAGAAACAGATCTAAAAACCGACACTACGCTTCCCATTGTAAAAATAGTTCTTTCTAGGGGCTGGTCAACAAATTACTTTGAAAAGGCATTGTTAGAAACGGTTGTGCTGAGTTAACCCTGAAAATCCATCAAACAGTTTGTAAAAAATGATTTTTGGTCATTAAAAAAAAAGCTAGCCGACGGCCGTGGCCGGCCAGCATTACAGCGCCGAGGCACCAGGTACGTCCTACTGCGCTACGCATGGCGAACCTTGCCGGTGCTTGCAGTTGCCGCTGCTACTTCGTAGCCCATGGTCGCAGTGGTGGAGCCAGGGTATGCCCATGTATGCCAAGGCATACTCAAGATTTGGTCGACCCCCACTCCGTCGCCGGCCGGCAGCCGCTTGCCGCCACCACCCCTGAGGCCCCGACCCCTACTTCCACGTCTTTGGCATACTCGGTCGGACGATACTGGCTCCGCCACTGCATGGTCGTCCAATAGACGCCTGTGCTTGCAGTCGCCGCTGTTACTTGTAGCTCATGGTCGTCCAATAGGACACAGCTCTGGCAGCTCTCCGGTGCCAGTACTTGCATGCAGTCGCAATTGCTACTGCGCACCTCGTGGCCGTCCAGTAGGCCAGCTCGCCATCACCAGAGGAGTAACAACAATTAGCGCCTCCTTGACTATCTGGTTAATAATGTGATAAGCACAGCATTGATGCAAGAACATATATATCTGAACCCAAATATTCCTTAAGTATAGGTTTTTAGTTTATCCATGGCATTTTTAAAAGCTGATGCATTGTCGAAAATTATACAAAAAACCTTGTTTAGTACACCAAACTCATTAGGCACAGCTGCTACTCGATCAGCAATATTCTGAGCATTGTGGGATGCATCAATAAGTCTTAACCCAGACACCCTCTTCTCTAGTCGCCAATCAGCATCAATGCATGTAATGACCACAACACCAAGATAATCCTCTTTTAACACTACCTGACCAAGAATTAGTAGTACTTGTGAAGTCCTTTAAAGACTCCATTAGATTAGAACGCTTCTCATTGAAATACTTAGCAAGCATATCTCTAGTAGTTGTTTTGCTAGATACAGAGAAAAACCAAGAGTTATGAGTAGTATTAATGTAAGGGAGAGATAGAAAGGTCGAGCCCATATCAACCAAATGACAATCTGAGTCTAACACATGCTGAGTGAGATGTATACCAGACCTGCTTTCCATTCACCATCTTGAATATCTTCTTGAAGTCATCCTAGATTTTAGATGTGGAAGGGAGAGAGGAACAAGCTAGCTCTAGGTAGTCGGAGGTACCAGTCTCTCCAACGGAGAGGGCGAGGGCGAGGGCGATGGTGATATGAGCCTGCAGGGTCATCAGTATGGTCCATAGGAATGGAATCAGTAGTGGAACAGTCAAATAGTTCTTTAGTGTTTGCGCGAACATCCTCATCATCATCTCCTAGCAACCCACATAGCTGCAACTCCTCTTTATTGGTCATGGAGCTAGTGTCCAATCCCATCGTCCTACATCATGCCTACCTCTGGTTCCTTGATGGCTACCATAAAAGCAAGCAAAAGACCACTACGAGAATAGATCTAGGGTTGGGATCATGTTTTGAGAGGGCAATCACCTCTATGGCCGCAGCACCGGAGACAACGGTGAGGTCCATGCCACACAGATTCGTCCCCCTAATACACAATGGCTTTGCCTAGGCTAAAGATATGTGGAAAATAAGCACAAAATGACATCGAATGTGCTTATAAAGGCCTCAAAAGCGCGGATCCAAGAGTATAAATGCACTTACTAGAGCCCCAGAGGTGCCGCTGGCCGACGAGGTTGACGACGGAGAAGAAACAATAGAGATGACAATGATACATCATTAGTCACCAAGGATTAGGAAGAGGAGTATGAATGGCGGTGTTGTGTGTCCACGCCGCCCATCAATGGCTCAACCCCAGTCACTAAAGGGCGAGAAGAAGAGAGGAGTAAAGGTTGAGGCGTAGAGCGAAGAGGGAGAGCCAAATCGAGAGAGAAGAGAGAGAGAGTGTGGGAAAACAAAATGAGCCAAGGTTCCTAGCACTGGAGGGGCGGGCGCACCAACCTGCCTTATATACGCCTCCCCAATGTGGATATCCAACAGTCGATGAGCAAGGGGAGGGGATCCAATGGCTTGGCTGTACCGCGTGGTGCCCGCCATTAGAACAGGTAATGCCCATCCCGACACTACGATCACTACGGGAAACGGAGGCGTTGCCGAGAGCCGCAAACTTTGCCGAGTGGCAAAACAAAGGCACTCGGCAAAGAAGCTCTTTGCCAAGAGCCAGACCGAGCACTCGGCAAAGACTTCTTTGCCGAGTGTCATGCACTCAGCAAAGCGCAGCACTCGGCAAATGGGCTCTTTGCCGAGAGCCTGACATTCGGCAAAGTGGGGCCAGGACAAACGGCATCCGTCGCCGTCCCCTTTGCCGAGTGCCCTGCCGTTAGGCACTTGGCAAAGGCCTGCAACATGGCGGGCTTAGGGTCAGCCAGGGCGACAGCCTTTGCCGAGTGCCCCTGAGCCGGCACTCGGCAAAGGTGTTTTTTATTTTTTTAATAAAATACTCCGCGTGCTACGTCGGCCAGCACTCAGCAAAGGCCTCTTTGCCGAGTGTCCACGCTGACACTCGGCAAATCATAATTTTTTTTCTTCCCAGTTTTTTTGTGGGGCCTTGATACAGTAAATAAATCTCGACTTCAAAAGTTAGGACAATTTTAACTTTTTGTGCTATATTTTTTTAAATATTTTTGTTTCTTTGAATTTTTCCGACAACTCTAAATTTGAACTGCAGGTACATGAAATAATAGAATTTGGTCATTCAAAAAATGGTATTCATGATGTTCGGAGTATGTCAAGGCCGTATCCAGGACCTTGCATGAATTTACGACCATGTTGGTGTCGTAACATAACGAGTTACGTACAAAAAAAGTATTTTTAAATTATATAAAATCTAAACAAAGTCTGAAAATGACGAAACGTGTCGAGGTGTGTTGTCATCGTATGTGGAGGCTATGGTAAAAAATTGAGAAAGTTTTGAGCAAGTTGTGACGTTGGGTGCCTAAAACCCAGACATCTTCACATGTGATCAATTATGATCACATGTGGAGATGTTTGGATTTTAGACATCCGGCATCGCAAATTACTCCAAACATTCTCAAATTTTTATCATAGCCTCTACATGCGATAACATGATACCTTGACAAGTCTCGTGATTTTCGGACTTCGTTTGGATTCTATATAATTAAAAAACACTTTTACCAAAACTGGATGGTCATATTTCGTGGACAAGGCGTTCAAACTTTTGGGTGAGTTTATGGATACGGCCTCAAAATACACTCTCCAACACCAATATCATTTTTTGAATGGCTACATTTCATTATTTCATGCACCGTAGTTCAAATTTACTTTTTAAGAAAAATACAAGGAAAGAAAATTAATTCAAGAAATATAGCAAAATATTTTAAAAAGGTCCCAAATTTGAACATGTGCTTGAATACAATATACTAGGGCTACAAAAAAGTTTGAAATCAAAATTTAAAAAAATGCAAGGAAAAAATTTAACTTTGCCGAGTGCCGTGCAGGGCACTCGGCAAAGCTGGGCCTTTACCGAGTGCTAGACTCAGGCACTCGGCAAAGACAGGACTTTGCCGAGTGCCCAGGTTGGCTCTCAGCAAAGGATTTTGAAAAAAAATTAAAAATGGTTCATAAGCCTTATCCAGCCGGCCCACCACCCAAACCCTATCTCCCCACCCTCGCACCCACCCGTGCCCCCAACCCGACGCCACCCCTCGCGCCGCCACCTCCGCTCGCGCCACCCCGCCACCGCCGCCGTCACCCGCCCCCAAGCCGCCGCTCGGCCAAGGCGGACCGCGCCGCCGTCCACCGTCCGCCCTCCCCTCTCTCACCGCCCTCCCCTCGGTCCCGCGTGGCCCTACAGGCCACGCGCGCGCCGCTTGCTCCGTTCCGAACCCTAGCCGCCGCTGGGGCTCCGTTCCAATCCCTAGCGGCTGCCTGGGCCTCCTTTTCATCTCTTGCGAGCGCCCCCGGTGTACGAGTCCCCCCCGATTGGTCCGAGCTCACCGGCGTCGGTGCTCCTCCCTTGCCATCCTCGCTCTTCCTCCTCCGGTGAGCCAACTCAACTGTGCTTCTTCCCTAGCAATACTTTCCTTCCTTCTCCAATGGTACCACCCCACCCTCCTCTGCGGCTCTTCCTCTTTCTCTGATCCAGAGCACATGATGTTGTTGTGTCAAATGTGCTATGGTTTTGGTAATGATTTTGCAGGGTAGTAGACATAGCACACAAGATATTTTTGCTTGGATGAAATGTTCACTTGGTTCACTTACTGTGAAAGGATAAAGTTGAGATAATTTTGAGATGAATTTGACTAAATGGGCACATGCCACTGCTCTACTATCTATTGCTATATTTGGTATTGGCCATATGCTGCTGCTATGTTACTGTGATGAACTACTAGCTGCTATGTTAACCTCAGGGTCTATGTTCACCTACTACTTATCTCCAATTTTGCAAATGGCTTGCTAGTGCTTCCATTGATGCTTTGGTAACGTTTGACCTTTGCTTTTCTATGGCATTTGCAATGATGATTTTTTTCCAAACTTCTAAAAAAATTGCTGAGGTAGTGGCATATGCAATGATGTGGTACTTTTTATGCTGAGGCAGTGGCGATGATGATGAAAAGACCCTATACTTGTGAGCTGCTAAACTAGGATGGCTTGTATACCATATACCAGCAACCAGTTTAGACGCGATGATAATGGGATAAATCTGAGCCAAATTTGTCCTCACTTTTCTTTCTAAAGATATTTTTTCTTGGATGAAATGTTCACTTGGTTCACTTACTGTGAAAGGCTAAAGAACTTTGAATGATTATGCTTAGCACTTTGAACACTTTGAAAAAAATGAAGTTACAGTAGCTATTAGCGTTGGAGTATTCATTTTCATCGTCAATTACATTACTGAAGCCAATAGTAGTCCATGCACAATATCTCCATAGGTGTTGGATCAATTTGACTTGCCTTATACAACACTACAAATGTCAGACTTGGTTTGTTGTTGAACTGAACCCTTTCTCAGTTCTTGAGGCACTTGTCAATGATTTGTTATGACCCATTTAAAAAAAATGAAGAACTTGTTTACAGACCTGTGTGCTTACAGAGCTGTATTTCAGTTGTAATATATAGTAGAAACTCCTTGATTGAGATTGACACTTGCTTCATGTTACCAATGAGATCATTTGGCCTTTGTGCAGCCATCCTGCAAGTACTAATGAGATCACTTGGCCTTTGTGCAGGAACAGTCGGCGGGTTCGAACCCGACTCCTGCAGATGCCAGCCCTCCACTGGGCCCAACCTTCCCGACTCTGGGGTTCACGTCGCCAGGTACCGTTCCTCTTCCACCGACGCAGCAGGGGCACTCCGGGCCTGCAAGCGGCCCTCTGCTTCCGCCGCCCTACTAGACGTTCCAGTCAGCGCCACAGTCAGGGTGGTCTCCGTGGGAGCAAGGTGGGGGCTCTGGGGCTCCTAGGGACGCCGAGTCGAGCTAGGTACCTCTACTGCCCGCTTGTGGACTTGTATCGATGAACTTGTCGCTCTTTTGGACATGTTATGAATTTGTATCGATGTAACGGATGAATTTGAAGACCTTTATGTATGAATTCGTGTTGAGACGTCATTTGATGATGAAATGTGATTTTTATGTGATATTCTAGTATATTGTCGTGAATATATGTGTGTCTGGAATGCAAGAAAACAGAAAAAATTCCAGCTTTGCCGAATGCCTGCACTCGGCAAAGCTGGGCATTTTTCCCAGCAGAGCCCAGCTTTGCCGAGTGCTGGCGTGGCACTCGGCAAAGAGACCACACCTTTGCCAAGAGCCAGCACTCGGCAAAGAATTTCTCAAAAAAATAAAAAATCTTTGCCGAGAGCCAGGTCTGGCACTCGGTGCCGTCAGGTTGACGTCGCCTGTTACCTTTGCCGAGTGCTGGCGTGGCTCTCGGCAAAGCCTTTGCCGAGTGCCAGTCAGGTGGCACTCGGCAAATACTACTTTGCCAACCAATTCTTTGCCGAGCGGCCTTTGCCGAGAGCCGCACCCGGCAAAGCCTTTGCCGACGGCGAAGGTGCCTTTGCCGAGTGCGACCGGCACTCGGCAAAGACGGCGGATCCAGTAGTGGATCCTGTAGAAAGGGTTAGGCACAAACATTGTGGCCGGTCAAGACAAGCACTCCCACAAAGCGGGTCATGTCACACCATTCCTATGTCATCCTTTTTTTGGCTTGGGCCCAAGTCAGTCTGGTAGGCCTGACCCGTTTGGCTAAATTCATTACTATATAAGAAGGACGTCCGAATCTGACGTTAAATTCATTACTATATATATAAGAACAACGTCCAAATCCGATGCTATATCATTGATCATTCCATGAAATCCGATGCAAGGAAACGAATGACGGAGAAAACAGTCCATGATAGAGTTGAGGGATGCTGCACATGTATATAAAGATGAGTGGGCTTGCATGTTGTGCACGTCTGTATTGTACAATTTTAAACAAAACAATCCTCCGTCGTAGCGGTGTCGCGTTGCACGGACGGACTGCGCGAGGTTTGACCGCTTTCTATTCCAGATTGAGCAGTGATGGCAATGATATAAAGCGCACACACCTATGCACGCCACCGCGTACACTCGCCCACACTGTCTGCGCCACCCCTGCCGCCACCATTGCTGTCGCTATCCTGGCCCCAACCCCAAGGCGTCGCCCCCGCGCCGCCGAGGCATCATCCAAAGAGGATCACCGAGGAGGAAACGGCGGCAAGGTGCGGATCAGCATGGTCGACTCGTACAAGATTGGATCGGCCAGGGTGGGTACGGCGCCATCTTCAAGGCAGGCCACGTCGAGTTTCCAGACAGGGTAATGTGAGCTGACATGACAGTGATTCTGATTCTATCGCTTTCAGTTTTCAGACATGGGTAGTGTGAAATCTCCGCACCTTAGAACCTGCTTTTCAGGTTGTGGGATTGCATGAAGCTTAAACTGCAGAAATTACAGTCCAACGGTGCTTCGTTATTTTTTTCAACTTTCAGGAAAAGAACAATTCTTCGACAAAACCATTGAGGTTCCAAGACAACCCAGACTCCGGAGACATACTGGGAAGCTGAAGGTGGCCAGTTGCATCACTTGCCCAGGGTTTTTTTTTTTCTGAGTGTTCCATGTTTGTAATGCTCTGTGAATAACTACATACATCATGCTCCATGTTGAAACTTGTAAAACATAACGACATTTACTACTGGGATGTGAATTTCAATTGGCTTGCTACAGGTGAAACTGGTCCTCTCCAGCCTGCAAAGCACAAAACATGATATAGACTTCGTGGCACACCCCAACATACTTCAGCTGCCAGCTTGCAAACGAAGAATTGGTGGTTCTTTTACCAGTTACTCTCCATATGGGGGACACATGCATCTCAGAAACTTAAATATGTGGTTCAGTTTGCACTCACAGTTTACCAGAGGTCAAAACAAATTAGTATCAAGCATAATTATAGCACTTAAAATGCGTGAACAAATGATGAAATAAATCTTCTGCAATTTAAAGGAACCATGCTTCACTGGAAATCAGAAGTGCATAATATGCATAATACCTCCATGTTAGGAAACCCACATGAATACCCAATCCCAGATTGGAACTCAAATCCTTTACATGGAAGAAGGAAAGAAATTATTAGTAGGCCCACCTGAACCGAAATTAAAGGAAACATAACGTGAACATATAACAACTTAAACAGGAGTTACAAGACTCTTGACTGAAAACCTAGTATCAGCAAACTTTATGACATCAACATGGTCTCAGTTAACTGTGGTCCCAACAAGACCAGCCAGATGAACACTTAGTGGAGTGTTGGGACAGTCTGAGAATTCACCATCCTCGCCATGAGATAGCTATTGTTACTTGTGTGGTTCTCTACTGGCACTGCGATGCTACTAGACACTTGTAGGATACCGGTTGGAGAATACAAGTCACAAGTTGAAGTCCATTGGTCAGTTAAGATGTCCGCAGATGCTGACTGGCAACTCTTGCCTTTGAAAACCTCACCAAGAGGTCCATCATCAATTGTTTCCCTGGAGACCAGTAGCTGACCATCCTGAGACTTGTTAACATGTTCTGCTGAACTGCCTGCTCCATGCACAAGATACAGCTGATCATGTTCATGATGCATCTCCACCGGTGAAAACGTTACTTTTCCATGGTTTGGGGAAGAATGTGACACTGAGAAGTCAAAGGAATCCATGGAAGTGCATACAGATAACTGGTCGCCTATATTCTGTTTATCCAGCAAATTCCTGCAAACCAGAGTCAACACGTCAAGTTTGTGGAAGGAAGAACAGCCATGGTTGGATCTTCATTGCTACTATAATAAGTCATCAAAATTTGAAGTGTATCATGAACACTATAATTCAGCTATCTCTAAAATTCATACTGGCATAAGTAAGTACCATATCTTTCCAGTTATTTGTAGTGCTTCCTACTGCCTTCTTTGTACATGCTTAGTTGGTTACCACAGTTGTTTGAACAGACAAAAATAGTAAACCTTATATATAGGAATGAGCATAGGTATAAAAAATGCAATGCATCAATGGCAGGCTACATGAAGAAATCACTTATCAATTGGATGAAATTAAGATCGAATTGTTTAACTATGAATGGCTGTGGACAAAATTCAAATGCCTAAAAACATAACATTTTTAATGTTTCGGTATGCCCTGAATTCTGAATGCTAGACTGGCACATGTATCAACCATACATAGATGTCATTTATGTTGAGAAAATAATAAATCACAAACTTAAGTGGCAGCAAAGAGTGCAGTAATCAGGTGACTTCACCTGTTGGACCCTAGTGAGAATGGATCAGTCACATTAGCAGCTGAGCTTTTTGCCTGCTGCTGCCAAGACACAGCATAGCTGTGCAACAATGAACTACCAGAAACAGCCATGGTTGGATCTGCACTGGTGGGTGTTTCCTTTCGGCCTTCCACATGCTTTCTTGAATGGTTGCAGTTGCCACGTTTTAAGTGTCGCTCGCAGTATTTTTGGTCCCCAACAGCATCTCTAGAGCACCGCCATTTCTTGCCATCTGTGCGGCGGCATCTTCCTGGTTCTGCATCACCAGAGCCAGAACGAAATGGTGCCCATCCTACTGCAAAATAGAATCCCCACTCCCCATTACAAATGGGAATGCAATAAACAGCGCCCAAATGTGTTTTTGTGACAGTAGCCTAACAACAGTAAAAACTTCAGATCATCGAGTGGCCAGGTTTGCATCTGAAGATGCTTATATTACAGCAGACTAATGATGGAAACTCTGCGTCTTGTTCCAGAAAAGATAAAGAACAACTAGATCCCAATGCAACAAGTGCTTTATATCCAAAATCAGGTTTCTAACACTAGTAAATCATTGAGACAGTTATTATGCCCGGACTTGTATAACTTTCCAATGCGCCTTAATAATCGAACTAATGACAACACCCATATCCTAGATAAAAGCCAAAACACGAAACAGAGCACTGGATCAAAAGCAAACCCACACCAATAGCTCACCATTTTACTTGCTCTGTTTTAAAGTGGTACTTTCACTATCCTTATATTCAGGTATTGACAAAAACAAAACAGAAAAAGGTAGAGAGGAGTAGTCACATGAGCTGCAGCCAAGGCTATTCCATGGATTGAGGCTTCTTTTGATAGGGAGGAGCAAGCTTGACGGCACAGGGGCATTGACAGCGAAGTGCTTGTAGATCAGGGCATGGTGCTCCAGCTCCATCCACTGCGTGGGAGTGAACGGCCCCCTCACCCTCGACAACACACCCTGCATCTTGCTGGCACCTGAGCACAGACCCAACCCTTCATCACAAGAACGCCACCACCGTCAGTACTAACAGCAAGAACAAATACCGGGATGGTCAGGACACAGGACGCAGGAACAGTAGGGAGGGGGCAAACAGTGCCCCGCGTGTACCAATGGCCTCCTGGTTCCCACACATGCAAGATTTAAGGAAGCAGCCAGCACCAATCAGTGATCCCCTTCAGCTTTTTTGCGAGTGAGGATAAAGATTGCATGCGAGAGAAAGCAAAAGGGAGTGTGGGGGAATAATAATCGACATGCGCGTCTTGTGCCCGTGACAAGACCCCAAAGGCACGGGCTTTTGCAGGATGCCATGGCGGCCGGACCCATGAGCAAGCAATCAATCAATCACAGCGGGGACGGGTCAGCTCAGCTCAGACAGAACACTACACTGCCCCCACAGATGCAACAGTATCTTCCCCACGAGAAACACGAAAAGAAAAGGGGAAAAAAGAAAAGAAAAGATCCGCAACATCTCATCCTCACCTGCTGCGCCATTGGAAGAGGAGGAGGAGAAGCTCAGCATCTGCGCCCCTCCGGAGCGGGCGGCGGCGGCAGTGGATCCGTGGAATGGGTAAGAGGGCAGCGGCGGCGGCGCGCCCAAGAACACATCTCGGCCTCCTCCTTCCATCGCTCTCGCGAGGGGTCGGGCAGTCACGAAGGATTGGGGCCGACGCCGTGCTGGCGGATCGGATGGTTCATGGTGGGCAGCGGCGGGGCGGCGGAGGTGGTGGTGGCTGGCTAGCTGTGGGTGCGGCACGTGGGGCGCACAAGGGGGAGTGGGAGGATGGGGGAACGGAGGAAGCAAGCGAGGGATTGAATGCCCACCCTTCCGCTGTGGACAAGAGAACAAAATGAATAGCTTAGCTTTGCCTAGCACAAAATGGGATGGGCTGCTGATAGACCTAGGAGTAGGAGTACTTTTGTTTCTCCCACAGTGTTTTTCCTCTAATCATCCTGAAAATGGACCTAGATTTGATTGGGTACTTGTGTTAACAGGGAATGAGCAAAACCTAGTAGAGGATAATCATGGACTGATGATTGATATACTAGTAGTACTCTTTGCTCTTGACAGTGGGGATAAAAGATGGACGAATCTGTCACTGTCAACCTTGGTACATCCTAGTCTAGGCTAATATGGCGTGGTTTTCCCCTTTTTTTCCTAGCTGAATTGATATTTTCGTCTCTTTGACTCAATTTTGTCCCTTAACGGTGTTGATATTAATTTTTCAGTCTGGCATTTCAGCGAAACGAATAAGCGTGCGTGTTGGCTAACTAAGAAAAAAAAGATGATGTTGCACTATCTATAGGGAACCTAATTTCTATTAAGAGTGTAATACATTAACTTATAACGTCGCAGGGATATGTGGGTAATTTTACTAATGCTTGATATACGCCATGAATCTAAAACAACAATAGAAGGACGGAGCATCTTTTAGACTCGAAATTTCTCTCCTCACCCTATACGTCATGTTGCACGCCATCAACGAAGAATCATGTAATATATGAGTTAGTATACATGCGACCCTTCCAACAGCAATTTCTCCACCTCTTCCCGATTGTGTGAGCAATCTCATCCCATTTCATCCGCTCACATGGGGGTTACACATGGGGACAAGGCTTTTAGTGCGGGTGACAAGATATAACAAAAGGTGTACGAAGCCTAGCTTCTCTTGATTGTTAGGAGGATCCATTTTGTGAAGATGGTTTTGTAAAGTAGATGGATTTTATGGGTTTCGGCCTTTTAGGTGGCTTCAAGTTTACTAGTTTGGGCCAAAAATCAGCCTAGATTTATTTACGATTGGCTAGCTAGCTAGTTAGCTACCAAGTAGTTATTAAAAGGGTTAGGTAACATCTATTAGCCATCTTTGTTTGGATGCACTTAGGTTATTTTTGGTTAACTTTTAGCTATCTAACAATTACTCTTTATCAAACAAATCCATAATAAGACAAATTGAGTGACGAAATAGAGTTTGAAAGACGGATTAAACTAACACTCTAAACTATTGAATGACATGACTGATCGAGTCTAAAGGAAAAAAAATAGCACGTCACCATAGTGTGTTAGGACTCCCTTTATTTAATCGGTAGTAGGATCCTACGGAAGCTAGTATTTACGGCAGCGAAGATAAAAAAAAAAAGAAGAGATGGACACTAAATTTAGTTAACATGACATAGCATATGCTTCCTCTAGGTTGGTAAATAAGTTTTTCTTTTTTGACAACAGGTTGGTAAATAAGTGATTTGGGTGGTGGCGGATGCAAGCATAATTTTGACTTTCTTTCTGTATAAAAATATTTATTCAAAAGTAATATATGTATGCATATTTTTATTTATGGTTCAAGATAAAAAATATAGTTATCTAATTTTCACATTTCCAAACTTAACAAATTAAAAAATATTCATTATTTATGTTTTCGATGTTTAACTCAAACGTGGTATAAAGTAATTTTTTTTAACCAAACTAGAGGGAGTATAAAAAGAAATATAAGATGAAATGAGTTTTGCTAAAAATTGTTTACGTTTTCAAGTATCAGAGTCTTGGAAGTTTCTCTTTTTTTGACAAAGAGTTTTGGAATTTTTTTCACAACAACATATTTTATATATATTAGAGCAGCCATATTACATAGAAGTTCTCAAAAGAAGACCAAATTACATCAAGGTCCTATGACCAGAAAAGGAGACAACAACATCGACCGAGTCGCAGTGGAGGACGATTTCGCCGGCGAGAGGTATTCGCAGGGGCGTTGAAGATGCGTGCACCTGGATGGACTGACCGCGCGAAGCGGCAGTGAAGAGTGGGTCAATGGAGCTGTCAAAGAAAAAAACATGGCGACGACCGAAGAATGTTGTTGATGTCATCGTCGAAGGCATAAGTAGGTCGAACCAGAGACCCAGGTGAAGACGTAGTCGTCGAGGCAGCGCCAGAGAAATAGACAAAGAGTTTTGGAAGTTTGGAACCATGAAACTCCAACTGAGCTTATTTCAGGTGATGCTCCCTAATCATCCGGCTACGATGAACCGCACTCCGTAACTAATCCACACCGCTTAACCAGCGTTTTTTTTTATCCTAATAAATCCAAACCTCGCCATCATCTCTCCGTCACCCTCCTGCCTTTCCTAATTGGACTCCATTCATTCCATCCACAGGTCGTCTCGTCATTGTTCCTCCTCCTTTGCTCCCCTCCCCTTCTACCTCAAGAATGTTCTCGCCTTGACTGCGTGCTGCAGCGGCCGGACCATCACCGGGGCACCAAATTTCTCTCGTTTCGCTTTCACCTTGGCGCGGTTGAATCCTTCCTGCGGCAGAGGCGCGCCCTGTTTTCTTGGAGAGGTCCGGTTGGTGTGCTTCCGCCGCCTCTCCCTCTCTTTCTCTCCTACTCTCCTCTTCCGTCACTCACTTGCGTGCTGGTGCTGCTCTTCTTCCCGCGCCCCTGCCGACCAACCAATCCGTCCTCTGCTTCCCGAGCCAGCTCCCTTCTCATCGAATCCATCGCTGGATCGATCATTCGACCGTACTACCGTAGTCGTCGTCGGGTCGGTAATACGGGTATGTATGTTCTGACCCGGTTTGCTCTGGTTTCTTCCGGCTTGTTTTTCCCCCGTTCATGGGACCTGGGAGGGTGAAACGGCATCGTGATTTCGTGGATTGGATGCAGGGGGAGGGGGAGAGGGGAGGGAAGGAAGGGCGTCGGCGATGGCCGATTTGGTGGGGCCGGGGGTGTACAGCTGCTGCCAGTGCCGGAACCACGTCTGCCTCCACGACGACATTATCTCCAAGGCGTTTCGGGTGAGAAGAGCTGCCGAGCTCCTTTTCAGTTCTTGGGGGGATTTCAGATTCCTTCCTAACCACGGGCCTAGTTCTTCAGTAACTGTAGAGTTTTTTTTTCTTTTTTCTTTTTTTGGGCGTGACAGTAACAGTAGTGTTGGGCGCATTGTTTGTGGCATCCTGTAATTTAGCTGCCATCACTCAGTGAGTAAAGAAATTTCCCTAATAATTAGTCTATTCATGAAACACTGGTAGTTTTGGCTGCAGTAGAACTGAACAAGCTCAGCTGCAACCTGAGAAAAACCTGTTTACTCTCCTGCATTCCTATTTCCTAGTTACACCCCCTTCCTTTTCAACAGATTTTCATTGGTTGCTGCATTTGGTAGTGAGATCTGAATTCGTTTCTCTGCACTCTGCAGAGTACTGACATCAGAGATTGCTGGTACAGTCTACAGAGACTGATAAACCATGAATGCATTTCCTACATGATTTTAGTTGTTTGTTGTGACGACAGTGGCAATTCATTTACATGAAGCACAAGCTGTGGTTGGATTTTCTTTTGTTTTTTGGTTTGTCATAATTGTCTTTGAAGGATGATGTTCTCTCCCCTGCTCTTCTGATTGTTTTAGGGACGGAATGGCCGTGCATTCCTGTTTTCTCATGCCATGAACATAGCTGTGGGGCCTAAGGAGGATAGGCAACTCATGACGGGCCTTCACACCGTCGCTGATATCTACTGCCGTGATTGCCGTGAGGTGCTAGGGTGGAAATATGAGAGGGCGTATGAGGAGTCGCAGAGATACAAGGAAGGGAAGTTCATATTTGAGAAAGCAAAGATTGTTAAGGAAAATTGGTAGTGATTAATGGTTCAGTGTGTTGGAACCGTATTTTTCGAAGATGTGATTGATGTCTTTGTACATAGCTGTCAGTTGTTGCATGTAGGTCCCAATATTGGGCTGCATGATTGTGTTCATGCCATTTGTAATCTGCACCTGTTACTGTTCATTTCTGTAAAGAAGACAGATGTGTGTTTATCAGTTTGGTGACCGTTGTCATCTTCAGCCATAAGTGAATTTTTCTTTTTGGTATTTTCTAGTTTGACCCATCACCCATCAGGAGCTTTGCTAATTCCAGGCTACAACATGCTACACTCTTAATAAAAAAGGTGCTAGTATAAATATCTCAGCCTGCCTTAATGGTATCTTTTCTCGATGAAATTACAGTTGCAGAGGAATCATATTGCACTTGAAGAATGATTTTCTTCAATATGTAATTTTCTTCTCTTCTTTTCTGTAAGATTGATATCCTCTTTTCTTGGATGTTTTTTCACATTCTTGTCTTCGGAATGTTCTCTCTTGCTTGTCTTCTCTAATTTCAAATCCATGCCACGTTTTTCAATGTTCATCCGAGGATGGTTAGGATTGTAATTTACAGCAGTAGAAATTGCATGGTCAACATCTTTGATATCAGATGCGTTTGCACCATAACAGAAAACTTGGATACTTATTTGCTTGAGAGATTTAAGGTGCTCAATGCCAAATCGGTCACTATATGGCCTTGCTCTGATGACATGGATTGTTGTGTGTAGCTTCTCGAGCTTTGGGAATGATGCTGGTTCGAATAGCAAGCTTCTTCACAACTGAAGAAGAACTCCTTCAAGTATGGGAATCCTACTCCATGGATGACAATTGTATCATCTTTCTGTGGTGATTTCAGCCATAAGTCAAGACGAAGTAGGGAAGGCAACTCTCTGAGTATTACTATGTCTTCATATGTCAGTTCTGCAATGTTAATGTTTAAGTCAATGAGGTTGCAGAGTGGTGCCATCCACCTTGGTACTCTTGGGAGAAAGTAATATGCTGATAGTCTGAACTTTTGAAGGCAATTGGGTGCTGGCGACCAAGAATCCAGAAACTCAAGGCAACCTAAGTTGCGACTGCAGACTGCAAAGGATCGAAGGTTTCTTGTGCCCAGTTTAACTAGAGTTTTCATCAAAGCCTCTTGGTGCTTCACATTTCCAGAAGTAAAATCTGTCCAATTGATTGCAAGCTCCTTCAAATTTTGCTGACTACCAAGTTCTTGTACTGCACATGCTGAACTGCGACAAATGTCGAAACCTAGTACGGCTCTTAGGGATGCCATTCTCCTATACCATCTGGTAGCTTTACTTTTCCCCATGTATGGCCACCACTGAGTATATACTTCAGTTGGTGAAGAGCAGTTATTGTTCCAGGTAACTCTTCTATATTTGTATCTCTTATATCTAGTGTTTCCAAAGTTTTTAGGTCTCCTATTTGTGGTGGGAGATTTGAAATCCATGTCCTCCGGAGATTCAAATACTTCAAATGAAACAAATTGCTGACCTCTTTCAGATAATTTTCGTCGAATCCTTGGTATCCCTCAAGAATTAACACTCGCAGGACTCTAAACTCAGATAAAGTAGGTATGGGGGTAGCCTGTACAAATGAGGTTAGTGTCCTAACATGATATAAGTTCATTTTCCCTTGCATTTTTGAAGTTTGCGAGTCACACTGGACAGATAGTCGGCGGACATTATCTTGAATAAATGAGGTTGCAACTGGATGGCCACCGACCAAAGTTACAAAATTCTCTTCAATGGCCTTTGATACTATAAGCTCAAGCATCACATCATGAACCCGGCAAGCATGAGCCCTACCATCACAGTTTATTTCCATTGGTTGGACCATGCTTCTGTTGATGAGCTCATTGAAGTAGCCCTCTGCGACATCTTCCACACTTAGACCTCTCTCTAAGCCAATGAATCCTTCAGCAATCCACTGCTGAATCAGACTATCCCTTTCAATCTTGAAGTCCTCTGGATATAAACTGAGGTATAGCACACATGTTTTAAGGTGGTAAGGAAGGTCGTAATAGCTGAGGGAAAGTATTTGTTTCGTGCCTTCTAAATCAGGATTGTTTTCTAATGCAGAGCCTATGGAAACAAGCAATTTTTCCCATTGTTCCTTCAACATGACAGGCTTGCTGGCTAACAAGCTAGCTATGCTTATTATAGCCAACGGTGAGCCGCAACATTTTTTCAGTATCTGTTCTGAAACTAACTTTAGTTGAGGAGGACAACCATCCTTGTCGGCAAATATTCTCTTGAAAAATAAGACCTTTGAATCAGATTCATCAAGTGGTTCAATTCTGTATACACAATCATCAGGGTCAGAGCAACATGACTTTGCTACTGACTCAATTCGTGTTGTTGTTAGGATCCTGCTGTTGCAGTTATTCTGAGGTAAAGCACATCTCAGTTTTTCCCATGCTGATTTACTCCAGACATCATCAATTATAATAAGGTACCTGTATCAAATTTTGAGCCACAGGATTAGATACCACATATATGGTAGAGCTATCATCTTTAGAGCAGTGAATTACCAGCACACAATTAGTAAACCAATTTGGGTTATTTTGTTCACTATATTTATCATGATTCAGAATTGAGCATATCTATATTAATACCAATCTGAATGCATATATTATTGTAAAATCTTGTATGACATTTTTGAATAGAAATAGTAAGTTATGTTTCATAACTGTCCACATCCTGAGGTCATATATCGTAAAATAGAGTGATACATATATATGATGCAAAGCCATTCCTACAATGCAGTTAGAAAGTTCCTAATATGCTATTCTTAAGTAGAAACATTGCCCATATTCGTATGACCAAGGGTACATTAAAGGCCCTGGAAAATTTTATAGAAATGTTACCACGGAGGCTATCCATCATCAGGTTTAGTATTAACAAACACAAAATATAATATTTTTGCATAGTTTTGTCACCTGAGTTTTTAGTGTAAAAATAAATGAAAATAATGTCTGGCTGTCTCAGGCTGAGATTTTTTTTTTCTTTCTTCCCGCAGTCATGCCAAAACACATTTTTCATTAAACAGAAGTATAGCTTAGCTGGTAATTGAAGATTACCGAGCCAGACACCCCCAAAGCTCAAACCTCTGGCCATGCCTCTACCCAATAAGGCCATTGGGTTAGGCCAAGCTAGTTTTGCTCAGGTCTAGTCATAAGCACTCTCTACCTTGATACCATCTACTTAACCCAAAAGCTTAATTGGTAACAAAAATCGTTCTTGCTTACCTTTTATTTAACAAGTGCTCCCTCAGCTTGCGGATGAGTTGACCCTCCTCCCACGTATCCATGTGGTTAACCTCTTCTTGAGCAACCTGCGAGAGCAAGTCCTTCAAGAGCTTCTTCACATCAAGCTTCTGTGATACGGCAGTAGAAGCCCTACAGCTGAATTGTGCTCCGATCCTTCGGAACACTTCCATGGCGAGCGTTGTCTTGCCTAGACCACCAAACCCAACGATGGAGAGCAGCTTTGAGACTGGTGGTTCCATCCATCAACCAGTCAATGATGTTAGTCACCGGGCCATCGATGCCAACAAGATCAGGCACAGCCGCATAGAGGATGTTGATACGAGGATCGACAACCATGTGATCCCCAGAAACCCAAATGTCCTCACCAAACCTGTACCTTGACCGCCGCTCGCTCACCTCGACTGCGCGGGCCTTGAGGCCCTTGAGCTCGTTGGCGAGGCGGAGGTGCGTCCATGCCGTGCTCACAAGCCGTGTAAAACGCCTGGTGAACCCTAGGGGAGCTCCACTTGACCTATGGTTAGTGTCAACACCGCGGGCATCGACACGGTGCATGAACTCGTCCAAGGTGTCCTCGATATCATAGGCCAGCTCGCTGACTTCCTTAGTCCAGGCCTTGACCTGGGCGTCAGGGTCACGGACTGCAGAGAGCTTCTTGAGGAAGGCGTGCATGCTCTCGAGCTCGGCCCGGAGGAAGAGGACGTCGGTCCTCGCTCCTGTCATGAGCTCGTAGTTGGGCATGAGGATGGAGTTGAGCTTCACGGCGAGGGAGGCCATGGCACCACCCGCCAAGGATGCACGCTCCATGTCCAAATGGAGGTAGAAGAACAGGCTGTATATGTATGGGTATGGCGACAGGACATAAAATTCTGAATCTCTTATTATGTAGTAGTGGTTTGTTGTTGAAGTTGCAGCAGGACATGGCAGCCATTTTATAGTCGGATTTGGGCGTGTCGTAAGGGTTGGGATTCCATTCCATGGTTTTGGCACAACAGTCATGGTTCCTAGTCTAGTTGTCTTTGGCACAATAGTGTCATGATTCCAAGTCTAGTGTATCATCAGTGAGCCAGCTAGAAGAGAAATTGTTGCAAGCAGACAATGACTATGCATGTGTCACTTTAGCAAGGTCTCGAGAACCGTTCAAAGTTGTTAGCAGTATGCTAAATAGAAATTAAGGATTGGGTCCAGTAATCGTGTGTTGGCTGCGTTCCACATTTGCCTTCAGCCGTCCTGTAACAGCTCATCAACAGCCCCTTCTAGAACGCCTTATTGTGAAAGCTTTTCCTCAAAAACAGTTTTATGTCATCAGGGCTATTACTCGTTAATCATGCTACCTAGCCTGACCGGTGATCAAACGTGCCTCCGTCAAAGGACCCTCCTAGAAGATCAGCTCATCATGGAATCTAAGTGGTGCAACTTCATTCACTTTTGAATTATGTTTGCCACCTGTGTTCCAAGGGTCGTGCTTTCCTTGCCTACGAACTGACATGTGTCTGGGCATCCTGCCGCTCCAGCTGCAATCCTGGGCTCTTTGCCATCACAGGGCCCTCTCGGACGGCAGCCCACTACACAGCTCACCCATTTCCAGCCTCAATTACCCCGAGGCCCGGCCCACTTCCTTATCCACGCCATCTCTCTCTCCCTCCGCATCACCGTCTCACACACCGCCGCCGTCGTGCGCGTGCGCCGGAACGGGCCTCGTGGATCCCTCCCACCGCACCGCCCCCGCGCAGGCAGCGGCCGCTTGTCCGTGCGAAGATGCTGGGGGTTCTCGACGGGCCAGCTGCTGGTCGTCCTCGGGGATGTTCAGGTCTGGCCATGGTTTCTTCGCTTGTGTTCAGAGCCCAGCGACATGGTGAAGATTGCGAGGACGGCTGGGAGAGCGGTCGGGCGGCTCATAGCCGGCAGCTGGCCGAGATTTTGGGCCAGTCTGCAGCAACCCAGGTATGTTCTGAATTTCACAAAGGTTATTTTGCTTTCTGGGGATAATGGTTCTCCTTTTCCACTCGGCAATCTGCTAAGGTTTAAGTAAAAGTGCACAATAGTGTTTTGCATCCAGATTTTTTCAGCCGGTTCTGGGTGAAATCCTTGAGCTATGGGTAGGACTGAACACTTTCACAAGCGTTGCCTAGGAGCTCTTGTGGTACATCCACCATTTTTTGTGAAGGATGTATAAAAACTTATCCTCGCTTTGGTTTCTTGAGATAGGTTGATTGATGCATAGCTTATACTCGATAGTTTGTCAGCCATTGAATAATTACCTTGACAAAATTAAGCATTATGTTCATTGTCCTGTAATCACCCGATGTCACCAAATGGTGCACAGGCCTGTACACAAGGAATGGGTGCCCATATCATTTCACTTCACCAGTTAGGTGCCTAATTGTGCCATTTGATACATATAATCACCTATTAATGCTACCCCTACAAACCGTTCTTTTATTGTTTTACAAAATCCTACTTATACTCGGATATTGATAATCAGCACCAGGCATTCTGATTTGAACTTAGCAAAAGAAAGAGTTAACTCGGTGGCGGTGGTTGTTCATGTCAGCACATAAAGCATAGTTTCCATAGATTTTTTTGCATGTATAGCAGCACTCATATTCACCAGTTCACCATGGGTTGACAGCTGAATGAACACCAGTTATTAATTTTATAACCTGAAATCAACTGTGGTCACATAGTTTCATTTTTACAAAGATTTCAATAGTTCTGGAAGCAAATGAAACTCAACATTAGTCACCAATACAACTGAGGCTAGTCAGTCACGATATAGGTTCTGGTTATTTTGACAAACAATACTTATTGTCACTGCACATGTTTTGAGTGAACTGATTCCTCCTCTGTAATTAGTATCAATATATCAACTGATGGATTGATTGGGGATCCTTGCACTGTATGTGATATACTGATATTCACTATATACGTGTGAAACTCACATGGTAGAATTGTCATTAATATTTCTCTTCTTGTATTCAGGTTCATAGGGAGCTTAAAGAAGCTATGACACAATTAGACTCAATTTGATACGAAGTCCAGAACTTATCTAGATTAACTCCTGGGCAGTTTATGAAGCAACAGAACACTGGTAATAATAATCTTACTTTGCAATAAATTCACATTTTTGTTTGGTTAGTATTTCTGATTACATTATTTAAGTTAAGTTATTTGGCTCCAGAATTCATCATTGATTTACACATGAGCAGGCATGGCTGAAGCAGTGAAATCTGATTCATATGATGGTGCTACTACTAAGGTATGGTGGTATATCATGTTATTTCAGTTTTAATGAGTAATTGAGTAGTTGAGTTATCTACTAATGCAGTAATGGTTGATATTTCAATGGATCAAAATGCTTAAATGTCAATTTGCTATAAGTAGCAGCCTGATGCACCTACTATGACAGTTTGTAGTTTGGCTTTAGTCCACCTATTCTGTGAATTCTGGCCATGTTCCATTTCTAAATTACTCCAAGGCTTCAAACATGCACAAGAAGAAACAATTACATGATGGGTGTGCTTTTTTTTTCTTTTTAAGTTGTGTGTTGCTCGTGTTCCATATTTTTTCTGTTGATAGATCTGAGTGCTGACTGTATTGTGGTTGCAATGGATACATGCTTAGAACTTTTCATTGTAATGTTTGCACTACACTTGGAATATTGTTCCTTCTAATTTGTTAGCTCTTTTTGATGGCAAAAACTGTGGGGGGGAGTTCCCCACAGCAGATTTTTGTATTAATTTCTAGAGAACACAGAGGGATTACTTACAAACAAATTAACTGAAAGCATCAAGCCAGAAGGAAAAGGATGACCCAACGTCATCCTTCAATCTAAGGGATTAGAAGAGACATTGGTTCTTGAAAATTAGCCAACCACAAGGAAAAGCTAGGATCCCTTCTTTGGAAGACTTTGTCATTGTGCAGCTTCCATGGCTCCCAAGAACCAATCGCCGCAGCTTTCGTCAAGAATGGGACAGTGTATCTCAGTGCACTTGATCAGTCTATCCATCAGCTCCAGCGTTTCATCCCAGGCGAAATTGATGGCCTCCCAGCACGCTTGTGCAAATGGACAGGTGAAGAAAAGATGCTCAATGGTCTCATGCTCCCCCTCATTGCACATCACACAGATAGTATCATCCTGGGTACTAATGTGTCGGCGCTGCAGCATTGTCTTTGTGTTAAGTCTGTCCACCAGAGTAGCCATGCAAAAAATTTGACATGTGGTGTACATCTTGATTTCCAAATCACTTTGAAAACTGGGTGGGCTTCTACTTGGGAGAAGGCATGGTGATAAAATCTCCATGACGAATATTTGTTGCGCTTGGAGGTTCTCAAGTTCTTCAAACGCTTCTGCATATAATGGTAGAATGAAGAGAGCATCAAGGTCCCCAGCTTGCATGACCTCTAGGACTGATGCATCATCTTTCCTCACAAAGGAAACCTGTCTTGGGTATTCGACTGAGAGAAAGTATCCGTCCACAAGTCGTCCCAAAAATAAACTGTTGAGCCATCTCCAACTTTGCAAGTGGCTATACTTCTGTAAATGGTATTAAGCCTGAGTATATCCTTCCACCAGAAGGAGCTCATATCTCTGACATTGTGGAGTACTTTAGCAACATAATACTTACTCCAAACTAGCTGAACCCAGGGGATGTCCACCTTGTTATAAAATTTGTCAAGTTGCTTTAACAGCAGTGCATCATTTTGCAAACGAAGGTTAAGTACTCCGAGGCCACCTGTGTCTTTTGTCTGCTGTACTACCTCCCATGCCGCTATGTTACCACCCTTTTTCTCCACATCATTGCCACGCCACAAACACTGCTTCCTTGCTTTATGACCATCATTGCCACTTCACATCATTCTCCACATATTTGTTAACTTTTGTTTTACTTCTACATCAAGCGATATACTTAACAGTGATTTTATGACAATGCAACAGGAAATTCACAGTATAATTCGCGATGAAATTAAAAATTTTGGTAACTTTATTGTTTCTTTGTATTTGGAAATTGGCTATCGACGTGCCTGAACCGTGACCGAGGGTAGTTTGTTGGGTCTTAAATCTAGCCTACCCCAACTTGCTTGGGACTGACAGGTTTGGTTGTTGTTGTTGATTGTTTCTTTGTATTCATAAATATCCTTTCATTTCTTTCTGACTGTTTGCCACATAAACTATGTTTGCAATGGCTAATTAGATGTTTACAAATATGTCAGTGAGCACAACTGAAGCTAGAAAACGATGTGGCTGATGAGCTAACGACACTGAAATCCAAGGTATGATTATATCATCTCTTCAATTTCTAAGCAAATGATGGTTTACTATTCACCGCCTTTTTGCTCCTGTAGGACATGAAAATGGCTAATTCAGGACTGACAAATCTGCACAACCAAACAATGACGTGCACAAGGTTAGCTGATCTCCATTGAGCATGTACTTATCGCTGGCGCTCTCAAACCAGGCGAAACTTAGCGCAGACGGTGGTATCTTGAGTTGATTAGCCCAGATGGTTCCGTACTCTATATGCTACATCAAACTACATTGGTCTTTGCTCTGGAACAGTGGGACATTAACACCTTGTGGAAGCTGAAAGCATGTCCTGGATGGCTATCGAAGTTTTCAGGCATTGTTAGACAGGATGAAATGCATTGGCTTCAGATACAGCCTTTTCTGTTTTCATTGTAGATATTGTTGCTCTGGTTGCTACTGTTTTTTTTCTCTCTTTTTTTTTTTCTGTAAAAGCAATTCTTGATTTGTATGGCATTACTTTAGCTTATGAGTAGCGTAGTAGTTGATTGATTCTGAAAGGTATTTGAATGTTGAATTGGGTTATATCTGGTCCTTGGGCCTGGAGGTGTGCATATCCAATTTCTTAAATAAGAGTTACTTGGAACTATTTGGCGGATGCTACGCTGGCATTGGTTGTTGCTTAATGTGCATTTCACTGTCTTTTAAGACCACTAATAATCAGCTTGAATTTGCATATGAAATGAATTTACAGCCTTGACAACGAAGTTGATATACCGATTTGGTTCTCCCAGTCAATGGTAAGGGATTAAAAATTTACAAAATTTCAGTAATAAATAACAAATAGGAAGATATACCTACAAAGAAAGAAAGAAAAACAAAGCACAGGATGGGGTATGAACGGCCAGAGCTGCGAGCCAATGTCGCCGGTCTTGTCCCGTGAAGCAGAGCAGCGACCATGTCGCCGTTCACAGCGCTCCGGGCAGGCATGGCCGTGGAGTGCTCGTCGCGGCCTCAGAAGAAGGGGACCAAGCAGCACAAGAAGACATGGCCCAAGAAGACGCAGCAGTGGGACATCACGTGCTGCCCCGCTGAGTATCCGCCGCTGCAACCACTCATCGCGTCCGGCAGCACGGTTGACGTGGAGCAGGTCCGGGCACCCGCCGCGACCCCTGTCCTCGAGGTGGCCGTGGCCGCCGCCACCGACTAAGGCGGCCGCGGCGTGTCGCTGAAGTTGTTTCTAGTTTTCTACGTTGTTTCTTTTTTTTTTTTTTTTTTTTTTTTTTGCGATTGTTGTTGTAATGGTTGCCCTGATTAAATTTAGAATCTTTTGTGCTAATCCTATGCCTGTCACCGCGTCCAATTCAGTCCGTTTCAGAGGGGTAAGGCGATGTTATGTATGATATTTTAGTGTAGCCTACTGAATGTTTTACAGAGTTTTTACATATGTATCATTAAAGAAAGAAATATTCATAATTTTGTGCCATTTTGGCCTATGTGGCATGACACGTAGGATTTGCTCAAGTACTCTTCTAGATTGGCTTCATTTGGTCCCCTTCTTCCAGGGGCCTAGACTTGAAACCTTAGCAATGGGTTGGAGGGACAACCTGAGACATGACACTATGGGCATAATTGACACTATGGGCATATTTTTCCTAGTTTTTTGGGACTAGGGGACCCAACCATAGATTCGGGATTAAACCTGTCCCTAAATAAAAAGCAAAAAATTATTTCGCAAAAAAAAAGTAAAAAGCAAAAATCGGAAGAGGCTTTGACTACATTTGGCCATAATAATAATATAATTGGTTTTGTTGTGACACAAATCAATTTGTCTTCTAGAGATTGAAAACATGATTGACATTTAAGAAATGCCTAAAAGCGTTATATAAAAAGTTAGACAGGATGAAATGAATTGGCTTCAGATACAGCCTTTTCTCTTTTCATTGGAGATATTGTTGCTCTGGTTGCTACTGTCTTTTGCTGCAAAAGCAATTCTTGATCTGTATGGCACTACTTTAGCTTTTGGGTAGCGTAGTAGTTGATTGATTCGGAAAGGTATTTGAATGTTGAATTGGGTTATATCTGGTCCTTGGGGCCTGGAGGTGTGCATATCCAATTTCTTAAATAAGAGGTACTTGAACTACTTGGCTGATGTTACGCTTTGCTTGCTTAATGTGCATTTCAGGGTCTTTTGATACCGCTAATAATCAGTTCGATGTGACTCGAAATTTACAAAATTTTCAATAACAAATACAAATAGGAAGATACACCTACAAAGAAAGAAAGAAAAACAAAACACCCATGTCGCTGGTCTTATCCCGCGAAGCAGAGCAGCGCCCATGTCTCCGGTCACCGCGCTCCGGGCAGGCATGGCTGTGCCACTGGCACCGGCACCGTCCCCGGCGCCGGCGAGGCAGCGTGCCCGGCACTATTCGGTCGGTTTCCCCTCGCTACCCGGCGTTGCCTGGCGCGCGGCGGTGGCTATGGAGTGCTCGTCGCAGCCTCAGAAGAAGGGGACCAAGCACCACAAGAAGACACGGCCCAAGAAGACGCAGGTACCCGTGCAGTACCCGCCGCTGCCACCGCTCCTACCGGGCTGGACTGGACGATCATCGCGTCCGGCGGCACGGTTGACGTGGAGCAGGTCCCGGCACCCGCCGCGACCCCCGTCCTCGCCTGAGGCTGCCGCGGTGTGTCGCTGAAGTTGTTATAATGGCTGGTCAGATTTTGTGATTACTCAAATTTCGAATCTTTTCTGCTAATCCTATGGCTGTTACCGTGTCCAATTCAGTCCGTTACTTGATTGCTTGCTGTGTGCAACGCTCAGCTAGTCCATGCCGCCAATGGCAGTGTAAAGTGGTTAGCTACTCCATGTCCAAAGGCTGCTCGCTGGTTCAATTACATTAAGTAAGGGGTTGGTTGTGCTTTTGTTGGAGCATACTTATGGTATTCTACCTGATGGCTCTAGAACATCTGTTTTTTTTAACTTGTTCTCAACTGTACAACTTTTATTAAGAGGCAATGTTATGCAGGATATTTAACTGTATCCTATTGAATGTTTTACAAGAAAGCTTTACCTATATCTAACTACATCCACCGTCTTTAAAAGTCATCTTTACCAGAGTTTCTACATATTTAACTATATTTTTGATGGAATACATATTTAACTATTTATCATTAGAGAGAGGAATATTCACAATTTTGTGCCATTTTGGGTTAAGTGGTATGACACGTACGATTTGCTTATTTACTCTTCTAGATTGGCTTCAGCTGAGAGCCATCCATCCAAAGGCAGTGGCTTAAATTTGAATCTTTAGCATGTATTTGGTTGGAGGGACAACATGAGAAATAAAACCATGGACATATTTGACATTATGGCCATATTTTTCGTAGTTTTTGATTTGAGAGTTGGAGACCCAACCATAGATTCGGGATCAAACCCATCCCAATGTAAGAAGCAAAAATCGGAAGAGGCTTTGACTAAGCCATAGTGAACTAGGTCATTTGGCCACAGTAATAATAGAATTGGTTTTGTTGTGACACAAATGAATTTCTTGTTGTTTGCTATGCGCAAAAAAGCTTCCATTGCCATGGCTCCAGCGGTGCAGGCCCTGCAACGACAGATCGAGAGACATGATGACAGTGGAGGTTGGTCAGCTCTCCTCATCTTCTTCTCTTCCTCTCCCTCACTCTTCCATCTCTCTTTGTAGATCTCAACCCGATGAGTCCTCCTCTGACGAGGGCCGAGGGAGATGTAGTGGATGGGCTTCTCCTAGATCCACTATGGCATTGCGGCCAAAGGCCTGCTCTAGTGTCGAGGTGGCTGGAATTGGTGGCAGCGAGACCTTATCTGGCATCGCAGCGAAGGACGACGAAAGTTGTGCTCTTCTCCGATGGGATCCGGTGGCGGGCAGGTAGATCCAGAGGCTGGAGGGGTATGGGCTCATCGGCGAGTAGCAGTGGCCGTTGCATATGGATGGGCTCGGTGGGCTCATGGATGGGCTTATCGAGCCTGTCGATGGATTCTTTTTTTAGTTTTTTATTTGATTTATAGAGGCGGGCACCAAACCACCTCGAAAAAGATCACTAACCGTGACCTTCGATCTGAGGTGGTTGGTCTGCCTGCCTTGGTTATAACCCTTTTCCCACCTTGGTTAGTCTTTTCTGTATGAGTGTTGGCCCCCTCACATATTTATGAACGCTACTGGCTCAGTGTACATGTTTGATAAGACATATATGCCACAACTTCGATAAACTATACTCCCTCCGTCTCAAAAAGAACGACGCTATGGGATGCGTGTCGGTCAAACTTTCACAACTTCACTAGGTTTGTTCAAAATATGAACATTTTCATCTTCAAATAAATTTGTTAAAAAACTACACTTAAAGATCTTTCTAATGATACTAATTACTTAGCATAAATATTTATATATTTCAAAATATAATTGCCGGCATTTTAAAAATATTGACTTCTCGAGAAGCGAGAATAATATTTATTTTGGGACAGAGGGATAAGCATTTACCTATCTCCCTGCAAGCAAGGAGTTGAATAGACAACTCGTACGCTGCTGATAATCTCAATGATTAAGGGTGACGATGACATGATCTAAGTTAAATTGAACAGATTGGATGCATTGTTATTATCGACAACTAGTTCAGCCTCTACGTCATAGTTTAGTGTCTCCATGCCAATAAGGAGCAGAATAGACAACTCATATAAAACAACCGCCGATAACCTCAAAAACTAAGGGATGAAATTTGCAAGGTACATGACGACGGTCTTCATGGCATATGACATATATCATTAAGTTAAAGTGAACATATTGCATTGATTGTTATCGTCATACGCCATTATCTAGTTAAAGTGAACATACTGCATTTATTGTTATCGTCGAGAACTATTGTTATGTGTAGCAAAAGGGCAATGTGATGGAGTTTTCTAATTATTAGTGGACAAAACACTTACATTGTGTTCACCATGAAGAGCCAAACTACTGTACTAATGCAATATGGCAGTGTTTCCTAATGAAAGGTGGACAAAACACTTACATTATTTTCAATGAGAAGACCCAAGGCACTGGACAAATATCAGTGTATATATACACACATATACGCAGAGCACATATCATCGCCATAGGCTACTGCGTTCTTCTTCTTCTTCTCTGGAGGTTGTTATTTATTTCTTTGTTAATTATTGCTTACAAAATTTTTTTCTTCCAAAATTTAGTAGATTGTTTGCAGTTTGTATTTGGTGCAATCAAATAATATGTTGCTTAGTATGAAAGTATCGCAGTTTGAAGTTTATTTTTGCCAAAGATGGTAGCATTATTTCGAGACAAGATGTTATGTTTTATTGATTTTGTCAATATTTCTCGATTACTGATTCATATTGGTATTACAACAGTTTCAACAGAGATAAAAGCTAAGGATTGATAGTCCGTGATCATGGCTGCCGCTACCCCTCCTCCCCCTCCTGAATGGGACCAGAATGATTTTTCCAATTGTAATGGTGTGGAGCTTAACGATTTTATTGACTACCTCAACACAAGACAGGATATATCACACGTAAACGACATAGATTATGCAAACAAAGAGGACGTTGAGAACACAGAAGACTGTACAAATCTCACTCCAGGAACTACAAATATCTGGCCCTACTACGTCGTGGGTGCGATGGTGTGGAAAGGATTACAGGAACACCACCTAGCAAAGAATACCTTTATACATTCCTTTATACATTTTTATGCCTTGATAAGTGAAAGGCAAGCATCAATTGAATAATACGAGTGAGCGTGCCATCTGAAGTTCCTTTTATGGTTGATTTCATATATGTACGTGTGTGTGGTCAATCTACTGAGTAGTGTCCAACTCAATATATGTAAGAATAAACAACAATATATATGTAATAATACGTGTAATATTTATGTACGTGTGTGTGGTCAATCTACTGAGTAGTGTCCAACTAGGTTTGTATAAAATACGTGTAATATTTATATCTCCAAATAAATTTATTAAAAAATTAGACTTAAAGATCTTTCCGATGATACTAATTACTTAACATAAATATTTATATATTTTAATATATAATTGCCGGCAGTTTAAAAATATTGACTTCTCGAGAAGCGAGAATGACATCTATTTTGGGACGGAGGGAGTATGTCATGAGAAATCGGCGAGCAATATATGCTAGACACACTCTGTGGATGCTTCCCAATATTTGCATGGAGTATTTTGATCACACTCTGTGTCATTGTTAGATTGGATAAAAAGCATTGGCTTGCCATACAGTGAGTCATTTATGTTTGATTTGGATAAGTATTTAACGTGGAGCTAGGTTATATTTGGTCCTTGGGACTTGGTCGTGTGCATATATATCTAGTTTGTTAATAATTCGTTGCTTGCTGGCTGTATAGGAATTTCATCACTGTCTTTTGATACCACATATAAGGAGTTCGTTTTAGGATTCTTGGTGTTGACCGAGTAAAACAGACCATCCTGTATTGTTCGTTTTTGAATTTGTATGTGAAATAAATTTACACCCATTTGATAGCAACCAAGTTGAGATAACGATTTGGCTCTCCTAGCCAATTTGCATGGGATTTTATGAAGAGTGACCCAAAAATTACAAATTTTAAATATCAAATCAAATAGGGACATATACTCGTATATAACATAACCAAAGAGAGATAAAAGCCACATGCTCAAGATGACTGAGCGGTCAGATCATAGCTATTCGGGATGAACAGCCGTTTTTCGCCCAGCCTTAGCAAAACAAATCCCGCGTATAGACAAAAAAGATACAGCACTTCTGAAACCAAACTCGCTGGGCTACACGCGCCCAAACCCTGATCCATTCTATCAGCCCACGCCTTCGAGATGCCGCTGCCGCCAGCGAGCCACGAATCGCACCGCCGGCGCTATTGTCGCGCGTCCTGAACCATGCTGACAGCGGTAGGGCCTCACCCCCACTCGCCCATCCAGCGGCCTCCACTTACGCCACGCCGCCGCAACCTCCCGTCCCATCCCCGCAACGGGCATCCAAGGCCTCCACGCACCGTCAAGTAGCTGAATAGACAATTCGTACGCTGCTGATAATCTCAATGATTAAGGGTGACGATGACATGATCTAAGTTAAATTGAACAGATTGGATGCATTGTTATTATCGACAACTAGTTCAGCCTCTACGTCATAGTTTAGTGTCTCCATGCCAATAAGGAGTGGAATAGACAACTCACGTAGAACAACGGCCGATAACCTCAAAAACTAAGGGATGATATTTGCAAGGTACATGACGACGGTCTTCATGGCATGTGACATATATCATTAAGTTAAAGTGAACATATTGCATTGATTGTTATCGTCATACCCCATCATCTGGTTAAAGTGAACATACTCATTCATTGTTATCGCCGAGAACTATTGTTATGTGTAGCAAAAGGGCAAAACACTTACATTGTGTTCATCATGAAGATCCAAACTACAGTACTAATGCAATATGACAGTGTTTCCTAATGAAAGGTGGACAAAACACTTATGTTATTTTCAATGAGAAGACCCAAGGCACTGGACAAATATCAATGTGTATATATACACACATATACGTAGAGCACATGTCATCGCCATAGGCTACTGCGTTCTTCTTCTCCGGAGGTTGTTATTTATTTCTTTGTTAGTTATTTCTTTGTTAGTTATTGCTTACATATTCAAGATGACTGAGCGGTCAGATCATAGCTATTCGGGATGAACGGCCGTTTTTCGCTCAGCCTTAGCAAAACAAATCCCGCGTATAGACAAAAAAACGAAACAGCACCTCTCAAACCAAACTCGCTGGGCTACACGCGCCCAAACCCTGATGCATTCTACCACGCCTTCCAGATGCCGCCGCCGCCAGCGCGCCTCGAATCACGCCGCCAGCGCTGTTGTTGTGCGTCCTGAACCATGCTAACAGCGGTAGAGCCTCACCCCCACCCGCCCATCCTGCGGCCTCCACTTACGCCATGCCGCCGCAACCTCCTGTCCCATCCCCGCAAACGCGACCCAAGGGGCCTCCACGCACCGTCTAGTGGCTGCAGCCGTCACAAGGCCCACGGCCACCTCCAACACACCCGAATTCTTGCACGTTGATAGAGATATAACCGTAGTCTTGAATTGGTATCCTGATACATGATTTCAGGCTGCCAGCTTGCTGTGAGTTGTCGATTTAACGATCATCCGCATAAAGGCATTCTATAAGCTTAGAAACCAGCAATGTAGTTGAGTTCCGTATGAAGAAAATCTCAAAGATTAGCAGAGGCATCAGCAAAGCTGTTTAAGACATTTATATATGCATATATGGAGTTAGCACTATTAGATAACTTGCTATATCTTTGCTTTCATGTTAATGGATAACCATTTTTTGAAACTCAATATACGGAATTGATTTACACTAGTAGAAAAAACTTACATCAGAAACGGTGAAATTGTATCTTCTGTCGTGGATGGCCGACATGATGCCAACGATTGTAAAGATCAGGTATCTACAGCCATGAGTTTTTAACCGCCCCCGAAGGTAGGTTTCTAGAGGCGGTTAAACTAAGACAGCTGCCTATAAAGATTGATTTTCAGAGGCGGTTCCATTAGGGCAACCATCTCTGGAGTTCGATCTTCAGGGGCGGTTGACTTAAGACAACCACCTCTGAAAATAAATTTTGATATTAAAAAAAACTCGCCGGTGTGACGCCTCCGCCGTATATGCATGCCCGCCATGCTGGCCATTGGTCTACTGCAGGAGCTCGCCGGTGTCACACTGCCGTCGTACATCAGTGAGCAAGTGTGGCGGTGGTGTGACACGGGCGAGCTCCGGCTATAGATCACTGGCGAGCATAGCGGGCGGGCATGTGCGGCGGCGACATCACACCGGCGAGCTCGTTCTGTAGACCACCGACGAGCATGGCAGGCAGGCACTTGTGGCGGCGATGTACCACAGGTGACCATGAGGCATGTGCGGTGCTGACACAACACAAGCGAGCACCTGCTAGTGGTGCTGAGTAGGGAAGATTGAGCAGCACTGCAAGTAAAAAATAGCAAATCAAGATCAAGAATAAGACATTGAGATGTCGAAGAAGAAAAGCACAAACTTACCTTTAGTCACAACCCCCAAGCCAGCCATGCCGTACCAACGCTGTTCGATTTTACGTCATGCCGTACTAACGCTGTTCGGCCATGGCGTGCTCCTGCTCCTAGAGAAGAAAGAGAGATCAGAGATGAGAACCGCGCGTAGCTAGAGAAGAAAGAGAGATAGGAGAATGAGGACCAGTGTGCAGATGATAAGTGAGCTGAGAGGTGTCATGCACAACTTGAAGATAAGGTCATGCACACGTTTCAAAGCAAAGAGAGAGTGAAATTGAATAGGGTGTCCGAAATCCAAAGTTTAAAAATTTATAAACCATGCGTGCGTACTTTTTCCATTGCCTACTCATGGAAAGAGAGACAGACAGGGAATCCAAAGCCAAAATTTCGGACTGCATACGCGTGTAGTTATTTTTAGAGAATACTTTTTCCATCGCCTACTTAAGGAAAGAGAGACAGACAGAGAATCCAAAGCCAAAATTTTAAACTACATGCGCGTGTAGTTAGCCGGTGCTCTTAAAAGATCCGTCTCTAAAAATCGATCTTCAGAGACGACTCTCCTAAAGCATCCGTCTCTAAAAATTATTTATTTTTAGAGACAGATTTATTAATGAAACCGATTCTAAAAATTGATTTTAGCAATAATTATATATCTAGAGTGTCCCCCGTGAAGTTTGGTCAAACAAAAAGAATTAACGAGACCGCGGACCAGACAGGGCCCCGCTTCCCTTGCTCGGCGCGATGGCGCAAGCGACTGCACGGCCTTCTTTGCGGCCACGGGCTTTCAGTCCACGGCAGCTATGACAGGATGACCTCGGGCAGCAGCGTGGTGGCGTGCATTTAGATCACGCGGTGCAGCAGCAGGTTGGGAACTAGGTCTGTGGATGCCAGTCATAGCCACGTGGCCGGGTACGTGCGGTGTCGCCGGAGTACGTCCAGCCAGCGCTGCATGGACGTACACGCAGTTGTACTAACTGCATCACCTCCGGTGAGATTGGGCACCAGAACGCTGCGGGCGTCGGCGGGTTCGTCGCGGCCATCACGCACACGGCACACCCGTCAGTTTCCCCTTTTTCAAGTAGATTTTTTTTATATTTTTTCCGTCATATTGATTTCAAGGTACAACTGTCAAGGTGAAATTATTTTCCCAGGTTCCAACTATTGGTAACTCATATGCTATGTATACATGCCAGTATGCTACGTCAGGGTAGATACAGTCTAATTGGTCTTTTTGTTTTGGCCTTTGGTATTCACGGAGGAACTTTTGCTTTATTGCATCAGTAAACCTCATCTTTTTTTCAATTAGGCACAGATTTTCATTCCTCCCGAAGTCATCATTTTGTATTTTGAATGGGACGATGTGGGTTCTATGTTTGAATTTACAATTTTAATTAACTCTAAATTTTTTTTACAATTTTCATTTCTCTTAACTTCCTAAGGTCCAGCGTTTTTTAGCTCCAATAAGTTGTCTAGATACATCATGTTGCGGCTCCCTACTGGCGCTAGTTGGCCCTCTCATGAGAGCTTCCTTGTTATTAGGGCTCCATCCGCATTGTGAAGACCCATGGCAAATGCCACCATAAAAATTTGATTGATCGCGAACAAACTAAAAACAGGATGGTCAGAAAGAAGCACATGTAGTACTACTCTGCAAGGCCAAGGCGACTTCATTGGTGGGTGTCTTACCTGCTGCTTTCGGCCTATTTTGCTTGGCAGTCTGAGTGGTGGGGCTCATGGATGTTGACGGTAACGGAACCCTCCTCCCTTTGGAGGTTAACTGCTGGGCCGCCAAATCAGACACTTCCTGGTGTACATCGCGATCCGGATCTCTACTTGCGCCTCGTTATTACTGAGGCTCCGCTCGCTAGATGAAGACCCATGACAAACGCCATGATAAAAATCATATTGATTACAAACAAATTAAAAGCGGGTTGGTCAGAATGGAGCACATGTATTAGTAATCTGCAAGGCCAAGGCGACTTCTTTCGTGCGTGGCTTACCTACCGCTTCCGGCCTATTGTACATGGTAGTCTGACTGGGCCTCATGGACCTTGATGGTCACGGCACCGTCCATTGGAGGTTGACGGATGGGCCTCCAAATCAGACACTTCCAGCTTTTTGTCCAATAAGGCAGATAGAGTGGCACTTCTGGACACCAACGTTGATGACACCCTCCCATTGGAGAGGGATTGATGGCCTCCTATGGTAAACGCAATTCCCGCATCATCGACAACCCCGCTCCTCTTCTCCTCGATGTCGTCTTGCTTGGTTGGGTGCTGCTTCCCCTTCTTGGATGACTGCACAGCGTGTAGTGCATTATCCTAAAACAAATATATAAATATATTTATTTAATAATGATACATATAATGAATTACCAAACCAGGGTGGGGCGAATTTAAAATCATATCAACATCAAGTCAGACAAAGATATACTTCCACCATAACATGATGTTCCGCTGCAGCTGGCGAAGCTGGCATATAAATGTTGGGAGATCATTCATCCTCACTGCTGACGCTTTCTTCTTTATTGCCTATGGTCGGTTCTTCGCGAAGAAACAAGTCCCTAAGAAAATAATGTTCATCTGGCCCAGGAAACTCATCATGTAGCGAGGCCTTAAATTTCATCGGATATCTGTGAGAACCAAAGATGTCATATTTATTAAATCATATATATACTAATACCCCCGATCCTTCTCCTGCCTACCACTATACTAATGAAGTATATAATTAGTTAGTTTTCAAACACACAAGTGCAGGAGACATGAAGAGAGTAGTAGTAGCACATGTAATCTCCTATTAAGAGCTCTGTGGTCTGGAAACTTGAGGTAATTCCAATACATATCGAAGTATTCTTGCATATTATGCCATTTTTGAAGAATGTTGCTTGGTGTCATGCCCTCTAGTCTTGGTAGACCACATAACAACTTCACGACATCTGCGCTAAGTTTTGCCCGCCTTTTTGGAATGATACCCGCATCCATCAGCTTCACACAAGCTTTAAAAAACTCTATAGCACCTTCTTCCATCCAACGGAAATTCCCCTTCTTATTTAACTTCTGCAAGAAAATAAAATATTGTGTGTGTTTCCATTCTTGAGGACGACATCAGTTTATCTGCTATACCTCACATCTCCAAATTTACAAACATCTATCAGGTCAAATGCGTGTACCAGACTCTCCTGGCGATTGAGACGTGGACTTTTGCGACGCGATCCCACCATGGTGGGCGAGGCAGTGCGACCGCCTAGGAATAGGAAAATAAAAAATTAAATTAAGCTCATCACTCAAAGAAAGAAGATAGATGTAGAGTAAAATAGAGAAGATCGGGAGAGACTTTAATTTTCAGGTGAGAGATAGCAGGCTTGCCACTTTGTTAATATAATCAACTGCGAGCCACTTAATTTACCACCAAACTTAAGTGGCAGGCTCGCTGTTGATTATATAAATTATCGCAATGAACATCACCCTCAGATGATTTTTTGGGTCATGAACTCTTGATTATTGCAGACCATGCGCATGCATCAAAATCAAATATATGCAATTGAGGAACAAGCTGGAAATCATACATACGTATAGATCGGAGTAGCGCGCGTGCGTAGTGCATGCAGCTAACGAGCTCGTCGGGCGCAGTGGGCGGCGCGCGATTGTCAGCGGAACGCATCTGACGCCTGCATTATTCGCTCACGCAGCGTGATTTGACCATGCATGCTGCAGGACTTCCGGCCGCTAGGTTTCATCACGTCTTCCAACTGCTAGGTTTCATCAGTCAGTTTGTGTGATACTGCCACGCAGGGATCCATAGTCTACTTTTCCCTATTTGTGCCATAAGGGTAACCTCCACCAAGCTAGAAACGGTCCTCAAACTTGACTAAAGCCAGAGCCATATAGCCCTCACAGTTGTATTGTAAATCCCGGAGATTCTCTTACAGATAAATCCTCAACTTGCTAAAAAATTATTTTTATCGTTTTTTGCTTAAATATTAATTAAGTCATAAAATCATGGTCACAGAAAGAAAACCCAAGCTATGCTTGTGTTAAATTCATATCCTTCTTTAAGTCCAAACCTTTCTAGCACTGCTTCTCGATGTCCAACTTCTTCTAGATCACCAACGCGTAGCTCACCGACTGGATACGATTATAGAACACCACGATCCAAACACACATGCATAGTAAACATAGTAAGTTAGAACAGTACATCAATCAAAACATAGTAATAAGGTTACTAACACGTTGGGTTGGCTTCTACAATAGCATGAGCGCAAGAATCACTAAAAATGGAGCTACCATTAAAAAAAAATTATACGGTTTTGAAGTGTAGTGGCAAGATTGTAAATAAAGTGATCGAGCACGACATCACCTCGATAGACGAGGTTCTGCACGAGTGGGTCGGCCTCGGAGTCGAGCTTGCGGTCGTCGGTTTCGAGGTGGAAGCGGCTCACCACGCAAGCAGCAGCGGTGAAGGAGTGGGCGCAGGCGTGACACTGGGCGGTGGAAGCGGAATGATGCACTTCTGGTCGGCGTCGAGCTTGCGCTCCAGGCCGTCGAACTTGCGCTCCAGGAGATCGAAGTGAGTGGCGAAACGCTTGTCGATCTCATCCAGAAACAGCTTGTGAGATGGATCCATGGCGCCGAGGATCGGTTGTCTCGGATACCACTTGTAACAAATAACTCTATTCAAGTACCAGATGCAGGATCTCATGGAAGCTGGAGGTCGGATCATAGAGGAAACCCCAGGTAGAGAGGGATAATTGGGGAGGAATATGAACAGTAACTCGGAGGTGGAGATATTCGTCTGATAAATGATTCGGTGCCGTTCCTCTTGCCATCCTGGCCCTTTTGTACTGACTTGGCCTTGCCACTGCTTCTTCCTGACAGCTCGGCCCCACATGGCAGTCCATCCTACACACATTCCCGACAGAAGCACGTCCTAGCTCCTGCTCGCGTCCAAATCTTTACTGGGAAGGAGGTCAGGCGTCGGAAAGGGTTTGCACCACCAACTGAAGATATGGCACGGACCAGAGTTCAGAACACGGCTTCGGGCCTGTGGAAATGCGGTGATGCTAGGTGGAAAGGGGCCGGGCAGGCTGCTGGGGAGACGACAGAGATGCATGGGTCATAGTAGAACATTCCAATTTGTATATACGCAATGAACATTTTGTTCCCTACTTTTATGTTTCTACAGCTTTTGTTGAGAGTAGCACTCAGGGCACGACGATGGAAATCACTGCAACTCGGTGCACTAGGAAGTATATAAGAAACTCACCCATGTGATTCTTGGGCACGTCGAGATGCAGAGGGTTCGGGATGTCAACAGCGAGGATTGTGGTGCCGCAGAGATGGAGAGATGTGGTGGCCGGAGGGTGAGATTCAGAAAAAGGCACTTGTTCATTAATGTATGAACTAACAGAGCCTGTCAGAAGTGGAAAGTACTATATTTTAGCTGTAGAGCTAATTCTTAATGAAACAATCATTCATGATCAGTTTACATGCTATTTTTCTGAAGATTTATTAATCAGAAACATGCGGGGAAACCTGAGCATTCATCTATAATGAATTATAAGTTTGGTGGTAGCAAATTTTAGTACATTCTTTTTTTCAAGAACGTGCGAAGCAGGTGTTATATTAAGAACATAGAAGTTTTACACGCCCAACATCGGAACACTGTGAGTTTCCTTGAGCAATGGGGTTGAACACGAACACTAGGAACCCCAGGGCGGTGGGATGCACGAAGATGTAACTAAGAAACTAATTGCCCTACCGAAGGATGTGTGAGGTTGGTTGAGCCCACGCTCAAGACTCCTGTGTCGCTGTCCGCCAACCGTGAGTACGAGCCATGGGGAGGAGCTCCCGCATTGTTGTTCTCCTGGACAACGACAACCGCAACTAGAATGCTGTAAAACCCTAAAATTTGCATAATTTCAAAGTCGCCAACTTAATTTATTTATGCAATTTTTGTGAATATTTAACATAGGCAAAATAATAATTTCATAAAACTAAAATCAACTTTAGGCAAGAAGCATCCTTGTGCATTCATGCTGCTGCATACTTTATTCTATGATGTGTGGTTTCGATCAAAATTGAAAAGGAGTTCAAACGGATTTGAAAATCCCATTTCAAAAATTGTTCAAATAAAAGAAAAAGGATTTTTCTTTTCCCTCCTAATCTCTTCCTGGTTTCTGGCCCGAGTGGCAAATCAGCCAGCTCGCACCACTAGCCTCTCTTTTCTGGCCTTGGCCCGCCTGGTCATTTCTCCTCTCTGTGGCCTGCTCATTTTTCTCCTTTGGGCCTGTTTGATTGGGTGGCCTCGGCTTGCCTCCTCTCCCGCTGTTGGGCCGAGGCCTAGCAAACAGCTGCAGCAGGCCGCCTCCTTTTCATTTTTCCTCTGGCCGACTGATGCCCTGGGCCCTCTGCTCGTGTTATCGAGTCCGCCTCGCCACCGATTTCTGGTGCCTTGCATGCACTCCACGCATCTTTGCCCCATAAATACCAAGCGCCGCACCCGCCTTGCTCTCCACCAAAGCCCGTGCAAGCAACCACCTTGGCTTGAGCTCCAACCGCAACCGCAAACCCTAGAGCCACCGCCAAAGTTCGAATTCGCCGAGCAACAATTCCATCGTCTCCATGAGCAAGTCACTGAGCTTCGTTTCAATCTCGTAAAGTCGCCGAGACCTTTATATTCCTTTTTCTCATTCTGTTTCACTTACTTCGTGTTGCTGATCTTCGTAGGAAGCTTGCTGCCGCCATCGCAAGTCGCCAGCCCACTCCAGTCCACTTCGGCATTCATGTTCGTGTCATGTGAGGTCGCCTCTAGTTCCTTGTTCGTTTGGTCCAAGTTCCACGGCGTTTGGTGGCCTCTAGGGCAGGTTTCCGAGTTCGCTGATGACCCCGCCTCGACGCCGGCCATGTCTGCCGTCACGCCAGTCTTCTTCTCCGGCCGGCAGCTCCACCTCACTTCCCGATCTAATATGATCCGTCAGTTCTAGATCCAACGGATTAGGGCTGCCCGTAGCCCTTCGCGGGTAATTTTATTTAAGTGCCCTCAAGCTTCTTCGTATTTACATCCGAGGTCCCTGCTCAGATTCAAAACCTAGTTTCCTTTATTTTAATTCCAAAAATAGTTTCATCTATTTGCAATTTTACTCATAAAATCTTCGTTTTAGCTCCAAATTGATTCGATTAATTTGCGTTAAATTTGTAATTTCATAACCTACATGTTTATGTAACTGTTAGACTATTTTCATCCATTGAAATTCAAGGTTAGATTTCATCTATTACTTTATAATAGAAAATCTTGTAAAACCCATAACTTTCTGGTTATAGTTCCAATTTTGGTGATCTTAACGTTCGTGTGATCGTAGAAATGTATAGATTAGTTTTATGAACTTTCAATATGTTTTTCTTGATTGGTGTACTATTCTAATTGAATCTACTTGGTTGCTTCGTGATGAATGCTCGATCGCTTGTATGTTGCTGCTTGTGGATCGAGTCCAGACGCTGAGCCGTTCATTGAGCAAGACTTTTTCAACATCCAGGATCTTCATGAGAGCTTTGATCAAGGCAAGTATAGTTTTGGGACCATCCTTGTGACCTATTCATGATAAACCCTAAATTACAAATGCATGTCTCTCTTTGCTACCTATGTAGGATTTCCCTAGCAATTGATTACTAAATACCTTGTCACCCTAGGCTATGCATTTTGGTAGTGTTGGGGAACAACTTTGACATACAAACATCCTTTCCAAACTTTGGAGGCAAATATTTATCATAAGCATTTGAGTCGCCAACATGTGCAGCGAAGACATCGAAGGTACTTCGCTGTACGTATCTTCGGCTTCGCTTATGTATTTTCTCATGTTTCAAGATGATTGGTGAAGATGACTTCGCTGTACATTGGATGCCTAGCGAAGATGACGTGGATGCTTCGCTGTGGCTTTCAAACTCCACACATGAGATTTTACATGTTTCATGTTACCAAGCGAAAGATGGCTTCGCAGGGCCTCCGACAACCGGCGAAGCCAACTAGAGACTCCGCATAAGAAGTCTGCAAGATTCTCAGTCAAATTAAGAAGTCACGATCAAGCTCGAAGTTGCCACAGAAGATCAGAAGAAAAAAGGGCGAAGTGTGTCTCACCACTTCGCCAACTTGCTTTCTAGTTAAAAGGATAGGAAGCTCCATGACAAATCTTGTGAGATTCTTGGAACGGCGAAGCCAGGGGGTTCTATAAATACCCCCGGGAGGTATGTTTTTGGCGCGAGAATGAAATATAATTGCTGCTGAATGTTGTTTTTGTCTTTTACGTGTATGTGAAATCATAACCCAACATCTGGCACCGTCTGAATGTTGTTTTGAAGCAGCAGTTGCATCAAGTGGGGGAGATGCAAACACCTTAGCGAAGTTACTCATCATGGCAGTAAGAGGACCAGCGCAGCAATGGTACTCTTCGCTAAAACCAAGGTCAATCAAATCTTGGGATCAACTTCGCACAACCCTGCTCTTAGATTTCCAAGGCTTACAAAGAGTTGAGCTCACAAGTGATGATCTTTTCAACATCAAGCAGCAACCAAAAGAACCGCTGAGCCAATATTACAAAAGATTTGTACAAGCAAAAGCTCAAATACCAAACATACCTGACGAAGTTGTCATCATAGCAGCAATCAAAGGACTACGAGCAGGCCAACTTTCCTCGCACTTCAAAAGGGAAAGACCAACCACAGTTGAAAAATTATACGAAGAAATGAGAAAGTACTGTGAATCCAACGAAGATTACAGAAAAAGAATAGAAGAAGAAAATGGAGAAAGAAATATGTCAAGAGCAAACAACAAGTTCCAACACTCAAGAGTGACAAACACAGAATGAAGACCATTTCAGAGAATAAACCATATCAACAACACAAGCGAAGTCAACAGCCAAGGTCCAAGCTCGAGCAATCAAAGAAATTTCCAAAATAGCAAAAATTTTAAGGAAAATTTCCAACAAAGATCAAGCTATAACAACAAAAGCAGAAACTTTGAAAGAAAAATTTTGAGGCCCGAAGAACTGTATTGCATTATACATGGCAAAAGGGCTGGCCACACATAAAAGATGTGCCCAAAAGTGAAAAAAAGCATTGAAGAAGTGCAAGAAGAGAATAGAGCAACTTTGCAGCTGAAAGTTGTCAACCATCTAGCTCCCCAAAGAACAAGTTACGTGCCAATAACTTACCCTCAACACATGTTGCCACTACCTCCGTCAATCTACAACTGTCAACCATTAGCAATGTGCCCGCAAAGTCAATGGGGCCCAAGTCAGCAGCAAAGTTTCTACCCTGAAAGTTCAGTGGCAAATAGCAATCACCAAACCCAGCATAACAACAACACACCTGAAGCTTCAACAAGCAATGGGAACGCAGTCATCCCAAGCAAAGGCCGAATCATGACAATCTTTGGAGGAAACAGCATGGAGCTAGATACAAGAAATGAAAGAAGAAATTATTTGAGAAGAGTAAACTCCATAGCAGTTGAAGGTCCATTCAAGAAAACAAGGTGGTCTCACATGCCAATCACATTCTCAGAACAAGATCTCAAACTCAAAGATTACCCCCATATGGACGCAATGGTCATAGAAGCAAACATCGAAGGTTGGGCAGTAACAAAAATTCTGATAGATGGTGGTAGCTCAGTAGATATCATATTCACAAGAACTTTAGACACAATGCAAATCGACAGAAAAACTTTGGGAAGAGCTGAGCACCCATTAGTAGGCTTCGGCGGAAAGAAAATAAACTCCATTGGCAGAATTATCTTGCCAGTTTCATTCGGTATAGTGAATAATGCAAGAATAGAACAAATAGCATTTGATGTTTTTGAAATGCACAGCCAGTACAACGCAATCTTTGGAAGGGGAAGTTTAAATGCTCTCGAAGCCACAGTAAGCTACCCATACTTATGCATGAAGATGCCAGCAGTCAATGGCATCATAACCATCTTTGGTGATCAAACAGAGGCAAGAAACATAGAAAGAGATGCAAGCCTAGCCTTTAAAAATATCCACGTGATACAAGAAGAAGAAGATGATGAGCTTGAAACTAAAAATGCGAAGACACAAGAAAAAGCGAAGCCCTGCGAAGATACAAAGAAAGTACCAATCGATCCAATGGTGACGAAAAGACAAGGCATGCCCAAAAGACAACTTTCCACTACCAAGAATAGACACTTTTGTAGATCAGGCAGCAGAAAGTGAAATGCTCAGTTTCCTTGACTGCTATTCAGGCTTTCATCTGATCTGGATGAAAAAAGAAGATGAAAAATTCACAAGCTTCATCACACCATTCAAAACTTACTGCTCCCAAAGAATGGCCAAGGGGCTTCACAATGCAGGAACAACTTTCATCAGAATGACATCCACAGTTCTCAAAGATCAAATACCAAGAAATCTGCTTGTGTATGTTGACGACCTGGTAGTCAAAAGCAAGAAAAGAGAAGACCATGTTGAAGATCTACAAGAAACTTTCTCAAATCTCAGAAAAGCAAACTTAAAGCTGAACCTAGAAAAATACACATTCGGAGTTCAAACAGGCAAAATTTTGGGATGTATCATATCCGTAAAAGGAATCAACCCGAATCCAGAGAAGGTAAAGGCAATACTGAACATGCAAGTGCCATGAAACATCAAGAACATCCAAAAGTTGACGGTAAGATTAGCTTCGCTGAACAGATTTATATCCAAATCAGCTGAACGAAACCTCCCAATATTCCAAGCACTAAAAGGGAAAAAGGAAAAATTCAACTAGGGTCAAGCACAGCAAGAAGCTTTCGAAGAAATAAAAAAGCACCTATCCAATCCTTCAACTTTGGCAACACCTGATCCAACAGCAGACTTAGTACTATACATATCAGCAAACAAAAGCACAGTTAGTGCAGTACTAATCCAAGAAGAAGAAAATGAGCACTCAACAAAATAAGTTCCAGTCTACTTCACATCGGAAGCTCTGTCTGGATCAAAAGTTTTCTACTCAGAAATTGAGAAAATTGCATATGCAGTACTTATGGCATCCAGAAAGTTGAAACACTACTTCCAAGCACACAAAATAAGAGTGCCAACAAATCAACCCCTCAAAGAAGTGCTACAAGGCTGCAAATCCTCAGGGAGATTAGGAAAATGGGCCGCAGAGCTGTCCCAATACTTCATCAAATTCAAAAAAAGAACAGCAATTAAATCTCAAGTGTTGGCTGACTTTGTAGCAGATTGGACACCTTCGAAGTACAATCGAGAAAGAATGGAGCAACCTGCGATGGTGCTTGGGGCTTCGCCGGCGGAGGAGCAGCAGCAGTCATAACTTCACCTTCTGGAATTAAACTTAAATATGCAGCAAGATTAGACTTTCAATGCACCAACAACATCACAGAATATGAGGCAGTATTACTGGGACTTCGCAAAGCGAGAGCAATGGGAATCCAAAAGCTAATAATCAACCCAGAACTAGCAAAATATCTCCAGCTACTAAGGGACCAAGAAAAATACTTCAGAGGATTCACAGTGAAAAGTATATCAAGAAATGACAATACAGATGCAGACGAATTTGCAAACGCTGCCACCCAAAAGTTAGAGATACCACCAGAAGTATTCTTCCAAACTATCACCGAAGCCTCAACAAAAACAAAAGTTGAACAACCAAAAGAAATACACATCATAGAAAGTGAATATTAGAGGGCCCCAATTATGGCATTCCTCAAAGGATTCTATGAGCCAGAAAATGAAGTTGATGAAGTAAGAATGAAAGAAAAGACCAGAAGCTATAAAATCATCAATGAAGAACTTTACAAGGAAGGAGTTTGCCAACCACTACTAAAGTGCATCTCGAAAGAAGATGGGAAAAACCTGTTGAAAGAAATACACAGTGGAATCTGTGGATGTCACGCCGGGGCTAGATCAATAGTAGGAAAAACCATCAGACAAGGGTTCTTCTGGCCAACTGCCCAAAGTGACAGCAAAGAAATCATTCAGACTTGTCATAATTGTCAAATGGCAGCAAGCAAAGTTAAATCACAGGAACAAACATATAACTAATCGAACCAACTTGGCCACTGGCAAGATGGGGAATTGACATAGTCGAAAAGTTACCTCTAGCCCAAGGCAACTATCAATACGCAATAGTTGCAGTCAAATATTTCACCAAGTGGATCGAAGCGAAGCCAATCACAAACATGTCTTCCCATACAATGAAAAAATTCCTATGGCAAAACATCATATGCAGATTCAGTCCCAAGACACATCACTGTAGATAAAGGAACCCAGTTTGACAGCGAAGACTTCAGAGAATACTGCCACTCAATGGGAATCAAACTTTGCTTCGCATCAGTAAAACACCCACAGTCTAACGGAACAGTCAAAAGAGCAAATGGGATAATTTGCACTGGAATTTCAAAGTGCCTAAAAAACCTAAAAAAGGGAAAATGGGTCGATGAATTATCAAAAGTAATATGGTCTCATAACACTTCAAAATTGAGGCCAACATATTTCTCTCCATTCAAGCTACTTTACGAAGATGAAGCAATGACCCCTGAAGAGATAAAATACGAAGGTCCAAGAACAAATGTTCAAATGATCACAGAAGAAGACCAAGTAACAAGCAAAGATTTGCTTGAAGAGGAAAGAAATGAGGCACTCAAGAATATCAAGAAGTGTCAACTTGAAACACAGAAGTGGTACAACAAGAAAGTCAAGCCAAGAGGATTGGCACCAGGAGATCTCGTCCTAAAAAGAAAAAGAGATGAAGACACAGTAGGAAAATTTTAACAAAAGTGGGAAGGCCCTTTCATCGTCACAAGAACGAACAAAGAAGGTGCGTATCATTTGGCAAACTTTAAAGGTGAGGAACTCAGTCACACCTGGAACATAGAAGCACTCCATAAGTATTATCCATAAGCAAAACTGCAAGTTTAGTCTGCTTTTGAGCAAAAGTAGAAGTAGAATTTTTTTACAAGCAAGCTTACATTACTGAAAGCATATCTGAGCTGTACTCTTTTTTCACTCAGGGGAAACCCTTCGCAGGTGAGTGGTTTTTTAACGAGGCAGTCTCTTTGTAAACCTCATGAAATATAAATGAGAAAGTAGTTTCCCCAAAGATATGTTTCTACATCGCACAGCTAAAAGCACAAAACGCCAAAGAGTATATCCAATATATACTCTCATATCGGCACAAATTTTTGCAAAAACTAAGTTAGCATCAACATTTTATTAAATCTAAAAAATGCTAACTTATCTAAGGCAAATTTTTCGACTTTGTTTCACTAAGGTGAAATTTTCTCAGCTTCTAAGGAAGCGTACGCGTCCACTTCGCTCGAAAAGGAAGGGACGGCATTTCAAAATTTGCTAAGGCAAATTTTTTGACTCTGTTTCACTAAGGTGAAATGTTTTCAGCTTCTAAGGAAGCGTATGCGTCCACTTCGCTCAAGAAGGAAGGGACAGAGTTTCAAAATTTGCTAAGGCAAATTTTTCGACTTTGTTTCACTAAGGCGAAATGTTCTTAGCTTTTAAGGAAGCGTACGCATCCACTTCGCTCGAAAAGGAAGGGACGGCGTATCAAAATTTGCTAAGGCAAATTTTTTTGACTTTGTTTCACTAAGGTGAAATGTTTTCAGCTTCTAAGGAAGCGTACGCGTCCACTTCGCTCGAAAAGGAAGGGATGGCATTTCAAAATTTGCTAAGGCAAATTTTTTGACTTTGTTTCACTAAGGTGAAATGTTCTTAGCTTCTAAGGAAGCGTACGCGTCCACTTCGCTCGAAAAGGAAGGGACGGCATTTCAAAATTTGCTAAGGCAAATTTTTTGACTTTGTTTCACTAAGGTAAAATGTTCTCAGCTTATAAGGAAGCGTACGCGTCTACTTCGCTTGAAAAGGAAGGGACGACATTTCAAAATTTGCTAAGGAAAATTTTTCGACTTTGTTTCACTAAGGTGTAATGTTCTCGGCTTCTAAGAAAGCGTACGCGTCTACTTCGCTCGAAAAAGAAGGGACGGCGTTTCCAAATTTGCTAAAGCAAATTTTTCAACTTTGTTTCACTAAGGTGAAATGTTCTCAGCTTGTAAGGAAGCGTATGCATCCAATTCGCTCGAAAAGAAAGGCACAGCGTTTCAAAATTTGCTAAGGAAAATTTTTTGACTTTGTTTCACTAAGGTGAAATGTTCTCAATTTTTAAGGAAGCGTACGCGTCCACTTCGCTCGAAAAGGAGGGGATGGCGTTTCAAAATTGCTAAGGCAAATTTTATCAATTTGGTTCACTAAGGCGAAAACGTCTCAAGCTTCCAAGCGAAGTGCACGCATCCGCTTCGGACGAAAAAGAAGGGGCAACATTTCCAAATCTACTAAGTAAAGCTCTCAATTACATGCTTCTCAACAAAGTACATACACAATTCAAGTCAAAGTACTTATTCTGTACATAGTCTTACAAGCGAAGGAAAACTCACAAACTTTGCAACACAAGACGCCTCGCAATACAATATATCCAATTACAAAAATATGTTTACCAAATTAGTCATCCCGAGAACTAACCACCTTGGCAGCATCACCAAGTATGTCGCTCACAACTTCATCTACAATTTCGTTCGCTTCACGACATAAATAGTCCTCACAAACACCTGCCGGTGAAGTACTTGAATCATATGATTATAAGAAGAAGTTAGAAAACAAGAGCAACAACAGAAGGAAAACAAACCCCACACATCAAACTTTTACCTGCGCAATGCTCGTAAAGTCAAAAACTCGGCAATTTGGAGGCCGAACGCCACGGCATCGCTTGTTCACGTCTATAAAAGATTTGTAAGTCAAAATCACCAAAAAAGTTCAAGTTGAAAACAACGACAACAAAACTTACGAGCAAGAAATTCATCAACATCACAGCCATCGCGCCTCGCGCGAAAACCATAAAACTCGGTAGGCTCGAAAACAAAGTCGTCTTTACACATTAATAGCGGAATAATGTCTTCGGCATCCTGCGCAGCTTCAACATGAGGAACCTGTGCAGGACGAACAAATAGTCAAGCATTCACCAAGTGTATATCTTACAAAGACCACAACTTAGAGTCATTGTATCACAAAATTCCTCATCTCACAAAATAAAAAAAACAACTATAGCCTAAGGATGACCACCACTAACATCGCTGGGCTCGGCACCGCTTCGACCTCCAGCATTAGATTCCTTCTTTGTGGCTTCTTCTGCCTCCCTTCGAGCAGCTTCCACCTCCTTTGTAATTTGCTGACACAGAAAAAGAGAAAAGTTAGACACAAAAGCACAAAAGAAAAGCAAAAGCAGAGCAGGTATAAAATTTACCCTCTGAAGCTTCTCTCTAGCTTTGTCGAAACAATGGACCCGACCACCTGACCTCCAGTACCGCTCGAGATACTTGTTGCACAACACTTGTGTCACCTTCATCACATTAGTCAGTTCATCCACAGAAGAGACCTTCTAATTAACATCACAAAGTTGTGCAAACAATGGATCCTGGCTTTGTCTCATCAGATGAAGCAAAGCACGAGTAGAGTAGAAAGCGCCAATATCAACAGTGGTCTCCATGACCTGGGATAGATCCTCATATTGGCGGCAAAGCCAACTGAAAAAACTATCCTGATCACCAAAATCCCAACACTTGTCTCCAGGTCTAGCCCCAAACTTATCATAACATTCAAAGCAAAGCTCCAAGATGTGATTGTAATTGTCAAAGAAAGACTTGTCTTGATCCTTTATCTTTCTTTCAATACGCCTCACTTCTTCCCTCAACTTCTCTTTCTCCTCCTCAATCCTCTTGATAACATCATCTCTTTCCTCAACTTGAGCAAGAGCACTGATAAGTTTGCCTTCCAGCACATTATGGGCGTCCACAGCGTCTCCTCTCTCTTTCTCCTTTTCAGCAAGCTGTTTCTTTAGAATCTCAATTTCAACTTGGTAGTCATGTTCGTGAAGGGCAAAGTTTTTCTCCCTTTCTTCTAGCCTAGTTCGCAAACCCCTCATCAAAAGAGAACCCTTGTACATCATTGACAGCCCAGCATCAACAACCTCGAGCAAGGGTTTTTTTGGATATCTCAAGCTCTGCGTCAGGCACAGTAAAAGCCTCATCTATGCACTTTGACAGTTGAACCTTAGAACTGCGAGGCATCATCCGAAGCTTATCGGCCCCGACACCAATAAACTTGAAACTGTCAAGACCTAAGCCCTTCTGTTGACAAAATGCCAGCCCACGCTTAAGAGCATCAAAAACCTCCCCTTCGCCATCAGCAGGGACAACGGGAGTAACAGGGTCCTGACCACCAAACTTGCTCAAGTCGACTTGTTTTTGAGGAGAAGAAGATGCATGAGGAAAGATAGTTTCTGAAAGAAAAATCAAAAGTTAAACAAGACAATTTAAATCAAAAAGAAACAATAAGCCACAACACTTACCAGTAGAAACACGCTCACCCAAGTTGCATTCGACACTTTTCCGCTCTCAACATGAATAGTAGAACTGATTAAGCGCGCCAAGTGGTCATCATTAACAACATCATCAAAAACTTCATCATCGCTATCTTCAAGATTGACAGAATAGGCTCTAAAGCCTCCAGCTTTCTTCGGCACATTCTGAGCACCAACTTCATCGGCCACAACTGTAGCTGGGTTCTCAACCGAAGTTGTTCTCCCAGCATCAACATTTCTTTCGGCCAGTTCAACAAAAGAAGCCTCAACATCAGGCATCAGCGAAGTCGACCCGCAAATTTGCTAAAAATCTCTAGCTTGAGTTTCCTTCACAGAAACCAAGCTCGTCACCGCACCAACTTCGCCGAAGCCACCAGCAGGACCACCATGAGCTTGCAAATTCTATAAGTTTCCGTTAAGTGGAGTAAGTAACAGTGGAACCAAACCGTTAGAAGGGAAAGTCTTACAAATTTTTCTCACCTCATCTTCAACATCTTGAGAAATAGCAAAACCAGCATCATCACCTTCACCACCACCACCTACAACCCCAGCATCACCTCCGACACCAGCACCAACATCAGAAACCAGGTTTCCTTCTATGTCCGAACTCCGTTCAAGCACAGCGTCAATCTCTTCAGCGTCGAGCAACACAGAAGGACTCTGATTCTTCTTCAACTTCTTGGCAACAACTTTGCTAGAAATGCCAGACTTGCGTTTCTTTTGAATAACAGTCTCCTTTCTACCCTGCTTCTTTTCACGGGCATAGGCAGGAGGGGGCCTATCGCCATATTCAACATTAGCGACTTCAAAAACTCTATTCAGGCGCTTGTAATCACTCCCAAGAACCTTATCAGTGTTATTCTTCTTGCTCAGCACATATTTGCCAAGCAAATCCTCAGCCCGGCTTTCCACAGACTTCACAAATTCTTCATCAGAAGAAAATGTCCTCGGGCGATGAAAATCGTTATCCAGGAACTTGTAGTTTATACCTCGAACTTTTTTAAGACGAAAACATTGAAAAGACCAACCTTTTTTCAATGGCCAAATTTTGGCAGCAGCATACTCCTCAACTAAATCCCTAGCACATTGTAGTGAAGCCGTACACTTGTACGCCTTCACAGTAGTCTTCGAAATCATGGAAGAAGGAACAGACGGAGACAGTCTAAAATTCTTGATCTCCATTCTAGCAGCCAGCGGATACTTCTTCATCATTTTCTTTGTAACAGGATCTCGCTCCTCAACCATGGGCACTTTATGATAAAACCAAAACCTGGACCAATCTCTAGTACCCCACTTGTTCCTGGTTGCCGGAGAAACTTGAACGGCATTGCGAGCCATCTTGAAACTTGAACAAGAAAAATATTTAGTGATCACCTGCCCCTCAAGCATAAATTCTTTGAACTGGGTGTGCATTTCAAAAAGCTCGCAAAAAGCCGCAATATCTGCATTAGCCTCTTGAGACTTAACGACCCAAACAAACTGAGCCAGCCTAACTATTCCATTCAGAGTCAAATGGTACATTTGAATGTTGAAATCCTTCAACACATCTTCAACGAAGTCCTGGCAGGGGAAGCGAAGCCCAACAGTAAACAAATCCCGGTACACAATGCATTCATCAGGATGAGGCTTCGGGTTGGTCTCCATAGGATCAGGAATCCTCACTTGATCACGTTCAACAATTCTTAACCAAACCATCTCATCAAGGTGACTCTTTTTAAACAAAGTTTTACCAAAAGTTAAGGTAAAACCTTCATCATCCTTCACTAAGTCCTCAACTGACGGGTCAACGCCGTCAAGGCCCTCATCGTCAGAATCCATCTGAGCCCTATCTTCCTTGGTCTTTGAACTCTCCCGAGACTGAAGTTGATCCTGTAAATCTTGCGAAGACATCTACAAAAAAGAAAATCAGAAATACTATTTAACCAAACTGTGAAAACAAAAAGGTCAAAGGAACAAACCTTGGCGAAGGTATGGCCCAAACTTCGAACAAAGATTTGAGACCAGGTGAGCACAACAGCAACAAGTCAAGAAAAGCTATCTTAAACTTTAGAACTCAAGAAAAATTTTGGCAGAGTGTCCCTTCTTCTGAAAACGATAGCCGCAAAGGGGGGAGAGCCTGGTCAACCGGTCAAAGCTAGCCGTTAGATTCAAAAATTCGAACAGGCCAAACCCAAAGTTTGGACGGCGTTTGTTAGGCAAAGTTTCATATAAACTTCACGGGATTCAGACCTTTGGAGTAGGCCTTCGCCCGCGAGGGGCTACTATTGGGGAACAACTTTGACATGCAAATATCCTTTCCAAACTTTGGAGGCAAATATTTATCATAAGCATTTGAGTCGCCAACATGTGCAGTGAAAACAGTGAAGGTACTTCGCTATATGTATCTTCGGCTTCGCTTATGTATTTTTTGCATGTTTCAAGATGATTGGTGAAGATGACTTCGCTGTACATTGGATGCCTAGCAAAGATGATGTGGATGCTTCACTGTGGCTTTCAAACTCCGCACATGAGATTTTACATGTTTCAGGTTACCAAGAGAAAGATGGCTTCGCAGGGCCTCCGACAACCAATGAAGCCAACTGGCGACTCCGCATAAGAAATCTGCGAGATTCTTAGTCAAACTAAGAAGTCACGATCAAGCTCAAAGTTGCCTTAGAAGATCAGAAGAAAAAAGGGTGAAGTGTGTCTCACCACTTCGCCAACTTGCTTTCTACTTAAAAGGATAGGAAGCTCCATGACAAATCTTGTGAGATTCTTGGAACGGCGAAGCCAGGGGGTCTATAAGTACCCCCTGGGATGTAAGTTTTTGGCCGGAGAATGAAATATAATTGCAGCTGAATGTTGTTTTCATCTTTTACGTGTATGTGAAATCATAACCCAACAGGTAGTATGTCTGCTAGTGCTCTATGTGAATCATGATCATGTAGCTAATTATAGTACAAATAGTGTCAGCTTGTTGATGCCTGATGAAGCCCTTGCTATACACTTTGAGTACAAAAATAATTACGCTTGTTTATATTTCAATACTTGGAAACTCCCGGATGGGTGACAGATCAAGTTTGAGTGAGAGTTACCATGAATACTACTAGCTTGTGTCAACCAGTTGGCATGTCCCTATGCAGGAGCTTCAGCTTTGAGAGTTATCTTAGTAATCATATTATTTATGTGAAAGACTATATGATTTATTCATTCGCAATGTAATAAACTTTGTGATGCTACTATATTCATGATTTATCAACTTATGTGTGTGACTTTCGATGGTGCACAAAAGACCTTTACATCTTATTTTTGTCCTTAAAAATGAGGGGTGCCAAATGCCTCGTGGTACCACGCGGCGATGGATGCGGCATTGATGGCTTGCATTTGTCGAGCATAACCCTCTTGGCTTGCAACTCTGGATTCGAGTCTCATAAGAAGGGCTTGGCTGCAAGTCTAACATTGTGGCATAACACTGAGTCTCCATCACGCATGCGTGAGACACAATGGTGCGGCAATGACTCCACCATTGGCTCCTCCAGCGACAACCTTAGACCAACGATGAAGTCCTGGACAGAGGTGGGTTGGAATGAAGGCGCAACTGCATGAGTTGGGGGCATCAGTCTCATGCACCATTGATGATAGGCTGTCATTGGGCAGAGCAGGCTGCATACATCTTCCGTGGGATGGATGGACAGCTCATCGGTGGTGGGCTGAGTGGGAAGCCTATCATTGCCAACCTCCAATGTGCTATCCACCATCAGCAACCCAAGGCGTGGATGGGCGTCCACTTCAGCCAACATGGGGCCCAAGACTCGGTGCGGAGCCTCGGAGCAATGGTCTACCATGAGCACCAGCTCCTGACATGTTGTGCTGCTTCGTTCATTTGCCCCATCGCGCCCCACTCACATGACATGGGGTCCCGTGGGATGTCAACCAACTGTGACCTCATCTCATCGAATGAGGGGCCCCTCTCTAGCTTGAGAAACTTCCCAAAGTCATTGCCATTGACACCTACTAGCACTGGGTTGGGCTGTCGCGATGACCTCCTGTGCAGCACCCTGCGAGGTCGGCCAGAATGTGACCGTGGGGACCTCGCCTGCCCTCCCGAAGCCTATACCCAAGAACAATGTCAGGCCCGATGACCTTAACATTGGTAGTTTAGCTAGGAATCACTACGGGAAAGTGCAAGTCGTCTTGACGTGGTTGCTTTCCAACACTACTATAGATTAATCGATCTGTGCTAGACCCAGACCCCCCATCAGCGTCGGATATTGGACCGGCACCACCATATCGGCAGTGATGTGGGGAACAGCATCAGTGCTGTCTCTTTGAACCTAGCGCAGATAACACTTTCACTGCTGGTTAATAATACAAGGCGGCGTTGTTCTCATCAGCAACAATGCCGGCTTGTCCCTCCAACCGGCAGTGTTGTTAGCAAGAACAGTGCCGGTTGGGGATACACACCGGCACTGTTATACATGGTTAACACTTCCAGTTGTAGCTACCAACCGACAGTGTTCTACATGGTTAACACTGCTGGTTTGGATTACCAGCCGGCAGTGTTATGTAGAACAACACCGATGGCTGGGAAGACCATCCAGCAGTGTACATAGCAGGATCACTGCATGGAGTGTTTACTAGTCCGACACTGATTGTTAGATGATCACTGTCGGTTTCTATTGCAATTCGGCAGTGATGTGTTTTCTCTATTTATTATTAGCAAATTATAAAATCATTATTTTATGCATTTTTTAATTTATTTTTTCAATTCGATTGCAGCAGATAATGTTACCGTATCGGCTACTATTAAACATTACGATGAAACTAAGTAATTACATCATCAAAGTATACACGAAAGTATTTGTTACATGTGTCCCCCTAAATCATCTCAACTATCAAGCCGAATCAATCTATCTTTGAAGTCTTTTGACATCGCCAGGTCTCCTCTGTCATAGCCGTCATGATCGAGAAGATCCCATTCATTGAGACCACCTGATCCATGATGAAGCCTGCTATCTCTTCTTGGAATCCTCTCATCTCGGGCTCTAGAATCCATTGGACTCCAGCCTTCTCGTGCTGTGTAGTAGTAGTTGAGATGATCACAAGACATATACATAGAACCTAAATTAAGAAATACATGAGAAGGGACAAGCATACACACCAGTTCTTGTGATATCGGGATTCTCGCGTCGACGTAATGGTACATTGCCCACATGACGTAGAACCCACATTCGTTGTTCGCCTGCGGCTGCTCCAGAGTTTGCATTTCCATACGATAGTCCTTGAATGGGGTCGTCGATGGTAGCACTTTTCTCATGGCCCTATCATATATACATATATAAAGATTAAAATACAAAATATGAGAATAATATGAAATCAGGTCAATTCACTTACTCATCTAGAACTAGGCGTAGGTCATCGACACAACCAAGTGACATGTTCTTGAGTCCCAAACCTTGATGCGTGATTCGATAAGCTTGATATCCACAAAAATGTAATGTCCCCTACAAATCAGACACAAATGTCATCCAAGTTCATCAAATTCTTTTATATATATTAATAGTAACAAGATACTATAAAATTATAGGATGAGCAAGATATATACTTGGAGTTGTAGGCTAGCAGAATGTTGGTTTTCTTCTTATCCAAGAAATCTCTAATGACCACCTCCAGCTTGGTTATGGTAACCTCCCTGTCAAATCCTAAGATGTCTTGGCAGCTTCTGGAATTGACCATGATTGGATCAAGGAATCCAATGTCAACTAATCTTTCCTTGTCACAATAAGCTGCCATCCACCTGCAAAATTAAGCATGGTAACATGGTCAATATATATATGTTACAGTGTGAATGATATATAGTTCATTATTAATTATAACAATTAATGAAATTGGGGTAGAGGGTACGTATAGTTTCCACAACATCATAATTTGGCTGTCCAGGTCGCGTCTGTGGTAGAGCTGGAACAAGTCATCATATCCGACATGATGCCAGATTTCTTCGGGATTGCCAAACCAATGTACTTTGGGTTTTATGATGACTTCGAAACTAGAGTACTGCCGGGTCAAAGTATCATAAATGTAATAGTCATGAGGCTGGCGCATGTTTGTTGTCAGCTGCTGCACTTCCTTCTGTGTTTGCATCATATCCTTCCCAAGACTGAACTTGTATGCAACACTAGCCATCTCAAATTCCATATCACTTGTATATTGCATCTCAGCCATCTCTTTGGTGAGGGACCGATCCTCTTCCATATATTGGTTTACAGACAACTTCCTTGCCAATAGCTGGTCCAGCATGATTTGTTTATTGATAAGGCTTTTGTCCTGCCTTTCTATGTCGTGGACATTCATCCACTTGGGAAAATTGGCAATTCTACGAAACCAGGTACTGCACGCCATCGCACAATTTTGATTGTGCACGCCAGAGGCCTCATTGTGCTGTCCCAAGCACATGACCCTCGCAGCCACTTGCCTCTTCCATTTGTTATTATTATTTTTTGGAACATTATTACCTGCTGAGGCAGGCATCATTCCCGGTTGGTTTCTACTGCTCCTTCTGTTGTTAGCAACTTTTTGTGATCGAGGAGGGGATTGACAACGACCAGAGGCACGTGTATTATGACTTGGAGCATTTTTTGATGGAGCCTTTTGGGAAGGACGATATGAATGCGAGGTCCTATGTTGTTTTGGCGGTGAAGGTGCACTACCACTAGGAGGCGACGACTATGGCAGTGGCAAGGAAAGTGCATCAAGATGAGGAGGTGATGAAGGCGGTGGTGTTGCCAGTGTGGGTACAACACGAGGAGGAGACAACACTTCAACAAAGAGGGGGCCCGCACGATGAGGTAGAGAAGAATGAGAGCCATCTCTAGCCCCCATTGGTGACAAGTCAACATTGGCCTCTTTGTCTGACGAGGCCTGGTGATCAAGCATAATGAAGCGCTTGCGCCAGGCCACATGAGCTCCCTTGTGTTGACCAAGCAATGGCCTATCTGGCGATATGGGGTGCTCAATCATTATCTTGTTATACTTCTTCTCAAGAATGGTGTCAATGCTGAAGTGGGCATAGCCTTGTGGAATTGGTCAACCATTAAGGTTCCCATCTTCAGTAGTAGGCCAGGCCTGGCCGGTAGCCACTTTATCAGTTTTAGAAATCTGGCGGACGTACAGCCTGACATTAACTGGTTCGGTGATGTCATCCACCGGATGAGGCGCATTCGCCTCCAGATCCTCCATAGGGGTTGACCCTCAGCTACTACGATGACCCCTCATTGGGCTATAGGTAGTGGGAACATTTGCTATGTCTATTGCAGTAGGAAGTGGAGCTACTTGTGATCCTCTTTCTGCGCTCATTTTTCGGGCAACTTCTTGAGTGACCAAGGCCTCAACTCGAACACTTGCTTGAGCTTCAACTCTATCCATCATCTCCTTGAGCCACCTCTCCTCCTCTGCTCGTCTTTGCACTTTTCCCCTTACGCGTTTACGATAGGTGTCGGCATCCTCCTCGAATGCTACACTCTAAGGAATGTTCCGACTCCTCTTGTGCGGCCGGGGTGCTCCTTGTTTCCTAGTACCTGGGTGAGCACATCATTTTCCTTATCAGAAGTGTGGACCCCTGATTGTACCTCCCGGTGTGCTATTGAAAGTCTCTCGATGATCGCATCAGTGACCACTGAACTAGTACTATTTTTGGCCAACATTTCTGGATTGTGCATGGTCGAAAGGGTCCCGTCCGGGCCGTGGCGTGCCCCCCGAGCCATGTTGTAATACACGCTTCTCAGCTCCCAAGTGACAGTCTCTAGCTCAATACCTTGCTTTTGCAACTTCGTAATGTCCTCATCAAACTCAGATAGCTTGCCGAGGTAGCCACGAGAGCCAAGGTTATGATAATTTGTTAATTTATCAGAGTTCTCCTTTTTTCTAGCTCAGGGCCTTGGCCTCCTCGGATAGCCTATATTTCTTGAATTCCTCCCAAAATTGCCTTTGCTTTTCATACTGTGTCTAATCCCAATTTGGCTCTTTATCCTCATTGATATACTTAGCAGTCAAAAAACAGTTGAAACCCCTGAACATTATCCCCATGTTTACTCTATCTTTTTTCCTGACCAACTCCATATCAATGTCAGATGGGAAAGTGAAATATGGTAACAACTTATCCCAAACGATGACCTTCTCTGCTTCTAGGAAAATCCAGGCATCTTTTCGCACATCCCCCTTCCAGCGCCTGTACTTAATCAGGATGCAGTCCCTCACAAGAATCCCCATGATAATCTTCCATTTTATCACTGGGTCATCCGAGCTAATCGGCTCACCTGTTTGGTCAACTTCATCTGTGATATAGTGTGCACTACCCTGAGGAAGCAATGAGGCTCCTCGACTTGTCCTGTGTCTGGTGGACCCCTGTTGCTAGTACCCGCGCCATCTAGCGCACAATTGCTTGGACCCTGGTGTAGACACAAAACAAGCCAATTGATGAGCCACTAACTTAATTACTTATTAGCATGCAGGTTAGCCTATCTTATTTATTAACAAAGTTACCTATGCATCATCTTGATGAAGATTGAGATAGTAAGTAGTGGGGCTAAATTCCTCTCCCGTAGTTGCCGGAGTTTGCGGGGTTCCCATCATAGGGGCTCCCGTACTAGCAATCTGATTAGGTGCTTGTTGTGCATGGTTTGCAGGAGTTTGCGGGGCTCCTATCCCATTGTTTGCCTGAGTTTGCGGGTTCTTGTCCCAGCGTTCCTGGCTTGCAATGTTAGTTGCCTACTGCCAAGTTGGCGACGGCCATCTGGCGACATGTAGTAGTCATGAATGTGGACATATAGAGAACTAGCTATTGATAAGTGTTGCAAATCCAACTATTTGACCCAACAAGTGTGGAGAACATATAAAATACAAAATATAATACCATGTCCACCAACTAGCTCCATATCACAAAGTGCAAGTAACCATAAATGTACAAAACAAAGTATACATCAACTTCCCAAGAAGAAATGCAATGAACATAGCTAGACATAAAAACATGGCATGTGTCCAAGACCAAAGAGCAGGCGGTGTCCTTATTTTCCTATCTCCAGGTGGTGGGTTCTCTTCAATCTCCAGTGCCTATGGAACCCCTTCCATCGCCAAAGCAGGTGGTGGATTCTCTTCAATCTCTAGTGCCGGTGGATTCTCTTCAATTAGTTGATGCACTAGGCCATGGTTTGGACCATAAAAGGCCCACAAAGCTTCAGCCTCTGTGTTGAATTTCTTATGAGAATTCCTTGGGTAGCCATGGACTTGACGATTGGCATTTGCCCATCTATGGTAGATCCCAGGTTCCTAGCCAATCCAAACTACATACAATGCCATTGTTGCCTACTATGCCATTCACACATGATTTTCACCAAGCAAATAAACCAAGTTAATTTAGTGTGTTATCACTATGCCATTCAATCATGTTTTCTACTCAATCATTCAATCATGTGTTTAGTCATGTTTTCACACATGTGTTATCACTAAGCAAATAACATGTTTGTGTACATCATGCCAAACTTTTTCATACATCAAATAACGTGTTGATGAACTATTTGTACATCAAATATAGCACGGCAAAGTATTATATATCTCTAGCAAAAGGAAATTAAATCATCTAGCATATATTTCAATCAAAAACATTTGGTCATAGCACTAATTAAGAGAACCAGTCGGTGTGCTTAAGAGATCACAACTTAACATGGGCATGTCAACGATTGAAAACACAATCACCTTGCTCTTGGTGTGGTGGCGTGGATGAGGCCGGGAGCGGCAGCACATCAAACGGTAGCACAATCATTGGCGTGGACTAGGGGACGACCAGCCAGTGGTGTCGAGTCTAGGGTCAAGCTGCCGCCGGTGATGAAGCGACCACTGTACACACAAATCCACAAAGATGGTCACTGCATGCTCCTAACTGGCAAACGTTGAACACCTTAGGGGCATTCCAGGGGTGGTGCTCACCGAGAATAATAGCACATCCTAGCCCGCGCTCCTGAGTTCGCTAGTGAGAAGAATGCCATTGCGTGCCTGTGTAGTTCCTTGGATAGCTCCCTAAGACAGCCGGAGTCACGGAGCACCAGCAATGGCGGGCCGGCGTCGAGCGCGGTTGCGCGCCGTCGAGGACCCGGCGTGGCGCAAAGCGAGGTCAGGGATGGCGAGGGGCGGGTCCCTTGCAGCCACGGGGTGTGTGGCAAGGCGCGGACAACGGTGGAGACAAAGCGGAGGGCGCGGCTGCGGCGGCCGGTGGCACGGGTGGAGGTAGTGGACAGTGGCATTTGGCAATGAGAGTTTGAACAGAGTGAGCACGGAGTGAAATATTGGGGATTTTTTTCGGCCCAGCACGCGCTGGGCTTATGTAGTCCAGATATATCAGTGCCGGTTTACAATAGAACCCGACACTGATGACGGTCATTAGTGCCAGGCCCCAACAGAACCCGGCACATATGCTACTATCAGTGCCTGGTTGGGATCCCACTGGCACAGATGTGTCTGAGATTTCTGGTTAAGAAATGTTAGGTCTGGTATTATTTTGATCAGTCCCTTCTGGCTCAGAGGTTAAGGCCCTTCCCTTTGGCCCTGTTACCCAGGTACGAATCCTGGTGGCTAAATTTTTTCCTTTTCATTATTTTTTGTTTTTGTTTTTTGAGTAATTTTCATTACTTTTGTTGAGATTTAACTGTGCAACTAAAAAATAAATTATAAAACTAATTTTAATACACTATAATACCATAATATCAAATAAAAAATATGAAAATTTGTCCTTAATATACCATGATAATTCCATGAAGTCATGAATATTTGAAATAAATAAAGTCATTACCTACTAAAACTCTTCACTTAAATCCCATTCCCGAATTTGTAAATCCTTCCGGTGTATGTCACTGATGCGGATATTACGATCAAACCAAAGGTACAACAACAAATTGAGTAATGCACTCTCGCTTGCTTCACAACGACGCCGGCAGGGTCTACTAACAATGATTAACGCTGGTGACGTCGGGGGGTAGGTCCCCTCATAGTCACATGCAGCTTTGCCTGTAATCCTTCCGTAGTGAGTGTTGGCCATTCATCAGTAAAATTCCAATCATACCCCAGTTTGTCCATTGTTTGGTTAACAATGGTTTAAAAACTACAACCTACATAGGTTAAGCCACTGTACGCATTCTGTCAGTGTTATAGAAAAATTATATGTTAGAACTAAACACTGAACAAAAATCTTGATATTATGAGTTTGACTTCGACTTTACCACATCATCTTGGTTGTTTTGAGAAATCCTTGCACAATACATACGGACATGATCGCCATGATCCTCAACATAATCACCCTCATCCTCAACATCCTCACCATCCGAACCTTCCTCATCTACTTCCATGATCATGGAGGACAGTGTAGGTATGGTGTACCCAATATTTGCAAGCTTGTTTAAACATGCCTTCACAACCTCTCTTTTTGTAAATTCCTTGTCATGGCCAATTAGTCCTGTCTCTAAGATTTGTACAACATCTGTACCCACTTTTGCGAGGATGGAGAATCCAATTTGAGATTGCCACAGTAATGGCTTATCAAAAGGATGAAAGGTCTCAACATCCAATGCCTCAACATCAAAATGATTGAAAAGTGTCTGTCTAAGCCAAGCAACTGGGTCAAGTACCTACGCATGGTCTATTTATAAAACACATGTACACATATCAGAAAAATAATTTCAACAAGGGAACATATTAGTTATTTTATGGAAAACATATAGAGTTCCTTACTATCGTAGGAAAACGCTCGTACATCACACTTGGATTGAATAATAACGGACGATGGCTGACATAGCCAATGGACCCTATAACTTCCGGTGGAGGGAAAGGACGTCCCGCCATCACTGTCACTAAAGTCTTTGTATCAACTTTTCATATACATAAATTTCAAGTGTATAAAGTCACCATTGTCGTAACTGACATAACGTCGAACACCTAAGGAACGTACAAGGGGTGTAGCACTCACACTGTACAGTAGATTGAGTGGGTGCCTCCACGCGCTCCTCAGATCTTCGGTGTGCAGATGCAGTGGGAAAGAAGAGGCCCTCCCAAAAATCCTTGGTGTGACGGCTGGAGTCGTGTAGGACGATGGTGGCGTGGCGTGGCCTGGCGATCGGCTTCTGGCCGGGTGGCCCTGCCACAGGATCTCTTTTAGAAAGAAAGCAACATCACTACCGGGTAGGGACGCATCCCGGTAGTGATGCAGATTATCCGTGCCAGGTATATAAAGCAGCCAACAGTGATAATAGTAAGCACAACCGGTTTTTAACATCACCCGGCACTGATGATGCCCATAAGTCTCGGTTTTTAAAAAACATTTTTTAGCACTAATAAATAGCAAGCTTGTATATTCACATGTTGAAATGGTTTGAATTTTTTCCAACCTTGTATACCTAAACCATGGTCCCACACATGTTCCCGTGTTTTTCTGATAAATATTTTTTATTATTATAATTTTCTTTATGCATAGTGAGATACGCTATGGTGAATTACAGATTGCAAACACAAGGATTTTGCATCAACCTCCATAAAAAGTTGTTTCCTAGGGCACATGAGACCTCTTGGAAAATTTTGGCGCTATTACAGATCTTTTCGGGGGTGGTCTTAGTTCAAACTATAATTACTAGGTGAAGTTGCGTGGAAATTCAATTAAACCTAAAAAAATAGCAAACCAATTGAAAAAATCTCAAACTTGGTGGATACTTTGTATGTGACATGTACAGTCTACAAAAGAGTTTGAGATTAATTCGACACAGGAATGCATATGAACCACAGAATTCCTGAGAATCCAAGTGTATAGACATTGTTCGATGAAGGCGTCATATACCTGTGTGAAGCATGTAGATTATGACTACGTCGAAATGGCTTGAATTTTTTTGCCAACCTTGTACACCTAAACCATGGTCCCACACATGTTCCCATGTTTTTCTAATAAATATTTTTATTATTATAATTTTCTTTGTGAATAGTGAGACACGCTATGGTGAATTACAGATTGCAAACACAAGGATTTTGCATTAACCTCCATAAAATATTGTTTCTTAGGGCACATGAGACCTCTTGGAAAATTTTTGCGCCATTCCGGATCTTTTCGGGGGAGGTCTCAGTTTAAACTATAATTACTGGGTGAAGTTGCACGGAAATTCAATTAAACCTAAAAAAGTAGCAAACCAATTAAAAAATCTCAAAATTGGTGGATACTTTGTATGTGACATGTGCAGTCTAAAAAAAAGTTTAAGATTAATTCGACACTGAAATGCATATGAACCACAGAATTCCTGAGAACCCAAGTGTATAGACATTGTTCGATGAAAGGCGTCGTATACCCGTGTGAAGCATGTAGATTGTGGCTACGCCAAAATGGCTTGAATTTTTTTGCCAACCTTGTACACCTAAACCATGGTCCCACACATGTTCCCTTGTTTTTCTCATAAATATTTTTATTATTATAATTTTCTTTGTGCATAGTGAGACATGCTATGGTGAATTACAGATTGCAAACATAAGGATTTTGCATCAACCTTCGTAAAAAGTTGTTTCCTAGGGCACATGAGACCTCTTGGAAAAAGTTTGAGATCAATTCGACACAGAAATGCATATGAACTCTCAGTGCAACCGATTTTGTGGAAATTGAATGTGGCTTAGATCATTGATCCTTGATCTTCACCACTGCCGGGTCGTGGATAGAACTGGCACTGATGTGATCCATCACTGCCGGCTCCTGGCCAAAATCAGCAGCGATACGGTGCATTACTGCCGGCTCCTTCCATGAGCCGGCAGTGATGTGCCTGCATGCTGCTGGATTTCGCAGATTTTACATGCATGCATGTTGCATGCTGCAATAAAGTGATTGAAGCGATTCCTGTATGGATGCATGTTGCATCAATGCCTCCGAATAGGGATGGACAAATCTCTTTTTAAAAAAATCTCTGATGTTGGTATTAAAAACTAGGATTGAAGCACATTTAATACCGATTTTTAGTACCAACCATGATTAAAAACCCCATCATACTACTCCCACCTACCACCGTGGTGGCCACTCCTATAAATAGAGCCCTTATCTCCCTCTCATTCACACACTACACAATCTAGAAAATCCACTCAAATGCGGTCTCTATGGAAGAAAGCCCTACACATACAGATATCCCACCCTCTTTGATTGCCTGCATTCATCGGCATAGCTCGTCACCACCTGGCGTTCCTGAGGTTCATGTGATGCTAGAAGAACGATACTGAGGTGGTTAAATTTTAATATATTTGTACACTTTTGTTACATTGACCTATATAAAAAAGGTCTTTATTATCGTATATGTAATTTTATTTTAAGATCATTGTTATCATATATTTCTCTTTTACTACATCTCAATAAATATAATATTTTATGCTTTATATGTATCTAATAAATATATACTCTAATATATCAAAATAAATATATCTAAATAAACATATTACTCTATTATTTAGGTAGAGTACAAAAAAATTTACACATACGATAACAAAGACCTGAAACTAAAATTACACATACAATAACAAAGACTATTTTCTATATAGGTCAATGTTACAATCAAAGTGTACAAACACATTATATTTTGACTACGTCACTAGACTTCTTCCAGCATCTACAGTCAAAGAAGCACCGAGGTGGTCACGAGCTCTGCCGGTTGGAGATGATCAAGGAGGCTTTGCAAAAACTCATGCATGAGCGCTTGTAAATGGCCTCCATATCACGGTGTAGGTCTGGGTTGTGGGGCAAAAACTGCAAGGTTTCTTCTGCCGTGAAGATTCCATGGACTTGCAAGGACTTGCAAGCTTGGTCTTCTGTCGTCACAGTACCAACACAGCCCGAGGAAGTTACACAGAGCATACCTTGAATCTCATAGCACCTCAAATGACCACATGCCTCTAGAAGATGGTACATTCATGGGATGTATGTACTATCCTCAGCGCACATGATTCACATCGTCCTAGAGAATTCAGCCTGGCAGATGGCTCTGTCAACCTGGCTGGGGACGCCAACATTCGGCTCAGCTCATCTTCAGTAGAATTCTTCCAGAACCCATTGTGTGCACCATTTTGGTGGACTACTACGATGCCTAGTGATATTTGTATGTGGAGGGCTTTCTCCCAAAGAGAAGCCATGTACTAACAGATCAAGAATCAGCTCGAGAAATAAGCAAAAACATAACAAACATAGGTATGTCTTGAGAGGCTCTTGGAGGGCCATTTTACAGACTTCCTACCGTGGTAGGTGAGAGAAGTGCTCATGCTAGGTTGATCAGAGGGAGCAAGCCTCCATGCAGAAGTGAGCAATTCTTTTAAAAAAATGCAGCTATCACTGCCGGTTCACTACAAAAACTGGTAGTGATACGGATATCAGTATCAGTTGTAGTCATCAACCGGCAGTGATAAGGGCATCAGCGCCGGTTGTCCTTACCAACCGGCAATGATAGAGTCCAATGGCATTTTTCAAAAGAAGAGCCCACTTCTGCTGCAAGTTGCCATTGCTTCTGGCCTGCTATTGTGGGCTCGGGCCATTCCGGCTGCGTCCTCGGATTTGAATAGAGGTGTGGTTGCGTTGTAGCTTTTTTCCTTAAAATTCTAATAAAAAAATGAAATAAAGGGCATTGATCCATTGGATTCGAGTTGAAGTCTTGGAGGCTCCATATACCTCTGTGTCGGTTACCGAGAAAAGGGGTAACCTAAACCTTCCTCGTTTTCGGTTGAACCCCAAGTTTACCCTCAGATTAATCTCGTGGGACCCTCAAAAAAACACGTGCAAGACCAGACCGTACATCCTCGGCCCACCGGGGCCCACCGGCAAATACACACTGGGCCGGCCCACAACAGAGTACCTAGCTTCTGCCGCAACCCTCGACAAATCACTGACGTCACCAGCCGATGATCACTCGAGGGGGGACCCCGTGTCAAGTGTCGAGGCCCTGGCGGGACGGACACCTCAATACGACAAGGGTCGAGCCCCCCTCGATCCACCAACTCCAGATGCGTTCGATAGCGCATTTAATACAAAACTACCTAACCTCGTCAAATCGTATGGCTATAGTGTCCGCACAGTGGTCCGTACAGCGGTCGAATCCCGCTTTACTACCCATACTGAGGACGTGCATCGGTCTGCATGGCACTATTACGCCGAACTCAGTGCTGTTAGGTAGCTCGAGGCCCCGCTTCGACGCACTACACGACAAACAACCGACATCGGATTCCCTAAATTCAATCTCATCCGCTCAACCACTATGCTCGAGGCTACCCCTCGACTGGGCCTCGAGTATGCATCGACGCCCTCCGGTCAACCTACACCGACTTCGAAAGCTGCGCCAACAACTCCCGATGCGACCCCAACAGGAACTCGCACGTCCTCTACAGGGGATCGCGTCTTTCGCCGGTCAGCAACCACGTCTCCGAAGGACGCCTGTCAACTCCGAGCCACGCTGCTACAGAACAAGCCATGCTCAGCGCACGTCTCTACAGAGGCCTCGAGTTGACCACCACAACCCGCAACGTCACCACCGCGTCATCGAACCAGGACATCTGTACCCCTGTGCCTCCCCTTGGCCTATAAAAGGGGACGCCAGGAGAACCAATAAAAAAAAGAGAACCAACTCCAGACAACGATCTCACGACAACCGAACACACGCCTAGGCAGACTCCTAGATTCCGAATAACTCTTCCGCACTATACTCGACCCCCCCTCGAATTCCCTCCTTCGCTTGTATTCGCCCCTGTACAAGCACTACGGTGCAAGATAACACAAATCATCCTCCCCCCGCTGGACGTAGGGCCTTCTTTGCCCGAACCAGGATAAATCGCTGTGTTCTTCTTGCATCACCATCCGGACGGGTTACACAGACATATGATTACTCGTTGGCTTAGGACGCCCCTGGGTTCCTAACGCCGACAGTTGGCGCGCCAGGTAGGGGCCCTGTGTGTCAAACCATTTCATCCTGATGGCGGACCTCGTATCATCGCTCCCTTTTGACTCAGTGATCTGGTTTGGGAGTCTGGAGTTCATGTCGCTAGGCACGAGCCATGACATGGTCCTGCTCTCAATCGGGCACCCGAGCGGGGGCGCTTCAGGGACTCCGCGAGGAGCCCCGCGTCGTCCCCACCACCATGCTTCCCAATCAAGAAGGAGACGTGGATCACAGGGTGGGCAGCGCCGCCGTGCGACCACGGTCGTCACACCTTCCTCGTCTTCGATGGATGACTTGAGCTCTCTGGCCCGGAGGCTCCCGCGACTACGCGTAAGGCCCGACGTGGGGCAGCGCTCACCAGGGTTGAACGCTTCTCCCCAGGCGAACGCTCCCTTCATGTCTACGGCTCTCTTTCCCCATGAGCAGTTTGCCGCCTGACCGGCACTTCCATTTGGGCTCGACAATGCCGCTTCGACGTACTCCACTATCATGCGCTCGGGTTTCAGAGCGGACAGGGAACGGACCGGACCCCCCCAAGTGTAGCAGCACACCGGGAGGTACCGGTACTGGTCCCTGAACGCCTGATTAACCCTCGCCCACGCGGCGCTTGCCCTCGTGCGCTTCGAAGGTGGCTGGAAGTTGAACCATTTGGGCGGACCGTCGTGCCTTGCCCACTCTACTCCGACTCCAACTTTGACTACGACCCCAGCTACTATGATCCCATGTGAGAGTGTTTCCACGTCGACATAGTCGCCGCGTCGGACGACGACGACGCCGATCCCGCAGAGATGTCCACACCACCAGCTGCAACAGGTGGGCCCCTCCTGGCGGGACAGGAGGAAGGGCCCCCTGCCGCGACCAATGACCCATATGATTCGCAGGGCGCTCGCATCGCCCAGCTCGCGCAGGTCCGGGAGCTTTGAGCCAAGCTCGACGAAGACAAAGAGCGACTGCCCCAGCTCGAGCGTACCCTTGAGCAGGACAATCGCAGTCCCCCAGGCGGAGGAGCTCGGGCTCGAGCGCGGCAAGTACAGCGACAGATTGTGGGCGCGGATACGATTGCACATCCCACCTTCAATCGAGCCAGCCAGAATGTCGTCACAGCAACCATGCTTCTCTGCAACATGCCGGCCCCCCTCAAATCCCGAAGCCCAACGAGTCGAACAGGAGATCAAGGGCCTTCTTGAGGTGGCCGCCGTTCAGTAGGCCGAAAGCTCTGCCTCGAGGTGTCGAGGTGCGGCCTCAGGGCAACACCATGAACCCTCGCGGCATGAGAGGCAGGCCTCGACCTAGCCGGTAGACTCCCCCCGCTCGAGGGGGGCGGTCCTGGACCACGATCGCGTTCGTGACAACCGCGAGCCCCGCGATGCGCGTCATGACATCAACGAACACCGCAGACGCAAGTGCGGTGACATCGAGGCGCGAGGCTACAGCGCTCATCGGGGCGGATGCTACGACAGCGACAAGGACCGACGTCGATCCTCGGATCCACCGGGACCTTGAGTCTTCAGCCGTGCGATTCGCAGCACGCCGCTGCCTAGCCCCTTTAGACCCCCGACAAGTCTCGTCAAATACGACGGTGAGACAAAGCCTGAGCTCTGGCTTGCCGACTTCAAACTGGCGTGCCAGCTTGGTGGGGCCCACAACAACAACGCCATCATTCGACAACTCCCACTCTTTCTCTCCGACACCGCACGACGGTGGCTCGAGGAGCTTCCCCCTAACCAAATCTGTGACTGGTCCGACCTGGTCAGGGTTTTCGAGGGGAACTTCAAGGGCACCTATATGCGTTCGGGCAACAGGTGGGAACTCCGAGGCTGCAAACAGAAGCCCAGAGAATCTCTCCGTGACTTCACTCGACGTTTCTCCAAGTAGCGCACTGAGCTTTCATTGCCGGGACCACCTGCAAGGAACTGGTCCGGGAGCTCGGGCGTACTCCCCCAAAGACCACCGACGAATTGATGGACATCGTGTCCAACTTTGCCACCGGAGAAGAGGCCATCGGTGCCTTCTTCGACGGCGGCAAAGGCCAGACGCAAACCAAGGCGGCCAACACCGAGGGTTCGAACCAGGACGGCAAGAAAGGGGGCAAGAAGAAGAAGAAGAACCTGTGAGGCAAGCGTGAAGACGCCCCCGACAACGACCTCGTGGTGGCTGTCGAGCGCAAGAAGCCTCGAGGCCCTCCCAAAAAGGGCCTCTTCGACGAGATGCTCAAGAAACCATGCCCATATCACAAGGGCCAGGCCAACCACACCCTCGAAAACTGCCGGATGCTCAAAAGGCATTTCGGTGGTACGGTTCGAGGGAAGGAAGAGGAAAAGGTAGAGCCCAATGATAAGAATGACGACAAGGTTGATGGGTTCCCCGAGGTGCAGGACTGCTACATGATCTACGGGGGACCTACCGCCCGGCTCACCCCTAGACAGCGTAAGAAGGAGCGTCAGGAGGTATTCTCCACTCAAGTCGCCACCCCTCGATTCTTGGACTGGTCCGAGATGGCTATCACGTTCGACCGTGATGACCATCCGAACCACGTCCCAAACCCGGGGCTCTACCCGCTTGTTGTCGACCCTGTCATCGTCAACACCCGCTTCTCCAAGGTCTTGATTGATGGAGGCAGCAGCCTCAACATCATCTATTCCGAGACCCTCGACCTTCTCGGAATCCCAAGGGAAAAGCTGAAACTCAGCGCTGGGGGCTTCCACGGCGTCGTGCCAGGAAAAAAGGCTATTCCCATCTGGTGCATCGACTTGCCGGTGTATTTCGGTACTCCCGCAAACTTCTAAAAGGAGACCCTCACGTTCGAGGTAGTCCCGTTCCGAGGCACGTACCATGCGATCATTGGGCGACCAGGCTATGCCAAGTTCATGGCAGTTCCCAACTACACTTATCTCAAGCTCAAGATGCTGGGCCCCAACGGCATCATCACCGTCGGCCCCTCCTTCGAGCACACATACGACTGCGATGTTGAGTGTGTCGAACACGCGGAAGCCCTCGAGGAGATGGCGATGCTTGCAGCCACTCTCGAGGCCCTCGCCGACGAGATCCCCAAACCCAAGCGACATGTCGGCAGCTTTGAGCCTGCCGAGGACACGAAGAAGATCCCCCTCCACCCGAGTGGCTCCGAGGAGAAGGCGCTGCTCATCAGCATCTCCCTCGACACCAAATAGGAAGCAGTGCTCGTCGACTTTCTCCGTGCGAATGCCGACATGTTTGCATGGAGTCCCTCGGATATGCCGGGCATACCGAGGGAAGTCGCTGAGCAAGCCTTGGAGATCCGCCCCGGGTCTAAGCCGGTGAAGCAACGCCTGCGCCGCTTCGACGAGGAGAAGCGCAGGATCATCGGGGAAGAAGTCAACAAGCTCTTGGTGGCCGGATTTATCAAGGAGGTCCACCATCCCGAGTGGTTAGCTAACCCTATAATAGTGAAAAAGAAAAATGGGAAATATAGGATGTGTGTAGATTACACCGTCTTGAATAAAGCATGTCCTAAAGTCCCATTTCCCTTGCCACGCATCGATCAAATCGTTGACTCGACGGCGGGATGTGAGACCCTCTCCTTTCTCGATGCCTATTTCGGCTACCATCAGATCCTGATGAAGGAGTCCGACCAGCTCGCGACTTCCTTCATCACCCCCTTCGACATGTACTGCTATATTACTATGCCCTTCGGCCTTCGAAACGCCGGGGCAACGTACCAGCGGTGCATGCTCCACGTTTTCGGAGAACACATTGGCTCGACGGTCGAGGCCTATGTCGACGACATCGTGGTCAAGACCAAAAAAGTCGAGGGTCTCGTCTCTGACCTCGATGCCGCGTTCAAATGCCTCCGGGAGAAGAGCATCAAGCTGAACCCCGAGAAGTGTGTCTTCGGCGTCCCCCGAGGCATGCTCTTAGGGTACATAGTCTCTAAGCGCGGCATCGAGGCCAACCCGGAGAAAATCTCAGCGATCATCAAGATGGGGCCCATTCGAGACCTCAAAGGCGTTCAGAGGGTCACAGGATGCCTGGCAGCCCTGAGCCGCTTCATCTCCCGTCTCGGGGAAAAGGCGTTGCCGCTCTACCGCCTTTTGAAGAAATCGGAGCACTTCAAATGGACCCTCGAAGTCGAGGAAGCCCTCTCAAAGCTTAAGTCTACGCTAGCCTCGCCCCTGATCCTAGTACCTCCTCATCCGGAGGAGCCCCTCCTCCCCTATGTCGCCGCAACCACCTAGGTGGTCAGTGCAGCTATAGTGGTCGAGAGGGCAGAAGAAGGGCACACCCTACCCATTCAAAGGCCAGTCTACATTGTCAGTGAAGTGCTCTCGGAGACCAAGGCCCGCTACCCTTAGATTTAGAAACTGTTGTACGCTCTAGTCCTTACGCGGCGCAAACTCCAACATTACTTCTAAAGCCACCCGATAACCGTGGTCTCGTCCTTCCCCCTCGGGGAGATAATCCAGAATCGGGAGGTCACAGGGAGAATCGCTAAGTGGGCAGTCGAGCTCATGGGCGAGACCCTCACTTTCGCACCGCGAAAGGCCATCAAGTCACAGGTGCTGGCAGATTTCGTGGCCGAATGGACCGACGCTCAACTACCGCCCATACAGATCCAGGCCGAACTATGGACCATGTACTTTGATGGGTCGATGATGAAAACGGGAGCAGGCGCGGGCCTGCTCTTCATCTCGCCCCTCGGGGTTCACATGCGTTATGTAATTCGACTCCACTTCGCAGCCTCGAACAACGTCATGGAGTACGAGGCCCTCGTGACCGGACTACGCATCGCTATCGAGCTCGGGGTTCGATGCCTCCAAGCTCGGGGCGACTCGCAGTTAGTCATCGATCAAGTCATGAAGGCATCGAGCTGCCGCGAACCTAAAATGGAAGCGTACTATCAAGAGGTCCGCAAATTGGAAGACAAATTCTACGGCCTCGAATTAACACACATTGCTCGACGCTACAACGAGGCCGCCAACGAGCTCACAAAGATCACGTCAACCCGAGGCACCGTGCCACCCGACGTCTTCGTAAAAGATCTCTACAAGCCATCAGTTGACTTCGCGGGTGAACATGAACATCCGTCCAAGGGGGTCGAGCCTCAACCAACCCTGGCCCTCTCGACCGGGGCCAAGGTCATGGACCTCGAGGTATCATCCCCTCGAGCAAGCGACGAAGCCGATTGGTGTAAGCCCTTCCTTGAATACCTTACTCAAGGGGAGCTGCCAGACGACCGGAACAAGGCTCGACGCATTGCGCGAAGGGCCAAAACCTATGTCCTCTTCGGTCCAGACAAGGAGCTCTATCGACGGAGCCCAACCGGAGTTTTGCAGTGTTGCATCACCGTCGAGGAAGGCAAAAGGTTACTCAACGACCTACACTCGGGGGCTTGCGGTCATCATGCTGCGCCCAGGACCCTCGTCGGAAACGCTTTTCGACAAGGCTTTTACTGGCCGACTGCTGTCTCTGACGCCATCAGCCTCATCCGCTCATGTGAGGGTTGCCAGTTCTATGCCAAGCAGATGCACCTCCCTGTGCATCTTTGCAAATGATCCCCTCACCTGGCTGTTCGCCGTATGGGGGCTCGACCTCGTTGGTCCCCTCAAAAGGACAACTGGAGGCTTCACCCACCTACTCGTTGCCATCGACAAGTTTACCAAGTGGATCGAGGCCCGGCCTATCGGCAATATCCGCTCCGAGCGGGCGGTCGATTTCTTCACCGACATCATTTATCGCTTTGGGGTCCCGAACGTCATCATCACTGACAACGGCACACAGTTCACTGGCAAGAAGTTTTTGGATTTCTGTGATCGCCATCACATCCGCGTGAACTGGTCTATGGTTGCTCATCCTCGAACTAATGGCCAGGTCAAGCGCGCCAATGGCATGATTTTGCAGGGACTCAAGCCGAGAATCTTCAACCGCCTTAACAAGCACGGCAAGAAGTGGGCCATCGAGCTGCCCTCGGTCCTATGGAGCTTAAGGACAACACCTAGTCGAGCCACGGGGTTCACCCCATTCTTCTTGGTCTATGGGTCCGAGGCCGTCCTCCCCACTGACCTCGAGTATGGTTCCCCACGACTAAAGGCATACAACAAGCAAAGCAACGAAGAAGCTCTCGCAAACGCTGTCGACCAACTCGAAGAAGCTCGAAACATGGCCCTCCTCAACTCCTCAAGATACATGCAGAAGCTTCGACGCTACCACGACAAGCATGTGCGCAAAAGGGACCTTCGAGTTGGCGACCTCGTCCTACGACGGCGATAGAGCAATAAGGGACGGCACAAGTTAACTCCACCGTGGGAAGGCCCCTTCATCGTAGCAGAGGTGTTGAAGCCTGGAACCTACAAGCTCGCTAACGACAAAGGCGAAATCTTCAACAACGCGTGGAACATCGACCAGCTACGTCGCTTCTATCCCTAGTCGATGCCTTCTTCTTACATTTTTGCATAACGGAATGCTTTCGATCACAAGCTTAATTTCCTTATACATGTAAGAGGTAGCCTCAACTCTGCTCCCTCAGAGTTGAACCTCCCTCGAGGGCTATAAAGGGGGGAACCCCCCGGAGTCCCCAAAAAACTCGATTTTTCAAAACTCAAAAAGTCTATTTTCTCCCACGCACCTCGATACGTTCTAATACTTAGTCGAAAACGCCATGCGAATGTCCTAAGCGTCGAAGGGCTGTCGAGCCAGGAGACCACCTACGCCCCAGGGCTACGGTACCTCCACTCGCTCCCTGACGAGGGGCATGAACATGAATCGAATTCACTAAGTAAGAAACGCTATCAGGAATGCGAGAAAGAAAAAGACTTAAAAATCATACACTTTCTAAGTTTCGAGGTCCACTCTGCCTCGATATGCCTCGACATGGGTTGATACTAAGTTGAAGATGACACGAGAAGGTCCAAAAGGTCGAGGAATGTTGGGTCAGGAGACCGCCAACGCCCCAGGGCTACGGCACCTCCACTCACTCCCCCCTTCGAAGGGCACGATCGTGTGACGAAATCGATAAAAGTAGAGACCCGATCAGGCAGTAGAGACAGGAAAGACCTAGAGCACACTTAGACATATACGTACAAATATAAATGTACATTGGCTCGAGGCTTCGTGACCTCGAGAACAAAAGATTACAAAATTTCTTACAAAGGCCTCTTTGCCTAGGCTTGGCTCACAGGCCATCATCCTCAGGAGGCGGAAGCACCTCACGCTCGAAGAGGCTTGCAAGACGACCGCCAGCTTCCTCAGCGGCCTCGACCAACCCTATGAAGACGGCCTCATTCTCCTCGTCAGTCTTCGAAGGGTCGCTGACAAAGCCGTGGGAGACGTCCTCCATGTCGTAGATGTAGCCGGATCCGATGACCGCCATTGCCCGCTTCACGCCGACATGAAGAGCGCCCCGCACCTTCTCCTTAACCACGCGGCCAAGCTTGAACAGCCGGTCAAGGAGAGGGGCCCCATGGACATCATCCGCGGCTGATTCAGGACAAGGGACGCCGAGGCTGTCACAGACCATATCGAGCATACCGCCGAGCTCGTCGGTCAGCTTCACCTCGGCCGTGTATGACTTTTGAAGCAGGCCAAGGTCGCGATGAGCCCGATCCAGCTCCTCCTCCAAGGCTGAAAATAAACAAACAGAGTCAGCAACACTTAAGAAAGAAGACTAAGGTAAAAAACTCTTCGAGAGAAGAAGGAAGACTCACCGACGACGTGGGTCTCGAGCTTCGTGTGCGTGTCTTGCAGAATGAGATACTCGTTCGCAAACGCCTCACCAGCGCGGACCATCGATGCATTCTCCTCCTTGAGCTTTTCGAGGGCCTCGCCTGCCGAAATGGCATTCCGCCTTTGCTCTTGCCAGGCTTCGAAAAGCCTGGCATTTTCGGAGACCGAGACCTCGAGCTCCTTCCGCACCGCTTCAAGGGCCGCGCCAACCCTTGCCAGCTCGTCGCTGGCCTCAGACCTCGCCTGCTCAAGGGCCCTCCTCGCTTCCTCCTTCGCCTCGGCCTCGGCCTCCTTGGCTTGGGCAGCCACTTCTCGGGCCAAGGCGGTCTCGGACTTTGCCTTCTCAAGCTCACTCCGAGCGGCAGCGGCCTCCTCCTTCGCCTTCGCGGCCTCGACCCGGGCAGCCTCGAGCGCTGCTTCTAGCTCGAGGATCTGGTTCCACTTATCCTTAGCACCGTGGATAAGATAGGACTTGATGTTCGAGCGCTTTCTCAGATCCTAAGAGCAAGAAGAACATAGGACATCATCGACAAAGAAAACACACCCCGAGTTCCATAACTTCGAAGAAGGACGCTTACCCCGAGGCGCTGGCGAAGGTTGTTGCTGACGAGACCAAACATTGCCTTCAGCGAGCTCTGAAGTAAAGAACGCTCCTCCTCGACGGCCCTCCAGCACTCGAGCTCCGCAGGGTCATCCACCTCCCACGAGGGAGCATCAAGATTCGTGGTGTCGTGGACGCGGATGGGCTCCGAGCCCCATCCCGAAGTCTCCGCCTCGGAGCACCGCCGCGCCGCCTCTGCTTCGGCACCCTCCGCGTCGACGGCCGCGCCTGCCGCAGGTCATTGCTCGGGAACCGCAGGGGGAGATTGACCCTCCCACGGCACGATAGCCAGGAAGCCGGCTTGCGGCTCCTCCTGCTCGACAAAAAGGTTCGCCGGGGCAGACACGGCGACGCTCGTCTCCTTGACCGAATCACCCACGGGGGCCCTGCCTGACGGGGCCGCTTCGGCACCCCCGGACTCGACGACCCCCGACCTCGGCGGCGACAGGGGGGCGTGGCGTCTTTCTCCTTCCCTCCGTCGATGGAGGCCTCGCCCTCCTTGGCCTCGAGGACAACGGGCGCCGCCTTCGAAAACCCCAGCCGCAATCCGAGGGGCCCCCGGCGTGCTGCTTCTCGGCGCCTCGACGGCCATCCCGGCTCGGGGGCTCGACGCCGCAGCCACCGTAGGCCCGGTGGCCGCTTCACCGATAACCGAATCAGCTCCCCGGGCCAACGCCGCGCGTGCGGCCTTGACCCAAGCGACGACCCCCGCGTTCAAAATCGACGGAGGAGTCGAGGCGGTGCCCGTCGCCGAAGGAACCAGGCCCGTAATCGAAGCCGCCGTGACCGCCATCGCCTCTACCGCAGCCTCCGTCCGAAGGCGCTTGGCCAGAGCGGGCCCCGCCAGTGCTCGCTCATGCTTCAGTCTATAAGGAAAGAAAAATTAGATGCGAGGAATCGAGACGCGAAATATGAAGTTGCTCCAGGGTAAAGGACTTACCCCACCGGGAACCTTCCCGGGGTTCGTGAGGCCCCCGTCGATGGTCGCAGGCTTGAAGTCACTGTCGGCGGCGTCACGCTCTGAGGCCCCGCAGCACCACGAGCCGAGGCCGCCGCCGATGCGGCTAAGGCCAGCGCCACCAGCCTGGCCCCAAGGGCTAGGCGACTTTCACGGGCCCCTCCGTGGGCCCCTCAGGACCAGCGGCGCCCTGTGTTGAAGGGGCACCAGCTGCAACCCTCCGGGTTGAGAGGTGCTCCTTTTCTCCGCTCCACTCCTCCCCTGATTCCGTAGAGGAGGACCTTCCGATGGGCCCCACCTCTCATCTCCACTTAGCCGAGCGCTGCTCGCCCGCAGAGAGATCGAGGCTATGCGTCCGCCTCTTCTTGCCCTCCTCCTCCTTCGTCTTCTTTGCCGACGAGGCCTCGAGAAGCCCCGTCGGACAAGCCCCGAAATCTTCCCTAACGGGGGGCAGCGACAACTCATAGTCGAGCTCCCCCTACACGCAAAGCCCAAAAAATGTAAGGTGAAAAGAAACAAAAAGAAGGGCTCGACGAAGTAATACACACACCAGTTCAGGGCAACCGGGATCCGGCCGCATCGGAAGACGGTTGACATCCTGCGCCGTGAAGGGGCCCGACACCGTGCCTCGAACCCTCTTAGCGACGCTCTCCAGCGTAATAGCCTCGGCAACCATCCGGCTCCCCCCGAGCTCCGCTCCAATGAACATTTGGCTCATGCGAAGCGAGCGCCGCATCAGGGGGAGCACCCGTCGATGGTGGAAGGCCGAGGCAACGACCCCGGCAGTTAACCACTGCCCTTGAAGGGTCACCAGGGCATCGAGGAGGTCTTCGAGCCTCCCTTGATGGTCCCGCGCTGGGGTGCCCCAGTTGTGGGGACGCGACTCAATGACGCGCCCCGTGTACTGAGGCAGCAGCCCCTCGTCGTTCCTGATGTAGAACCAATTCAAAGGCCAGGCGTCGTGGCTCGAAGTCAGGCCGATAGGGATGAAGTCATCGGCCTTCCTCACGGCGAAGTTGTAGCACCCAGCCCGCACCAGCCTCCTCAACCCCAGCGATGCACTCTTGGAGAAGTACTCCGCCCAAAAAAGATGGAGCCAGAGCTCCCAGTGCGCCTCCACCCCGAGGTAACCCTCGTAGACTGTGGTGAAGATGGCGGTGTAGGAGATCGCATTGGGGAAGAGATGCTAAAGCTCGATCCCATAGTAGTGAGTGAGGGCGCGCATGAACCGGCTCGGCGGGGCACCGAAGCCCAGCCGGTGGAACTTGACGAAGCTGACCACGTAGCCTCCGGTGGGTTCGGCTCGCGGTCCCCCTTTAGCGGAACGAGCCATTCGGGCTCGGCCCTGTTGGTGATGGGGCGAAGAAGCCCCTCCGCCACCAACCCCTCCAGCTCCTTCCTTGTCACATCCGAGGGGAGCCACGCCGCGGGCTGAAGAATCTCCGGCGGCACCATGGCAAGAGCACGGAGCTCTGCAGTGGACGGACGACCCGGAAGATTTCCTATCTCCGCAGGGAGGCAAACGCGAGGAAGGAAAGCGCAGGGAGGTGAGCGCAAGAAAGGCAAACGAGCGCAAGGAAGGCGAATGCAAAAACAGCAGGAAAGCAAGTGAAGAGTAACGGTGTGCGGAGTGCCCCCTTTTAAGGGGCAGAAGACCGACGGACGGCTGACGTTTGCCCGACCAATAAGTTCCCGCATTAAATGCACCGAAAGCACTCTCCTCTCGATTCCAGTGCATCATGGACAGGGCCGTTTCACATTCACCCCCTCGACTGCCATCAACCATGGACACACGTCAAGCATCCGCAAAACAGGCGTTATGCCGGCTCCACCACAACCGCGCCGTTTCGACTCCCGTGATATTGCGGCCGCCCCGCTTCGAATCTTTTCTTGAAAAACGAGAACTGACAGTTATCCTCCTCGTAATGCACTTCAAGTACAGGAATCACCCATTACCGCGCCGCTCCAGCTTCTGTGTGAAAAGGCACGCGTGATGGACAGGAGGAGTTATCCCCAGACGGATCTTCCCACGATACGGGATACGGGCCCAGGCCCTCGAAACCTCTAGGGAGCGAAGGCTGGCCCTCGAAAAGGGTTCGACAGCCGCCCTCGAGTACCAGAGTTAGGGGTGACCGAGGGGGGCCGACGCAAGTCCCTTGCTCGAGAACAAATTCTCGAGGCCCCCTCGGACACATTCAAGGCAAAACTAAGGGACCACGACGGAATCCCCTCGAGGGGAGGCATCGAGCCACCGGACCCGATCAAAAGGGTTTGGCATCCGCAGGACCCATTGTTTTGCTCGAATAAGAGCGCCTCAGGGCCACTAGTCGAACCCTATCGAACGGGGCATGAGCTCTTACTTGAATTTCCCGATAGTAGCTCACCTAAGACGTTGATGCTCACCCGAGCATGGGTAGCACAACGCTTCTCCCCCCTCTACCCAATCGAAAGGGTTCGTGAGGGTCGAACGAAAAAGTCGAGCTCGCACCCGGCCGGCTTCAACGAAAGAAGCTGAGGAGCGGACTCGCAACCGGGTGGCCTCAATGAAAGAGGTCCCAACCACCCGGGGGCTCGATCAATCGAGCACACATCGACCAAACGAAAAATAAAAGACCTCGGGCGAGTATTCTACTCACCCGAGGCCTCGGGGGCTACACCCGAAGGGTGCGCTCGCGTGCACCCTTCGGAATACAACAAACACTCCGAGTCCATTCAACTGAGCCTCCGTGTAAGTATCAACACTTACACGAAGCCTCGGGGGCTACTGTCGGTTATCGAGAAAAGGGGTAACCTAAACCTTCCTCATTTTCGGTTGAACCCCGAGTTTACCCTCAGATTAATCTCGCGGGACCCTCGAAAAAACACGTGCAAGACCAGACCGTACATCCTTGGCCCATCGGGGCCCACCAGCAAATACACACTGGGCCGGCCCACAACAGAGTACCTAGCTTCTATCGCAACCCTCGACAAATCACTGACGTCACCAGCCGATGATCACTCAAGGGGGGATCCCGTGTCAAGTGTCGAGGCCCTGGTGGGACGGACACCTCGATATGACAAGGGTCGAGCCCCCCTCGATCCACCAACTCCAGATGCGTTCGATAGCGCATTTAATACAAAACTACCTAACCTCGTCAAATCGTATGGCTATAGTGTCCGCACAGTGGTCCGTACAGCGGTCGAATCCCGCTTTACTGCCCATACTGAGGACGTGCATCGGTCTGCATGGCACTATTACGCCGTACTCAGCGCTGTTAGGCAGCTCGAGGCCCCCTTCAACGCACTACGTGACAAACAACCGACATCGGATTCCCTAAATTCAATCTTATCCGCTCAACCACTACGCTCGAGGCTACCCCTCGACTGGGCCTCGAGTACGCATCGACGCCCTCCGGTCAACCTACACTGACTTCGAAAGCTGCGCCAACAACTCCCGATGCGAGCCCAACAGGAACTCGCACGTCCTCTACAGGGGATTGCGTCTTTCGCCGATCAGCAACCATGTCTCCGAAGGACGCCTGTCAACTCCGAGCCACGCTGCTACAGAACAAGCCATGCTCAGCACACGTCTCTACAGAGGCCTCGAGTTGACCACCACAACCCGCAACGTCACCACGGCGTCATCGAACCAGGACATCTGTAACCCTGTGCCTCCCCTTGGCCTATAAAAGGGGACGCCAGGAGACCCAATAAAAAAAAGAGAACCAACTCCAGACAACGATCTCACGATAACCGAACACATGCCTAGGCAGACTCCTAGATTCTGAATAACTCTTCCGCACTATACTCGACCCCCCTCAAATTCCCTCCTTCGCTTGTATTTGCCCCTGTACAAGCACTTCGATGCAAGATAACACGAATCATCCTCCCCTCGCTGGACGTAGGGCCTTCTTTGCCCGAACCAGGATAAATCGCTGTGTTCTTCTTGCATCACCATCCGGACGGGTTACACACACATACGATTACTCGTTGGCTTAGGACGCCCCCGGGTTCCTAACACCGACACTCTGTTAAGCATGTGTGGCATAAGAAAGCCTAAGAAAAAGTTTCAGACCAATACGACACCGGAATGTAGAATTTGAGTTAAATAATGAAACACACAACAAATACAAATTATAATTAAAACCAAATTCAACTACAACCTTGCAAACCAAATAAACTAAACACTAATCACTTTCATGTGATTAAATCTCCTCCGGGGAGCGGGCCATTCTTTTTGATCCACCTATCTACAAATATGTGCCAGTTTTGGTCTCGGATCGTGTATCCCCTCTCAGTATGATTGCACTCTCTCAGGCCACGTGAGACAAATTGAATGGTCGACCATAGACACAACCCAGTGTCATGATGAGTGAACCTTATGCTGAACTGTTTGCCATCAATAGTATCCTGGCCAATGGTGTCAACCCAATCCCAATCATAGTTGAAATAATCTGTAGCTTGGTTAAGAATGGCCATCAAGCCACATGAAGAATGGGTAACATCCTGGAGCGTAACCTGCAAATGGCATAAATAAAGATAATATTATTACGTTAGTAAACAACAAATAATATGCATGAAAAAATTATCAATATAAGCTGATTTTACCACATCAAGAGTGTTGTTTGCCATGCTCATTTCGCTAAATGTAACATCAGTGTAAGTAGGGCAACATAGAGCCATGTCCTTGTAGTATGAGAAATCAGGCACATTATATCCTACATGTCAAAGTGAGTCTAAATAGATGCCAACTGCAGATTGCTGGGCGCTCCTCACGTTTACGCCCGATGTCCCCCTCCGGCGGACATTGTGCCCAGAAGCATTTGGGACTCGCCTCGCCGAAGGGATGGTAAAACTAATTTCACACTGCAAGGTGTGAGCATTGGGAACTGTAACAACCCAAAAATCTGAGCTAGAAATTTTTTCGAAAAACCTATGAGTGATGAGTGTGACATGTCATCATCAACCCTAACCATGCATCAACCTTTCATGTCAAGCATAACATCCTATGCAATCATAGCATGATCAATGTTTCAAAGTAATTTTTGAACAAGGTTTCACATGTTGTTTCCATATGTTGAATTAGCTATACATTTAATGTTTCATTAGATGTCATGTCATGTTGCATTCAAATATGATTTGGTTTTTATTTGATTTATGTGTTGTTTAATAACGTTGGACCTACAATATTTATCTATATAATAAATAAATATATTCCATGGGAAATATACCCAACATGGCCTATGACCTCTATGTATACCATGAAGTATTTTGCAATATGCTATACAAGTATATATACATGTGTTTGAAAAATGAAAAAGAGAAACAAATAAAAAGAAAATGGACAAGCCAATCTGGCCCGATCGGCTAAGCCAGCCCAGCACCGGCCCCTTCCTTTCCCTTTCTCTTTCTCCCTTCATGCCCGATCAGCCCAGCACCACCGACCCAACAGCTCGCCCGCTCTCTTCTCTCCCTCTCCCGCACAGGCCGGCCCAGCATGGCCAACGGCCCAGCAAGGACCCACTGCCCGAGCACCACGCCAACGCCGCTGAGCCGCTAATGGGTGCGGGCCACCTGTCATAGCTTTCCCACAGTCCCCCACCATTCGGTCACGCGTGACATCGCCGATGTCAGGCGCTGCTCCCCGCGTCGCCCGTAAGCAATCCACCCCGACCGCTTGATCCAGCCCCTCCCCTCATCTACGCCCGCAAGCGCGCCACCTGGCCCAACCGGACAACAGCAAGATGCCCATGGCGCGGGTACCTCCCTCTCACACGCGCGTGCACATGCACTACCGCGGTGGTGAAACTATGACGCTGCAACGCCTCGGTTCACCCGGCACCAGCTAAACCCCTCTCGCTGACCCCTGGACCCAGCCAAACTCCCCACCGGTGACTTGGACCGCTCCTTGGCTGCCTGATCGAGCCCCTCGCCTGATCACCGTCCGCCGGCCACCTACCTCCACGACCCCTCTATATAAGTGGTGCCCCGGCGCCCTAGGGCTTCCCAGCCGCCGCCACCACTCCGGTGGTACCCAATTTTGCCACCAACCAGTCCAATTTGGGGAAGAAGGGGAGGAAGGAGAAGAAGGGGGGCGGGGAAGAGGAAGAAGGAGCTCCGCCACTATCAGAGAAGAAGGAGGAGCATCACTGCGGTGCTGCTACTGCTGTAGAGCCACTGGGGATGAAGGACCGGAGCCGAACCGCGAGCTGAAGCAAGAGTTGGACCTATACCACACCTCCATCCTCGTCAACATCGGTGAGCACCGCCACCATCACCGCTCTCCCAACCTTGCCCTTTGCTTCCTGGCCATGGCGCTCGTACCAAGTGCATAGGCCAAGGCCTCACCCAGCCTACTCGGACACACGCACACGCACACATGGACCGGCCAAGCCCAAGGACCATGGCATTAGGAGGATACCAGACCGGAACGCCGCCACGACTGCCACCACGCTGCACGCCGCCACGGGGAGGCCATCTTGCTGCTTCATCTTCGAGCCCCGAGCCGCTTCAACGTGGAATCTATGACTGCCACGGTGAGGCACACCTGTTGCACCCTCTAGCCCCTTGGAAGCTATATCGGGAGGCCACGAGCGCGAGGCCATGCCAGCGCACCGCCGCTCTGGAGCGCCGCCTTACACCGCCATGTCTCCGCCGTCTCCGATCGCCGCCAGGAACAAGAGGACGATGAGCGTCTTTGCCGTGACATGCTGCTTTGGATTACGAAGAAGATGGAGGCCAGGGAGCCTCCCAAGGTGCTGTGCTGCACACCGCGGTCATGCCAAAGATCCGCCATGGGTGTTGCTGCCCGCGCAGACTCCGCCGTGAGTTGAGGTCGCCGCCGGCGCTGCGGGAGTGAATTGGATGACCCCAATCATGCTTCTGTGCCCTGTTTGGCCTTGGATCTGAGACGCCATGAAGTTGCAGTCAAGCGCCATCGCCGTCGAGCCGCTGTCCGCCGTGGAGCACATTGCCAGGATCCAAGCTGTCGCCTTGAAGCCCACCTTCGTGTTTGCCATGGCGTCCTAGAGCTAATGGACAAGAAGATGACACCGGAGGACCACCGTAGCACCAGGAATCGAGGATTTCCTCACCGTCGTCGAGCCCCGCCGTTAGGCTAAAGAGACAGAGGAAGGGGATGGACTCAGCAGAAGGATGGTAGATGTGGTCCACGTGGACCGGAGTTGCTACTCGTGGGACCAGGCGGAGTTGGTGCACTGTGGATCGGTCTATGGACTGCATGAACTAGAGGATGACGCCGTGGACACAGTTCATGTGGACCAGAGACGCTGGCAGTGGGCCCAGCAGGCACCGGTGCACCGTGGACCGAAAGCCGTGAACTGAGCCTGGTTTGAATCCAAAGCAGTGACGTGGCAGCACCAGAGCGTGTCACGTGGCAGGCCCGGCCCGGCCCAGATCTAGCACATTCGGCACATTAACGACCCATTAATGGCCTGTTAACAGCCCAGTGGGGCCCAACAGATAGTTGACCATTGACCGTTGACCGTTGACTGCTGATGTCAGCAGTGATGTCACCCCGGACCCACATGTCAGGTGATCGTTGACCCAGTCAATGATGACATCAGCATGACGTCATCCACCACGTCAGCCGCTGAGTTGTCTCTGTTGGACCCACACAGGACACGTGGACCAACCACAGGCTACCACTTGTCAGCACCAAAATAAACCAGTCCTTTTCGGGAGTGGGTACATGGCATGGCATCCTCTACGGGAGCAGATACATGCTCTCTTCATAGTTTCAGCGATTCAGAGCTGGATGGTAGAGTGGCATCGTTCTATGGCAGTAGGCGCCCGAAATCATCCTAGGTGGTGATCAACACCGATGATGGTTATCTAGTGGATTAGTGAAACCTCTGCAGAGTGTATGGTTGATCGATCGATACATAAGCCAATTCTTTGGCTATGGACCTTTCCTTAGGAGGATGCACCGGACTAGTGAGTGGAGTGTTCTACCTTCCCCCTGAGTGTGATTTTTCAGCCAAGAGCTAGGTTGAGGGCTGCGGGCCGCTGAGACAAGCTGAGAGGGAGTTTGCATGTCGACTTGAGCCTAAGATGGTGTTGGAGGTATGGGATGGAATTTCAGAGATGGATGGTGACGAATGTGTGGGATGGGAATTTGTTTAGAAACTTGATCACCATATTTATATATTTGATTATATGCTTAGGAAAAACCCAGCCTTTATAGGTTCTTTTGATATATCCATGAATTGCATCCAATTTCCACAAAGCAATGCATAGGGTGGGAGTGGCCAGTACAAATCGTACTAAAAATTTGGTTTTAGGTTGAAGGAGTGAGTACTCTTCTGGGGAGTACAGCGATTGAGGGTTTCGTGTCTACGCTCAAGTTGGATCGAAGGTGATAGCTTCCGCACCTCAAGCTTTTATTGTTATGCTGCATGAACTCTGATTCCGCCAAGTGGCGATGTAATAAGTTATTATAAACCAACTCTGTGGATTTCCTTTGTGGAAATCAATGTCATTTTAGTTGTTATCAGGAGCCATACTTGACCCTAGGACAAAACCTTAGAAATGGACGTTAGTACAGGACAAACTAGCTTTTCTTTCGGTTATATACTGACCCTGCATTACTTCTTATGCAGGTCTTCTCTATTATTACTGACTTGCTGACCTCTTTCCCTTTAAACATGCAGATGACAAGCTTTGGACCCCTGCTTGGACCGTTGAGCAGCATTGTAATGTTCCGCCTCCTCAAGGCCAGGACCGCTTACATCCGGCCGCTTATCTAGGATGTAGACTGCCACCACAGACCAACACTAGTCTTTTCTGCGCACTTTGTCCTCACTCGTGTGCACCCAGGAAGACTTCTCGGTCGGTCACCCATCTCTGAATTGCTCTAGGCGAAGCACGCTTAACCTCGGAGTTCTTTAGTGATGAGCTTCCGAAAAAAAGTTATAACTTGTTGGTACGAGTATCCTATTAATCCTATTAAGTCCTGGGCCAGGGGTGTTACAAGCATGCCCAAGGCCGAGTTCACCTACAAGGGATAGGAGTTTCCAGGCTTCCCGTACACCCTACACCGTGTTCTGGGAGTGCTCGAAGTGCGTGTTGAGGAGATCAAGTACACCTGCACTGCAGCACCTGACCTAGAAGGAGGAATCAAGGGCTACGTGGTCACTCACCTAGAGATCCCTACAAGTCAGACTCTGTCTTTAGTACTAGCTCTCCTAGAGATGATAGTCGAGGACTCAATCGAGGAAGAAATCTAGTCTGTGTCACTCAAGGCTCTGTGTGAAGTGATGAAGATCGCTTATGAGCACCTTTGCAACATAGAGTTTCGCCTTCTTCCTTAGGCTCTGAACTCTCTCCTCACACCAGAGTAGCAGGACGACCAGGTCAGGCCGGTCATCCTAACTAAGACAAGCCTTTGCAACCGTGCCTCCGCGCTCACCTCTTCGAGCAGAACCGCTACATAGAGCACTTGGAGAAGAAGAGGAGTCTTGACTGCAACACTCTGATGGAGTACCAAGAGTTTTGCAAGAAGGAAGCTGAGGATAAGGAAGGTCTCGAGGCTACCATCTCTCAGCTGAAGAATGAGCTCGCACATTAGGCAAGAGCCCACAAAGCCAAAGTCACTGACCTGTGAGATAAGGTGGAGGACATTGGGCTTCAGAACTACTACCTCAATGCAAGAGTTCTCCAGTTGGAAGGGAAAAAGATTGACAAGGACAAGGAGATCAGAGAGCTTTAGAAGAGGAGATGGGAAGATGGCAAGAGAGCTTCAGAAGAGGAGACGGGAAGATGGTAAGAGCAACTTCATCGTGCAATCAGAGAAGACAATGCTCGTCAAAGCCTTGAAGAAAGTAGAGGCAAAAGCATAGTGCAACCAAGGCCATCTGATTGCCTTGATGATTCAGAACAAGACCTTGGTGGATAGGTACAAGAGGCTCAAGACAGCTTGGAAGAACGCCGATGAGAGACACTGCCAGGAGTATGCTGAGTTGCGGGACCGACTTCCCTTGTCGGCCAGACGCAAGGACCACTTCAAGGAAACTTTCCACATTGGTCAGACTCTCTTGAGGCACAACCACTGTCCAGCCCCCACCAACCTACCGCTTACCAAGGAGTTCAGAGAAGCCTAGGCTTACGTGAAGCGCCTTCACATGTCACAGGAGGAGCTGATGGTTCTTGGCAGCCGTTTTCACCCAGCAGTGTACAACACAAAGATGTATGAATCAGAATAGTGTGGAACCTGCATGGCCACATCAAGAGTTAGAGTTGAGCTAGTTGTTATCCATGAGTTATGATGTAACATCCCTGATGTACCCTCCATGAGTTACCTTCTCGTAGTACGAGTATCGCACATCATCTAGCGTAGCTACTAGAGATGATGCCATGTAATGCAAAACATGTGATGAATGATCTATCTTATCGTATTTTATGGCTCTTATTGCTTTTTGTATGAGTGTTGGATAGATTAAATGTTTTCCTTAAATCATTGAAATCATTTAATTATATTGGATCAATAAAGTACTAAATCATTGTCGACCCGTGTTGCAGATGTCTGCACGTCGCTCCGCATGTCTAGGCAATCGTCCGCCTCCACTCAAGCCTGAGCTTGGGTAAGGAAGGCGTTATGGACGCAGGGCTGGTCACGTTCCACCCATCGATCTCAACCAGGGTGGGAACGACCGTGAGCAGACCCCACCAGCTGGAGGTGGTGCTCCTGGAGAAGGTGCCGTTGGAGGAGGTGATGCCAACGGCAATGGGCGTCCACCTCAGCCGAACCCTCTGCCGCAGCCGATCCCACCACCACCACCTCTGCGGAACCTGACTGAAGTGATGGTGCAACAGACACAGCTGCTTGCCGTGTTGGTCAATGGGGCCAACCACCACTATGGAGGCAACCCAAATGACTTCTAGAGGAAACTTGAGGGTTTTCTGCAGCTCAGGCCACCCACCTTTGATGGCACCTACAAGGAACCGCTGGAGGCTGATGATTAGCTTCGGGAGATCAAGAAGAAGCTGGAGCTTACCACCTATACCCCTGAGGAACGAGTCAGGATTGTTGCTCACCATCTCACTGGAGCTGCACACTCTTGGTGGGACAGCTACCGCCAAGCTCATGAGGACCCGGACCACATCTCCTGGGATGAGTTCACTGATGAGTTCATCGAGTACCATGTTCCTGAGGGTGTCATGGAGTAGAAGGAGGAGGAATTCCGCAACCTCACCCAGAAGGGGTGTGACATCTGCGAGTACACCAACACTTTCACCAGTTTGCTGCGCTATGCACCTCTGCATGTTGCGGCATCTGAGAAGGAGAGGATCACTCAGTATAGGAAGGGTTTGAATCCTAAGATCAAGGTGGCCCTGGGAGGCACCAAGAGTCACACCCTTCATGACATGATCGATCGCTGCATTCAGATCGAGAAGGACCAGAAGGAGGTAGAAGAAATGCACAGGAGGGAGAAGAAGAAGTCCGAAGGCTCCTACCGTGACCATGAGCATAAGAGGTTTCGTTGAGATAGGTCATCAAGCCATCCTCATTACAGCAAGGACCCTACCTATGGCTCGGGTAAGAGTGGTGGTGCCTACTTTGCTGACCACTCCCACTCTTTTTGTGACCATCGCTCCGGTGACCATCACTCTTGTGACCATTGCTCTCGTGACCGCTCTAGGAAGGATCGCTACCCCCATGAGCACTCTTCGCAGCCACATCACAGGTCCGACCACTCTACACCTGCTCGTGCTGCGCCAAACCCTAGCAACTGGAAGGCCGCTGCGCCAACCCACGCAGGCAGTGTGCCGTTCACTTGCTTTAGCTGTGGCAAACCTGGCCACAAGGTGTTTAACTATCCTGAGAAGACGCCCGCACCTGCTGCACCTAAGTCTCAGTACCGTGGATCTGCAAGCCACGGTTGCCTCACACACATGAATGTAGAAGAAGCTCAAGCTGCCCCAAATGTTGTGTACGGTATGTTTTTAGTTAATGGCATTAAAGCATCCGTTCTGTTTGATTCTAGAGCTACATGTTCATACATCTCATCCAAGTTTGCATGAGAGAATAAGATACCTACCACTCCATGTCTGGAGCCTATAGTCACTAGTTCTCCCCTAGGTGAGATGAGAAGCAGCCATATCTATAAGGAAGTGAAGCTTTCTATCGAGGGTCTAACCTTCCGAGCTAACCTTACCCTTCTACCTTCAAATGGTCTAGGTGTTTGATCTCTTGTTCACCCAGATATATTCAGATAACCCACCCTTCTGGCCAAGCAGTCAGATGTGCACCTCAGAAGGATAAATCAGTATTTGTTCTATGTGCCCTGAATGCACTCAAGTCTTAGGCAGAATCTCAGAAAAAGGAGAAGGCTCTCATTGATGTTCCCGTTGTCAGAGAATATGAGAACGTGTTTCCAGAAGAGTTTCTAGGCATGCCACCTGATCACGATGTTGAGTTCATCATTGACCTCGTGCTGGGAACTAGTCCCATTGCTAAGTGACCGTACCGCACGTTAGTTGATGAACTGGAAGAGCTCAAGAAGCAGCTGAAAGAGCTTTTCGATAAGGGCTTTATTAGGCCTAGTGCCTCGCCCTAGGGATCACCTGTTCTATTTGTGAAAAAGAAGGATGGCACAATGAGGATGTGTGTTGACTACCGCAATCTCAATGCTGTTACTATCAAGAACAAGTATCCTCTGCCGAGGATCAATGACTTGCTTGATCAGCTTCGTGGTGCTAAGTACTTCTCGAAGATTGATCTCAGATCTGGTTATCATCAAATGAAGATTTGTGAGGAAGACATTCCCAAGACAACCTTTGTCACTCGCTATGGGCAGTATGAGTTCACCGTTGTATCCTTCGGTCTCACGAATGCCCCTGTACTTCAATAACATGATGAACAAGGTGTTTATGGATGATCTTGATCGGTTTGTGGTGGTTTTCATTGATGACATTTTGGTTTTTTCATCCACTGCCGAAGAACATGAAGCACATCTGAGAATAGTGCTTGAGAAGCTATCCCAACACCAGCTTTATGCCAAGTTCAGCAAATGTGAGTTCTGGCTTAAAGAAGTTGCTTTCCTTGGTCATGTACTCTCAGCTGATGGTGTTGCTATAGATCCTGCAAAGATAGAGGCCGTGAAAGAATGGGAGCAGCCTCCCAATGTGTCCGAGATTAGGAGTTTCTTGGGATTGGCGGGTTACTATCGCTGATTCATTCAGAACTTCTCGAAGATAGCTCGTCCTATGACCAATCTCTTCAAGAAGACCAACGAGTTTGAATGGACACCCGAGTGCGAGCAAAGTTTCCAAACTCTGAAAGAGAAGCTCACAACCATGTCTGTCCTAGCCTTACCTGATATCACTAATGACTTTGTCGTCTATTGTGATGCCTCTCGCCAAGGACTGGGTTGTGGGTTGATGCAAAATGGGAAAGTTATTGCTTATGCTTCCTAGCAGCTGAAGGAGCACGAGCAATGATACCCCACAAATGATCTTGAGTTAGCAGCTGTTGTGTACACCCTGAAGATCTGGAGGCATTATCTCATTGGCAACAAGTGTGACATATACAACAATCACAAAAGCTTGAAGTACTTCTTCACTCAGGAAGATTTGAATATGAGACAGCGCAGGTGGCTAGAGCTAATCAAGGACTATGACATGGAGATTCACTATCATCTAGGAAAAGCGAATGTAGTCGCAGATGCTCTTAGTCATAAGACCTACTGTCATGCTCTATTCACCTCAACCCTGCCACCTGAATTGAAGAAAGAAATTAAAGATCTCCAGCTCGAGATAGTACCCCATGGTCTATTGCACGAACTTCGCATCGAGTATAATCTCTTCGAGCGAATTCGTGAAGCTCAGAAAAGTTGCAAGGAAATGGATTACATTTGAGGGGTTGATGAAGCTAGGCTACAGCCCGAAATTCAGAGAACATGAGCATGGAACCATCTAGTTCAAGGATAGAATTTGTGTGCCCAGCAATCCTCCTTGCGTAAGGAAATTCTATCAGAAGCACATGAATCCAAGTATTGCATCCATCCTGGTGGTGCAAAAATGCATCAAGATGTAAAGAAGCACTTCTGGTGGAAAGGCATGAAGGCAGACATTGCTAGACATGTGGCCGAATGTGACATCTATAACAAAGTCAAGGTCAAGCACAGGAGACCCGCTGGTTTACTCAAACCACTCGATGTTCCTGAATGGAAGTGGGAGAGCATATCCATGGATTTCATAATGGGTTTGCCTCGATCACCAGCTGGTAATGACTCCATTTGGGTAATTGTTGATCGTATGACTAAAGTTGCCCACTTTGTGTCTGTCAAAACCACCGTTAGCGCTAAGAAGCTAGCAGATATCTACATCAAGGAGATATTGAGGCTTCATGGAGCTCCTAATAGTATTATGTCAGATCATGGACCTCAATACATGTCTCGATTCTGGCAAGCTCTACACGAGTCCATTGGGACTAACCTTGACTACAGCACTGCTTACCACCCTCAAACAAATGGTTAGATAGAGAAATTGAATCAGATTCTAGAGGATATGCTTCACGCCAGTGTTCTCAAATATTACTCAGATTGGGAGAAGTGTTTGTCATTTGCTGAGTTCTCTTACAACAATAGCTACCAGGACAGTATCAAGATGTCACCCTTCTAGGCTCATTATGGCAAACCATGCAGAACCCTGTTGATGTGGGACCACCCAGGTGAGAGGGCAGTCTTTGGCCCCGCCAAGATCAAGGAAGCCGAAGGAGTAGCTCAAGTCAGAGAGAACTTGAGGATCGCTCAAAGCCAACAGAAGAGCTATGCTGATAAAAGGCGTCGAGACCTTGAATTCAAAGTTGGGGACTATGTCTATCTCAAAGTGTCTTCACTTTGTGGTACTGTCAGATTCCATGTAAAAGGGAAACTAGCTCCAAGTTGTTGGCCCTTACCGCATCCATCTGAGAGTTGGAAAGCTGGCATACAAGCTTGAACTACCCCCACAGTTGGCAGGAGTACATCCTGTATTCCATGTCTCACAGCTATGCAAGTGCTTGAGGGTACCAGAAGAAGAAACAGTCTCTACTGATGTGCTTGATATCCAAGATACTCTAGAGTACAAAGAGCACCCCATCAAGATTTTGGGTTATAACACCAAGGAGACCTGAAGCAAGTCTATCCCTATGTGCAAGGTTCAATGGAGCAATCACACCGAACGTGAAGCAATATGGGAAGATGAGAATCAACTGCTGTTGCAGTATCCTTACCTCTTTGAAGGGTATGTCACTTCTTAAATCTTGATGTCGAGATTCCAATGAGGGGGGAGGACTGTAACAACCCAAAAATCTGAGCTACAAATTTTTTTTGAAAAACCTATGAGTGATGAGGACATGTCATCATCAACCCTAACCATGCATCAACCTCGTCATGTCAGGCATAACATCCTATGCAATCATAGCATGATCAATGTTTCAAAGTAATTTTTGAACAATGTTTCACATGTTGTTTCCATATGTTGCATTAGCTATACCATCAATGTTCCATTAAATGTCATGTCATGTTGCATTCAAATGTGATTTGGTTTTTATTTGATTTATGTGTTGTTTTATAAAAATGGACCTACAATATTTATCTATATAATAAATAAATATATTCTATGGGAAATATACCCAACATGGCCTATGACCTCTAGGTATACCATGAAGTATTTTGCAACATGCTATACAACTATATATACATGTATTTGAAAAATGAAAAGGAGAAAGAAATAAAAAGAAAATACAAAAGCCAATCTGGCCTGATCGGCCCAGCCAGCCCAGCACCGACCCCTTTCTTTCCCTCTCTTTCTCCCGTCGCGCCCGATCAGCCCAGCACCACCGGCCCAACAGCTTGCCTGCTCTCTTCTCTCCCTCTCCCGCGTAGGCCGGCCTAGCAAGGCCGACGGCCCAACAAGGACCCGCTGCCCAAGCGCCAAACCAACGCCACTAAGCCGCTGACTGGTGGGGACCGCCTGTCATAGCTTTCCCACGGTCCCCCACCGTCCGGTCGCGCGTGATGTCGCCGGTGTCAGGTGCTGCTCCCCGCGTCGCCCTTAAGCAATCCACCCCGGCCGCTTGATCTAGCCCTTCCCCTCATCTACGCCCATAAGCGCGCCACCTGGCCCGACCGGCCGACAGCAAGATGCCCACGGCGTGGGCACCTCCCTCTCGCACGCGCGCGCGCATGCGCTACCGTCGCAGTGAAACTATGCCGCTGCACAAGCTAACCCCATCTCGCTGAACCTTGGACCCAGCCAAACTCCCCACCAGTGACCTGGACCGCTCCCTGGCCGCCGAATCGAGCCCCTTGCCCGATCACCGTCCGCTGGCCACCTACCTCTGTGACCCCTCTATATAAGCGGCACCCCAGCGCCCTAGGCCTTCCTAGCCACCGCCACCGCTCCGGTGGTACCCAATTTTGCCACCAACCAGTCCAATTTGGGGAAGAAGGGGAGGAGGGAGAAGAAGGGGGCGGGGAAGAGGAAGAAAGAGCTCTGCCACCGCCGGAGAAGGAGGAGCGCCGCTGCGGTGTTGCTGCTGCTGCAGAGCCGTCGAGGACGAAGGGCTGGAGCCGAACCGCGAGCCGAAGCCAGAGTTGGTCCTGTACCGCACCTCCATCCTCGTCAACACCGGTGAGCACCGCCATCATCGCCACTCTCCCAACCTTGCCCTTTGCTTCCTAGCCATGGCGCTCGTACTGAGCGCGTAGGCCAAGGCCTCACCCGGCTTACTTGGACACACGCACACGCACACACAGACCGGCCAAGCCCAAGGACCATGGCATCAGGAGCATGCTGGACCGGAACGCCGCCATGACTGCCGTCGCACTGCATGCCGCCGCGGTGAGACCATCTTACTGCTTCATCTCCGAGCCCCGAGCCGCATCGACATGGAATCCGTGATCACCTCGGTGAGGCGCACCCATTGCGCCTGCTAGCCCCTTGGAAGCCATACTGAGGAGCCGCGAGCGCGAGGCCATGCCATGCCAACGCCTTGAAGCCCACCTTCGTGTTCGCCATGGCGTCCTAGAGCTAATAGACAAGAAGATGACACCGGAGGACCACCGTAGCGTCGAGAATCAAGGATTTCCTCACTGTCGTCGAGCCCCGCCGTCGGGCTAGAGAGACAGAGGAAGGGGACGAACTCGGCAGAAGGACGGTGGACGTGGTCTATGTGGACCGGAGTCGCTGCTCGTGGGACCAGGCGAAGTCGGTGCACCATGGATCGGTCCATGGACCGCATGAACCAGAGGACAATGCTGTGGACGCGATTCATGTGGACCAGAGATGCTGACAGTGTGCCTAGTAGGCACCGGTGCACCGTGGACCGAGAGCCGTGAACTGAGCCCGGTTTGAATCCAGAGCAGTGACATGGCAGCACCTCAGCGTGCCACGTGGCAGGCCCGGCCCGGCCCAAATCCAGCCCATTCGGCCCATTAACGGCCCATTAAGGGACGTTAACGTCCTAGTGGGGCCCACCAGACAGTTGACCATTGACCGTTGACTGCTGACGTCAGCAGTGACGTCACCCCGGACCCACATGTCAGGCGATCGTTGACCCAGTCAATGATGACATCAGCATGACGTCATCCGCCACGTCAGCCGCTGAGTTGTCTCTGTTGGACCCGCACAGGACACGTGGACCAACCACAGGCTGCCACGTGTCAGCACCAGAATAAAACCAGTCCTTTTCTTGTTTAGAAAATGGTTAAATCTTTGAAAAATCATAACTAATTCATACGAGCTCAGAAATTTTGATCCACATATCCAAATTTTCTATAAATCGAGCTCTATCTATTTTTACTATGTTTGAGTGCATCTGGATCTTTTATTTGGCATTCGTTCTTTGTGCTAATCTATAGGGGTCACTCCCGCGACCATTAATTGTCGGTTACAGGCTCAACCTCGTAGATCCCATTACGCATGGCAAATGTAGTATGGCTAGTGCTTTAATTTCTATTGTTACATAATGGATTGCCTATGCTAGGATTGCATGGTAGATAATACTTGATGAGCCCTACTTGTTGTAACCTATCACCTGCTTACCCGCTGTTATGTTAGCCACTTGATGCGACGCGATGAACCCTGGGAAGGCCTGGAGGGTGCCAGGCTGGAGATGTGTGAGTTGATGGAACAGATGGGCTTGTGAGCTAAAGATGTTGTATCTGTGTTTGGGGTGGAGCTTACGGCAGGGAGTAGGATGAGGGTTGAGTCGATCGAGTCAGGATCTACGATGAGCTTTTGGAGCAAGTCTTGCTGGGGAATGGATCTGGACATTCCCACGAGTATCAGTCTATGGCGGACTAACTCAGATGTGTTAGAGTCCTGGGTGGAAGCCTCTGAGGGGTGGAAGCCAGGAGGAGTGTGCCGTGGTAGCACGTTAAATAGGAACCCTGATGAAGATATCCCGGCTTGGTCACACTTAGGAACTGCTACGCTGGTATCCGAACCTTAGGAATCTCTTGCTTTCCACTCGCTTCCCATTGGGGGGAGACAGTCGAACCACTGGATAGATCGATGCCACTACTGCTAGGCGAGTAGTGATAGGAAGGCATATGCATGGGATGGAGCTAACACCCTACCGAGACGATCATGGCACCCCTTTCGGGAGTGGGTACATGGCATGGCATCCTCTACAGGAGCGGATACAGGCTCTCTTCACAGTTTCAGCGATTCAGAGCTGGATGGTAGAGTGGCATCATTCTATGGCAGTTGGCGCCCGGAATCAGCCTAGGTGGTGATCAACACTGATGATGGTTATCTAGTGGAATAGTGAAACCTCTGCAGAGTGTATGGTGGATTGATCGATACATAAGCCAATTCTTTGGCTATGGACCTTTCCTTAGGAGGATGCACCAGACTAGTGAGTGGAGTGTTCTACCTTCCCCCTGAGTGTGATTTTCCAACCGTGAGCCAGGTTGAGGGATGCGGGCCGCTGAGACAAGCTGAGAGGTTGTTGGCTTGTTGACTTGAGTCTGAGATGGTGTTGGAGGTATGGGATGGAATTTCAGAGATGGATAGTGACGGATGTGTGGGATGAAAATGTGTTTAAAAACTTGATCACCATATTTGTATATTTGATTACTTGCTTAGGAAAAACCCTAGCCTTTATAGGTTCCTTTGATATATCCATGAATTGCATCCAATTTCCACAAAGCAATGCATAGGGTGGGAGTGGCCAGTACAAATCGTACTAAAAATTTGGTTTCAGGTTGAAGGGTTTCGTGTCTACGCTCAAGTTCGATCGAAGATGATAGCTTCCGCACCTCAACCTTTTATTGTTATGCTGTATGAACTCTGATTCCACCAAGTGGTGATGTAATAAGTTATTGTAAACCTCTCTTTTGTACTCTTTTGTTCGATGTATGGATTATGGTATTCAACTGTTATCGGGTAATGTGATTTAAATGGTCATATTACACTTCGACTATGTGGATTTCCCTTCACGGAAATCGAGGTCGTTTCTGGAATAGGGAGCGTGACCGCCTCGAAGTGCTCAGCATGGAACAAGTCAAGTGCATCTTGTAGCCATTCTGCGGGCTCTTTCCACTGCGACATAAAAAATGCAAGGCAATAATCATATTAAACTAATTGTACTTATTTATATTAGCATAAAAAACCAAAGATGTTGAAATTTTTTAATACAATAGCTGGATGAGGAAACTGCGAAACGGGCAGGTTTGGAGCAAATGGCTCATCGCCTGGGTGAAAACCTGGTGCCTGTGGTGGTGGTAGAGGAGGTGTTACATTGAAACCTAATCGATAAAATTTAACAAGTACTAGGTAAAATGAACCTAAATAATGAAATTCAAAAGAGTGTAATAATATGTATATATATACCAAAGTAATATCTAGGAGCCATTGCCAGAAATAACTTACAGAGAAAGATGATTTCGCGAGAAGTGAGATTGAAAATGTGAGAAATGCAAGGCAGTGTGCGTGGATGGAATACACATACGGGTGGCCGTATTATTTATAGCCAAATAAGAACATCACTGCCAGCTTATAGTAGGAGCCGACACAAATAACTGTAATCACTGCCGACTCCTGGCAGGGCCTGGTAGTGATCATGGAGCATCACTGTCAGCGCCTTCCATGAGCCGGCAGTGATGCCCCTGCCTGGACTGACTTTGCATACATGCATGCTGCATGCTCTATTAAAGCGTGTACCATGCATGCATGCATAGTCCTGCGTAGGCAAGCGCATGATTTTATTACTGCTGCCAGCTACCATCACGGTGGCCACTTCTATAAATAGAGCCCTATCTCAATCTTATTTCACACAACTTTAGCTCATTTCACACACTGTTTCACTACACGATTTAGAAATACACTCAAATGTGGTCTCTATGGGAGAGAGCCCTACACATACAGATATCTTCGCCAGTCCTAGTCCACCAAAATGGTGCACAATAGAGGTGCTAGTAGAATGCTACTGAAAATAGAGCAATGTCGTCTGTTGGGGTCGCCACAAGGTTCACGGTGCCATCCGGGGTTGTGCACTGTTACCGTCGTGCTAGTGGTGTGGTGTTGGTTGTTGCATGGTGACGGCGCCGAGTGGAATCCGGTGTGCCCTGGATTGTTCCTTGCAAATCCCAGAGCCATGCCGTTCTCAACATCCCCCAACAGCGAGAGCCGAGAGACATAGGTTCATCGAAGCGTGCTTAGGCACGAGTTTTTGCAGCCTCCTTGATCATCTCGAATCGGCTAGCTCGTTACCACCTGGCGTTTCTGAGGTTTATGTGATGCTAGAAGAACGCTACTAAGGTGATTAAATTTTAATGTGTTTGTATACTTTGATTATAACATTGACCTATATAGAAAAAGGTCTTTGTTATCATATATGTAATTTTATTTTTAAGTCTTTGTTGTCATATATTTCTTATGTACTACATCTCAATAAATATAATATTTTTATAATTTATATATGTCTAAATAAATATATTACTCTAATATGTCGAATAAATATATCTAAATAAATATATTACTCTATTATTTAGATAGAGTAGAAAAGATATGCCGGTGCGTTGCACGGAGGATATATATGTTATCAGATTTCTTTTTATTTTTAATTTATTTTTTTTGCTTTTGTTCTCGGGATGGAATTGAATATTATAGCAAATCGCGTCCCTCTCTGGCTCTCTGCCCAGCCTGGTGAAGGGAGACAGACAGATCAGTGACGGGTTGTAACAGAAACCGCCACTAAAACAGCACCATGCCGGGTGGTGAAACAAGCCGGCACTAGATATAGCAGATCAGTGCCGGCTTGTATCACCAACCGGCACTAAAATTTTCACTGCCGGTTGATAACACCACTCGGCAGTGATGTATGTAATCAGTGCCGGTTCCTCGTTTGCCTACATCATTTTTTTTTTTTGATATTTAGAGCCAATAATGAAAGGTATCAGTGGCGGTTCAGTCATTTTCGCCACTAATATTGCCGACAGTGATTAAGTAATTTGTAGCAGGGCAAGCAGCCGAAGCATAGGACAATGAGATTCATGACTAGTCATGCCATCTGTGATGACACACCACGACACCCGTGACAGCGGCTATGCAACTACCAGAAGCTCTCAGTATCAACTCTGGAAACGTCATCATAAGGTGGACGATAAGAGAGGCTGGGCACCTCCCCGATGCCCTAGTTGCACCAAATCAACGGCGGCGGTGGCGCGTGCGCCCATGCCCATGGCACAGCCTGGATCCACATTGGGGTCAGAGATGTAGCATCGCGTAGATTCATGGACTCGCAAGTTGCTGATGCACCAGAACTCGCTGGACAAGAGGGCTCCTATTTCCCGGCACAGTGATGAAAATCTTGTCAGGACTTCAGTTTCATTTTGAAATTGGGTGTATAAACAGAGCCAATGTAGAGGATATTAGATGTCATTGCCTTGAGATAGCTAGAGATTGTACTTTGCGTTCATGCCATAATAATTCCTACAGTACTTGTGTGTATGTGTGCTCCTGATGTAATGTTGATGTGGATCGCCGGATAATATACCAGCAAAATGTAGTGCATAGCTACTGTAATAAGCACGGCTCGGATAAAATACATTAAATGCAGCCATTGTACCTGCAGTGTGGAATAGTAACAAATGCTGGCTCAAGTAAACAATTATAAATTTGTCTAGTGTTATTGGTGACATGGATTAAAAAAATAAAGAAATGTCGGGTTTTTTTTTTGGGCCATTGTTCCTTTTTGCTGCTGCCTCGTCCAGATTTTCCTACCGTTTGTCGCATCTTCAACGGGTTCTATCACAATCACAATTCTACAACGAGATCAGTGGCGGAGGTCACCCAAAATTTTAGGTGGGGCAGAAACGTAGCAGCTTGACGTTGCCGGCGAGCAGTTACACGAGCGTGTCCAAGTGCCGTAGTTTTTTTTTTAGATTAGGAAGTACCGTAGTTATATAAAATAAAAAAAAAAAGGCATCGGAGAGTTGGGCCACGAATTGACGAGTCCATGGGCCATGTCGCAGTGTAACAGGCAGCAGCGTTGTTGCTCCGCTCTGCATTCTTCCCTATCACATGTCCACAAGCAGCGCCACTCCGTCGGCGGCATTGGAGTGTCTGGATCCAGCGAGGGACGACGACAGCCGAGCTCTTCTCCGACGGGATCCGACGACGGACAAGCAGAGCCAGAGGCTGGATGGTGGATTGGCTCATCGGTGAGTAGCAGCAGCCACGGCGTGTGGATGGGCTCGACGGACTAGTGGATGGGCTTGGTGGGCTTTGTTAGCCAAAAGCAAGAGAGCTACACGGGCCAAGCGTTGTTGCTATCATTTCTAGTCTAGTGCCGATGACCTCTAAAATTTTCTTTCTACTAAAAAAATCAAAAATTTTCACCTTCCTTAATTTTTTCTCTTATGAAAGAAAGCAAATTGACAAGTCTGCTCTCTTGAACTCAAAATTTTCCATGATAGCACTTGTTAATTGTTATGCATTATGGGTCGATATTCCATTTTAAATTTTTGAATCGATAAAATTTCGCTCGATTTGGTTTCTCGATATTCCATAGGCTCGCATTCATTTTCATGTCCGACTTTACTATTTTTGCTTTCGTTCGTACTGAAATGTAAAAGTACAAAACATTAGAGGAGTATTTCGACCCTTTCTAACTGTTTGCATCCTTATTAGTGTTGGCCTCCCTCACATATGGATGAACTATATGCATTCAGCGTACATGTTTGTTAAGACATATATGACATAGCCCAAATAAACTATATGCATTCAGCTCTCTCCATGCCAACAAGGAGTACTAGACAATTTGTACCCTACCAATAATCTCAATGATTAAGGATGATATGATGCCATTTGCTAAGTTAAATTGAACAGATTGCGTGCATTGTTATTATCTACCACTAGCTGGCTGCTACATGCCAGTAGTGTCTCCATGCCAATAAGGAGAAAAATAGACAATGCATAGAATATCCGCTGATAATCTCAAAAAATTAAGGGATAATATTTACAAGGTACATGACGGCGGTCATCATGGCATATGACATATTCATGTCAAAGTGAACAGGTTGCATTCGTTGTTATCGTCGATAACTATTGTTATTTGTAGTGAAAGGGCAATTTGATGGAGTTTTCAAATTAAGCGTGGACAAATACTTACATTGTGTTCACCATGAGGAGCCAAACTACTATACTAATGCAATAGATGGCGGTGTTACCTTCATGAAAGGTGACAAAACTCTTACATTGTATTCAATGCGAAGAACGATGGTACTAGACAAATATCGATGTGTATATATACACCACGTATATGCAGAGCACATATCATCGTGATAGGCTACTGCATTCTTCTTCTTCTTCTAAAGAGGTTGTTAGTTATTGCTTACAAAATTTTCCTTTTAAATTCAGTACACTGTTTACTGCTTGGTTGGTATATGGTGCAATCAGTTAAGATGCCCGCTTAGTATGAAAGTATAGTAGTTTCAAGTTCAGTTTTGCCAAAGATGATAGCACTATTTCGAGACAAGATGTTATGTTTCTATTGATTTTGTCAATGTTTCTCAATTATTGATTCGTATTGGTGTTATAACAGTCAGAGAGAAAAAGCTAAGGATCATGGCTGCCACTACCCTTCCTGAATGGGCCCAGGACGACTATTCCAATTGTGAGCGCGAGGGTGTGCTCTGTGACGATTTTCTTGACTACCTCGACACGAGGACTGATATAACATACAAGATACACATAAATTATGCAGAAAAAGAGAATGTGTCTGATCCGGCAGATTGTTCAAATCTCCGTTCAGGAACTAAAAACATCTGGTTCTACTATATTGTCAGTGAGGAGGATGGTTTGGCTAGGATTACAGAAACACCAATTATTTTTTCTTGCTAGGTTGCCTAGCAAAGGCTACCTTTAAACTTTTTATGGCTTGATACGTGAAAGGCAAGCCTCAACTGAATAATGTGAGTGAGTGTGCCATCTGAAGTTCCTTTTATGGTTGATCTCATATATGTACGTGTCTTTCGTGAATCTACTGGGTAGTGTCCTACTCAATATATATAATAAAAAAATGTGATGTTTTATGTTGATGAGTAACATATGTCTGATGAAGTATTTACATATAGTCCTTTAATTTAGGCGCAATTATATATGTCATGAGAAATCAGCAACCAATATATACTAGGCACACTCTGTGGATGGTTCCTAATAGTGATATCGAGCATTAATAGTGATATCGAGCATTCTGATCACGGAAAGTAGTTGTTATAGGTAGGATGAAATGCATTCGCTTGGCAGACAGCAATTCATTTTGTTTGATTCGGCAAAGTATTGTTGTTATAGGTAGGATGAAATGATGCATTGGCTTGGCAGACAGCAATTCATTTTTGTTTGATTCGGGAAAGTATTACATTGTAGAGCTGGGTTATATCTGGTCGTGGTGTGTATATATATCTAGGTTGTTAAATAATTTGTTGCTTGCTTGCTTGCTGTGTAGGCATTTCATCACTGTCTTTTGATACCACAAATAAATATTTTTATTTGGGATTCTTGAAGTTGACATAGTAAAACAAACCATCTTGTTGTTATAGCCGCTTGCTCATTTTTAAATTTGTACGTGAAACACTATGGAACAACGGAGGGTGTATACAGCTTCAAAGTGTTCCTTCTAGTACGGGAACAAGTTGGTTAGAGCATGCAGCCATGTGGTCCATGTGCTCGGGCACCACCCACCAAAGGAATCCATGCGGAGGCCTCCGGTGCTTCCTGCGACCGGCTTTGGGGCGCTGCGTGGGATTTTGCCGTTCACGGGCTCGGCGTCTGGGCAGCCGGCGAGAGCCAAGCGGCAAGCCACCAGATAGCCAAGGTGTGTTTTCTTCTTGCCTGCACCCACTTCGTTCTGTCACCGACAATGCAAGGTGCCAAGCTCAAACTAATGGTGAACCTGTTGAAGCTGAACCGGAATCAGACGCTGAAGCTGAACCAAATGGAGGAGAGAAGGAGTCGGCGGGAAAACGAGTTCGGAAGCCGAATTCTCAAGTTATTGGGCCGCAGCGGAGTAAATGAAGACGGAAGCCCAGTCTACCAGAAGCCCAAAGCGTTCCACGGAGCCTAAAGCGTTTCGCATTTTACTTTCGTTAAGCCAATGAACGGGCAGGCGGTTACCTGAGGGTGCCGTATGTAAACAGCTTTCCCTACCTCACCACGAACTTGAACCAGAACAACGAACCAAAACCGTGCTGTGGTCGGCCGGCGGCGAGCTCTCGGCATGGCCGGAGTGTCGATTCTTGTTGAACTCTAGTTCCAAGTTATCCTCGAGTACTAGGTCGGTAACATCTGGTATCGGATTCATTCGATTCCGGGCCAGCTTCGTTCGATCCCGGTCCATTCCGCACAAATTCCCACCAAATCGCACCAATCCCACCAATCCAGTTTCGTGTTCTTCGATCTCAGTACTCCATCGACTTGATCCGCAAGCGCTTCGGGTCAGACCGAGATCCCTGTCGGCAGTGAGCTGCTGTCGTCAGGTTGATTCGCCGTAATTCCCAAGCACGCGAGCTCGTTTGTGGCGAGATCGAGAACCTGGAACTGCATTCCTACTGTACACACCGTCAAATGTCCATGTTGTCACTGGAAGAGAAGTTGGGGCAGATTTTGGCTCTTCTCGAGAAGAACTCGCAAGGGATTTCCGAGCTGCGCACCTCCATGGCGGATATGCGCGCTCTCCACACCGAGATCAACCGCTGGAAGCCCGACATCGACTACTGCTTCCACGATCTAGAAGGTGCGGTGGAGGAACTCGGCGAGAAGATCGATAAGGCCTTGAGCAGTCTTCCTCATGCAGAAGCGTTGCCGCAGGGCGTCATCACCATCGCAGCATTACCAGTGGACCCGGGGGCCAGCCAGTCGTTCCCGGTTCTGCGGATGCCGAGCTCCGCGCTTCTGGAGCCACCCCCAACCAGGGCGGCATCTGGTTCGTTAGACCGCAGTGAGGCGGCCCACGGGGTGGTGTACACCACCACCCGAGGCCAACATCAGCCACAAGGTGATGCAACTCTGCCTAATCCTGTATTACCGCAATTTCATGCCTCTGCATCTGTTAGTGATGGTCCCCTTCGTTTGTTTCATCCTCATGCTATGCTTGATATGCAATTCCCACAATTTGATGGTTCTAATCCTAGAGCATGGGTTAAGGATTGTGTGTCTTACTTCACTATCTACCAAATTCATCCATCTATGTGGATTCGTTATGCTACCATGAGCTTAACTGGTTCTGCCAAACTTTGGTTTCAAACCATCCATTCCAATGTTTATGAGATGACTTGGGATGACTTTTCTGCTATTGTTCATGCCAAGTTTGATAGGAATGAGCACAACAATCTGTTGAGAAAGTTTTTCTATGTTAGACAAACATCTACTGTTGATGAATATACTGAGAGATTCTGTGATTTAGTTCATCAACTCCTTGCTCATGAACCAACTTTCTCCTCCATTGCCATCACTAATAGATTTGTAGATGGACTTAAACATGAAATCAAGTGTGTTGTTATGATGCATAAACCACAAGACTTGGACTCTGCGAGTTCTCTGGCCTCCTTGCAAGAAGAAGCACTTCTTGGTCCAAATTTTCATACCAAGAAAGGAGAGGGATCATATTATTACAAGAAGGCTTATTCTGAGCAGTCAAAGTCCAGTTCATTCTATACTGGCACTACTTCCAGATTACCTGTTAATTTTGTTGATGATAAGAAGCCTCTAGATCAAGTCAAAGTTAAACCACCTAAAAATGGGCTCAATACTCTCAAGAATTATAGAAGAGCCAAGGTTTTGTGCTATAAATGTGGTGAAAAATGGAATCCTGGCCACAAATGTCAACATGTATCACTTCAGGCTATGGAAGAGGTATGGTCCTTTGCTTCTGATGATAGCCCACCTCATTCAATTACTAAAGAAACTAAAGCTAATGATTCTGGTAATGATCTATGTGAGATTTTTGTTGAAGCCATGAATGGTGCTGATAATCATGCCACATTTTGGCTCAGATGCCTTACTTATGGCCAAGAGGTGTATATGTTAATTGATTCTGGCAGTTTCCATTGTTTTATCAGTGATACTTGTGCTGCCAGACTGCCAGGTCACCAACCCCTTCAGCAATCAGCTCAAGTCAGAGTTGCTAATGGGGAGTTTATTCAATGCACTCATGAGCTTCCTGACCAACTTTGGACTATACAAGGGGCTACCTTCAGGAATACATTCAAGATTCTGCCTCTCTATTCTTATGATGCTATCATTGGTATGGATTGGCTATCTATGCACAGTCCAATGAACATGCATTGGGGTCAGAAATGGATTATTGTTGACAATATGGTACTCCAGTTAAGATTCAAGGTATATCTTCTCAGGCAGTGATGGGTCCTCCAATTAACCAGAATCAATTGTCTTCTATGATTAAATAGGATTCCTATCTGTATTGCATTCAGCTTAATATAGTCCAAGTTACTGAATCGGCTTCCGATGCTGTCAATGAACCAATTCCAGAAGAGATTCACACTCTGGTTGAGAAATACTCTGATACCTTCCAACCATTACTAGGTCTTGCACCTTCAAGACAAGGTGATCATACTATACCACTGATGCCTGGTGCTGCTCCATTTTAGTTGAGGCCTTATAGATACACTCCATTCCAAAAGAATGAGATAGAGAAGCAAATCAAGGAGATGTTGGACAAGGGCTTAATCAAGCACAGTTCTAGTCCATTCTCTTCACCTGTGCTGCTTGTGAAGAAAAAAGATAGGTGATTGGTGTTTATGTGTGGATTACAGGAGGTTGAATGCACTCACTGTTAAGAACAAGTACCCTCTTCCAATCATTGATGAGTTGTTAGATGAACTCCATGGAGCTTCTTGGTTTTCGTCCCATGATCTCTGCTCTGGTTTCCATCAGATTCATATGGCTGCTGGACATGAACATAAAACAGCATTTCAAACTCACAATAGTCACTATGAGTATCAAGTCATGCCTTATGGGGTTACTGGTGGACCTGGCAATTTTCAAGAAATCATGAATACAATCTTAGCACCATTTTTGAGGGTCTTTGTTGTGGTGTTCATTGATGATGTTCTTATATATAGTTCCACTTGGGAGGAACATGTCAAACATATAGAGGCTGTTTTCCAGATGTTGTAGCAACATCAGCTTTATGTTAAGTTGAAGAAATGTTCATTTGCCAAACAAGAGCTCAGCTATCTTGGACATGTCATTACTCCTGCAGGAGTCTCTACTGATCCAAAGAAAATACAAATCATTGCTAATTGGCTAGCACCTCAAAATGTTAAGGAACTTAGGAGCTTTTTGGGAATGGCAGGCTATTAAAGAAAATATGTTAGACATTTTGGCCTTTTGTCTAAGCCTCTCACCAATCTGCTCAGGAAGGATCATCTATATGTTTGGAATGCTGAAGCTGAAGCATCATTTCAAGCATTACAAACAGCTCTTGTGACAGCCCCAATGCTAGCTTTACCAGATTTCTCCAAACCCTCTGAATTGGAAACTGATGCCTTTGACAAGGGAATAGGAGTTGTTTTACAGCAAGATGGTCATCCACTGGCTTATGTGAGCGAAGCATTGGGTCCCAAGGCTCAGGGACTTTCAACATATGAAAAAGAATTGTATGCTATTCTCGTTGCATTTGAACATTGGAGATTTTATTTGCAGCATGCTGAGTTCATTATCAAGACTGACCAAAAGAGCTTAATTCATCTTGATGATCAGAGGTTAACCACTCCTTGGCAACATAAGGCCTTGACAAAACTCCTTGGTTTGAGGTACAAGATTGTCTAGAAACAAGGTGTTGAGAATAGAGTGGCTGATGCTTTATCTAGGACCACACATGCTGATATTCATGATATTTCAGCAATATCTGTTACTACTCCATCTTGGATACAGATTTTACATGATGCTTATAACAAGGATCTAGAGTCACTCAAGTTACTGTAGGAATTAACTATCCAGTCCCCTTCAAGACATTATTCTCTGCATGATGGTATAATCCATTTTAAATCTAGAATTTGGATTGGCAATTCTCTGGACATACAGCAGCAGATTTTAAAGGCCCTTCATACAAGCCCAATTGGAGGTCACTCTGGTTTTGAAGCCACCTATAACAGAGTAATAAAGTGTTTTGCCTGGCCTCATATGAAACAAGCTGTTAAGGATTTTGTTGCTCAGTGTACTGTTTGCCAGCAGGCCAAAACTGAAAGAGTAGCTTAGCCAGGGCTTTTAGCACCACTTCCTGTCCCAACTAGTGCATGGCAAGTCATCACTATGGATTTCATTGAAGGGTTGCCTAGATCAAGGACATTCAACTGCATCCTCGTGGTGGTTGACAAGTTCACTAAGTATGCTCATTTCTTACCTCTATCTCACCCTTTTTCAGCTTCTGATTAGCAAATTTGTTCATGACCAATGTTTGCAAATTACATGGCATGCCAAGGACAATAGTTTCTGATAGAGATAAGATCTTTACTAGTCATTTCTGGAAAGAGCTATTTACATCACTGGGTACAGATTTGCATATGAGCAGTGCTTATCACCCTCAAACTGATGGACAAACTGAACGAGTGAATCAATGCTTACAAACTTACTTAAGATGCTTTGTTCATTCATGTCCAACCAAATGGTCATCTTGGTTGTCTTTTGCTGAGTACTAGTACAACACATTACATCATTCTGCTCTATCTACTACACCATTCTATGTTCTTTATGGTCATCATCCAAGGGAGTTGGGCATTACTCCACCTGGATCAACTGATAACTCTGAATTGGAAGAATGGCTCATGGACAGAGATATGATGCAACAATTAGTTCATCAGCATCTACTCAGGGCTCAGAAGAAAATGAAGTCTCAAGCTGACAAGAGAAGAACATTTCTTAGCTTCAATGTGGGAGATTCAGTTTATGTCAAGATCCAACCTTATGTCCAAACTACATTGGCTACTCGTTCCTCCAACAAGCTTGCATTCAGATATTTCAGCCCTTTCATCATCATAGAGAAGATCAATGATGTGGCCTACAAATTAAAGTTACCTGAAGATTGCTCCATGTGTCACTTTTGAAGAAGGCAGTATCACCTCAGACTGCTATCAGTGCAACACTACCTGACCCTTCTTAGTTCTTCCAGGTACCTAAACTTATCATCGACCGTCGACTTCATACTCACAACGATCGTACAGTTTCTCAGGTTGTGGTTAAGTGGTCTGGTTTGCCGGCTGAGTTAGCTACATGGGAAGATGAAGAAGCTCTTCAGCAAGAATTCCCTCGTGCAACGGCTTGGGGACAAGCCGTTTTCTGTCGGGGGAGGGATGTCACTGACAATGCAAGGTGCCAAGCTAAAACTAGTGGTGAACCTGTTGAAGCTGAACGGAATTAGACGCTGAAGCTGAAACAGATGGAGGAGAGAAGGAGCCGGCAGGAAAATGAGTTCGGAAGCCGAATTGTCGAGTTTTTGGGCCACAGTGGAGTAAATGAAGACAGAAGCCCAGTCTACCAGAAGCCCAAGCGTTCCACGGAGCCTAAAGCGTTTCGCATTTTACTTTCGTTAAACCCATGAAAGGGCAGGCGGTTACCTGAGGGTGCCATATGTAAACAGCTTTCCCTACCTCACAACAAACTTGAACCAGATCAACGAATCAAAACCGTGCCGTGGTCGGCCGGCGGCGAGCTCTCGGCACTGCCGGAGTGTCGATTACAAGTTATCCTCGAGTCACTACGGGAAACTGATAATTCGCCGTGTGCCTGGGGCACACGGCGAAGGGCAAGAAACACACGGCGAAGTTTTTGCCATGGGTGGCCCACGGCAAAGCCGGCACGGCGACCAGCAGCACGGCGAACACGAGTTTGCCGTGTGCCTTTTATCGGGCACACGGCAAATATTTTTACCGTGTGCGACGGTGGGCACACGGCAAAAAAAAGCAACAGACGGCGGGAGACGGCGGCGCGGTACTTTGCCGTGTGCCTTGGAGGGGGCACACGGCAAACTTTTCCTCTTTGCCGTGCGCCTCTGGAGGAAGCACACGGCGAAGATGAGGAGTTTGCCGTGTGCCACTATCCCCAGCACACGGCAAAGTGTGAAGTTTGCCGTGTGCCCAGTCGCCTGTACACGGCAAAGTGGACAGTTTGCCGTGTGCCCGTGCTCCTGCACACGGCGAACTGTTCACTTTTTGCCGTGTGCCTTTTTAGGCTCACGGCAAAGTCCTCCCACCAGTACCAGAAACGGTCACTTTGCCGTGTGCCTTGCTAATTGCACACGGCAAAGTGACCACAAAATTCCTGTTTTAATTGTTTTTCGCGTATAAATTTCCCCAATCAAACAAACATCACAGGCATTATACATATATTACAACCAGCATCACAGGCATTATAAATATGTTAAAACAAGCATCACAGGCATTATACATAGATAAATCCACAAGTTCGATAATATATGAATCTCAAGTTCACAAATACATATCCACAAGTTCATAAGTACGATAACTTCACAAATTCAAAGTTAAGGGCACCGTTTATGGCTGAGGTGGGTCGAACTGAGGTGGGAACAACTGCTGTGGGGGTAATGGAGGTGACATGCCCGGCGACATTTCTGGCGCATTCGATGCCGCCGATTGATTCTGCAGAAAGGAAAATATATTACATGTGATACATAAATCAAGTTCTCTAAGTTATAATCTAAAATATTCAAAATTTCATCGAAGTCTCTAAGTGAGTAAGTCTCTACGTTCTCTAAGTCTCTAATAGTATCTAAGTCTCTACTTTTCTAAGTCTTTAATAATTGAAATGAAACTAGAAGGTTGTCAAGTGACTCACAGGAGGAGTTGTAGGAGCCGGAGTCAGAACTGGAGGGAACATCATCGGAGGTAGGGGTTGACCTATCTGAACAGAAAGACCTTGAATGTAGTTGTACATCTGGAGCATCTGCTGCTGAACCTCGGCCTGCTGCCTCGCCGTCTCCTCCTGGCGTATCCTTCTCTCTTCGGCTAACGCCGCCTCGTGTGCCGCCGCTTGCGCCGCCAGTTGGGCCTACAATTTTTTATCCCAATGTTACAATGCAAAGCAAACATATGTATAAATTGAATGAAAGATGAATAAATTAGAAAATAACCTGAAGTTCCTGCACTTGGAGCTGTGCTGCGGACATTCATGGGCGTATGGCTGGGCTACTGCTCGTGCTCCTTGCTCGAACCTGGGCGAGAGTGGGAGTACTGGCCGTGTCTAGAGTGTCGTCGCCTATATAGTACCGGCCATGCTTCTTGCCTCCTCCCACCCTCATGATGATCTCTCCATCAAGGGGATGGGCGCTCGGATCCCACTCTAGCCCATGGACCTGTCTTCCCGCCTCTGTGTAACCGCTAATGCGGGTGTGGACGGAGGGATTGCTGTACGCCGAGGGTGGGTCGTCCGGGTTGTAGGTGACGTCGGACGCCTTGCCCTTGTGGGCCAAAACCCATCCCATGAACTCGGAGCACTCAGCGCCTTGATGTGCCTGGGACTGCAAAAAATAGCAAGTTGATTACAAATTATGAAGAATTGAGCGTTAGAATAAAGAAATGATTCCGCATACCCATCTAGCCCTGTATTCATCGTTGCTAAGGCTGCCTTGATGGTGTGCTGGACCTGGCATCAGCAAACGCCGCTCACGGCCAGCGTTGTGCTTCTCCTCCCACTCGGGGGTGAACCACTTGTCCACTATGCGTTCCCAGCACGTGGAATCATTGCGGCACCACCATGCAGGCACCTACACGTGATCAAGTGAATGACATATAAGAAGATCAAATTAAGCGATGTAGTTAATCTGAGAATAAATCAAAATTTACCTCCATGTATTGCTCCCGAGTCAGCTTCAAATTTCTTGCAGCTTCTTTTTTCATCTTCTGCCCAAGGAATTGAGCCGCGTAGTTTATGACACACTGAACTTGCGCCTCGTAATGCATGTCCAGCACCAACTTAATGCATCGATTGTCAGCGACAATCGCCGCCTGTTCCGCTCCTCCTTCCGCACACTTGTAGAAATCCTACAATATAAACACGATGTATCAAGTCATTATTACAACATATCCAATGAATACGATGTATTGAGAAGTGTAGTATGAGGAAGACTTACCCACAGCTCGGCCTTCACTCGCTCCGCCTTGTTAGCGAAGCACCTATTTTCCCTATCGATCTGATCGGTGGCGGCACGGTAGTGTGCCCACGTCCAGGCCGGCTCGTACCTTCCACTAATGTGGACCATGCCTGGGAAGTGCACCCGGCACAAAAGACCTAGGATGCCATTGACCTTGCGTTTCTAAGCACCTCCACTGACTATTTCCCAACTCCTGCCAAAAGTTATTAAGATAAAACATTAGTTTCTATTGTGATTGTGTTTTTCAAGTTATCAAATGAAAAGGTAGTGATAACATCTAAAGTTACTTACAGTGGCGGGGAGGGTCGAATCACCGGTCGACCGGCAAGAGGTATCGGCCTGTCCGGGAGTCGTGAGGGACCTCGTAACCAGACAGACGGCGTACTAGAGGCACCCCCTGTCATGTCCTCCTCCTCCTCCTCCTCCTCCTCACCACCCGATGACTCCGCGGATGGTACGCTATCGTCCTCCTGCTCCTCCTCCCCCTGCACCTCCTCCTCCTGCGACTGCTCCTCCTCCTGCTCCTCCTCCTCCTCCTCTTGCTACGGCTGCTCTACAAGCACCTTCGGTCGACCCTTCCCTCGACTCTTGGGGCCACCCTTCCCTCGACCCTTGCCTTTGGTGCCCCTAGCGATGGACCCCTCAGCTCCCTTGGAACTTGAGGCCATTCTTCTGAAAACAGACGCGCATTTTCGCTGAATTCCGCCGCCCACCATCTTGATTCAATCGCCTGCAATCACAAACAGAGCCCCAATCAGCACGTATAAACAAGTAGAAGTAAGAAAAATATGCAAAATAAACAAGATTTAATTAGAAACTAACATGTATTAGAAATAATCATCTTGATCGGGATTAGCTGGATCATAAGTCTCATCATCACTATCATGTATGTCGAGATAACTAGGCCCGTGCTCCAAAGGAGGAATGTCGTCATCAACCCCTAATTGTAAACTTGTAAGTAATTCTAAGTCCTTAGCATAATGAACCTCATCTCCAGCATCCTCGTCATCAATTCTTTCATCATCGTCTACTTCCATTCCAATCGCTCCACTTAAGTCTATCACGAAACGCCCTTGTAGCCCATCTTCTTGAAAGAACTCTCCGTCATATGTATTTGGATCTATGTTGTAATCTTCATTGTTTGGGACAGGTAGTTTACCATGTGGCGATACCTTGTACACAACGTCCCAACCCTTTAGACGTTCGTCGGTTTTGCACGGGTATGAGAGATAATAAACTTGTGTGGCTTGTTGAGCCACAATATAGACATTGTCTCCTGGATAGACGGATGACTGTCAAATTTCGACTAGTCCAAGATTAGAGCTGCGTCGCACTTCGTTAGGATCAAACCAATGGCATTTGAATATGACGGGCTTAAGAGGTTTGCAACCAGGAAACGTGAGTTCATATATTTCTTCAATTCTTCCATAATACTCAACCCCATCAAGTCCTGTGGTACAAACTCCGGTATTTGTGGTTCTTCGATTGGACCGACTCTGCTCGTGGCTTTTTGTGTGAAAGTGATATCCATTCACGTCATAGCCGGAGTATGACATGACCCTATAGGCACAACCATGGGCAACCAATCTCAACTCAGGACTCATAGACACATCATTTTGACCCTGCAAGTAGAAGCATGATAGTTCGTTATATTATTCGCACGTACGAGGAACTTGTGATGTCAAACACAAAGTACGAACTCCAGAATGACCGTACCTTTTGTTTGAGCCAAGAAATGAAATCGGGCGATATACGTCCCGCACCCTTATTAAGAAGGGTATCAACTTGCTGCGGGGTCGGTGCCCTATTTCCCCGCCAGAATTGATGAGTAAACTCTCTATATGAACAAGAACAAGATAGGGGGGTTGGATGCAGAATAATGACCATACACTAGCAATAATTGAGAATAGTTTGTTGAGAACTTACTGAATGTATGACTGCATTTCGGAAAGGTTGGTCAACACATACATCATGATAGTGCGCCACTCTTCATGTTGCAAGGTATTAGGAGTCGCAACACTTGCACTTCCGAGTTGCCCTCTAAAGAGGCTGAGGTTCGATTCATTTTCGTCCGCATTGTAACGAGGGATTGGATTATGCACGTTAGGAAGAGTGTTGGCATAGTATTTTATTGTGAAGTTTGACACCTCCTCAGTAAAGTATGCCTCTGCAATGGAAGCTTCAATTTTGCATTTATTTTTACATTTGGTTCGAAGAACCTTTTGTTGTCTCTCAATTGCATAGCACCAACGGCCCTGCACAGGCCCCCCCATTCGTGCCTCATACGAGAGGTGCAAAATCATATGCTGCATCGGATTGAAAAAACCGGGTGGAAAGATCTTCTCCAACTTACAAAGCAACACAGGAGCCAATTCTTCCATTTCTGCAACCACGGATCGAGATAACTCCTTAGCACAAAGGATGCGGAAGAAATGACTTAACTCTGCCAGCACTAGCCACACATGGTCAGGGAGATAGCCTCGAACCATCACCGGGAGAAGCCGCTCAATCCATATGTGGTAGTCATGACTCTTGAGCCCATTGATTCGCATAGTACCTAAGTTCACCCCCCTCCTCAGATTCGCTGCATACCCATCGGGAAACATTAAAGTTTGGAACCATTCTAGTACTTCCCTCCTTTGGTCCTTCTTCAGGACGAATTCGGCTGGAGGCTTTTTCCATTTCTTGCCATCTTTGGGAGGTGGAATGTTGAGCTTTGGTCTATTGGATAACCTAGCTTGATCCACTCTAGCCTTAACATTGTCCTTTGTTTTATCAGAAATATCCATGATTGTACCCCAGAGTGCCTCGGTGACATTCTTTTCTGTGTGCATCATATCAATGTTATGTGGAAGAAGAAGGTCATCCATGTAGGGGAGCCTCCACAAGCCCGACTTCTGAGTCCAGGCATGTTCCTCACCATATCCCACAAAACCACCACCTTCTTTGTTGAACTTGAGCGCGTCTAACTGCGCACGAACCGCGACACCTGTCAACATTTGTGGTGGAGGGTCTTCAACCATGACACCTTTTGTAAAGTTCTTAATGTCTCGTCTGAATGGATGGTCAATAGGGAGGAATTGTCGATGTTTGTCGAACGAAGAATACTTGCCACCCTTTGTCAACCAGATGAACTTGAGAGCTGCCTTGCACACTGGGCATGGGAACTTCCCGTGGACACACCAGCCGCAGAATAGCCCATACGCCGGCAAGTCATGCAGGGAGTACATGTACCACACTCGCAGTTTGAAGTTTGTTTTTGTAGCTTGATCGTATGTCCATACCCCTTCCTCCCAAGCATGGAGCAAATCATCAATCAGAGGCTCCATGTACACACTCATATTATCCCCCGGGTATCCAGGAATTATCAACGACAAGAATATGTTCTGTCGCTAAAAGATGACACCGGGGGGAGATTGAGGGGGATAACGAACATGGGCCAACAAGTGTACGGGGCAGCCGACATTCCATAAGGATTGAACCCATCTGTTGCAAGTGCAACACATACATTACGAGCCTCCCCAGCTTCCTCACGATGACACCCGTCAAAATGTCTCCATGCTTCAGCATCGGCTGGATGTACCATGTTCTCAGGATGGTATCGTTTGCCTTCTCTGTGCCAAGTCATCTATTTTGCGGATTCCTCGGTCATGTAAAGCCGTTGGATCCTCTGTATGAAAGGAAGGTACCGTAGAATTTTCACGGGGATTTCGAGTTGCCTCTTGTGACCATCACCAGAGTCTACCTCCAGGTACCTAGAGGATTTACATTTAGGACAATACTTTGCATCCGCATGGTCTTTTCTAAACAAGATGCATCCCTTCGTACAAGCATGTATCTGCTCGTATGGCATCTTAAGTGCACGAAGGAGTTTCTGTGCCTCATACATGTTGTGTGGCAGATTGTGACCTTCCGAAAGCATCCTGCCAAAAACTATCAACATATTATCAAAGCCATCTCGACTGATGCCAAGCTGACACTTTAGGGCCATTATGCGTCCGATGGCATCCAGTTGAGAAACATCGGTACGCTCGTGAAGTGGTTTCTGTGCCGAAGACAACATGTCGTAATAGGCCTTTGCGGTTGCCTCTGGCGGATCCTCCCTATCATGCCTAGGTCCTTCATCGAAGTGTGCTTGATGAAAGTCATCTAACATATCTCCGCATCCGGCATCAGCATCATATTCCTCGATGCGTTGTCTCACGACCTCGTCTCTCGCACGATGGGCTTCACCATGGCAGATCCACCGGGTATAGTTTGCCACAAACCCATTGGTGCAAATGTGTTGACCCATCTTGAACTGTGTTTGAAGTATCTTGTTTGCACACTTTCTGCAGGGACACGACAATTTACTCTGTCCTTTGTCAAATGCCTTTTTCAAGAAATCATCGACCTTCTGAACGAATTCATCAGTCCAGTCACGCTTACCCAACCAGCCCGTGTACATCCACTCACGGTCATCCATCCTTTAACATATATCGAGTAATATAAAAATCAATTGCATCTACACGATGTCTATCATGCTCTAATAGGTAAAGATAGGTCCTAATCCCACCCGAGGATGTGTAAATGAGGTTAGTTTCCATGGTCTACTCCTAACCGAGATAGAATTCCGGCAGCACCTCCCCGCTGTTCTCCAAATACACGTCCTGGCACGGAGATTGTGTATCCGGAGAACAACAGGGAGCTGATACCGGCAACTCTATCACGGATCGGAGCAGATCATGAAAACTAAACTCATATACACATCCTCGGGCTGTCCAAAAAACGTGGACAATTCGAAACAGATATGGCCATAGATATGCAAAGATCTGCATATTTTCAACCGTATCTCTTTCGAACGGGAGACGCCTAATTAGGTTACATGATCTACGAACATGATACGAAAAAAGTGCCTCACCTTGTTGTTCTGTAAAGTGATGAGTCGAAGACGGTGGCGGGAGCGAACACCGGGGCAGACAGTAGCGATCAGGTGGTGGGGGTGGCCGAATAACTGTAAGCACCAAAAGAATAAAATCAGCACAATTAAATTTCGGCAGCACCTCCCCTGCACAGTGAGGTTTCCAAAACCTGCAAGAAATCAAAGGCACGATGGCCGACAATCACATACACATAGAACCGCATACACATACAACCATATACTGTGAATATGAATGTATGGAAGTCAATTATGACCAAAGGTCTGTTTGTATTGGAGGTATATCACTGGAATGGATAGACATCTGAAAAGTGGTGAGCTCAAAAGATCAGTAGGAGCAACAAACAAACAGTCAAATCAGCCTTTAGCACTTGGCATCGCGTAGACCATGACCATAATCGCTTTTGAGACCCACCCAAGCCTGTGCTCTATCTGCTGACATATGTTTGAGATCTGATGTTACCAACTCACGTTCCGCGTCAACATCAGACAGGACCCCACATCACCAGTAACCAAATGAGCAAGAACGCATGTCAGCAGAAGGAGACGACTAACGAGAGCTCCGAACGGAACCAGGAAAGATAGACACAACAACATTTGCAAGGTTGTAGATAACCTTAATGCGGCAAACAACATTTTTCCAGATGAGCCAAAGATACCTGGGCACACGGCAAACTATGAGTTTCCGGTAGTGATACCTGGACCCCAGATTTTAAGATTTTGATAATTGGGCAGTACATGACCACCAACTGTAGTTGGTCCCATGGTATCCAGTTATCAACAAGCAAAGGTTGCTTAAATTATTTGATGCAACAAAGCATTCCATCCATTGTTAAGAATACTCTGCAGCAACCAGCGAGTGAACACTTCAAATATTATGCACCATATATTAGATCTGGTCCACAAATTTTGTATCATGCAATACCAAAGATCTACTGGCAACGGACCAGAAATAATAT
>CM041636.1:21270082-21298932 GCA_023333625.1 Bothriochloa decipiens
CGGGCGGCCGGGCGGCGCGGTCGGCGGGCGGGCGGGCGACGGGAGCGCGGCGCGTGGGGCGGCCGACGGGCGAGCGTGGCGAGTGTGGAGTGCGTCTGGGCGTGGCGAGTGTGTCTAGGCGGGCGGTTAAGTGTCGGCGGGTGGGCCCACTTTGCCGTGTGCCCGGATCCAAGGCACACGGCAAAGCGCCGGTTCGCCGTGTGCCTGATCTACGGCACACGGCAAAGAGCTGGTTCGCCGTGTGCCAGATCTAAGGCACACGGCGAATCATGACTATTATTTCATGTATAATCTGTTAAATTCAAAATCGTGTACGTAATGTTCAAAATTTCCTTTCAATTTGCAAATAAGGTCTTAAATTGAACTGAATAACATGAATATTAGCTTTTTCACTCACTTTTTTCTATTATGCCATGTAGTTATAGCTCAGATTGAATTTATATTCATTAAAATCCAATAATTACAGTTAACTAATTAAAATTATCAAACGGATATGGAAAAAAAATCAAAAATTAGCATTAAACAATCTATGTTGTCTATTGACTATAGAAAAAAATCTAGAAGTCAAACCCCAATCCTAACTTCACTTTAACTGAAATCCTAATCATATAAGTATCAATTATATGAAACTTCTTACGCGATGCTTCGGTTTCTAAACATCGTATGTGACGAACGGATCAAAAGCTTCTCAATTATTTACCATAGCCTCCACATATGATATCATGAGCTCTTGACAAATTTCATGATTTTCAAACTTCGTTTGGATTTTATACAATTAAATAACAATTCTACCACACATTCCTCATCATGCTTCGGGGACAAACTGTTCAAAATTTGCTTTCATTTCATGGACAAGGTCTTACACAGGACTTAATAACATGAATATCATTTTTCGAGAAACTTTATTTCATTATTTCATGCACCTTCAGTTAAAATTTGACTTATATGAAAAAAATGTTTTGAACAAAATAAATCTGTTAAATATAGCAAACAAAGAGAAAAAATTACCAGATTTTTACATGGAGTACCAATGAATGCATGAAGATGGGAGGAGAAATGTGGAAGGAGGGGGAGGGAAAATAACATAAAGTTTGCCGTGTGTCTACTGGAGGCACACGGCAAACCCATCTCTTTGCCGTGTGCACAGAGAAGGCACACGGCAAACCCATCTCTTTGCCGTGCGCACAGAGAAGACACACGGCAAACCCATCTCTTTGCCGTGTGCACGGAGAAGGTACACGGCAAACTCTTGCCTTTGCCGTGTGTACAGAGAAGGCACACGGCAAACACTAGTCTTTGCCGTGTGCCCAGTGCAAACCTTTGTGTTTGCCGTGTGCCGCTGTGAAGCACACGGCAAATAAAAACTTTGCCGTGTGTCCGTCGTGACGCGCACGGCAAATCTTTCGTGAAGGTAACGCCCGTTAACGTTGATTAGTTTGCCGTGTGCTTTAACGGGGGCACACGGCAAAGTTTTGATTTGCCGTGTGCATCCGTTTGGGCACACGGCAAATTTACCTTTTGCCGTGTCTTCTGTTTTTGCTGTGTTTTTATTTTGGCGCACGGGAAAGGGCCTGTTCGTCGTGTGCCCGTAATATTGCACACGGTAAAGTTTCGGGCACACGGCAAACTATGAGTTTCCGGTAGTGAGTACTAGGTCGGTAACACGTTCCTGTGACTTCTCGTATTTGTGATTCGCGTTCCGTCGGCAACGGGGATGACGTCCCGCGCAATGTTCTAGTTCCGCGTTTCGCGACGAAGTTCCCACAACTTGGAACGAGTCCATATCCCCGTTCCCTAGCTGCTAAGGCGTAGAACAAAACTCAATCTCAAACAGCACAACGGAAACCAAACTCGCCGGACGGCTCCGAACTCGAAAAAAAAAAGGACTGACTACATATCTCCCGGTAGATTTTTGTGTTCATTATCTTCCAATTTTTTAACCAATCCAAAGTTGACACATCATTTGTGACAAAATACCACACAAAGATGACACATAATCAAAATCCGGAAAAAAAAACAGCACAAAATCCAAATCTCGAACGACAAAAAAATATGACAGCACACCACACGTACAGGTACAAGGAAAAATGACAGAGGGGCACATGTACAGATATAACACGTATATCCAACTTAGACTATCCATACTTATATAACTCTAAATTTAATCTTTAAAAGAAATATTTCGTTTTAGTTATCAAGATTCTTTTATCTATATCAGTTTCTTTCACACACATTCAAACTTTATATCTCACTCTATATCAAAAATGAGACCCACATTAGTTTTTATACTTTCTTTTCCTCCCTCCCTGCTCACTTACTCTCTCTTCCCCGTTCACGTGAGCACACAGGCATGGGCCCTAGACGCTTCCCCCCCTGTCCACTTGCTCTCTCTCTCTCTCCCCTACGCAGACTGGCGCAAGAATCGAGCGCGGGCCCCTACCATTTTACAGCACGCACGCTAGCACGCCACAGTTACCAGTCTTACAGTAGCCCGGTGCAGCATTTTCTACACTATGGTCGTACTGAGGGTGAGATAGAGGCTCCCAGTGGGGATAGTCTAATAGCCGGAACAACTTACGACGACAAAAAATCAAAATGTGGAATGAAAACACAGACATCACATGTACAGATAGATCCAGCCAATACGAACATACAACAAACAGCACTGAGCCCACTGCAGGCGCCATCACGTGAGGGCAGACCGCGCTGCCGTTACGGCGTCCACGCAGCCGTTGCCAGTATCGGAGGAAAAAAAAATGGAGGTATGGCAAGAATTTACCAACCCAATTTAGTGAATGAAGTGATTTTTTTGATAAAGGATAGTAATTATCCGGCTTCATCTATCTGAGGTAGAATGAGCCCAAATTATTACAACAGAAAAATAAAATAAAGAAACTAACGAAAAATATTACATCCTGAAAAGGGGCCCAAGTAGTCCTACGTGACATGTCAACTCTTCTAGAATAGGATCATCAACATCAAGACAAAGCCGTTAAAACACGTTTGTCAGACCTTAAAAAAAAGTACCGAACATTGAACAACGACCATCATTGAAGACTCACGTTTGTCAGACCTTAAAAAAATTATCGAAAACGTTAGACACCGACCACCATTGAAGATTGGATGCTTCTTCCAAGGCAACAGCACAATGACTTAGTGCAGATACAAGCCTGCAAACCAACATCCGAGCTGTTACGCCATCAAATGCTACCTCCACCTTGAGCTGAACACCGAACAGGGCGACCACACGGGAGAACTACCTTGCCTTGGCGAACAAGAATTTCGACGACGCGCCTACGCCACCGCTTCCGGCCTAGAGAAACCAGGCTATATTTTCACCTAGTTAATAAACACCCGCAGGCGCAGCAGGGGATGGACTGACCAACGGCTTCAGGGACGCATTCAACAAAGGTGCGTGGCATAAACAGTTCCACTGCCGCCAGCCCGGCGTAACAAGCCAGGCAAGGTTTTCACCCCACCGCCGCCACCACCGTGACTCTACACCCGGCTAACACGGAAGGCCGCCTTCACTGGAAGGTCACCATCAACTTCGCTCAAATGGCGGGCAGCACCGGCGCTGACCGTGGATTAGCTCCAGGCCCATGGGGCCCAAATCCGACCTGCCGCCGCTGCCGCCAAACGAACCGCACGCCGGCCTCCTACGACAAGTCGCCGCCACACGGAGCCGGGTACTACCGACAGAGGGGCAGCACCATCACGGACTGAGGACACCAGATCCAGGCCCGCAGGGCCCAAATCCAACCCTCCGCCGCCACAACGACGGCATGCCGAGGACTAAGAAGCCCGCAGCTGTCGTGGTCCCGACCTGGCCCCGTCATCCTGCACCGCCACACCACCGAATGAGAGGGCCCAGCCGCCGCCATCCTGGCCGACCGTGCTGCCTTGCCGGTGGCCCGCTCCGGTGGCGGCGCGATTGGAGATTTGAGAGGAGGGAGAGGGCACGGCGGACCAGGCTAAAAAAATCTAGTGAATGAAGTGATGAAGCGTAAAACAAATTAATACAAAAGTATTTTGGCCATTAGGCTTACCTAAAAAAATTTATCAATTGTGCTTGCCTGCTCTAAGCCTCGGTGGTGACTTTAGACATTTTTCTGCAATTCTGGATACTGTTTTCAGGGCAAAATTGCCGACATACAGCCATGTCCTTGGGTAACTTGTGTCGTGTCATCGATCTTTGGCAAGTAGAATCAGAATGGACTAGTAGAGGATTGCAGGAGCCAAGGTTTTGGGATTGGGCACGAAATCATCGAAATTCGGTGGGTTTCGTCTAGTTCGGACAGACCTGAAAGAGAATTGACTCGGGTAAATTAATTCGGCCTAGTTTGAATTTGTGGCCTGGCTCAAGGTCCATACCAGCCTGCAAATGCCCCCGTTACTATGAAAGCACGAACCGAAACCATAGGGCTCCATATTTTCTCCTCCTCTTCCTCTCTGGTCTTTGGTGGCTCGCCTAGCGCAGCTGCGCAGGCCTAGCGACCAAGCTGTGAAGGCGGTAGCGGATCTCCCGTTTCACCCGCACTCTAATCGATCTCCACTCCTCCCCATCATCTCCCCTTCCACTCCTCTCCTCCCTCCAATCCTCCATTGTTACTGTAGTTGTTCATTCGTCGGCCAAATCACCGAGCTACTGGTACATATGTTCGTCCGTCCGCGATGTGTGATTTCTGGTGTATGTGCATCCATTCGTGATGTGCGATTTCTGCTGTATGGCGCCTCAATCATTTTGTGTTTTTGAAGCTCGTTACTTTTGGGTGCAGATCTTGCTCATGGAGTGTAGCAGCGGCATCAACCAGATGAGGGCTAGGGGCGCTGCTACTGCTGGCCACGCAAGGGCTGCAGCACTATTGACGACCGCAGCATCACTGCTGGCAGCAGCTTCTCAAGGTATATGTAAAACAGAGTACCCTGTTTTATAGAGATGAACATTGGATACAATACAATTCCTGAAGCTATAGCTAGCGTGGTGGTTCTGTTAGTGGTAGAGTTTTGTGTTAATCTAGCAGTCATGTGACCATAGATTTAAATCTCTGGCAGCCATGTTCTGGTCTTTAGTTTTTGCAAAATGTATCTTGTAGGTTGTAATCTTTTGATGCACTTAATTATTGATCTTGGACTAGTGTAATGATCTATCTAGACTTCTTTATGCTAAGTATGTTGTATAGGTAATATCCTTGTGATAAAAAATGATGACTGATGGCTGATGGTTTGATGAAGTAGTGAAGTTTATCTTTCATCACGTTCGGTTTTTTTCTATTTTACTTAACTGCCTATTTGGTATAACGATGGTATATAATTCTGTTCTTTAGGATTATATTTTATTAAATGTCGTATCATTGGAAGTAACTTCCATATTTTTTATTGCTGATATATTGCTTGTGGAAAGTAGACCATAATGATGGATCTAGAGAGAAGCTTGGACAATCGTGGGTAAAGTTTTTCCATGCAAATGGCATTCCTAGGCTGAAAGCTGATTGCCCGTAGTACTTTCGCATTGCAATTAGGCTTACTCAGCGGTTGGCCGAGAGTGATGAAGAACAGAATGAGGATGGGTTTGAGGATGACTTGGCTGAAGATGACTTGGCAGAGCAGGGCCGTGTGCCGCGGCGTTCGTGGTGGTACCGGGCCGCAGTCGTGCCGTGTGGTGGCAAGGTTGGACCGGGGCAAGGCCGTGCTGCTTGGTGAAAGGCCAGAAGGGCTCTACGTGTCTCCTTGGGCGTGGTCATGGCAATGGTGTCTACGGCCGTGGGCATGGCGTGGTGTGCGACCGTGCTGATGACGTCCACGAGTGGCCGCCAGTGTGGTGTCGCACGCGAGCGCGCCCGCAGGGACGTCGGAACAGGCAGGAACGTTCACCGAGGCGGTGGGGCGCCAGGCTGCGACGTCGTCGTCGCGTGCGGTGTTGGCGACGACGTTCAGGAGCACGGTACGGCGCCGCGACACGCCGTGCAGGTGGACGTGTGGTAGCGTGCTGTGTCAGTGCAACGCGGGGAAGATGGCTCGACTGGGCTTCCAGGCAACGTCAGCGTGTCCACGCGGGGACAGTGCTGGCGGCGATGGCCAGGACAAGCAAGCAAGGGCAAAAAGGCAAAAGAAGCTTGGGCGCAGTGCGGTGCGTCGAGCGGAGTCGCCGTGGTGTCCCGAGCTCGACATGGACGGCGTGGCTTGACGTGATGGTTGGAGCAATGTGGCGATCATCCAGAGGCGTGGGTGCGATGGTTGGAGCAATGTGGCGATCATCCCAAGGCGTAGGCAGGTTGGTGTTGGGGCCGTTGGGCGGAAGACGGAAAGCAGAGGAGATGCGATTCGAGCGTACGGAGAGGAGGCCGGTTGGGCCTGATTCGGTACAAGGGATAAGGAGAGGTTTTTCTATTTTGCTCTATGAATTTAGGATGAAGTACAGGGCTACCTCCTAGGACAAAGGAGATCCAGATCACACATGCATGATATACTAAATGTTTTGCATCAATTACTCATAAACTGTCTTTGAAAGAGATGAGAGAGAGGGATATTAGAGTTTAGGTTTTGGAAATAATAATTCATGCGAGAGGTTAAGTAAGTTGATGAATTCGAGCACCAGCCGAATTCAACTGAAGATTTAGTTTTCCTCAAAAACATTTTATTAGGAAACACCTTTTGTCACGAAGGTGATCAATCTTCATGACAAGTGGTTTATTACAAAAAGTTTTGAAGCTCGAATTTTAAATTTGGGGAGGAAAGGGAAAACTTTTACCTCGAGTTTGACCTATTATTTACATGCAACACAGATTCAAGAAAAAAAAATTAAAAAAGTTGGTATTTTCGGTTTGCACAAAAACCCGGGATGTTTCAACTACTGTAATGATACTACCTGTCTAGAGAGAGCGCGACTTATATTATATTATAGGACACCAATAAAAACTGGTTGTGACTTATATATTAGGATGGATGAAGTAACTATTACCTTTGTTCTGTAAGAGAGCCATTCTAGCTTTCCAAAAAGTAAACAATCATAAACTTTAACAAAATATATATATACTAAAATGTTAATATTTTATGATACAGGGTAGACCTTTGAATGTACTTTCGTACTAAACTTATTTGGAGATACAACTATTGCACTATTTAATTTCTATGAACCTAGGTAGTCTATGTTGAGAAAATTTGAACAACACACATCTCATAATGACTACTTTTTAGGGACGAAGGGAGTAGTTGCCTAGCAAAATCTCTGATAAACAACTCTCTCATAGTTCACATAACCCTCCTGTGCAGTATTCAATTTTTGTTATTTTGTAAGACTCCACTAACTAGGCGCCATTTGCATGTTGCTATATGGAGAATGAGTGACGAAAGTGCTCAGTTGTATTCATGAGTCCACTAGCCACTGCTTCCCTAGATGCTAGGCTAACTGAATGTACCGATAGACTAGGACTTATCTGAACCCATCCTGTGATCCTAGACCTGGGGTCTCCTACAAACATGACTCCCGGGTGTGTCAAGAAGAACCGTGCAAATTTCAAATTTACTCCATATTAGCAGTTGAAGAAATAAACAAACAAAAGTGGGTCCTGTAATCGCCCCGTTGGCTGCACGAGCCTTGAAGTGTGCATACAGTGATGTATCCTGTAACAGCTCATCAACAATTTCTTCTTGAATAACTTATTAGGGCAGTTTTACTCACAAAACACTTTTGGTTTTTAAGAGCTTCTCGAAGAGTCTTTCCAAAATGTACCCTCTAAATTGTAATTTGGATATTCATTTGATTAAAATCATTTTTTGTATAGATTTATACTCTCCAAAACCTTTTACATATTTTGTGCGCAGTCTAGAGAACTATATATCCTCACTCTCCATCTGTTTTTTACTTGTCCTCAACTGTATCATTTTTATTAAAAGGGGTAAGGGGATGTTATGCAGGATATTTACTGCCCACTGAATTTTTACAAGAAATGCATCGTCTTCAAAAATCATCTTTACCAGAGTTTTTACATATTTATCATTAGAGAGAGGAATCTTCATAATTTTGTGCCATTTTAGCCTATGTGGCATGACACGTTGGATTTTCTTATGTAGTCTTCTAGATCGGCTTCAGTTGAGAGCCTTCCATCCAAAGGCAGGGGCCTATACTTGAAGCCTAGCATGTACTCCAATCCTTCCAAAAAATGTTTGTCGCTACGATTTGCGTGGCAATGACTTTAATTCAATTTATAGAAAATACGTTAAACATTTTTTATCTCTAAATAAATTTATTAGAAAACAAGATTCAAATATCTATCAATGATACTAATTATTTATTATCAATATGAATATGTTTAAACATATATTTAGCCAAAGATGTGTCTCAGGAAGCGAAAACGACCAATATTTTGGAACAGAGGGGGTACTCCCTCCGTCCCAAAATAGATATCATTCTCGCTACCTCACAAGTAAATCCTTTTTAACTTTTACCACTTAAAATTAAAGAATATTAATATTTATTTATAATACATAATTATTCTCATTAGATAGATCGTTGAGTATATATTAATAATAAAATCATTGGAGGATATAAATGTTGCATGAATTTCTAAACATTTAGTCAATTTGAGAAAGTTTGACCGGCACACATCCCATAACGTCATCTATTTTAGGAAGAATGGAGTATTTGGATGGAGAGACAACCAGAGACATGGCTTATTTTTCGTAGTGATTGATTTGAGGGTCAGCCCCATCCCTCTAAATTAAGGGATGTAGGTCATGTAAAGTGGAAATAAAAAATCGGTAGAGGCTTGAGTAAGCCTTAGTGAACTATGACATTTGGGCACAATAATAATAGAACTGATTTTGTTGTGAAAAAGGTTAATTTGTCTTCCAGAGATCGAAAAGGTGACAAACATTTTCCTCAATTCTAAATAAAACGCTAAATGATTGGTGCACATGAAAAAAAAATATGCATAGAAGCTTCTGGGGGAATTCATTGTGCTGCTCAATGATTTCTTGGTTGTTTGCTATGTGCCAAAGTGCTTCCACTACCATGGCTCTAGCGACTGGGGCCTAGTAGCGACAGATTGAGTGGCGTGATGATGGTTGAGGTAGGTCAGCTCTCCCCATCTCCCTCTCTCTTCCTCTCCCACACTCCTCCCTCTCTCTCTCTTGCATATCTCAAGCAAGGGCTCCTCCAGCAAGGGCGGAGGGAAAAGCAGTGGATAGCCGCCTCACAGGTCCCAATATGGCGTCGTAGCCAAGGCCAGATCCTGTGCCAAGGTGGCTAGATCTGGTGGTGTGGTGAGGCTTGATCCGTTGCCAGGGTGGTTGGATCAGCAAGGGGACGATGACGACGACCGAGCTCTTCTTCGATGGGATCCCGCAGTGGACAAGCATATCTAGCGTCTGACAGATGGATAGGCTCACCGGCGAGTAGCAGTGATGGCGTGTCGATGGGCTTGCCGGGCTTGTCTATTGGTTTTTTATTTACCAAGACGGGCACCAAACCCGTGACCTTTGATTTGAGGCGGTTGGCCTGCCTGGCTCGGTTAATCTATTTTTCCTGCCTTGGTTAACCATTTTGTAGTAGTGTTGCCCCCCCTCACGTATGCACGAACTCTCCATCGCTGGCTCCGTGTACATGTTTACTAAGACATAGATGACACAACCTATATAAACTATGGGCATTCAGCTCTCTCCCTTCCAGGAAGGAGCAGAATAGACAATTCGTATGCTGCCGGTAATGTCGATGATTAAGCATGATATGATGATGTTTGTTAAGTTAAATTGAACAGCATGCATTGTTATTACCGAAACTAGTTTTGCTGCTACTGATTGACATGCCTCACATGCTAGTTTAGTGTCGACATGCCAATAAGGTGCAGAATTAACAATTCGTAGAAAATTCGCAGTATAATTCGTGAGTGTTTGCCTATATTATTTTTCCCTAAACTATGTTTACAATTCACAGTATTAAAAATTTTGGTAAATTTAATGTTTATTTTTCTTCATAAATATCCTTTTATTTCTTTCTGATTGTTTGCCAATATTATTTTTCCCTAAACTATGTTTACAATTGGCTAATTAGATGTTTATACAAATATTTCAGCGAGCACAACTGAAGCTAGAAAACTAGATGTGGCTGATGAGCCAACGACACTGAAATCCAAGGTATGATTATATCATCTCCTCAATTTTCCAAGGTTTACTATTCACCGCCTTTTTGCTCCTGTACGACATGAAAATGGCTAATTCAGATTGACAAATCTGCACAGCCAAGCAATGACGTACGCAAGGCTATCTAAAGCCCTCGGACTACAGATGGGTTCTTCCTTGAGCGAGAACTACCAAGAGCAATTCAAGGAAAGAAATGGGCTGCTAAATGTACTGCCAATATTCGCATAAAAAATGTACTGCCAATATCAGCTGAAAGTGTTGGGTTACTTCCAAGCCGCCCAGGTATAACAAATCATGCACGTCTAAATCTTGGCATTTATTTTTTGAAAAACTGGGATGTTGTCATGTTAGATAGGACTGTCATTCTTGTAGTTGATGTATAATGAAAAATCAATGCATAATTCCATCAAGGAGCAGCAAGGAGCAGAATAAAAATGGCTCTCGGCGACTCCACCACACCCCTCCTCCCACCCCACAACCCTACCGCAGCCGGTGACCATGCCTCGTTCCGGTGATCGTCGTCGGCTGCTGATACGATGGAGTCATCCTCGGAACTGGCGGAGAAGCTGGACTTTGACATCGGCTTGGAGTTCCAAGATGAGATTCGCCACCGTTTTCACTCGCCGGTACATCACCCCTACTCCACCCCCGATGGCTCATTCTTCCTCCTCGCCACCTTCCGCCGATTTCTTTTCCGGCTTACGGAAAGATCAGTCGTTCTGGCTCTTCAGTCCTGTTTGGGTGGTCGTGCTTCAGATTTTCATGTGAAATTTCTCAGCAACAACCACTTTCGATTCTCGGTTTTCTCCAAAGATGTTGGTTCTAGATTTACAAACTCCGTAGAGTCATCACTTCTCAATTTGATATCTATTTCCATCTTTGGAGTAATGGAACCCCTCATTGGGGGAGGGAGAAACGTGCTTGGGAGATCGAACAAGAAAAAGAATGGACAAAAGTTCTCTCCAAATCGGCAAAGCGTGAGGAAAAAAAGAAAGAAAAGAAAAAACATGTGCGTTTTGCAACCAATATTGTCCAATCCTCGCTGAAGTACAGCCGCGAATCAAAAATTTCTTTAAGTTTTGGATCTTACACCATGGAAGTGGATCCTGTCTCTGGCCTTGTGTATTCACCAACTCCGGCGAAGACAGCTCCGGCGGCTCAGCCGGAACCTACCCGGAACCGACGAGATTCCAAGAACAGCCATGCAACCTAAACGGCCATGCAACCGTGAATGGCCATGCATCAGTCAAGCCGTCCAACGCGGGAACTCGATCCGTGAATGCAGCTAATTCAATTTCAAATCTTTTGGGTCGGGAATATTCCTGCTCTAGATGCCTTGGGTTGGGCCATATTCGCCAAGCTTGCAAATTCAGAATCAGATGCTATCGCGGTCTCAAGTTTGGTCATGTAAAGGCCTATTGTCGTAAACCAATATGGCAATGGCGGCCTAAAGCTATAAAAACCAAATAAATCTGAGCCTGCTATTAGTTGGAGACCCAAAATTCACATCCGAGAATCCCTTTTTTTAAAAGGGCAGCAAAAGTTTTACCGCGATTTCTATTAGACGAATAAAAGAAAAAAGAAGTCAAGCGCCTCGCCCAGTTCTTTGAAGTGGAAACTGGGCGAAAATCACATATACAAATGTGGAGGGTACGCTACTCCAACTGCACACCTAGGTACCAAGTCAACTCAACTCGTGCCACAAAGAGCGACAACTCGACTCTACTTAACTCCTCGCTTGGTCGGATTGGGACATCGACACAAGCCTCTAACCACTAGAACTCGGTCGGATTGGACCGTCGACACGAGCCTCCACTTTAAACCACTAGGAGCTCTACTACTGACGCGACAAACAACTAAAATCTAGCAACAAAAACCTCTAAAACTAAACAACTAAAAACAAAATAAGTCTACTCTACCACTAGCACCAACCACGAACATGTTGGCGAAAACGACAAACTAGCATTGCCCAAAGGCATCCCGACCTAGTCGAATTCCACAACGATGCCTTCAAGAAAGTTACGACGCCGAAGTGCCGCCATCGTCCGTCCATGGCAGGACTGGGTTCTCACCCATGAAATGTGCTGAGGACGCGACGCCCTCAACAGGGGAACAGCACCCATCAATGTCGCCGTCGCCAGGCCTTCGCCCAAAATAACCCCAGCACCGACGTCGGACAAGCTCTTGGGTCCCCGCCAGCCACCAAGACGTTGCTGCCGACATCCAGAAGAAGCCTTACCAGAGTAGATGCCCCGACCACGCGAGCAGCCACAAAGCTGTGCCAGCACCCTGCCAGACCCTTGCCGAACACCAGCCTTCCGCCACCGTGCACATCCTCCAACCGCTCGCCGAAAAACTGTAGCCGCCGCCGACCACCGCTACCGGCCGAGAACTCGTCGCAGGCATTGCTACCCCCTGAAGGTATCGAATCTGGAGCATAGCCCCGGACCAACACCCCCGTGGCACCATGGCCTCATTATTCATAACGACCGTCCGACGCTAGCGGTCAGAAACATGGGGGCGGCATAGACGAAGACCGCCCCCCAATGCCAACACAACCCCAACCACCGCCACGACACGGCCACCATCAAGAGGAGGCAGAGGGCGAAGAGAGGGGGAGGGAGCCCCCCCCCCCCCCACACCCGAAAGGGCAGAATCCCCGCGACGCCCTGCCGACGACCCCCGCCGAAGAGGAGCGGCCGACACCAGGGCGGCATAGTCAGCAGCACCGCCACGACTCCGCAGACCCGCCAAAACCGCAGACGGCCATGCCACCACGACACCGCCGAAGAACCACACCACCTCCACCGAGCACCCCCCACCCCAGAGGCCGGCGGCCGCCAGCCGACACCGGGGCTGGCATAGTCAGCAGCACCGCCACGACACCGTAGACCTACCAAAACCGCAGCCGGCCACGCCACCACGACGCCGCCGAAGAACCACACCACCTCCACTGAGCACCCCCCACCCCAGAGGCCGGCGGCCGCCAGCCGACCAAGACCGGCAGCAGCCAGCAACGCCCTGCCACCCAGCTGAGGCCGGCAGTAGCCAACAGAGGCTGCTAGCAGCCAACAAATAGCCGCGAGGGAGGATGCTGCTGCCTGCTGGAGAACCAGGAGCACCGCAGAGCTGCCACCCTACGCCAACAGCGTGGCCCCCCCGGCCGCCGCAAGGATTTGGGGGCGCGCACCAGCCCCCCGGACTAGCTGCTCCGGCCATTGCCAGAGCCCCCCATGGCCAGGGCGGAGGAGCCCCAACGGCGGCGCGTCGCAGCTGCTCCGGCCCCGACCACTCCAACGACGCCACCAGCCGTCACCCCTAACCGCCGCCCACCGCCAAAACCGCCGGACGCCGCCACCACCACCGCCTAGCCGCTCCGATCCGGGCAACCGGCGGCCGGATCCGGCCACTAGGACCCCGGATCCGCACACCCGGGCGCCGGACCGGCCACCGCCGCCGGCCGCCCCCGCCGAGACCCACGACGCTCAGAGGAGAGGGGACGCCAGCCCGCCTCCAAATGCCCCCCTGTCGCCTTCCCGGCCAGCCGGGCGGCCTTGCCGCCGGCTAGCTCCGGCGGCGGCGCGGCGGAAGATGGGGTAGGAGGGGCGGCGCTAGGGTTATGGGGAGGAGCGTGGAAGCGACTGGGAGGGGAGAGTCACATCCGAGAACCCTGTGAAGGAGATACTGATGAAAGTAAGGAGATTGGAAATATCTTCAAAGATCACGTCAGCTGCCTTGATTCCCTTGCTGTCCCTTTGCAACCAACACCGACTCCCAACAGCGCACAATCCTTCGTATCCGCCAAAATACCAGATGCAGAACCTGAAGGCGGTGAACCTTGGGCAGCTTGGGACCCCGCTATATTTGTTGGTGACAATGCTCAGAATCAAATCATACAGCACTCTGCCTTCCCCCAACACTACCTTGACTTAGAATTATCTGGCTCCTCCATGCGTTTCTTGCGCGCCCAGGGACCAGATATCCCAATGGACAAGGTATGGGCAGATCTGCAACCTGAAGATAGCTCCTCTTCTTCCAATGATGCATCAAACACACCAAGCGAGGATATGACGAGATTCATGGCTGCTTTACAACACTGTGCAACCATCAGCAAGCTCCACATGCCTGACACTCTAGGCTCCTCGAAACAGATTGACTCAGAACTAGGTAATAACAGTCCATTTAGGCCGATTATAGTAAACAGGCTGATCTTTCAGACTCAACAGGCTCCACCTACAGTCACAGGGCTAGAGATCGTACCATGGCAACCACCGCACCGGCATACAATAGCCCTTGTGTACTGGCCTTTGTTCATCGAAGCTAGGCGTCAGGCGACACACAAAGGCACCAAGCAGTCTCAAAATATCCAGAACTCAGAAACTGAAAGTACAGCTCAACCTGAGAATACTTATCAATCAGAGGTGATCCAGAACTCAGAAAATGAACACACAATTCAGTCTGATGGGGCTAGTCAGTCAAATAGACTTCACTTGACCCCGGCGGTCACTAATGGAAGCCAAGACCCAGGTGTTTCTAGCCCAGATATAGTTGAATTTCAAAGCACACAGATTCAGCCTAGCCCAGTCTCTGTTAGGAGTCAAAAGAAGAAGCCAGTTAGAGTCTCAAATGTTTTTTCCCTCCCAATGAGGATCGCTGATTCAGCCAGCCCTCTAGTAGAATCATCAGTCAGGCGTTGCACAAGAAACAGGAGGACTGACGGCTTTTGTGAGGTGAGGCTCAGCAAAGAACCGAGCAAAAAGCAGAAAATTTGTGTGATCGAGATTGATGAGAAGACAGGCAAGACTGGTCCTATTTCACTACCAGTTCTACAGACTTGGGGTCTCAGCTGCGGAGTTGCTCCTAGTGAGCTCTCGGAAGAATCGCTTTTTACAAGCGTCAACATTTGCAGAACCAATTGTCAATGACGATGCAAGCCCTTGTTTGAATGGCTTTTTGCAGAACCGAATTGGCAGCTTTAGCTTTATCTTATCGTGGCTCAATAATCTGAACTTTTTTCTATCGTGTGCTTACTTTCTCTCGAACTACATGTCATCCTTTCCATTCTCGTTATCATCTCCTCCGGTGCTAGTCACGGTGGATTCTGAACCCCCCTATCGTTGGTTTATCAATGAGTAATCGTAGTTGGAACATCTTGTGCTGGAATATCCGTGGTATTAATGCTACTGACAAATGTGATGCGGTTCCAGAAAAAATTGAAGAAAGTGCTTGCTCTGTTATCTGTTTGCAAGAGACAAAGAGAGAACGTTTTGATATGGCATACATTCACAAATTTGCACCTAGACGTTTTGATCGGTTTGAGTATATTCCATCTGTTGGAGCCTCGGGAGGCATCATAGTCATTTGGAATAGTGCTGTCTTTGGGGGTATTGTTGTTGATAAACAAAGCTTTGGCATAACTGTTCAGTTCACCTCGACGCACAATGGGGATGTTTGGTTCTTAACCAACGTTTACAGCCCCTGTGATGACCCTGCCCGTTCTGCTTTCATCAATTGGTTCAAAGCCCACGAGATACATGATTCGAGCAACTGGATTTTCCTCGTTGACTTTAATTTCTACAGATCGCTAAATAATCGAAACAGGCCTGGAGGAAATCTAGCAGACACCTTACTATTCAATGGAGCAATTGGGCATCTAGGCCTTATTGAGTTGCCACTAAAAGGCAGGGCATATACATGGAGTAATATGCAGGCAGATCCATTACTTGAACAGCTCGACTGGTTTTTCACATCACCAAACTGGACCTTGGACTTCCCAAACACTGAAGTGCTTCCACTAGCCAAGATCACCTCAGATCACATACCATGCAAAATTGTGATCAGCACTTGCATCCCTCGATCCAATATTTTTCGCTTTGAAAACTTTTGGGCTGAACATGACAACTTCCTGACAACAGTACAAGATAGTTGGTGGTCATCTACTGGTAGTATCAACGCTGCAAAAACATTATCAGCCAAGTTCAAAAAACTCAAAGTTGACCTCAGAAAATGGAGTCATGATTTATCAAATCTGAAAATGATTATTGGAAATTGCAATAAAGTCATTGGCTTTCTGGACAGGCTAGAGGATAGAAGGTTACTCTACAATCCAGAAAAGAATCTAAGAAGGTTAGTCAAGGTTCAATTACAAAAATTGCTACACTATAAAAACATGTATTGGAAGAAAAGGTACACAGTCAACAGAGTACGCCTTGGGGATGAATGTACAAAATTTTTTCACAGTATGGCAACGATATCATACAGAAGGAATTCAATTGCTCAAATATTGAATGATAATGGAATATGGGTACAGGATCACGAAGGGAAGGCTGGGTTGCTTTGGAATGCCTTCAGAAACCGTATGGGGGTCAGCGCCAACCCTGAAATGCTATTCGACCTATCCATCCTGATCGAACCGGTTGATGGCCTCGAGGGCCTAGTGGAACCCTTCCAACATTCAGAGATTGACCTTATTGTCAAAAAGATGCCCAATGACAAAGCTCCAGGGCCAGATGGTTTCAAAGGTCTATTCATGAAAAAGTGTTGGCAAATCGTCAAGACAGATTTCTACAATCCGTTCCATGAATTCTACTTGGGAACAGTTAATCTAGAATGTATCAATACATCATTTATCACACTGGTGTTGAAGGTCGACAATCCAAAAACAGTAAGTGACTTTAGGCCAATCTCCCTCATGAACATCAGCCTAAAACTGATCACCAAGATTATGGTCGACCGTCTACAAGCAGTGATCTTATAGCTAATCCATCGCAACCAGTACGGGTTTATCAAGACACGAACTATACAGGATTGCTTAGCGTGGAGTTTTGAATACATCCACCAGTGCCACCAGTCAAAGAGACAAGCAATCATCCTAAAACTAGATTTCGAGAAGGCATTTGACATGGTTGAGCACTCAATGATACTACTAGTCATGGAATATTTGGGATTTCACCCAAAATGGCTTCAATGGGTCAGTAGCATCCTCAGCAGTGGCAGCACAGCATTATTATTAAATAGTGCTCCTGGAAAAATTTTCAAATGCAAACGAGGTGTACAGCAGGGGGATCCGCTATCCCCACTACTATTTGTGTTAGCAGCCGAGCTCTTGCAAATACTAGTGAACAAGGCCACAGACATAGGCCTACTTATGGCACCAATTCCACAGCCAAGGGAGGATTTCCCAATAGTACAATATGTAGATGATACACTCATGATAATGCAGGCTGATGCTCGACAACTCTTTTTCCACAAGCCTCTGCTTAATAGCTTTGCAGAATAGACAGGCCTCAGAGTTAACTACAGAAAGTCACAAATATTCCCCATCAATGTGCCATCAGATAGAATGCAGTGCTTAGCAAACACTTTTGGGTGCTCAGTTGGCACATTGCCATTCACATACCTTGGGTTGCCGATGGGCGCCACAAAGCCACGCATGGAGGACCTCACTCCTTTGATGGACAAAGTTGAAAGGCGCCTCTCGGGTTGCTCGACCTGGTTATCCAACACTAGAAGATTACAAATGCTCAATTCAGCAATAACACCCATCACCACCTATATGCCCTCTGCACCATCAAGCTACCCATAGGTGTCATTGAAAATATCTATCGGGTTAGGAAGCAATACTTGTGGCGAGGCAATTCTGAAAAAAAGAGGGGAGGCAATCTAGTAGCCTGGGACTGTACAAATGCCAAAAGAAAAAGTTGGTCTAGGAGTACTGAACCTAAGACTATAGAATGACGCGCTACTGATGAAACATCTACACAAATTTTACAATAAGATTGATGTGCCCTGGTGCAGCTAATTTGGTTTGGATATTATACAACCAAAGTGCCACATGCAACACATGAAGTGGGATCCTTCTGGTGGAAGGATGTGTTCAGACTCAATGGGTTATATCGCACTATAGCTAGATGTTTAATTGGCGATGGATCTATGGTCTGCTTTTGGGGGGGGGGGGGTGAATGGGCCAGTTGTATCCTGAGATACCAATTCCCAAGATTGGCTTCATTTTCAAGATCAGAAAACACCTCGGTGTTGGATGTAATGCAAGCCGAAGATCTCGATTCTCTGTTTATTTTGCCATTGTCACAGCAAGCTCATGGAGAACTCCAACATATGCAAGATCATATCGAAAATATTCAGTATAATGAAACTAAAAAAGATCGATGGATGACAATTTGGAATGGGGACTACACTTCCAGGAAATTCTACTCTCACATCTTCCAGGCATTCGAAGCTCTCCCAATTTTCAAAGAGGTATGGAAGTCTGGATGCATGCCTAGAATCAAATTCTTTGCATGGCTCATTTTGGTTGATCAGCTTAACACAAAAACAATGCTAACCAGAAGGAATATTCATTTCCACAGTGATGACCTATGCGTCATGTGTGAGACAAGAGAGGAGGAAACCATTGAGCATCTCTTTTTTCACATGCCCATTTGCAACCCAGTGTTGGTCAAGCATTAATTTCAGCTGGGATCAATCACTAAAGCTCCAAGATCGATTCATCCAAGCTCGACAAAACCACAACTTACCTTTCTTCACCGAAGCCTCCATTATTGGTGCTTGGGAAATCTGGAAGATGCATAACGACAAGATTTTTGAAAGAAGAACCCCATGTCAAGCTAGATGGCTTTGTAATTTTAAAAACCAGTGTTTTATGCAGTCACTTAGGTTTAAACCTGACCCTAGGTCAGCATTTTGTTTTTGGTTAGATGCTTTGAGCTAAACCCTCTGTAAGTCCCCTGGACTCTTCTTATTTATATATATAAAAAGACCGTTTGACACTGTGGGGACCTCCCCCACAGTCTTTGCCGTCAAAAAAACAAGGAGCAGAATAGACAATTCCTACACTGCCGGTAATCTCAATAAAGGATGATATGATGATGCTTGCTAAGTTAAATTGAATAGATTGCATTCATTGTTATTACCAACAACTAGTTCGCTGCTATTGACTGACATGCCACTAGTCACAAGCTAGTTTAGTGTCTCCATGCCAATAAGGAGCAGAATAGACAATTCATTTTTTTAGATAAAGGATAGAAACTATCCGGCTTCATCTACCCATGGGTAGAATTAGGCCAAATTATTATAGCCAAAAAAATAAAAGAAGCAAACTGATGGAAAAAATTACATCCCCAACAAAGGACTCGAGTAGTCCTATGCGACAAACAAGCTTGCTCCTTGATGTCAACTCCTCAAAATACGATCACCAAAGTCAAGAGACAAAGCCGCCAAAATACGTTTATTAGACCTTAAAAATGTACTAAAAATGATGGACACCAACCGCCATTGAAGACTGGATGCTTCTTCCAAGGCAATAGCACAAAAGACTTGCTGCAGATACAAGCTTGTCAACCAACATCCGAGCTGTTACGCCATCGAATGGCACCTCTGCCTTGAGTTGAACACCGAACAGGGTGACCACACGGGAGAGCTGCCCGGCCTTGGCGAACAAAAACTTTGACGGCGCGCCTGCACCACAGCCACTGGCCTGGAGAACCTAGGCTAGGTTTTCACCCAGTTATTGAACACCCCTGGGCGCAGCAGGGGACAGACTGACCAACGACTTCAGCGACGCCTTCAACAAAGTGCGTGGCACAGATAGTTCCACCTCCGCCGGCCTCGCGTAACACACCTGGCAAGGTTTTCACCAAAACTGCCGCCACTACGCCCGGCCAACAAGGAAAGCCGCCTTCACCGGAAGGTCACCATCAGCTTCGCTCGAAAGACGGGTAGCCCTGACGCTGACTGTGCATCAGATCCAGGCTCAGGGTCCCAAATTCGACCCGCTGCTGCCGCAAGACGAACGGCACTCCGGCCGCCGTCGATGAGCCGCCACCACACGGAGCAGGGTACTGTCGACAGAGGGGCAGCACCATCCCAGACCGAGGACACGCGATCTAGGCCCGCAGAGCCCAAATCCTACCCTCTACCGCCAGAACAATGGCACGCCGAGGACGAAGACGCCCGCCGCCGCCGCACCGACCTGCTCCTGCCCGAGCCAATGATCGGCGCCACCACGGCATGGTCGGCGACCTCGCCGAGCCCCATGCAGCTCGGACGAGTCGCTCCACCCGCCTGACCGCTTCGTCCAGCGCCGCCATACCACCGGATGAGAGGGCCCCGCCACCGCCATCCCGGCAGGCCGCGCGGCCTTGCCGGTGGCCCGCTCCTGCGGCGACTGGGCCCGGCGGCTAGGGTTGGCCGCCCGAGCCGCCCGCGTGGGGGCAACGTGGTGCGGCGGCTAGGGCAGGTCTTCTATTTTCTTCGTTGGCTGCTTTAGGGTTTGAGGAATTTTGTATAGAACAGCCACTCATAATCTCAAAAATGAAGATTGATATGATGATGCTTACAAGGTACATGATGACGGTCATCACGGCATATGACATCACCAAGTTATAGTGGACATATTGAATGCATTGTTTTTGTCAACAACTATCATTATTTACAGCAAAAGGGCAATGTGATGGAGTTTACTAATTAACGATGGACAAAATGCTTACATCTTTTTATCATCAAATGCTTACATTGCGTTCATCACGAAGAGCCAAACTACTATACTAATGCAGTATGGTGTTGTTTCCTAATGAAAGATGGACAAAACACTTACATTGTTTTCCCCAATAAGATCCTAAACAAATGTCAATGTTTATATATATACATATATGCAGTGTATATATATACATATATGCAGAGTACATATCATCACCATAGGCTATTGTGTTCTTCTTCTTCTTCTCTGGAGGTCGTTATTCACTTCTTGTTATTTATTGCTTCCAACACTCCCGAAGACCATGAAGCTGAGGAAGACGCCACCACCAACGTCAAGGAAGAGCAGGGCTGGAGCTTGAACGCCCGCCCTCCATAGATCTGGTCCTCACCACCTTGGAGGTGCCGGACCCAGCCACAACATCCCTTATTTGGTTCACCAAGCCCGTCTCCCATCGCGCACGGTGCTCAAAGCAGGCAAAAGCTTGGTTCCCAGGAAATGGAGGGGGAGTTCGTTTTTTGTCTTACCTCTCACCTGCTTCCTCCCTTCCACTGCCATTACGGCCTCTTTCCGAGTACTCCAGAAGAACAGGAGGGAGGGATGTCCGGCGGCGTGCTTGCGGCGGCGGCCATCATCGTCTCGGGGTCCATCCACCACATGCGCAGCATGCCTGAGATGTGGCTGGACCTACTCCAAAAGACTAAGGACAACGAGCTTGACGTGATCCAGACATGTCGCGAGGGTGTGGAGCTCGGAGAGGGCTTGGATCTGCGCGACCCAGGAGAGCATGATGGCGACAGAGACCACGATGGGTGAAGATGGAGCAGCGCACGACGAGGACCTCTGCGCTTCTTACATAAAAGAGCGTTATTCTAGCTTTCTAAAAAGTAATCAATCTTCAACTTTGATCAGATATATACAACAAAATGCTAATATTCATGATACATAATTAGTATTATTGAATAGATCTTTGAATATATATTCGTAATCAACTTAATTAGAAATATATAAACGTTGTATTTATTTTCTATAAGACTGGCTAGTCAAAGATGAAAAAGTTTAACTAACACACATCTTAGCGACTATTTTTTAGGAACGGAGGGAGTAGTATCCTAGCACAACTCATAAAAACTCTCTCACAGTTCACTTAAACCTATTCAACTTTTAGTATTTTTTAAGCCTAAGAGCAATATGTTATCCTTATTTTTATAATTTCTCTTATAAAAGTTAACCTCCAACAACTTTGATATCTCGTTTTGTAAAATAGCTATCTAGTTATTTTTGAAATCTAGCATGCTAAATATAGATTGCATGTGCTGCTAGCTATCTAACCATGCCATAATAGAAAGACTGTTGAAATTTTATATTTTTTTATAAAATTTTTTATTCTTGATATTGGCTAATGTTTAGTCATCTGTTTTTACCAATTCTCTCGTAGTTGCTCTAATCTAACTAGCTATTGGCAAGTTGGCATAAAGGATAAAGAATGAGTGACGAAAGTTGCTCAATTGTATTCGAAGAGGCCATTAGCCAAACAAACTGCTTCCCAAGATGCTAGGCTAACTCAATGGACCGGTAGATTAGGACTTATCTAAACCCATCGTGGGATCCTAGACCTGAGACTCCCAAGTGTGTCAAGACGAACTGTTCAAACTTCAAAGCGAAGTGGGTCATGTAATCGTCCGTTGGCTGTATTTCACACCTCATGAGCACAGCCTTCTAGAATACCTTATTGGTGGAGTTACTCGCAAAACATTTTTTTTGGTTTTGAAGAGCATCTCAAAGAGTCTTTTTAAAACCTACGCTCTAATTAACTAGGAGGTTTGTTTGTTTAAAAATTATTTTCTATATATTTTTGGTTAGCGAGAAATCAGAAACATATGAAAAGATATTTATATTTGCATATCCAATTGAAGAGGCTGTTAGAAGATTTTTTTTACCAAAACCACTATTTCTGTAAATTAGAAAAGATACAAAGAGTGGGGATGCTCTAAGAAATACTCTACACTAAGAGACTATATTCTCTATTTCACCAATGAACTAAGAGGCCATAAGGCCATTATTTTCTGATGAAACGAGTATTCTGTGTTCATCGGCTTCGGCTCTTTCGAAAGAGTCAATGAAATCGGCCCTTTATAGTGGAACTTCTTTCCCTTCTAAATTTTCTTTATTATCTATCACCTTTGTTCCCAGGATTATTACGCTTTTCTTGCCCATGAGACTGACATGTGTAACCACTCAACAGTCAGCACTCGACCAGATGGTCCTGGGCTCTTTCTCATCAGAGATGCCAGCCCACTCCAGCCTCCATTAGCTGAGGCCCGGCCCATTTCTTTCCCCCACGTCATCTCTCTCCCTGCCATCACCGTCTCACACGCCGCCGCCGCCGCAACGGCCGCCCCCGCGCAGGCAGCTGCTGCTTGTTGCGTGCGAAGATGCTGAGGTTCTCGACCGGCCAGCTGCTGGTCATCCTCGGGGCCTGCTCCGTCATGATGAGTGAGTAATCCTCCCCTCCCGGTCGGCGCGTTTTGGAACTGATGTTCCGGTGTGGGCATGCCTTGCTGTTCACACCATGTTCAAGCCAGCAGTGGACATTACTCTGGGGAGGAGAAGATCGTGTTTGGGCGCTCAAATCCTGCACTGTCAGCAGGTGAGCTGATTTGATTTTAGGCAGTTATGGCATTGACGTCCTGTTGCATAGCCATGCCAGGCAACTTGCCCACCAGCTGTTCGAGGTAACGCCTCAGATGGATGTGGTATGGGACGGTGATTTATTGCATGATGTTGAATCGCAGGATGGTCTACTGCAACAAGTAGCACGGTTTGGTGGATCTTTGGTTGATGATGAGAGGATGGCAAGTGTGAAGCCAAATATCAATGACAAGTTAAGGAACGACAGTAATGATAAACCTCTCTTGGATCTTGACATCATGGTTGATCAAAATGGAGAGTCCCATGTTGTTGAGAATGATATGCTCATGGTCAACCCACCATGGATGAGCTCAGTCTTGACACCGGTGTTCCTATGCTATTGGAGCTTGACATGGCTTGGTTGGATGTGGTGTGGGATGATGAGTCAATTATGAGCAACTTGTTAATGCACAACAACACCACTTCTTTTCCCATGGAGGCTGGCAGAGTTGACACAGATGAGTTGCAGCAAGATGTTGCGTCACATGAAAATTTAATGAAGCTAGTAGCTCCTGAAGAGTGTTTACTTGGCCTGGAATACAAAACAGTTGCAGAGTGGTCACTTTCAAAGTTCTGATGGAAACAAAGGACAGTAAGAATGCTTTGTTCATTGTGCCTTATGCAGAATGGACTGGTCAAGTATTTGCTTGTAACATGGTCGAGCTCAATGCTAGTGAGGTGCTTGACACATGAGTTAATTTATTGCAGCAATTGGCCTGGGGTAGAGTGGACTTTGATTCTGAAATAGGACACCCAGAGCTGGTCTGTGAAGAGCTTCTCACCAATTTTTGTAGCTCAACTGTCAGCATTCATTCTGACCTGCAACTTAGCAACCAAGTTGCAAATTGGAGTTCTTTGTTGATGCTTATATAATGGTCGTTAAACACGAGAAAGGCACTATATTTTCTAGCCAAGAGTTGAATCATGACACTGACAATTTGGTTATCTGGAAACATAGGCAAGGGTATGATGAACTGACACCTTGTAGGCTTAATTTCTTATGCCCTTGACATTACAGAACTGCAATTTGGAGATGTTTCAGCCTATGGAGCAAGGGTACTGCCCATGAGCCACAACAGCTTGAGATATACAGGATCTTTGATAGACAATGGGATCCAGGTAACCTTCAATGGCTCAGGAATCTTTTTGAGCTGCAGTCATGGAATGGAGAAGATCTAAATGAACATAGCATGGTTCCAGTAAATGACATTTTCAATGTTTTGCCTGGTGCCCATGAGTCAAATTTTGGCACTGTGACCCTGGTCATTTATGAAGGATGACCAGGAGCCATGGTTCTGCAGGAATTAGAAGCAATACAATCATGGAGGATTAATGGTGTTAGTCAAGGAAGCCATGAGCTCAACAGATAATCTATACTTGCTGCTACTAACTTGCAGTTCGCTTATTCATCTTTCAAGTTTGTATTCTTTACTGATACTTATCAGATGGATTTTCGATACAAGAACACATGCATTTGTATTGAAGAATGGGACCCTGGTATTTGGAAATATGCTTATTGGCTAACTGAAGATATGCTACCTCAGTTCTCACATGCCAATGTGTCCAGACTTGCTAGTGATAGAACAGATAACATGCCTCTCCAAGTTGGTGTTTTTCGTCCAAGAGAGAGTGAGCAGTTTGAAATTTACATGATAACCTTGATACAATCGGATCTTGGTCCGGTAGAATTTTACAAATCAAACTATATATGCCCTACTGGTACAAGACTGAAACAGTGGGATCTTGGTCCAGCTTGTCAAATGATGCTAGCTGCAACAAAGTGGTGGCAGGAACATTTCAGTCCATGGAAATCTAATTCAGACCATCATCGTTCTCAAAAAATGTCACATTCAAATAAAAATCTGTTCAGCCCTAGAGATGGTGTACAGCAACGCTTCAGAATAGTCACGAGGCTTCGCTGTTCTACCTGGCAATATGATCCGGAAACCTATGGTTAGTTACATGACACCTTTGCTTGGGGACAAGCAAAGTTTCGAGGGGGCAGTAATGTTGCACCCAGAATAGAGAGCAAGGAGTCCAGTGCATTGAGTGACAAGTGGGTCCACCATGAGTGACAAGCTCTATATACTGCCCAGCCAAAGGAAAAGGGAAGAAAAAAAAGAAAAAAAAGGTATTTCAGAAATAGGACTGAGATCAGGAAGCCATGCTTCCTCCTCGTTCCCAAGATCCTCCACCTCGATTTCCTCTGTGATTTGCTCACGTCGCTAGCTCGATCTCACCAGCGGCCATGGGTCGTGAAAGTTTCTTTGTTTTTTGTTCAGAGCCCAGCGACATGGAGAATATTGACATGGAGAATATTGCGAGGACGGCCGGGAGGATGACTGGGAGAGCGGTCGGGCTGGCTCGCCAGCGGCTGGACGAGATTCTGGGCCAGTCTGCAGCCACCCAGGTATATTCTGAATACACCCTGATCCTGTGAATGCCGTGAGTTGGATGTGTTGTGGAGAGGATGAATTTCACAAAGGTTAATTTTCCTTCTGGGGATAATGATTTTTCTTTCCACTTGGCAAGTCTGCTGAATTTGAATCAAAACTGCACATTGTTAGAGTATAGAGTTAAGGCCCATGAGGCCCATGTATAGGTAACACATATACCCTATTGGGCTGAGGAATAGAGTGTGGGAATTCAGTCCATTCTAGCATGGTATCCAGCTAGGGTTTCTTGCCCACCCTCTCCTCCCCTTCCTCCAGCAGCCGCCGCCACCTTCCCATGGCTGTCGGTGCCGCCGGCAGCGGCCACCTACCGCCGCCGCCCTCTTCTTCCCTTCCCTCCTCCTCCCCGCCCATGCCCGCGCTGGCTGCGCCGCCCGCTCCCGCGCCCACGCCGGGGGCCGCGCCTGTGCCCGCGCTGGTCGCGCTGGCCGCGCCCGCGCCGGGGGGCCGCCCGCGCCATGGGGGCCGCGCGCTGCCCTACCCCGGCCCCCGCCGGCCGCTCCGCCCGCCCCTGCCCCGGCCGCAGCTGGCACTGGGCCGTCGCCGCTGCCCGCCCCTGCCCTGGCCACTTCGGGCGTCGCCGCCGATGACGCGGCGCCGGCCGCTCCGACCGCGTCGTGTGGGCCGCGCGCGGCGGCCGTGCCGGCTGCTCCGCCCGAGGACACGGCATCGGCCGCTCCGCCCGCGCCGTGGGGGCCGCGCGCCGGCCGCGCCGGTTGCTCTGCCTGCGCCGTGGGGGCCGCCCGTGCCAGCCGCGCCGGCTGCTCCGCCCGCGCCGTTGGTGGCGCCGCCTCACTTCCCGTCCACCGCCGCCCCTGTGCCCCCCGCCGGCACGTGGATTCCGGCCGCTGCTGCTGGTGCGGCCCCTGCCCTGGCCGCAGGTGCAGAGGCGTCGCCTGGCCCACCTTCGGCGCCCCGACCTGGCGGGCTGGTATCATGGCGCAGCAGGCCGCTGCACCCGCGCCGCCGCCCAACGCGGCGCGCCCCGACTACGCCCTCGCCACCGCCCTCGTAGCTGCCCTCGTAGCTGCCTGGGCCACTGCCGCGGAGCGCCAGGCCCGTGTGCGTGCGGCCGAGCGCGAGCCGTCGTCTCTTCTTGATCCTCCTCCCTCCGGGCCGAGCGGAGGTGGGGGGCCATGGTGGCCACCGTCGCCACGGACGGGGACGTGGCCATGAGAGCAATCAGACGCCGGAACCTCCGCGGGGTGCACCCTGGCCATCCATCAGCAACCCATGGTCAGGGCACTTCTCCATGTGGCCCTTCCAGGGTGCCGGTGGTGATCCTCGTACTCCGGCAGCCATGCTCGCCGGTGCCGTCCGGACCACACCGTGGAATCCACCACCCGGGGTTGCTCCGCCAGTCGGGACGCCGTGGGCTCTACCTCCCGGGTCGTCACCAGGGCCTGTCGGTTGGGATCCGACGGCTCTGGCCTGCTCTTTCAGCACCCTGGGTTTGCCATCGTCGGTCCGCTCGTCCTGGATCGCGGATTCAGGTGCCTCGTACCACACCACGCCGGATGCGAGTCTCCTCTCCTCTGGTCACCCTTCCCACCCTTCCTATCCCTCCTCTATCATTGTCGTCAATGGCGCTTCCATTCTTGTTTCCTCTGTGGGTACTGCGCATTCACATGGACCATTCCACCTTTCTGATGTTCTTGTTGCTCCCGACATGGTTCACAACCTCCTCTCTATTCACCGCTTCACCACCGACAACTCTTGTTTGGTTGAGTTTGACCCTCTGGCCTCACCATGCGGGATCTGGCCTCCGGCCGCTCTCTCCTCCGGTGTGACAGCGCGGGACCACTTTACACCTTTCAATTTCCTTCTTCCGCTGTTTCACCTTCGTCTTCTTCTTCGTCCACTGCCTTCGCCACCTCCACTTCCACGATTTGGCACCGTCGTCTTGGCCATCTCGGACGTGATGTTTTGGCACGGCTCAGTCGTACCTCTGATGTGCCGTGCACTCGCGCTCCCGATGAGCATTTGTGCCATGCATGCCAGCTGGGCCGCCATGTGAGGCTTCCTTTTCCTACTTCCTCCTCCCATGCGACTCATATCTTTGATCTTGTCCACTTTGACTTGTGGACCTCCCCTGTACTAAGCCTGTCTGGCTATAAGTACTATCTCGTGGTGGTCGATGATTTTTCTCATTACTCTTGGACCTTTCCTTTACGCCTCAAGTCTGATGCATTTCCCACCCTCCTCCACTTCTTTGCTTGGGTGTCCACTCAGTTCGGCATCACCATCAAGGCCGTCCAGTGTGACAACGGGCGTGAGTTCGACAACGCCACCTCTCGTTCTTTCTTCCTCTCTCGTGGCGTTCAGTTGCGCATGTCTTGCCCCTACACTTCTGTCAGAATGGCAAGGCTGAGCGTATGATTCGCACCACGATCGATGTCATGCGCACCCTTCTCTTCCAGGCCTGTCTTCCTGCTCGCTTCTGGGCAGAGAGCCTCCACACTGCCACCTATCTTCTCAACCACCTGCCTTCTACTGCTTCCCCTGCCCCTACCCCTCACCACGCTCTCTTCGGTACCCCTCCTCGGTACGATCACCTTCGTGTCTTTGGGTGCGCGTGTTACCCGAACATCTCCTCCACTTCTCCCCACAAGCTCGTGCCCCGTTCCACCCTTTGTGTCTTTCTTGGGTACTCCCTTGATCATAAGGGGTACCGCTGCTTTGACCTCTCCTCTCGCCCTGTCCTCATCTCTCGCCACGTCATGTTTGATGAGTCGGTGTTCCCTTTCGCCACCAACCCCACCTCCCCTACTTCTCCTGACCCTGAGGTGGTCTCTCTTTTTCCCACTGACCCGGTGGTTTAGCCACCGTTTCCTCTGTACCCTGCAGGTACGACTCCCGCACGCCTCCTAGTGTACCAGTCTCATCTCCGCCGGCTTCCCCTGGCTCACCGGCGGGCCTGGACGACCCCAACCCGGCGGAGGTAGCCCGGAGCTTCCACCTCCGCTCCGCAAGGCTTCGCCACCTTCCGCCGTTCCTGATGTCCCCGTCCCGGTCGTGGGCCAGGGACCTCGCGGGCGATTCGGCCACGTCTACCAGCGACGGCAGGCGCCGGT
>CM041636.1:21303932-21404603 GCA_023333625.1 Bothriochloa decipiens
CCCCCTCGCCAAAGCCACGCTTGTCTACTGCGACAACGTCAGCGCCGTGTACCTCTCCAACAACCCTGTTCAACACCAGCGGACCAAGCACGTGGAGATCGACTTGCACTTCGTCCGGGACTTGGTTGCCATTGGCACTGTTCGGGTCCTTCACGTCCCGACCACCTTCCAGTTCGCCGACATCTTCACCAAGGGTCTCCCATCCTCGACCTTCTCCCGAGTTTCGCTCCAGCCTCAACATCATCAGTGGCTAGTTGTGGCTGCCGGGGGGGGGGGGGTCATGTGATTGTATTTACTTTCTTTCTTGCTTGTCCAGTCTTGGACACTGCTGCGCCGGTAGTTCAGACTGCGGGGGGGGGGGGGGTGTTAGAGTATAGAGTTAAGGCCCATGAGGCCCATGTACAGGTAACACATATACCCTATTGGGCTGAGGAATAGAGTGTGGGAATTCAGTCCATTCTAGCACACATTAATGGTTTAGCATCCAGTTTTCGGAGTGGATTGTAGGTGTAATCCTTTAGCTATGGGTACGAATGAGCACTTTCACAAGCGTTGCCTAAGAGCTCTTGTGGTATCCACCATTTTTGTCAAGGGTGTATATAAAGTTGTCCTCATTTTACCTTCTTGAGATAGGTTGATTGATGCATAGCTTGCTAGAGAGTTTGTCAGCTAATGAACAATTACCTTGACAAAATTAAGCATTATGCTCATTGTCCTATAATCACCCAATGTCACCAAATGGTGCACAGGCCTGTACACAAGGAATGGGTGCCCATATCATTTCATTTCACCAATTACATGCATAATTGGGCCAGTTGACACATATAATCACCTATTAATGCTACCCCTACAAACCTTCACTTTTTTTTACAAAAACCGTCACGTGGATATGGACAATCTAGTATAATTTTCATAGAATTTTTTGCATGTGTAGAAGCACTCATAATCACCATAGGTGGGCAACCGAATGAACACCACTTACAAATTTTATAACCTGAAATCAACGGTGATCACATAGTTTCATTTGTACACAGATTTCAATTGTTCTGGAAGGAAAGAAATTCAACATTAGCCACCAATACTGCTGAGGCTAATCAGTCATCATGATAATATAGTTGATGGTTATTTTGACGAATAATACTCATTGTTGCTGCACATGTTGTTAATGAACTGATTCCTCCTCTCTAATAGCAATTAATATTTCAACTGATGGATTGATTGTGGGTCCTTACACTGTTTCTGATATACGGATATTCAATATATATGTGTGTGAAACCCACATGGTAGAATCGTCATTAATATTTCTCCTCTTGTATCCAGGTTCATAAGGAGCTTAAAGATGCTATGACATAATTAGACTCGATTCGTTATGAAGTCAAGAACTTATCTAGATTAACTCCTTGGTAATTAATAATGAAGCAACATAACACTGGTAATAATAATCTTACTTTGCACTGAAGTCACATTTTTCTATGGTTTGTATTTCTCACTATATTACTTTAAGTTATTTGGCCCAAAAGTCATAGTTGGTTTATACAAGAGCAGGCATGGCTGAAGCTGGGGAATCTAATTCATCTGATGGTTTTGCATCTAAGGTATGGTGGTATATGATCTTATTGCAGTTTTGATGAGTACTTGAGGTATCTACTGATGTTGATATTTCAATTGATCAAAATGCTTAAATGTGAATTTGCTATAAGTAGCAGCTTGATGTGCCTAGTATGACATATGGACTATAGTGTGGCTTCGATACCAGATAAATTCTAGGCTGATATAGTCCTCCGCTCCTATTCTATGAATTCTGGCCATATTCCATTTCTAAATTACTCCAAGGCTTAAAACATGCAAAAGAAGAAACAATTACACGATGGATGTGCTTTTATTTTTCTTTTAAGTTATGTGTTGTTCCATGTTTTTTGTGTTGATAGATCTGATCTGAGTGCTGACCGTGTTGGGGTTGCAGTTGCTACATGCTTTTAGAACTTTTCGTTGCAATGCTTGCACTTCACTTGAAACATTTCTTCCATGTATTTGTTAACTTTTGGTTACTTCCACATCAAGAGATATCCTTAAAAGTGCTTTAATGACAATGCAGCAAGAAGAATTTCACCAGGAAATTCGCAGTACAATTCGTGATGAAATTAAAAACTTTGGTAACGTTATGTTTCTTTGTCTTCATAATTATCGTTTTATTTCTTTCTGACTGTTTGCCAATATTGTATTTTTCCTGAACTATGTTTGCCAATAATTGGCTAAGAGTAAATTTCACTAGTGTTTCTCAAACTTATTCCGAGTTCTCAATCATGTCCCCGTACTTTCAAATTGCACATTTAGATTCCTAAACTTGTCCTAAGTTCTCATCTAGGTCCTGTTACTTTTAAATTGAGCATTTAGGTCCCTAAACTTGTCTTAGGTTCTCATACAAGTCCTAATACTTTTAAATTGCACACTGAAGTCCCTAAAATTATATTGTTAGAGCATCTCCAAGAGTTCCCTAAATATTTCTCCTAAAAACTCGGTTTCCCAACTCCTAAAATGTTATTAGGAGAAAAAAAATAAAACATTCTCCAATAGTTCCCAATAATTCACGTCTAAAAGAATTAAATGTTGATCTTTTTTTGCACTGGCCATCTCCCAGCTGGCCCTGGCCACCTCCCAGCCAGTCGGCTGCATCTCCTAGAAGGCCGGCAGCAGCTCCCAGTAGGCCATCGTCCCCTTCCCGACCTTAAGCGACAGGTCATGGCACACAACTACCTGGCGGCCAGTAAGCGACAAGCACACAGGTAGGCGTACGAGCATATTGTTCCCAGAGGCCAGAACCATGCAGTCAGCGAGAGAGATATACATACAGCAAGCAGCAAGCAGACAGCAAGCAAGCAGCAGGACGGGCCATCGGCAGGCTAATTGATATGCCGGCCATCATCAGAGAGCTAAATGCATAAATAAAAATCTATATTTAGGGAGCTAAATGCATAATTTGGGACCTAGATGACAACTTGAGACAAGTTTAGGGAGCTAAATACAACAACAACAACATAGCCTTTTATCCTAAGTAAGTTGGGGTAGGCTAGAGATGAAACCTAAAAAGAGACCAGGAAACAAAGGACACATAGAGGGTACAAGAAAAAAGGATTACGGTTCAGGCATGTTAATTGCTAGTCTCCAAGCGCTCCTACCCATAGTTAAATCTTTAGGGATATTCCAGTCCTTAAGGTCTCTCTTAATCGACTCGTTTCAAGTCACTTTAGGTCGACTTCTACCGTTCTTTACATTATCGACCCGCTTTAGAACCCCACTACGCATCGGCGCCTCAGGTGGCCTCCGTTGGACATGGCCAAACCATCTCAACCGGTGTTGAATCAATTTCTCCTCAATTGGTGCCACCCCAACCCTATCCCGAATATCGTCGTTCTGGACTCTATCCCTCCTTGTGTGCCCACAACACCATTGCAACATATGCATCTCTGATACACTTAATTGCTGGATATGTCGCCTTTTTTAGGCCAACATTTAGCACCGTATAGCATCGTCAGACGAATCGCTGTCCTATAAAACTTACCTTTTAACTTCTGAAGCACCCTTTTGTCACAGAGGACGCCTGAAGCTTGACGCCATTTCAACCAACCGGCTGAAATTCTATGCCTAACATCTTCATCGATGTCGCCATCCTTTTGTAGCATCGATCCTAAATACCGAAAAGTATCCTTCTTGGCCACCACTTGCCCATCGAGACTAACGTCTCCCTCCTCATTCCTAGTCGCGCTGAAGTCGCACCTCATGTACTCGGTCTTTGTCCTACTAAGTCTAAACCCTTTCGACTCTAACGTGTGCCTCCATAGTTCTAACTTCCTATTAATCCCTGCCCTTGTCTCATCAACTAGCACCACATCATCAGCAAAGAGCATACACCAAGGGATATCACCTTGTATGTCCCTTGTGACCTCATCCATCACCAAAGCAAATAAATAAGGGCTCAATGCTGACCCTTGATGTAGCCCTATTTTAATTGGAAAGTCACTGGTGTCGCCATCACATGTTCGAACACACGTCACCACATCCCTGTACATATCCTTGATGAGGGTGATGTACTTAGTTGGGACTTTGTGCTTTTCCAAGGCGCACCATATGACATTTCTCGGTACTTTGTCATATGCCTTCTCGAAGTCAATAAAGACCATGTGCAAGTCCTTCTGCTCCCTATATCTCTCCATCAATTGTCGTAATAAGAAAATCGCCTCCATGGTCGACCTACCAGGCATAAACCCAAATTGGTTTTGGGTCAGACTTGTCACTCTTCTTAGGCGATGCTCAATAACCCTCTCCCAGAGCTTCATCGTATGGCTCATCAACTTAATCCCACGGTAATTAGTACAACTTTGAACATCTCCCTTGTTATTGAAGATCGGTACTAATATACTTCTCCATTCTTCAGGCATCTTGTTTGACTGCAAAATGAGGTTAAAAAGCTTAGTTAACCATACTATCGCTTTGGCACCTAGACATCTCCACACTTCAATGGGGATACCATCAAGGCCCATCGATTTACCTCCCTTCATCCTCTTCAAAGCCTCCTCGATCTCTGCCTCCTGAATTATCCTCACGAAGCGTCTGTTGGTATCGTCAAATGAGTCATCCAACTCCAAGGTAGGACCCTCATCATTCTTCCCATTAAACAATTTGTCAAAGTACTCTCTCCATCTGTCCTTGATCTCCTCATCCCTCACCAAAAGTCGATCTGTCCCATCCTTGATGCATTTGATTTGGTTGATGTCCCTCATCTTCCTCTCGCGGATCCTAGCCATCCTATAAACATCCTTCTCCCCTTTCGTTATGCCTAGCCGCTGGTAAAGGTCATCATACGCCTGACCTTTTGCTACACTCACCTCTTGTTTTGTAGCCCTCTTCGCTATTTTATAGCCCTCAATGTTGGCTGCACTCTTGTCATGGTGGAGCGCTTGAACCACACCTTCTTCTCCCTAATAGCCCTTTACACCTCGTCATTCCACCACCAGATGTCTTTCGCTTCCCATTTGCCTCCCCTACTCACTCCAAACACATCTGAAGCCACCTTTCGAACACATGTCGCCATCTTTAGCCACATGTCATTTGCATCTTCTCCTTTCCACGGCCCCTCGCCTAGCACCCTCTCCTTAAATGTTTGTGCTGCTTCTCCTCTAAGCTTCCACCATTTTGTTTCCGTAATCTTGGCCCGATTGTCCAGGTGGACACGTACCCGAAAGCGAAAATCCGCCACCACAAGCTTGTGTTGAGGGACAACACACTCCTCAGGTAACACCTTACAATCTAAGCAAGCACGTCTATCCCCCTTCCTTGCAAGGATAAAGTTGATCTGGCTCAGGTATTGTCCACTACGAAAGGTCACTAGATGAGATTCCCTCTTCTTAAAGACAGTGTTCGCTATCAACAAATCGTAGGCCAACGCGAAGTTCAAAACATCCTCCCCCTCTTGATTTCTACTACCATACCCGAAACCCCCATGCACCCGCTCGAAACCTACATTAGTCGCACCCACATGGCCGTTGAGGTCTCCTCCTATGAAGAGTTTCTCGCTGATAGGCACGGTACTAACCATGCTATCGAGATCTTCCCAAAACTGCCTCTTGGTGCTCTCGCAAAGACCTACCTGTGGGGCATAGGCACTAATCACGTTCAGAGTCGAGTCTCCAACTACCAACCGGACTAGGATAATCCGGTCGCCTTTTCTCCGCACATCAACCAGTCCATCCTTAAGGCTCCTATCGATCGAGATGCCTACACCATTCCTACCCGAAGTTGTCCCCGTGTACCAAAGTTTGTAGACATATCCTCCACCTCCTTCGCCTTCTGGCCCTTCCATTTAGTCTTCTGTACGCATAGAATATTTACACACCTCCTAATTGCTGTATCGACTAGCTCTCTTAACCTACCAGTTAGAGACCCTACATTCCAGCTACCTAGACGAATCCTAGTTGGCTCGGCTGGCTTCCTTACTGATGGGGACGTGATTCCCTGATCTTCCGTCAGATGGAGATAACTATCGTTTTGGTGGAGCACGACACACCGATCCGGCTTCAGATCCAAAGACCCGAACCCTGCAATCTTAGCACCACGACTCCTCTGGTTATTAACCGTGTCTCCAACCGGTTGACCTCGCCACGAAGGGTAATCCCTGCCTGCGAAACGAAAAACACAAGCAAGAACTCGAAAGAACGCAGCTCAATTAATGGGACAATCTGCAAATGAATGATTAAGCACTCGAGTTGGGGTTCCACAAACCGATGAACGGCGGCTGTCGATGGACAAAATAATCTAAGCAAAACCCAAAACCTAACGACGGCGGCGGCGTATGTTTATAAAGGACTTAGGGTCGTCGCCTACCCTGGACGCGCCCACTAACGGGCTCATAAACGATACACGGCCCATTGGACCAAAATAAGGTGACGCAGCACCAAGACAGATTCGGAATGCTGACTTGCTTCGACAATTTCCGTGGACTCCGAAGAGGTTTTGACGTGAGACCACTTCTATTGGCTTCCTTATGAAGTTAGCTTTCCAACCATATGTAGAACGTCGAAAACGGAGTCCGTATGAGTCCGTATGACCAGTTCTAGTCCAGGCTGGTCTGGCAGTCCGAGACAGACGCGAAATCAGCTTGTGTTGCACGCCCTTGCTGGCCCAGCTCGTCTCCAACTCCTCATCCAAGTTCTTCAGAAGCCTCTCCATTGTTCCTAAGAAATATTAAATCATTAGGTAGTAATCTATTCTCAAAAGTATGAAAAGTATCGCTTAAAAACGAGCTCACCTGTAAATGTAGTTGACGCATTCGAGCTCGGGTCATTGGACCTTGGAGAGGATCAGCAGGTGCACAAGAAGAAGCGATGTCCTCATCACTTACCCTTCGCACCCGTCGAGGGAAGTGCCAAGACCCTTGCTCATTTATCACTATACCTGGGCGCAGATGTAGCGTGTCACAAAGGTTGCGACGACCCGACCCTTGCTCATTTATCCCGACCCGACCCGGATCACGATACGACGCGCCACTAAGGGGATGACGACCCGGCCCTTGTCTATTTAACACTACACCCGGGTTCCGATGTAGCGCGTCGCTAAGAGGGTTACGCCCCAAGGAATCTCTTGTGGGTTTCATATCCATGAGAGTGGCTGGTTTTGAATTGTTGGTTAGCCGAACCTAACACACCCTCCTCCTTTACCCGTGCTTGGGACCGGCTATGTGGAAACGACTCAAGAATGTCTTCCAATCAACATAGGAGGAGTTAAGTTTAGGGAGCTAAATGAGCAATTTAAAAGTACAGGGACCTGGATGAGAACTCAGAACAAGTTTAGGGAGCTGAGTGTGCAATTTGAAAGTACTGGAACCTAGGTGAGAACTCGGGACAAGTTAGAGGACTGCCATTGAAATTTACTCATTGGCTAATTAGGTCTTTACAACTATTTCAGTCAGCACAACTGAAGCTAGAAAACTTGATGTGGCTGATCAACCTAACGGCACTGAAATCCATTGTTTGATTCTATCAACATCTCTTCAGTTTCTAAGCAAATGCTCGTTTACTATCCACTGCCTTTTTGCTCTGGTAGGACATGAAAATGGCTAATTCAGGATTAACAAACCTGCACAGCCAAGCAATGACGTATGCAAGGCTATCTGAAGCTCCAGCACTTAAGATGGGTTCTTCCTTGAGTGGGAACTATCAAGAGTAATTCAAGGAAAGCAATGGGCTGCTAAATGTACTGCCAATATCAGCTGAAAGTGCTAGATTACTTCCAAGCCGCCCAGGTATATAACAAAATCATGCATGTCTAAATCTTTTTTTTTGTGCATAAATAATGGGATGTTGTCATGTCAGATAGAACTGTGATTCTTGTTGTTGATATATGATAGAAAAACTAGGCATAATTTCTATTATGGCCTAACCTTTTTTTTTTCTAATGCTACTCACTGTATGTGTTAAACTTCTATGACTTAGTTCAGCAGATGCTAAAATTGCTTGGTGCGTTATTAAAATCCATAAAGCCTGCTCGGTGGAATTGTTTCTATTTTTGTCAGTTATCTTTCATATTATCGTGGTACTAGTATAGTGCATGTGCATTGCTACGGTTTCATTTAAAGGATGCTCTTAAAAACAACAGAGACGTTTTTCATAGTTTTTGTCTCACACAATTGTATATCAATAGCACATCCTGTAGTGAACTTAATTGCATAGCTCCGAGTCTCACTAATTCAGGGCATAACAAATTTAAGTACAAACAATGTGTGAGAACTCATGTATATTGCTCATGCTAACACTATAGATACATTTGTACATACACATGTTCCACCCAAGGACAGCCCCCGCCACTACGGGATAAAAAACCAGCAACCGTCGCGGGCGCCCCCGCTCAGCCTTGCCTGAGCCATGAAGCGCCTTACTCTGCCATGCCAGCCGGTCGCTGGCTTGCCATGTCCTCACCCAGATGGCTGCTAGCTGACCACAACTGCGCCCTTTCTCGCCTGTCTTCCAGCCATGCCGCCGTCCGCCACATGTATCATAGTAGTCATTTGAAGTGTATAGGGAAAGAGTGCTACGTAGCACACATAGCAAGTGGATACGATAGACATTTTTGGGACGACATCAAATTATTAAATGGCCTCAATAAATCATTAAGCATCATGTGTTAATATTGGCTCTGTGTGTCCATTTTCTTTTTTTTTCTTGGTATGGACAAAGTTATTAACACATAAGCGGCTGGTAACCTGCAGTGGTAGATCGAGCGGCACGACCATGGTGGAGGTAGGTCAGCTGTCCCCATTTACCTCTCTCTTCCTCTCCCTCACTCTTCCTACTCCCTTAGTAGATCTTGAGCCAACCAGTCCTCCAGCGAAGGCAGAGGGAGGAGCGGTGGATGGGCACCTCCCGGATCCCACTAAGTGTGGCGGCCAAAGGCCAGATCCGGTGTCGTGGTGGCCTGATCTAGTGGTTGCGAGGCCTAACCTCACATTGGGGTGGGCAGATCCGGCGAGGGATGACGACAACACACTCTTTTTCCGACGGCCAGCGGTAGACAAGCAGATCCAAAGGTTGAGGGGCGGAAGGGCTCAATGCCGAGTAGCGGCGGCGATGGCGTGTGGATGGGCTCGGTGGTCCCGTGGATGGGCTCGCCTGTCTTATCGATGGATTTTTTTATTTTTTATTTGATTTATCGAGGTGGGCACCAACTGCCTCGGAAAATGAGTCATTAACCATGACCTTTGATCCAAGGCACTGCCTGCCTTGGTTAATATTTTCTTAATATTTTCTGTAGTAGTGTCCGCCCCCTCACATATGCACGAACGCTCCACCACTGGCACGGTGTACATATCTATTAAGACATACATGCCACAGCCTGTATAAAGTATAGGCATTCAACTGTCTCCCTGCCAACAAGGAGCAGAATAGACAATTGGTACGCTGCTGATAATCTCAATGATTAGGGTTGATATGATGAATGTGCTAAGTTAATTGAACAAACTACATGCATTGTTATTATCGACAACTAGTTCAGCTGCTACATGCCAGTTTAATGTCTCCATACCAATAAGGAGCAGAATAGACAATTCAAAGAACAGCCGCCGATAATGTTAAAAGCTAAGGATGATATGATGACGCTTAATTACACGTACATGTGATGGTCATCACAGCATATGACATCATCAATGATGTTTACTGTGTTAAAGATTATATGACATCATCAATGATGTTTACTAAGTTAAAGTGAATAGATTGCATGCAATGTTATTGTCAACAACTATTGTTATTTGCAGCAAAAGGGCATTGTGATGGAGTTTTCTAATTAAGGGTGGAACAAAACACTTACATCGTGTTTGATCACTATGAAGAACCAACCTACTATACTAATGCAACATGGTGGTGTTTTCTAATGAAAGGTGGACAAAACATTTATATTGTTTTTACTGAGAAGACCCAAGGTACTAGACAAATATCAATGTGTATATATACACACATATACGCAGAGCACATATCATCGCTAGACTTCTGCGTTCTTCATCTTCTTCGGAGGTTTGTTATTTCTTTTTTTTTTGTTAGTTATTTCTTTCAAAGTTTTCCTTTTCGAAATTTAGTAGACTGTTTGCTGCTCAATTGGTGTATGGTGCAATTAATTAAGATGTTTGCTAAGTAAAAAAGTGGGATATCCATCACAGTTTCAAGTTTATTCTTGCCAAAGATGATAGCATTATTTCAAGACAAGATGTTATGTTACCATTGATTATGTCAACGTTTATTGATTTTTGATTTGTATTGGTATTATAACAATTTCAGTAGAGAGAAAAGCTAAGGATAATACGTGATCATGGCTGCCACTTACCCTCCTGAATGGGACGATGACGATTTTTAAAGTTGTAAAACTGGCACCGTGCTGCTTAGCACGCTAGATGCCTACCTCAACACCAGGATTGCTGATATAAGCTTGACTGATTCAATAGATATAGACAACAAAGAGAACGAGCGTGAAATTCCTTGTGAGGAGGTCAGACCAGGAACTAAAAAAATTCTTATCTAAACCAAAAGGGATGGCAACAATGATATATGGGTTGTCGGAATACCTAAAGTTATACAGTGCTAGGTTGCCTATCAATGGCTACCCTTATACTTTTTATGCCTTGATATGTGCAAGGCAATTATCAATTGAATAATGCGAGCGAGTGTGCCATCTGAAGTCCCTTTTATAGTTGATTTCATATATGTATGTGTCTGTGGTGAATTTAGGGAGTAGTGTCATACTCAATATATGGAACAATAAACGTTGAGATGTCTTGTGTTGATGAGTAATGTATGTCTGGTGAAGTATTTATATACAGTCCTTTAATTTAGGCACAATTATGTCATGAGAAATCTGCGATCAATACTTCACACTTTATGGATGGTTCTCAATATTGGAATTGATTTCTTGAAGCAGATGATTAAACTGCCCTTGATAATGCCTTTCCAGAGTCGGTCGTGTATTTCAACGGCTGGCAGTTCTCCTAATGGAACCATCCCTGAAAATACCGTTATCAGAGGTGGTTTTTCTAACGTAATCGCTTCTAGAAAATCATTTTCAGGGGAGGTTATAAGCCCATCGCTAGACATGCCACATCTTCACAATCGATGGATGGGCTGACGGCCCCTGAAAAGGCATTATAGCCGCCCCTGATGTCTTTTGTGGAACTAGTGGAACTTACAAGTTGCAACCATTTGACGACAACAAAGTTGAGACACCTAATTTGTTCTCCCAGCCAATGGCAAGGGACTCTATGAAAAATGACTCAAAATTTACAATTTTTTTAGTATACAATCAAATAAGGACATATACTCCTATAATATAAATAAATAAAGAAAAAAAAGCCACATACACAAGATGACTGAGTGTTTTTTTTTTTGTGCGAATCGACTGAGCAGTCAGATTGCAACTGTTTGGGATGCTCCATTTTTTTTTTTTTTGTGACTTGATGCTTCCATTAATGAAAGGGCAATAAGATTACGATCTTCAGTCAACAGATCGGCAATGCAAGATGGGGCTGATAGCCACTCGCGCATCATGTTGCTATCTGTGACTTGCTTTGCTAGAGTATACAGGTTCCAATCTCTGTTAACGGAAAACTCAAAGGAAAAATGCGCTTATTCATAGCTGCCACACCGATCTCCTCCAGCGACCTGCACTGGCCGTCCTCCTGCCCGTGCTGCAGCCCTTCCCGCGCGGGCAGCTGGCAGCCTGCTAGTGCTAGAGACGAGCAGCAGCGGCTCCCTGAGTTGGCCAGGGAACAGCGCGCGGCCTCGTCTGGAGCCGATCCGGAGACGCCGCCGACTTGTCCGACACGCCGTGGCTGTACAGGCTGTGCCGTGCCTCCTTGGCCAGTTCGCCTTTTGCGCGTGATGCTCTCCATTCTCGCCTGCACTTGGCACTTGCATGCATGCATTGTGAACTCTGAATTTGTAATGAGTTTTTCTTTCCTTTCTCTTTTTTTTTCCATTGAAGGAAACACGCATTACAGAGACAGAGATAGATCGAGGCGCACGGCGACGACGACTCCTGAATTTTCAACCAGGAGAGTGCGCGTCCCTTTCCTGATCTAGTACTTCACGTACGTGGAGAACCTGCATGTCGAACTTCTCGTCATAACCGGCAGCTATGGTGGCTTGCCGTTGGCGGTGACGATGATGTACAGGAGGCGCACGACCACAACCCTCAGGAACGCAGCTGGGCAAGGTCGAATAAACATGCCCGCAATGCCTCCATGGCGCAGGATACGCGCTCTCCGCTGGCGGTTGCAGCTCCTGCTCCCCGACCGGCGACGACGGCGACACTCGGTCCGCGGTAATCTGTGCGGGGAAGAGCTGGAGGACGAGATCAAGCGGGTCGTCGGGAACTTGTGTTTACAATTACACAGTACAAACGCGGACAGTTACACACGCACGCATACTTACCCCTATGAACACAGGCACACAAACCCTCTGAAGGACTAAGCATCTTTCAGATCTGGAGATTCCCAAAGTCATTACTGGCGCCTTGTTGTTGACAGAAACATCGTTTACCACTTAACGCATAATGCCGGTAAATCCTGAGAAAATTCCTAAAAAAATACGAGTATCAGGATTTAAACCTTAATAAGTAGCGTCCAACTGGACCGTCCTATTATTGGACTGGGCAACACGCCTGAAGTGGTCGACAGTTAGGCCTACTGCCAGCGTGTCTTTTGCTACCAGTCCAGAGTATTACCACATAGGCAAAACTGCTACCAAAACCACCCTAGTGGGTAAATTAAATGGTTTGGAAAACTTTAGAGTGCTCTTTAGATGGTTTTAAAGTTCATGGGGTGAAGTAGCCGCTGTGCCAAAGTTGAGGAGGTTGGATAGAATTTTTTTTTTCCATTTCTTGTCTAGTGAACAGGTTGGCATAGAACTCCACTGTTGTGGTCTCTGTAGCCTCCTGAGTGGACACAAAAGAACTATCCTCTCGCTTCAGGGCAGCGATCCGGTTAACATGTGCCTGTTCCTTCGATTTAGCTTGAAAAAAAAGGCAGTGTTACGATTGTCTTCTTTCAGCCAGTCAGTCTGAGCCCGTTGCTTCTCCATAATGTCCTCTCTTGTCAAAAGCTAAGACAGCTAACAGCTTAGACATGAGATGTCGCTCTTTTCTAGTTGGGCCCAAGTACAGCGAAGAGCACCTCTACACTTCGAGCTCCCGCCGTAGCCTGCCGAACTCCTGGCGTACCGAGCCAAAGGTGGACATGTCCCACTTTAGGGTCCTAATCACTAATCACTAGAATGAGCTAGACGGATAAATCGCTCAGTTTTGCAGGACCAGCCATGCTAGAAGGATATGGACTCATACCAAAATTATATCTCTATACCGTATATGGAGTATCTAGCGGACTATATATTTAGGGGAGCACCCATTGTAATTGATTTCAGAAATAATAAAAAGAAGAGCTCCACCAAAACTTTGTGTTACCTGTGTTCTTATTTTTGCATGAGTTGTTTCGTAACGAGAGATCCATACCGCTAGTAACGTGATTACTTAACACGTTATCAGCACGAGACTCTGCCATCCTCCGTCGATCTCGCCATCACTCGGCGGTAGCGCCGGATCCGTTGTCTACGTCGCCACCAGCAGAAGCCCGCGACTGCACCGTTCACTTCATCGACGCCGACCTCGCCAAGAAGCAAGTCGAGCGTTGACTTCGTTGCTGGCGGACCCGGATCTGCTTCCAGTTCACTACATCCGGCCTACACTGCATCGAGCTTCAATCTGCGTCGCGTGATCAACTACTCGACACCGACGGTATGTAGCAATCGCGTCTCGCAGTACGCTCCTTCCGATAGAATCGATCTGGATATTTTTTTCCCCAAATCTGTTCTTGCGGCTGTTTAGCAATCTGGTTCGTTTCGCTACTAGATCGATTTATTTTACTGAAAATTAGAAAGAATCATGGAGATAAGAATCCACAATTATACCTGAGAATCAATCGTTGGCTTGCACCTGCAATCGATGTGGGTGGCTTGAAGCTGCTCATCCAATCCTAGCTACTATCTTCTGATTTTGAATTTAATTTGGTAGGATACGGTTTTGCATGACGAATTAGCAGTGCCAACGTATGGCTACCATGCTGCCATTGAATGGTTTCTGCAAACGTACATACTTCAGGAAGCCAAACTCAATTTGAGTTCCATGACCGACCAGCTAGAAGCTGGTGTTCTTGTGAAATTTGGGTAAGGCTAACTATTTTTGTATAAACTACCTAAGAACCTGGTTCCTGTAGAAATCATTTTGGCTTGGTTTGCAATGGATTATCTGATATTGAATGTTGTACTATTTTTTTATGCCTTATTATTTTTCTTATTAGTAGTTCTGAGAATATAGATACATGGTGTATCTAAGTTATTAGACATCTACAGACCACATATCTTTTTGCCAACCAATAGCTTACTAGCAGTATATTGATAAGCATATATTTTCCATGCATACAGATGTCTGACATTGTCAAGCGTGAGTTTACTGAACTGTACCCGAACGGTAGCAATTACTTGGCTTGGTCTATTGATGCTGAGATTACTCTTAGTGGGAAAGAACTCCTGAAGACTATTAAACCCATAGATAAGGCTGTTGTTGCTTCTGATGCCGAGAAGGCACCGGCACTGCATTTTCTTAGGCATCATCTGAGTACTACTCTGAAGAATGAGTACATGACTGAAAGAGACCCAAAAGTCTTGTGGGATTCATTGCGTGAACGCTTCGAAAATATTGAATCTATGATTCTACCCGAAGTCAAACGCGATTGGCAGAACGCTATCAGGATTACAAGACTGTTGAGGACTACAATACCGCTCTATATGGGATCGTCACACGCATGAAGCTGTGCAAACTTCCTGTAGAAGATAAAGATCTCATAGAAAAAACTCTGTCTACCTTCCATCCTAAGATGATTAACATTAGTCGCCAATACAAAAAGGAGAATTATAAGACCTATGTTGAGTTAAGCAATGCCATGCAGCAAGATCAAGGTGAAGATGAAACCATCATGCAGAATCATCTTTCACGGCCTACTGGAAGTATGGCTCCGCCTGAAGCAAATGCTACATCTTTCAAGAAGAAAGGTGATAAAAGGGGAAAAGGTGAACAAAAAGCTCCTGTAAAACAAAATGACAAGAAGTTCAAAAACTTCAAGAAGAAGCAATGGAAATCAAAGAAGATTCCATCAGGGGTAGAATATGGGAAACAAGACCAGGAATGCTATAAGTGTGGTACGCGAGGCCACTGGTCACGCATATGTCGCACACCTAAGCATATAGTGAATTTGTATCAAGAACTCAAGAATCAGAAGAAGTCCATGAAAGAAGCTCATTATGTTGAAGGCAAAAAGTCAACACCAAAAGTGGGTGAATGTTCCAAGGCTGCAAGGGATCAGGAAGCTCCTAAGTATAAAGCGGCATCAAACGAAAAACAGGATGGGATGGATACTGACAAGATGTCTGCAAATGAAGATCTTGATCTTGACAATCTTGAAGATGATGACATTCTGGAAGATGAGATGATGGATGACGTGCATGGGGACTCTGTTTAGTCTTTTTAGCTATCTAGCTATCTATTATATATTATGTTTAAATTAGGTTGGCATTAAGATTAGGTTTTAAATTCCTTCAAGAATATGTGGTCTGTGGTGTCAGCTCATAATGAGCTTTGGTTATTTTGATGAGTCATGTAGACCTTAATATATTTATATTTATATATATATATATTTCCGAATTGTTATATTATGTCTTTATTTTTCTACCTGATTAAATATTCCTGGAGTAATTTTATTCTTTTGAATAACGTAGTACTATGGCTATGGATGAGGAAATGTGTCTGGTAGACAGCTGTACCACAAACACTATATTACGGGATACCTGGTACTTCCAGACTCTTAGAAAGAATGAAGGAGATGTAACAACTATTGCTGGCAGCGGTAAGCATATTGTTGGCATCGGAAGGGCCACAATAATACTCCCTAACGGAACTGAATTAGTAATCCAAGAAGCATTACTTTACCCTGAATCAACTAGAACTTTGTTAAGCTTCAAAGATATACGTGCAAATAATTTTCATGTAGAAACAAATGATGATAATGGTGAACAACGCCTTGTCATGACAAAAATTCACGGCGATGAAAAGACTATTATTGAAAGCTTCCCCTCCATAAAAGATAGCCTGTACTACACATTCATAAAACCTATTAAGGGTTACGTTGCAATGAAAACTATCTTTAAGAAACCAAGAAGCATACAGAACTTGGCATGATAGACTAGGACATCCTGGACTTCGTATGATGCAAAATATAGTTAAAAATGCTAATGGCCATAATCTGAAGACTAAAGAATTCCCAAATCAAGAAGATTTTCTTTGCCTAGCATGTGCAAAGGGGAAACTTATAACTAGACCCTCAATTTTTAAAATTAGAGCAGAATTGCCTTCATTCCTGGAAAGAATCCAGGGTGACATATGTGGACCAATTACGCCCATGTCAGGGCCATTTCGATACTTCATGATATTGATTGATGCATCTAGTAGATGGAGTCATGTATGCTAGTAGATGGAGTCATGTATGCCTATTATCCACTAGAAATCATGCTTTTGCACTGTTGATGTCACAAATAATTCAATTGAAAACAAATTTTCTAGATGAATGAATTAAATCCATCAGAATGGATAATGCTGGAGAATTTACCTCGAAGGTGTTTAATGATTATTGTATGGCAATGGGGATCAAAGTGGAACATTCTGCACCGCACGTGCATACCCAAAATGGCCTTACAGAGTCATTAATTAAGAGGATCAAGTTAATTGCACGGCCATTACTACAAAACTGCATGCTGCCCACCACTTGTTGGGGGCACACAGTGTTGCATGCAGCTTCACTCATACAACTAAGATCATCTGCTTACAATGAATTTTCTCCTCTCCAAATAGTGCATGGCAAAGAACCTAATATTTCCCATCCGCGTAAATTTGGATGTGTCGTATACATTCCAATACCACCACCTCAGCGAACTGCGATGGGCGCCCAATGAAAACTTGGAGTTTATGTTGGGTTTGAAAGTCCATCAATTACAAAGTACTTGGAGCCTACAACTGGGGACTTACATAAGGCTCGCTTTGCTGATAGTATTTTTAATGAAGATCATTTCCCGGCATTAGGGGGAGGAAAATATCTCTCAAGGGACGAATGCCGAGAAATAAATTGGGAAGCCACTGGAATTCATGCAATGGATATTCGCATTAAGGAGATTGAACAAGAAGTTTAAAACATAATAGATTTGCAAAGAATTGCTAATCAACTACCAGAAGCCTTCACCAATACAAAGGGGATTATGAAATCACATATACCAGCAGTAAATGCACCGGAAAAAATAGACATTCCTTTTGAAGAGGATGCGTCAAAATTATTTCAAATGAAATCTTCTACCTCAAATCCTAGGAAGAGGGGGAGTTCGAGTGCATCAATTCAGAATCTATCAAATACTAAAGCTCTTACGAATAACTCTGGGGGACGCCTCAAGAGAATTAAATGTGAGCCAAAGAATAAATTAAAAAACCCCAAAAGAAGGTGAACGAGCTCTAGTTACACCTGAAGTGAGACTTCCTGAAGAACTTGTACCTAGTGAAAATGTGTGCACAACTAATACTCACATAGGCAGACCGAAAATTCCTGATCTGAACGCACCGAGAAATAGCGTAGATCTAGATGAAACTGAGAAAATAGAAGAGATCTCAACTAATTATGCTGAGACAGGAGTAACTTATGAAAGAAAGACTACTAATTTCGACATTTACTTTGCTAAAAAGATTGCTAAAATTGATCTGGATCCAGAGCCGAAATCTATATTAGAATGTGAGAAGCATTCTGATTGGTCAAGTTGGAAAGAGGCAATCAAATCAGAATTAATCTCATTTAATAAAAGAAATGTGTTTGGTCCTGTAGGCCTTACACTGAAGGTATATACCCTGTAGGTCACAAATGGGTTTTCGTCCGAAAAAGAGACGAGAACAATATGGTGGTACGATATAAAGCGAGATTAGTAGCACAAGGTTTATGCAGAGACCCTGTATAGATTTTGTTGAAACTTACTCCCCTGTTATGGATGGAATTACTTTTCGGTACTTAATCTCATTGGCAGTAAATATGAATTTGCAGATGAAACTAATGGATGTTGTGACCGCATATTTATATGGGTCACTGGATACAAAAATATATATGAAAGTCCCTGAAGGAATTAAAGTCCCTAAAGAAGAACACAACATGTATAGTGTAAAATTGAAAAGGTCTTTGTATGGCCTTAAACAATCCGGTAGAATGTGGTACAACCGGCTTAGCGAATACCTCATGAAGAAGGGATTCAAGAATAATGAAGATTGTCCTTGTGTGTTTATTAAAAAAATCAAACAAGGGATTTTGTATAGTCTCTGTTTATGTAGATGATCTGAATATCATTGGAACTACATAGGATATCAAGGAAGCTAGTTCTTACTTAAAATCTGAATTTGAAATGAAAGATTTAGGTAAGACTAAGTATTGCTTAGGCCTGCAGATTGAGCATACCCAAGAAGGGATACTTGTACACTAGTCAGCTTATACCAAGAAGGTATTAAATAAGTTTAACATGAAAGACGCATACCCACTTAAGACACCTTTGCCCGGAAGATCATTAGATATTGAAAAGGACATTTTCAGACCAAGAGAAGAAAATGAAAAAATATTAGGATCTGAATATCCATATTTGAGTGCCATTGGAGCCTTAATGTATCTAGCAAATGGTACTAGGCCTGATATTGCCTTTGCTGTTAATCTCCTAGCAAGATTCAGTTCAGCTCCTACTCTACGACACTGGAAGGGCATTAAACATATTCTCAGATATTTGAGAGGCACTGAAGATCTTGGGTTATTTTTCCAGAAAAATCAAGATTTAAGTCTAGTAGGTTATGCTGACACAGGGTACTTGTCTGATCCACATAATGCAGTATCTCAGACTAGATATGTATTTTTGTGTGGTGGTACTGCGATTTCCTAGAAATTGACAAAGCAAACAATGGTAGCAACCTCGACGAATCACTCTGAAATTATAGCATTATTTGAAGCAGCTAAAGAATGCACTTGGCTTAGACGCATCACACAGCATGTGCAAAATGCGTGTGGTATAAATATTGTTAATTCCCCAACTATTATCTTTGAAGATAATGCGGCTTGTGTTGCACAAATACAAACAGGATATGTAAAGTCGAATATCACAAAGCATATTTCACCTAAATTTTTCTTCACACATGAATTGCAAAAGAAAGAAGAAATTTCAGTGACTCTTACCAAGTCTTGTGACAATCTAGCAGATATGTTTACTAAATGTTTACCTGCAGCCCCTTTTGAGAAGTGTGTGCATGGTATTGGTTTGAGACGCCTCCGAGAAGTATAGAGCCTAAGAGGAAAACTGAATTAAGATTATAGTTTCTGTTTGTGTCTAGAAGACAAATAATTCATTCTAGCAGAATGATTAGTAGTCTAGCAGATTATTTAAAATTGTACTCTTTTCCTTTATGAGTTTTCTTTTATCTAAAGGTTTCTCATTTAAAGGTTTTTAATGAGGCAATGTATGCAATATAAGTACGGTATATATGTTTTATTCTTTTTTCCCATTGGATTTCTGGATAAATCATATATGTCATGGGATTCGTCCAAGGGGAAGTGTTAGGAAATTAATATTTCAGGAAAAGTTCAGGTCTTCTTGTCGTAGAAGGATATGGACTCATACCAAAATTATATCTCTATACCGTATATGGAGTATCTAGCGGACTATATATTTAGGGGAGCACCCATTGTAATTGATATCAGAAATAATAAAGAGAAGAGCTCCACCACAACTTTGTGTTTCCTGTGTTCTTATTTTTGCCTGAGTTGTTTCGTAACGAGAAATCCATACCGCTAGTAACGTGATTACTTAACAAAATCCACCTCCACCTCCACCAATTCTATTAGGCACGCCTTCCAGATATAGGGAAACAAATCCACCTCCACCACCACCCATTCTGTTAGCCACACCTTCCAGATGTAGGGAAACAAATCCACCTCCACCCATTCTATTAGCCACACCTTGCAAGAAAGAAAGTACAGTAAGAATCTATTAGCAACCCACTGGATATTGGTTCACAGAACAACTTGATTCACATCAAATCGGAGTACACAACGGAGGATTGGAGAACTAGACCATGGGAAGGAGGAGACCTGCAAGGGAGGCTCGACGAGGAAGATGAACAGGAGATAGAGATATGTTTGTTCTGAATTCGATACCCTCCCCGCTGCTGCTTGCTGCACGGCTGCACTCTTGTAGATGGGCTCACCGGATTGGCTCACCGGCAAGATCCAGAGGCCAGGACGGATTGGCTCACCGGCAAGAAGCAGAAGGAACGGCGTGTGGATGGGCTCAACGGGCTCATAGGTTTGCTCACCGGGCTTTTCCTTTTTTTCATTTTGGTTATTTTTTTGTTTACTAAGGCGGGCACCAAACAGGACCAAAGAAAATTTATTTTTAGAATACCTAGTCTAGAAAGATTCAATTGGTTATTAATGAGAGAGATCAAATAACTAGCGATTTCCAAACAACTACTCCTTTGTTCCTAAAAAGAGTCATTTCGCTTTCGAAAAAGTAAACAATCTTCAACTTTAACTAAATATACATAAAAAATATTAATATTTATGATACGTAATTACTATCATTAGATAGATCTTTGAATATATACTTATAATAAACTTATTCAGAGACAAAAATATTATACTATTTCTATAAACCTAGCTAGTTAAATTTGACAAAGTTTAACCAGCATGCATCTCATAATACACTTTTTTAGGCACTAAGGGAGTAGTAGCCTAGCATACTCTCCGGAACTACTCTCTTGCAGTTCACATAACCCTCCTACAGGATTCAATGTTTATTGTTTTGTAAGCCTCATCTAACTAGCTAATTTCAAGTTGCCATTAATACACTATACCACAGCCAATCTGTAGGGTGAGAAAAAGGGTCGCTATAAGCCGCTATAGCGGCCGATCACCGGATGCTATAATGCTATAGCAACCGATGTATTACTCGCGGTAAGTGGCGTCGCTACAAGTATATAGTGTCCGATCCGATTTATAGCGTCCGATAGTTGAACGCAACATGTATAGTGTCTCATGATCAGTTACATGATTTAGCGACCGATGATAAGAAGGTATAAAACTTTGTAGCGACCAATAATCCATCCCTACTAACTGGCACAATTATTATAATTACAATTTCATATTATACCATACAATTATAAGCTTGTTTAGCATCCATACAAGTTAACAATACACATCAATAGCACAATTGTACAAACAGATCTAACATATTTCATTGAAGTCGACATCTGCCCAATTGTACATACTTTGGATAAGTTCTACAAGTCACCTACCACACAGTCCATCAACTTCTAAAAGAGTTCACTCTAGAGAAGGCTATACATCACAACAACCCCAATGTTAGACCAAAAGCTACAGACCAGGAACACATCTGGCGGCTCCACACCTTTTAATCTATCCTCCAGCTTGTTGACACCATCAAGCATGATGCTTATTGCACCTCCAAGATCTACATGCCTGAAATACACATTCATTCCAATATAAACATTTTGACTTTACGATAAGGATCCAATGGGATAAATATTGCATAGTGCATTAACACATCATGAAAATTGAAGGTTGTGTTACCAACTATCTCAAGCCTTGCTCACAATTTCAGCATTTATTTTCTAGTCCTTTCAAGAACTAAACAACAGTTGAAAACCAAAGCCGAGGCTTTCTTTCAACGCAACTACTAAGCTAGAAACATGTACTAGACTAGATCCTTACATAATTTGAAGCATAAAGGTATCAGGCACTAATTAACTAAATAATTCAGGGACCATCCAAAATGTGTGCCTGACTGTCCTTGTCTAGGTCATGGTAAACCTTTTCTAGTGACTATATTTCTTTAATCATTGACATCAATCTAACTTGATAAGGCTGAGTAGTTATTTCTCTTCTAGATATATAAAAATAGTATGGATTTGATCTATGTACATAGGTCTGTCATATCAACCAGCAGAGATATTGTAATTCGCTCACCATATCAGTTGGAACAGAGGAAATGTTTATTTGAAATTATAATTTGCTCAAACATAACAATGCTAACTATTAAAATGGTGGCGCACGTGAGGAAACTACCTTGCAGCTGCGACAGTTGCCGCCACACACCTTTCCTGCACAAGAACCACACCGACCACGGTGTCAACCTTGCCTCTTCCGCTAGACAATACTGCAAGTTCAAAGTTCAGTAAAATAGCCTAGAGGTAAACAAGATATTTTTTTTATGGATGGGCTCATATGTTGTTTTCCTAGTGACTATCCAACATCATGCTAAGAGTACAGGCAAAGAGTACTCTATATTCACTAACTGTTATGATGTCAGCTAAGGAAGAGGAACAAGGTAGCATCCTTGCTGAATGTAAATCAGTTACAGGAACTATGCATCAAAACAGTGACAAGAGAAGTGATTTTAGTATACTGTAAACTACTTGTATGAAATAAAAATGAGCACTCATATGGCCATTTCGTGAAGAACATGACAGCGCTAAAACGAAGTTACATTCAGATAAGCACAGTTGCATTCACATAACAGAAAAACTACTCTAAGCAGTGTAGTTATATGAACAAACGTGCTGTGCCCACTGCATCTATGAAGTTATATGAACAAAATTACTACTTGCTGATGCAAAATGGAAGTAATATCACACATAGGAGCAGCACTTGACAAGCTGTGGCAGGTCTGGAAAAAACAATGTTGAACTGAATCATAAGACAAAAAAATTCAGAACAGAACAAATTTCGGAGAGACACACAACCACAGAGAACAGACCAAAAACATTCAGACAAGCACGAATTGCAGGTAGCCTATTACTGCTCTTCAGGAGTATGTCTGGTTCTTGTCTGATTTGGGATATAGTATATTATACATATTTAATAACTGGTAATAAACACACATTTTAAGAGAAACGTGAGAGGAGAACAGAGGACTGGCATATATATTGCAATTATATAGCATCACTACTGTCTTAGCTCCATACAGCAAACCGTTTTCATTCCTTGTGTACTCGTTCTTGCAAATATCATGCTGAAGTACATAAGAAAATAATCTTCATGCCCATGGAGTCAAATCCATTACCTTAAACATACACATACTGTTGACATTGGATAAAGATATATAGGCATCTCTTACCGAGGCAAAAATACCCTCTCTTTGTTCATCTTGAGTTCATTGTTGCTACTGAAGAAATTCATTCGGCTTGGTTTCATCTAAAATGTGGAAACAGAAGATTTATTAGAAAATAAAACTGACCAAATACATGGAGTATAGTAACATCGTTGCACTTGTCCACGAAACTACTACTAGGACGCTGCAATGTTCCTGCTCTGCTGCATGCATCCGCCAAGTTCAGATGTTGTTCAGGCCTACGAGACCGTTTAATTCCAGACAAAAATTGAACTCCAAATGTGCATCTAAACTAGGACGGAGGGAGTGGAGATAGCTCTCTGATTTTGACTAAAGTTCTCAACTGAATTCAAGAGGACATTAGCCAATAAACTAGCTGCTATCCTAGATGATATGCTAACTGAATCCGTCAGGGGTTCCTAGACCTGATCGAGACTCCCCGGTGTGTCTAAAATGAAACGTTCAAACTTAAGTTCATTTGATAAAAATAATTTTCTATATATTTTATACTATCCAATAGTTTTTTCATATTTTGTGCGCATTCAGAGAGCTATCTTCACACTCCATTTTTCGTTAGCGAGAAATCAGAAATATAGGATATTTACATTTGGATATCCAATCGAAAAGGTTGTGGGAACTTGGAAGATGTTTTTCACCAAAACCAATATCTTATTATTACTAATTAGAGGCTCACGTTAATTCTCGTCAGACGCGCTAGAAAAAAGGTAAATGCTATAAATTCTCACGTTAATAAAAAACATCCGGCCATCAAACCATTGATCAGAACAACTGATCACCGTCAGATCTTATTTAATTTTTGAAGAAATTACCCACCACTGCCATTCTATATATAAATAATTATAATAAGTCAAAAATACGTTATTTTTCCTGAGCACCGTTCATCTGCTACCGGCCCCTAGGCGGTGGCACCCGCTGCCTCTCCCCTATTTTGGCCCTGGCGGCGCCGCTTCTTCACCAACGAAAGGCACCCATGGACGATATTCCATTGAGAAAAATAACGGCGGCCTTCCAACAGCATATCTACATCGAGACCAAGAGCCAAGGACGATCGATAGCAGGAGCATGGGATCAGGATAGGGCGATCGATGGCTTCACTCTTCCTCTATGATTGGTGAGAAAACTAATCTGATTACTATCCCCTTCGGTCTGTACAACAGCATGCACGTATGTAGACTGTTTTCATCAAAAAAAGTGTTGTGCGCAACAACCAGATGATCGAGATAGCACCAGACCGCGAGAGGCGTCGTAACATGAATGGGTCACACATCGCCGGTAGACGATGGCATGTCCGTCATGTGAAGATAGGAGGCAGGACATAAGCATGTTGATGAGACATGCGCATGAGGACCCAAATTGAAGCCAGTTGAGATTGCTCAAAAAATTTGAAACCAGTTGAGCAATACGTTTGTGCATCCATATTGAGGCAAGCATCTGCCACACATATGCATGCATATGCATCCACGTCTAAGTGACCATCGTGGCCATACGCATTCGTACGTGGCAAGTACATGCAATGAAGATGAGAACACACAAGCCACCAGTGCCACGACATTTGGCATCCATGGCATCTACAACAAAATTAGCACTAGCCACAACCGCAGACTAAAGGTATAGCCATCTTGCTAGATCCATAATTGCAATTAAATTTCTCTGCTTTGATGTACCAAATTTGGTCATCCCATAACTACAATTTCACTGTTGTCTATAAGTATTTTTAGTATGGTTTTGGCTTGGTAAAACTTTAGGTGCTCGAGATTAGACCAGTGAAAGAATTGTAAAAAAATAAAAGTTGATTACTTTGGACAAATAATTCTTGATATAATCCTTATAGACCAAGACTTATATTTTTTCTGTTCAATTCAATAATAACTTCATTAGATTATCCATGGAATTATCAATAAAGTTGTGCAAAAACTCAAACCTCCACAATTATGGAAAGATAACTAACTGATCCAATCACATTTCTTTTTATAGATTATCTCGATCATTACCAAAGATACTGTTTTAACCCGAAGTTTGCATTCAAATTAACCATACTGGGCTTTATGAAAGATAATGAAATGTAATATATACCTAAATAATTTGTATAGAATTATCTATCTCAACTGTTATAGAATTATTATCTCAACTTTTACAAAAAGAATAGATAAACAAAAAGCTCTTAAGTCCACAACATTCATAAGTACAATATATGCATAAAGCTATTTGAAATACACACTTCTCCTAATGTTAAGTTGAAACTATGCACAAACCTATATTCCACTGCGTAGACAAGGAAACATGTATACATTAGGATAGCGATGTCTTTTGTAAGTTTATCCAGCGTGAAAAATATCTTTCATAATCATATAGTACACTTCACTTTAAGTTATATTAGCTCTTCCCCTCAAAAAATTACATTAACACTAATAACAATCAATTTTACAAGTCATTATCTCGAAATAAGTTTAAACAATTTGATGGGAACATTATATCATATGAATATTAGTGATTTGTCTCAAAAGGTTATTTACTTAATTAAATCATGTTGATATAATAAAATAAATTTAATGTCTTGAGTGCCAAGGTCCATGCTGAAACAACTATATATGCCATTATAATAGCTATGTGGGTAGCCTAGGTCGTAGAATGTTCTTTTAATAAAAAACAAAATATAAAATTTGAATAAGTGTCACAATAAGTATTGGAATTTTAAATTTACACAAGATCAATAATACGAACGTTAATATAGATTTTTATGATACCACATCAAGTGATAAGATTTTATGTTCTTTAATTTTATGTTTGAGCTAAACACATATATTACTACTTGGTCGGCCGCTTACAAATAATGTAAAATCAACTATCCAGAAAATCAATCTGCCAAAACGAGGTTACAACTTTCTATCGAGCACGTGAGCATGAGCATTGAGGAAGCCGGCGTCGACATTGCATGACCATGCACCCGACTACAACATCCGGCCGTGCGCCGATGTGATCCAGCCATATTGAGGGAATGGAGGATGGATGTGTGCAGTATCACCATGAGCAAATGATGGTGTGAAGAGGTGCATCAATGGTGCCGTCATCTACTTCATCCATGTCTAGAAGAGATCAACGAGGGGGTCTATATCTTGCAAGGAAGGATACCATGTGGCACAGGAACAAGCAAACACAATATGGTTGGCATCTACATTAATGTTGCCACTTGCCGCACCAACAGACTAAAGGTATGACAATCTTGCTAGATCCTAAAATTACAATTTAATTTGTAACATGCAACGTACAAGATATGATTAATTAATTATTACCGCTGATATGTTCTAGCCATATTAAGGGAACGGAAGGACGGATGTGTGCAGTATCACCATGAGCAAATGATGGTGTGAACTGGTGTTCGTCAATGGTGCCGTCATCTACTTCATCCATGTCTAGATGAGATCGACAAGGGGGTCTATATCTTGCAAGGATACCGTGTTGCACGGGAACAAGCAAACATATGGTTGGCATCTACATTAATGTTGGCACTTGCCGCACCTGCATGCACACTAAAGGTATGGCTATCTTGCTAGATCCCAAAATTATAATTTAATTTGTCACTTGCGACATACAAGATATGATTAGGTATAATTGTCATTTTGATTTTAATTTTAATGTGCTTGGATTACTTCACAAAACTAAATCTTGATACAATTCTTATTGACCATCAGGTATATTTTTTATCAGTTTAATAAAGTGTTTAAGTTTACATGCTAAAGATGCTGGAACAATAGGAGGAGATTGACGAGCAGATGAGCATCAAGCAAGGAGAGAAAATCGGTGAAACGGGAACACCAGGCCACCGATGACATGGCATTCGACATCCACAACTTCTACATCAACTACGTTGACGATGGGCGCGCATGCAGAGTGAAGGTATTACTATCTTGCAAGATTTCATAATTAAAATTTAATTTGTTTCCTACTGTGTATATGATATGATCCTTATTGACCATTATGTAATGTTAATGTGCTTGGATTAGTTAGCACAAATATTTTTTGATATAACCTTTATTGACCATGGGTATATATTTTTGTGTTCGCTTTATAATATTGTATATGTATTATTTCAAGTTTACATGCTAATGTTGTGGAAACATTTAGGAACATGACCCATGGAGTTACCAATATTTCCTCCACAGATTAAATGATAATAAAACTAATCCAATAATTGTTTTCCATCATCTCTATCTTTATGAAGAATAATGCTTTGACTCCTAAGTTTGCATTCAAATTATCAATATTTGACATTATGAACATTAATATAAAGAAAAAGTACTTATATAATTTCCACCTAATTATCCGCCTCAACCACTATAAAAACATAAAAACAATCTTTCAAATCTCCATATAAATGCTAATATAAGCTATAATGAAAAAAATTCAATATCCATAAGTTAAAACACAAATTAATAGAAATATTTATTTCATAAGCTCATCACGTATGAAAAAATATCCTTAACAAACCACACAGTAATGACACCTACAATTTAGTTTAAGTTATATTAATAGTCATAATAACAAATTTTGTAAGGCGTTGTCTTGAAAAAGTTTAAACATTTTGATAAAAATGTTATATCATATGAATATTAGTAATTTATCTAAGCATTATTTGTTTGATAAAACAATACTAACATGATATGATAAGTTCAACATCTTGAGAGCCACAGTACATGCTAAAATTAAATAACTTTATGAGTGCAGGCTAAGACCTAGAATATTCTAATAACTATTTATGAGTGCAGGCTAAGACTTAGAATATTCTTTTATAATAAATTAAAACATTAATTTTGAATATATAATACAGTAAGAATTAGATTTACAAATTGATGCATGTATAAATAATAACTATATCAAAGGCCAAAATTTAAAATATATATCTTCATGATATGTCACGTAAAGGGATTAATCCTAGAAATTATTCTCACAAATAGCTAAAAATTGAAAAGAAAAATGCTAAACTTCTTAAAAAATATGAAACATTATGCCATCAAATTGGTAGACTACAACAACCACTGAGCATTTAAATTTAGGTTGATCATGTCCTCTGAATACAGGTTCCACCTAAAACTATCATAGTTTCGTTTATGCAAATGCTTCAACTAAATGTATATTGGAGAAATACAAAACGGGCTTTATCAATGCGAGGGGTTCCTTGCATTGAAACCTCGCCCAGCAGCTGTCCTCGACTTCGTACGGGTAATCGCATTATCTTAGATTTATTCTAAGATTTAACGATGTCATACTTTTAAGGGTAGATAATGTCTTTGTCAATAATGAGAAGCCAATGATGACTTTCAGAGATAGATGCTGATGGGGTAGTGTTTGTGGATGTTTGTTCATAGAGCTAACTGTGCATGAAAATTGAGGGCATCTGCATTATACTATGTAATTCTTAAAAAAGGTGCTATGTTACATGAGATGAGACTCTAGAGCTCCTCTCTCTCCACCACCTATCTTGCTTTACTAAATTCCCTCACCTTACTCAAGCTCTTACATTGGAATCTTGTGTCCAATGAATCTCATGCTATCTCCCTATGTTCCATATGATAGGTCACAATGTTTCACTAGAAATGTCTATGTGCTACAATAGACAATCACTGTTGCTGCACAAGTTCAATCATCGGGGTTGCATTTTAATCCTAACATGTGATTTGGATTTTATTTGGATTTATGTGATGCTAATTATTTGGAACCCACAATATTTATCTACTTAATAAATAAATATTATGGGAATATTACCCCAAATATCCAAGGGCCTTGTATACCCACTAATCATCTAATAGCAACATGCTACTTGGTCCATATATATATACACGCAATATACAAAAATAGTAAAGAGAAAGGAATTAAAGACAAATGGAAAAAGGCCTTTTAGCCCAAGCCGACCACTGGCCCAGCCTGCCTCTCTTCCCCTCTTCCTTTCCCCCGCACCAGCCGGCCCATCCGGCCCATCAAACAGCGCAAGCCACGCACCGCGCCAGAAGCCAGCCGCTGGCGCTGACTGGCGGGCCCCTGCAGCGGGAGCCACCTGTCATCTTTTCCCTCCGGTTTCCCTAGCCGTTCCTCTGCTTTTTCCCATGACCGTAGGAAAGCGTCTGCACAACTCGAGGTTGCTCTACCGCTTGAACCCCGCCACAGCTACATTGACGCTCGCAAGGGACTCCACCTGGGCCGACAAGCCATGCCACAACGCGCCAACGGCCGCGGGCATATTCCTCTCCCGCGCGCGCCAGCTCTGCCGCGTGTGAGCTTGTCCCCCGCCTGTCCCCACTCTCCCTTGGCCGCCATGGTGTCTCTCCTCGCCAGCCGCTGGCAGCTGGAGCCCACGGCTCGCTACAACAGTTTGCAAAGCACCTCGGACCATATTGCCTTGCATAGGATCATGATGCCACCGCCGCGCCACCTACCATCGCTCCACCCATAAAAGCATGCCCTGGGAGCGCTAAGTTTCCCAGCCGCTGCCATCGCCTTATTGTTGGCCAATTCACCATGCCACGACCCAATTGGAGGAGCTGGAGAGGAAAGGGGAAGGAAGGAGGCAGGGAAGGAGAAAGGAAGTCACCGCCGCCGCCAGACTTGGAGAAGACGGGGCCACTGCACGTCGCCAGCAGATCGTTGAGCCTCCAGAGGAGCAAAGGTGCTTTGAGGAGGAGCCGGAACCGCAGACACCTACCTCAGCGCTGCCTCGACCACACCGAGCCACGTCGCACGTGCCCAAGCAAGAAGCAGAGAAGCTGCCACCGAAGTTGGGGAAGGCGACCTCCCTGGAGCTGTTGACGAGCTGAACCACGAGTCCACGCCATCTTCTTCCTCTGCCTTGACTACCCGAAGACGCTGCCGTTGGACATATACCACGCCTCTATCTCATCTCCACACGAGGGTGAGCACCGTTCCAGGCCCCTGTTCCAAATCCCCCAACCTCTGCTTGTTGGCCATGGCGCTCCGCCTTGTGAGCGCATAGACCAGGCCTCTTCCAGTCTCCTTGGACACACGCACACACACATGGACCATCCGAGCCATGAGGACCATGGCATCCGGAGGATGCCGAAGCGAAAGCTGCCATGCCTGTCGTCATGCGTCGAGCGCCGCCCCGGCGAAGCCCGCTTGCTGCCGCATCGCTGAGCCCCGACCTTAGATCCGTGCTCGCCTCATCATAGTGAGCATTGTGTGCACGTTAACTCCTTGGTAGCTACACCACAAGCCACCTATTGGACGACCTTGCCGCCGCCATGCCGCTCCAAAGAGCCGTCATGCCGCGCTGCTACCTGACACCTTCGACCGTCGCAAGGACCAAGCAGACGTCGTCAAGCTCCGCCACAAGGTGCTGCATCAAGCCATGGAGGAGATGAAGGCCGTGGGTCATCACTAGGTGCCGTGCCACACACCATGGCCACGCTGGAGCGCCGCCGTGGGCGCTGCCACCCGCGTGAGCTTCGCCGTGTGGTATGGTCGCAGCCGGCGCGTCAAACGAGTGTTGGACGACACCAATTGTGCCACTGTGCCCCGCGTTGGTTTGGATTTGGTCACCTTCAAGTCACCGCCGTGTGGCGTCGCCACCGCTCCGCCGAATGCCGAGGAGGAGCTAAACCGGAGACCAGCCATTGCCTTGAAGACCATCATCGTGTCCGCCGTGATGTCCCAAAACCGAAGTGCACGAAGAAGAAGCCAGAGGGCCACCGTATCACCGAAATTGGAGGAGATGACCGCCACCGACGAGCCCCTCCGTCGGGCTGAGAAAACAGAGAAGGGGGAAGAACTCATGGAGGAGATCGTGGACACAGTCTACGTGGACTAGAGCTGCTGACAGTGGACCCAGCGCGAGCTGGTGCATCATGGACCAGAGCCGTGAGTCGAGCCCGACTCAGATCCAAGGATATGACATGGCAGTAGGAGAGCTTGCCACGTGGTGGGCTGGACCCGGCACATATCTGACCCAGTTGGCCCATTAACGACCCAATAAGGGCCTAGTTTGACTGCTGACCATTGACTTGGTCTATGCCGACGTCTGCAGATGATGTCACCCTGGCCCCATCTATCAGCGATGACGTCATCAGTGATGTCAGCATGGTCCCACTCGACTGTACTGATGTTAGCGTGACGTCATCGGCCACGTCAGCAGTTTTGCCACCTCAGCCTGACCCACTGCTACCGCGTGGACCTATCCCTGGCTGACATGTGTCATGCCTTGGATAAATCTAACCTTTTATCTTTTTAGAATACATGTAAATCTTTGGAAATTCATAACTAAATCATACAAACTCAGAAAAATATGAAACAAGCGTCTAAGTTTTCTATAAATTGAGCTCTATATCTTGAGCCAATGTTTCAGTGCATTTGGATCTTTTCAATATTTATTCATTCTTTGTGCTATTCTATAGGAGTCACTTACGTGACTATTACGTCTCGATTTTAGAGTCGAACGAGAAGCAATCCAAGGGAGGAGGATACGAACACCAGGGAGGAGGTTCCATCGAATGACTACATTGAAGAAGGAAGACTCGCACCGCTACTACCTCGACAGCGCAGGTGTCATGGTAGCACCTTCTCTTAGAAATCCTATTAGACATGGCTAATATCTAGATTGCTAGTGCTTTTACATTTCTGTAATACAATCTGCTCGCTTGTGCTAGGATTGCATGGTAGAATATTACTTGAGAGCCCCTACCTTCTCGTAACCTGTCACCTGCTTACCCATTGTTACGTTAGCCACATGCTTATATGCTATGTTTATATATGTATACATATATACTTCACTCGCTTATATTTCGTTGCGACTGGATGAACCCCCTGGGAGGGTTTGGCAGGGATGCTAGGCCCGATAGATCATGAATCAGATGGGGTTTTGTGAGCTATGGTGATGTATCTGGGTTTGGGGTGGAACTTACGGCAGGGTGTAGGGTGAGGGTTGAGTCGATCGAGCTGGGGAGTGGATCTGGACATTCCCATGAGAGAAGCCTGTGGTGGGCTAACTTGGATGTGATGGAGAATCCTAGGTGGAAGCCTCTGAGGGGTGGAAACCAGGAAGCGCGTGCCATGGTAGCTCGTTAAACTAAAAACCTGATGGAGATATTCTGGCTTGGTCACACCTAGGAACTGTTGCGCTGGTAACTGGATCATAGGAAATCCTTTGCTTTCCACCCGCTTTTTAATGGGGGAGATGGCCGAACCGCTGGATAGATCAATGTCACTACTGCTAGGCGAGTAGTGTTAGGGAGGTACAGGCATGAGGCAGAGCTAACACCCTTCCAAGACGATCATGGCACCCTCTTTGGGAGCGGGTACATGACATGGAATCCTCTACGGGAGCGGATACATGATCTCTTCATAGTTTCAGCGATCCAAAGCTGGATGGTAGGGTGGCATCATTCTATGGTAGTAGGCGCTCGAAATCTGCCTAGGTGGGTACCACACCGATGATGGCTATCTGGTGGATTAGTGAAACCTCTGCAGAGTGTATGGTTGATCGATCGATACATATGCCGATTCATCGGCTATGAACCTTTCCTGTGTTCTGCTTGCACTGGATTAGTGAGAGGATTGTTCTACCTCCCCCGAGAGATACTTCCGGCCGTGAGCCAGGTTGAGGGCTGTAGGCCGCTAAGACAGGCCGAGTGGGAGTTGGCCTGGTCAATCTGAGAGTGAGTCTTGATGGTGATGGTAGTGGTGATGTGGTGATGGATCTGGGATGGATGGGATGGTGGTTGGAGGTGTGTGTGGGATGAGAATGTGTTAAAATTGACTTATTGTTATAAACTTGATTACTGCTTGCATGAATAGGAAAACCATAGCCAAATTATAGGATCACCAGATCCCTTGTTTATTTTCCATTAAAGCTCATCGGTGCTGACCATGGCCTGCACACATCTGGCGGTGTGCAGATTTACCTTCTTTACAGTGATGTTGGGAATGTAAAGATTAGAAGGTCTCGTGCCTGCGCTCAAGATGGTTGTTGGAGATCCTTCCGTGAGTGCTCTTCTATTTTCTCAGCTATTCTAGATGATTGTACTCTGATGATTCGCCATGTGGCGATGTATTGAATGATGTAAGCCCTATTATTGTACTCCTTTATCTAGTTTCCACGTATGGATTTGATTATCAATTGTTATATAATAATGTGACTGATTATATTTTCACATTATTATTCATTCTGTGGATTTTTCCTTCGTGGAAAATTTAAGGATGTTTCACCGAGTACCCGATGGGTTTTACCCGACAAAAAAGACGGGTATGGATGAACTTTCCTACCCATGGATACCTTACTGGGAGAAATTCTCTACCCATCAGGTAGATGGCTGTGGGTGTGGGTGTATAATACCCATACCTGTCTACTCGTGGGTAATAAATACCCACATATACCACTAGCAATACTGCAATACTAGTATTTGGGCCATCCCAATTAAACCCTGTTGCATCAGCATCCATGTAATAAGACTACTAATAAAATAAGAAAAAATTCGAATGATTAAATTACTTCTCCCGAATATCCAACAGACTTATTAATTTCCTATAACGTACTCTATTTTTCTTTGCCAAATAAGCCAGCAAACGTTGACGTTTCCCAAAAGTCTTTGTAGACCTCTTTCTGATGAAAAATCTTTTTTGTGTAATTCCAAATGTGAAGCAAGTCTCCGTATATTATTAGTGAAACTGAATACTTAAAATTCAACAGAACCCCTATTTTCTTGTTTTTCTTCTTCAACCATAAATCAACAAATGTGTCAAGTAGTTATCCAGCTTGTAGTTGCATTAGAGTTGAGTTAGTTTGTTACAAAATCATGCTTGTAATTGTGTAGATTCATGGGTGACACGGAGACTACACGTGTCACGCCATGACTGCATCTTTAGGCCACTCCCTACCATGGTGACCATGCCGTGCATACCGCACGGGCACCTGAAAAGGATGGTGCACCGTGCAGCTGTTTGTCGTGGCAGGGAATGCGGATCCGCCGTGTCTTAAAACTCAGCAATGCATCAATCAAAGGCTGTGCCATGTTGGTATTTCTTAGCGTAAGCAGATAAATCTACAAGCGCACAGAGTATCATTGTAGCTTTCACTCAGAAGTATTCAGGGTATCGTATTTTCCACAGGGAATGGAAGTGTACTAGAGAGAAGCAAGAACGTCCAAGAGAAGAAAGGTAGAAGATACTTTTGTAGGGAGAGTGGGTTTTCTAAGCTCAGCCCAAGGACACCAGATAACTAAAGTCTTAGCTTACTGAACTCACTTCGGGGCAACCGTACCTTTCCGACCCCCGAAAAGACTGGGAAAAGGTGATCGGGAGAGGCAGCCAAAAGCTATACGGAAACAACAACCCGAACGTGGTGGAATACAAAGGCCTTGTCGGGTCTGTCACCTTAGGGCTACCACAACTATCCATGGGGTTGGACGCAAACTCAGGTAACTCGCTAGCCCAGACAACATGTCTACGCTAATGGCTACTACTGTAGTCCAATATCTTAATTAGACCAGAGCACTCGTTCGAGCGGAGACCCCGTAAGCAAGCACGTAAGCGCTAAACTATAATTAAATATTACTCATGAAGGAGTCTGCTCGGTAGAGGTACAAATTGGAGGAGAACTCGACAAACCAGCTCTGCCTCTGTTCTGCCCTCCTCTCTCTCTCTCCCTCTTTTCTAACTTATACAACTAGGCACTAGCACCTAGAGGGACACTACTACTCCTTAAAGGATATGGAAGTGGAATGTCGAGAGTATAGGATATTGAGTGTAGAGCTCATAAATACGTTATAGAGGTAGTAGAGTGTATTTACAATAGGGAGAAAAAATCTCTATTTATAGTGGAGAGGAGGAGAGAGGTTTTGCACACCTAGAGGGACGCTACTACGCCTGTCTATTGATGATGCTGAGTGCCAAACCGGCCTCCTCTAGGATGTTAACAGAATTGCCAATCAATCACCATCAAAAACCTGAAAAGAACTGGCCATTAAGGTAGTGAGCCGGAGCTAAACCGCATAATCAGTAGGCATAAGTGGGCGCGCGCAGCTGAACCCGACCGAACCGGCCAAAAACCGCGGCCCAACCGCGCATCGGGCGGGCAGACCACGTACCGCCTCCAGCGTGCCAATCCTGCGCTGCCACATGGCACCCTTGGCCAGGTGTACCGCGCGTCTGCTCACTCGTGCGTGCCTGCTCGTGGGACTCCACCTTCCGCCATGTGGCTGCATCCCAGTGCTCCGTTTGAATTCCAGCTCTCCCGCCTCCGCGCGATACGCGCGTGCGTGCGCGGCCGTTACCTGCCACACATCACGGCCTGGTAGGTTGGCGCTATTGCCTGCTTCCTTAGCCCGGCAGCGCATACTGCCGTGGGGACAGTGCGGGCCTGCTTGGCCCCCGCGTGTCAGCGCCGGCTCCTGCTTTCGGTTGACTTTGGGTGCTGACGTCAGCACTCATTTTGAGTTTGGAAAATTCATATCTTTTTATTGGTAGCTTCAAATATAGAAAATAATATATGTATTTCGCTCAGCTCGACGAGGCCTTCGCTATGGTGTACTACGTTTCATCATTTGAGATACTTATATATTGTGAAAATTTCAGTATTCTACAAAACACGTTAGAGCTCAAAAATCGTGAACTTGTTAGCTAAATAATATTTTTACTTTGATGTGCCATGGGTTTTTGTCATTTTAAATTTATTTGGCGGTCAAATTATATGCAATAAGGAGCGCCAACGCACCACTTGTAGCTCAAAACCTCTTCCCTCATGCGTTCTCGTGCACTCACCGCCGTTAGGGTTCTAGTCGCCGCAGTCACCTTTCGTCAGGTCCGCGCCGCGCTGGAGCTCCTCATCGTTATCCCAGATCCATCATTCTAGTATCAGAGCTAGTTTATACACTGTAGCAGTTCCTTGTCATCACCGCCGAAGAAAGTTCACTTCAAATAACTCAATATTCTCTTTGCGGCCCTTGTTAGCACATATAGAGTTGTATTGACATCTTGACTATGCAAGGTACAGTTGTATTGACATGTCATTCATCGGATATTAGGACTTGTTAGCACATATAGACATACAAGTTGCATCCTAAGTGCATTTATGAAAAATTAAATGAATTTGATGTATATATGGCACCACTATTGCTTCTATGTTTGTATGATCTAGTGGTGACATATGATATTTTTGTGGGCTTGCAATCCTAATGTTGAATCTAGAGAACTTGCTATAAGTATGTAATTCAACATAGGCAAGATAACCCTTCTAGTGAGGTGTGAAGAAGCTTGTCTTTGCTTCAAACTGAGTTAAATATCTTGGGCAAGCAATCTAGATTGAACTAAATTTGATAAAATTTGACTCTACCTCATCAAAAGAACTAATGTAACTTACTCTCCATAATTTAACTATACCTTTTAGTAAGCAATGACAAAGGGGGAGAAATAAGTCACAAAGATTTGCCAATGGAAAGAGGTAAATTAAAATTTTGAGAAGCACACAAGTAGGAGCAAGCTCATAAACTCTTTGTTGCATTAGGATGTGCATTAAAATATGACTTTCTCACTTGCTCTTGCACATGTATTTAAATTCATATACATGATTGTGTGATGTAATGCTAGTCTGGAACTTGAATGATGAAATGATCTACTAGCATCAATAGGATGTGGTCTAGACATATCTCTTTCTTACAAGTGGTTCAAGAGCCTTTGGATATAATGATGATCTCATAGGGTTCTTGAGTTTTGTTGAATGTCTAGTGATAAATGGTGCTAAGGATGGTGTAAAAGGCAACTCTGATTGGTTTACGCTTCAAAGGTCCATTTCTTACACCTTAGCATTATATTTTGGTGGAATTACTCTCCCAACAATTCTTATCCATGCATGTGTGCAAAGATTTCAATACAAACTCTATGCACACATGTAGCGGGAGCTAATCCTACCAAAACCAAATTTGTGATGGTTGTCCAAATCCTATTCATGATTCAAATTGCTTGAACAAGCATGACAAATTCAAAATCTTTTATCATAAAATCATCTTTGTGAAGATTGTCATCAATTACCAAAAAGGAGAATATTGAAAGTCCCTAGTTTGGTTTTGGCTAATTGATGAAACCTAGGACTAACCTTGATTCTAAGTGGACAATTTAGATAACGTAGTCCTTGCCAAGTGAGGAGTTCATTGGGGATGAGTCATGACATGGAGTCATGTAACTATGATGGTGAAGATCAAGATGAGGCTTGGCTCAATGGACCAGTTGCAAGTGTGAAGGGAAATTCAAGGCCTTGAAGCAAAGGACCATGCGCTGGTGAAGCTTAGGAAAGACTTGGCACTGATGGACCAACGCAACGGAGAAGAGCAATCATGGTCGAGATCGATGGACCAAGAGGGTTACATGATGATATGGTGTGAATCATGTCATGTGGAGACTTGGCGGTTGATGGAAAAGCAAAATGGGCTCAAGGAAAAGGTATAATGCAATAATTATGCACTCAAGACACCATAGAGGTTGTGAGTGATTTAGGATCAATAGCCGAACTATGAAGAGGGGAAGTCTTCGGTAATTCGGTTCATGAGTGCCACTAGGTCGATCATTCATGTAGACGCATAAGGGTCTAGTGTGCTAATTAGAAAACCTTGAAAATGATTGTGAAATTGCTAATACATGAGCACATGGTGATGTACACTTGGTGGTGTTGGCACATTTGCAAGGGAGGCGGTGTTGAAGTTGTTTATGATCAATTTAGAGAAGAGAGAAAGGCTTTTCGGTGTTCTCTAGACACGATGATGGAAATTTGTTTGGAAACTTGCTTTTATATACTTTGATTTAGATCAAGTGGCCATGTAGGGTGTGTAGCCCTCTGAGTAAGCTTTCCAACAAGTCCAAGATCATCGAAAACAGAGTTCAAAGCTAAGAGTTATGCTTGTTTTAGTGCAGGGTGGTCTACTGCTCTGAAGAGCGTCGGACGCTGCGTCGGAGAGCGTCCGAAGAGCTTCTAGAAAGCGTCCGGAGAGCATTGGACAGCGTCAGACGTAGCTCACCATCGGTATAAAGATTATCACTCTCTTCCTTGTATTTACTTTCATAGTATATTTTGTGTAGCTTGTCTAGAATTAGCTGTTCTTGCTAGTATAGAAAATGGCAACATAGCCTTTTGTGACATAAAGATCATAGTATAACTAGAATTATCAGTAGGAGGCTTGCTCACCATCTAGGCAAGGCAAAACCCACATTTACACCATTTGTTTTACTAATCAAGTTTTCATAGTGTTTTGTAGAAATAAATAGGCTATTCACCACCTCTATCCATTTAGGACCTTACAACCATCTGCACTAGAGTCCGGTTTGTATTCCTACAGGAGCGCATATCGGAAAAAGGTGCTGCAGTGGTATCTCGTATGCAATCCGGTAAACCTCAGCATGGTCTCCCGTTTGGGGACTGTGGCGGAGGTACGACTCATCCTCTACAGGCGCTCGGGCCACCAAGCACGCCACGCGCTGGAGGAGGCCGAGGAGGAGTGCAGGGAGGTCGACCATGGCGCCAGCGACGTCGTCGTGTCAGTGGCGGTGGTGTTGGAGTGAGTGGAGGAAGCCGGTTTAGGAGCAGAGTCGAGCCGGCGGCGCTCGCGGAGGGAGCCGAGGCAGCGCGTGGAGGTGCTCGTCCACTGGTGGAGGTGCTCCACGCTCACCCTCTGGTGGAGAGGACGCGCTGGGGCAGCCCGCCCATCCTAGATCTGCCGCCGGTTGTCCCCGAGCGCGGGGTCGTTGGGCGTGGGCTCGGCCTCGCCGGCGCGGGGAGGGAGAGAGGGAGGCCGCCCAGGCCCAGGTCCGCAACCCCCCGCGCACCCGAGCCGGAGCAAGGAGGCCACGAGTGCGCGTCCGCCTGGCCTTGGCCGCCAAGGCCCACCGCGCGCTAGTGCCAGCTCCTCGCCGGTGCATAGGAGACCGGACACGGCCGGCACAGGGAAGCCAGTGGAGGGTGCCACCGCCTCCGCGGCCTCGTTGGTGCCGGGTGGATAGTGCACCCCGAGCCCGTGTGGTCTTGCGACGGTGTTGCATGGCGGCCTCGGTCTCGCGTGGAAGAAGATGGAGCCCAGCCGGCCACGAGGCGAGGGCTGCATGGCGTGAGCTCCGTACGCACTCCACCGAGACGACAAGCCGGTGGAGAGCGCACCCCGTATGCGTGGCGGTGGAGGTCCAGGGATGGAGATGGCGGACGAGGAGGAAGGCGCCACCGGTGAGCATGCGAGGAAGCACGAGCTGTGGAGGGCGGCGCATGCGAGGGAGGCACGAGTGACCAAATAGCCCACTGACTGTTGCAAATAACTCGGTGCATGAATGTGACCAAATAGCCCACTGACTGTTCCAAATAGCATTATCGGCTGACATGCATTATACATTTTTGTGTAATTTCTGCAACGGAGCATGACTTCGTAATTCTGTGCAATTTTTGCAATGGAGCATGTCTTCGTAGGGATTAAAACTGGCTATAAGCGGCGGCAGGCCAAAATATCAATTGTATCCAGTAGGAAGGGCAGTTTAGTGTAGCCATATACAGGTACCAATATCTGGAGGCATACGGAATATATGGATTTGAAAACGAATCAGAAAGGCTAAAAGTTCTATTTTTAGAAAATACATAGATTCTGTGTTTCCATATATTATTACACCTGTATAATTGATACGTAATATGCAAAGTATACGGTACAAAACAAAAAATTGAGCAGTTACCAAATTAATTAGGAATCTTAAGGAAGTGCAACCGAACACCATAGCTGCACGGAGGCCATGGACAAGGACATGCGGATGAACATGGACATAGGCATGGAAGCGAGACGTTGGTACCTGGATCTGCTAGCTGTCCCCGGAGTCGCCGGGCGGGCGTGGTTCCCGTACTGCCTCGACTTAGTGTGGGGCCGGTGGGTGAGAGAGAGGAGGAGAACTCCGTCTGGGCCGCGCGGCAGTAGGTGCGGTGGTGTGGCGTAGTCTCGTCGAGAGCTGGCGCAGCGGCGTGTGGTTCTCCCCGGTCGTCGTGGCATCCGGAGCGACTACAGGTGTGGCTCCTTCACCGGCTGCCGCGGGGGCCGGCGGCGGCGAGCGGGAACCCTGTGTCCGCGCGTGGGGTTGGGGTGGAGGGTCGGCTACGTCGCGGACGCGGTGGGTCTGGCTCCTTCGTCAGCCGGTGGAGGCATCGAGAAAACTGACGCGTGTACGGCGATAGGGGGGAAGTGCAGGATGGGACGGCTATGGCATTAACAGTATTTTATGAGAGGAGGCATGGTCACCGATTATATGAGATATGTTCCTTGAAACACGCCCAAACGCAATGTACTTCCCAATACATGGTTAGATTGTGACAGCCGCGTGGTCAGTCGCATCTGCAATGGCTATACTGTCCCGGACGGACACATCCTTATAGTAGTTGCCGGACAGATTAGGTAGCTAGCTTCTTTCTATTTTGTGCTGAGAGGACATAATATTAATTTGAAGAATCCACGCATTGTTTATGACGTTTGTGCGTAAACTTTATTCGCAGATCACATGCAATGTTATGGTTGACAATTGTTACCGTTGGCAGCAAAAGAGCAATACAACGGCCTTTGTAAATTATGGCAGAAAAAAAGGACAATATGACGAGTGTTCCCTGATTAACTGTGGACAAACAATCACTGTGTTTTTGCCGAAAAGAGGAGGCAATAATAATAATAATAGAATTTGTTTCATGGTTCCAGGTAAAGAAAGAAGCCCCGAGTCGTTAATATGGCGGTGTTTCCTAATAAAAGGTAGACAAAACACTTACATTATTTTTGCCTGTGTGTTTCCTAATAAAAGATAGATAAAACACTTATATTATTTTCGCCGAGAAAACACAGATAGTAGACAAATGTTAGTGTGTATATATCTTCTTCTTCTTCTCCTTCTCCCGAGGGTACGTTGTCGTCTATTTCTTTGTTAGGTATTGATTTCAAAAGTTTCCTTCTAACATTTTAGTAGATTGCTTCCTGCCCGATTTTGTCATAGTCGTAGTACCTAATTACATGTAGAATCTCAACCCATACAAGCAGCTCTAACTATTATTATCTAGTACATTTACGACGACGATGATGTAAGTTTTGTTGATGCCTTGGCTCTCTATATTAGCTTGATTGCATATCATATAGCCTAGCATTTGTAATATCTGAACTACCTTTCATGGTTAATTTCATATTAGTACGTGTTTTTGATGAGTCTACCGAGTAGTGTCCTACTCAATATAACCACTTTTCAATATAACTAATGATAAACAATAAGATGTCCCGTGTTATGTAAAAACAACTGCTTGGTATGAAAGTAGGATGTCTATTACAGTTTCAAGTATATTATTGCCAAAGATGATAGCATTATTTTGAGATAAGATGTTATGTTTCAATTGATTATGTCATTATTTCTTGATTATTGATTTGTATCGGTATTATAACAGTTTCAACAGAGAGAAAAGCTAAGGATTGTTAGTACGTGAATCATGCCTCCCGGTTACCCTATTGAATGGGACTGGGCCAACAACGATTTTTCCCAGAGTAATGGTGTGGAACTTGACAAGTTAACAGACTACCTCAGCACGAGGCCTGATATAACACACACAGAAGAAATAAACAAACATGATATGGATGAGAACTTGAATCCGTTTCCTTGTGATAATGTCGCTACAGGAACTAAAAACATCTCTGTCATCTACCATACGGATGATAATGGTGTCGATAAGATTGTAGGAACACCAACTCTTTATGATTGCTAGGTTTCCTAGCAACTACATATACTTTCGATGCCTTGATATGTGAAAGGCAAGCATCAATTGAGTGAGTGAGCGTGCCATCTGAAATTCTTTTTTATGGTTCATTTCATATATGTACTACGTGTCTATGGTGAATCTACTGAGTAGTGTCCTACTCAATATATGTAATAATAAATAAAACATCGATGTCTTGTGTTGATGGGTAACATATGTCTGGTGAATTATTTATATATAGTACATTATTTTAGGTGCAATTATATATGTCATGAGAAATAGGCGAGCAATATATAATTAACGCACACTTTGTGGATGGTTCCTAATATTGGCGCTGAGCATTCTGATATTGGAGAGTATTCTGATGTCATTGTTAGATAGGATGAAATGCAATTACTCAAAAAAAGATAGGATGAAATGAATTGGCTCGGCATATAACAATTCGTTTTTGTTTGATTTAGAAAAGTATTTCAATGTTGAGCTCCAGCCATCGTCTCACATCTCCTCTCCGCCGCCTTCACCGCAACGGCCTCGCCACGATTCCACGGCCTCCCCTGTCCTCCTCGCTCCTCGCCACGTCGTCGCTGCCACCGTACCCGCCCGTTGCTGCCTCCCGTGCGACCTCCGCCGCTCAGTGCAGCAAAGCGACAACACCAACAGCCCACGGCCCCGCCTGCGCACTCTTACGGACGTTCGTCGTCGCAACGCCGGAACCACCTGGCTGCCCACGGGATTAGCTTGCCGGAGCACCATGCTGCAGCAGCAGCAACGCCGTCGGCCGGCGGCCCGCCGGATCGCGTACTTGCCTGCGCCCTCCAACGGCCCTCCGCAACGTCGCCCACCGATAGTGTACATCTTGCTGCTTATCTCTCTCCGATCCCATCTTCTACTAATGACTGCCTCAATCATGGATGATGCACACCACCTGCTCGATGGTTTGCCTTTACAACAATGTTTATAACCTTTGCCATCGTTAAGCAAGGCAAATACATTATCCGATAAAAGCTGCTGGTGCTGATCACATAATATTTCCCAGTTCCCTGCCTAGCCTGATGATTCATAACCAGTGTCGAAGTATCTTCACCTACATAATCTGCTTGCTGTCTCTACATTACACATGCTGTCAGCTATCTCTACATTATTACCCGTTTTGCTGTAACACATGCTGTGCTCTTCTCCGACGGGATTCGATGGCGGCATGTAGATCCAGAGGCCGGAGGGCGGATGGGCTCACCAGTGAGTAGTGGCGACCGCGGTGTGTGGATGGGCTTGGCAGGGCCGTGGATGCGCTTACTTACTTGCTCATAGGATCTTCGCTCGACCGAGTGCTTTAGTCTAAGTAAGATATTGGACTAGAGCAGTAGCCGCTAGTGCAGACATGGTGTTTGGGCTAGCGAGTTACCTGAGTTTGCGCCCAACACCACGGATAGTTGTGGTAGACCGAGGGTGACAGACCTGACAAGACCTTTGTATTTCACCACGTTCGGCTTGGTGTTTCCGTAGAGCTTTTGACGGCCTTCTCCCGATCACCTTTTCCTAGTCTTTTTGAGGGTCGAAAAGGTACCACTGCTCCGAAGTGAGTGAATTTAATTAGCCGAGACTTTAGTTATCTGGTGACCTTGGGCTGAGCTTAGAAAACCCTCTCGCCCTAAAAAAAAATTCTTCTACCTTCTCTTCTTGGACATTCTTGCTTCTCCTAGTACACTTTCGTTCCCTGTGAAAAATATGATATCCTGAATACTTCCAGGTAAAAGCTACAACGGTACTCCATGCGCTTACGGATTTATCTGCTAACGCTAAAAAATACCAACAAGCTACCGTTCCCCGGCATCACAACGAGGGTCGACAACAGATGTGCTCTTCTCCTACGGGATCCGGTGGCGGTAGGTTGATCTAGAGGATGGAGGGCAGATGGGCTCACCAGTGATTAGTGGCGACCACGGTGTGTAGATGGCCTCGGCGGGCCCATGGATGGACTTACCGGGCTTGTCTCGATGGATTCGTTTTTTAATTTTTTTATTTGATTTACATAGGCATGCACCAAACCACCTCGAAAAATAGGCTACTAATCATGACCTTCACATATGCATCGACGCTCCACCCGCTGGCTCAGTGTACATGTTTGATAAGACATATATGCCACAACTTCTATAAACTATATGCATTTAACTGTGTTCCTGCCAACAAGGAGCTGAATAGATAATTCGTATGCTGCCGATAATCTCAATTGAATAGATTGCATGCATTGTTGTTATCGACAACTAGATTAGCCTCTATATGATAGTTTAGTATATCCATGCCAGTAAGGAGCACAATAGACAATTCATAGAGCAACCGCCGATACTCTCAAAAATTAAGGGATGATATTTGCAAGGTACATGACGATGGTCTTCATGGCATATGACATCATCAAGTTAAAGCGAACATATTACATTCATTATTGTCATCGTCATATGACATCATCAAGTTAAAGTGAACATATTGCATTCATTGTTATCATTGAGAACTATTGTTATGCGTTGCAAAAGGGCAATGTGATGGAGTTTTCTAATTAACAGCGGACAAAACACTTACATTGTGTTGGCCATGAAGAGCCAAACTACTATACTAATGCAACATGGCAGTGTTTCCTAATGAAAGGTGAACAAAACACTTGCATTATTTTCAATGAGAAGACCCACGTACTGGACAAATATCAAGGTTTATATACACACACATTGATAACTTAAGAACTAGATCACGCTGATCGCAACCCTATTTTATGAAAGCTGAATTAACCTATGACTCAAAATCTATGTGGTTTGCCTTCAAGGTTCTGAGTTCCCACTATTTTAATCATGACTCACAATTCGCTTTATCAAAGGGGCAAATAAATAAATCAAGGAAATCTACAGAAAATTTCCTACAACGTTCATTCAAGTGTAGAGAGCAAATTCTGGTTCTAAATAGGTTGAAAAATTTGTTCAAGGTTTCTGCAGACAGAAATCTAGTCACATACAGGACAGCAGCACCGTTGTGGCCATTACACCTAAACTGTTTATCCGATTCAAATGAAACCAGCGTCATTGGAAAGATAAAACCGAGGCTGACAACACTAGTTGAATCGTGGCATTGAGACTCTATCACTCCCAGAAATCTTCTAAACATATCTACATAATTACTGACTATTCTGCTATTCATGAAGTAGGAACCAGAAAGGATCTAATATGAAATTCGTATGTTTTGGGTTCAATTAGAGATTACCCGTGACCGGAAGAACTCAAATTGGAAAAGATTTGGATGAGTCTCACAGCCCCAACCTTCTCCTTCCCTTCACCATCCAATCTACTTTTGTTCTCTTCCTGTTTGCTTTCCTCCCTGATCGATGGAATACTAGCAGTAAGGATCCAGAAGCACAACGAATAGGAGTTATCAAGCATTTATGATGGCAAGACTCCAGTAGCAGTTGCATGCCTTGCAATAAGTAGCAGCACTTACCAATCGATGGCAAGCAGCGCTGGTGGAATCAGCCAGGGATGCTCTTGTGGGATCAAGCCAGAAAAATTGATCACCAGCGAGAGCTGCAAGGAACGCAGATCATGTTTGGAGAGGGCACCCTCGCCTAGGTACGACTGGGGATGGCGCTAGGGGAATCACATGAAAAGAACTCGTGGTGGTGCTGATAGGAGCGGGACCAAATGAAACATATTGGTTGTCCAATAAATTTGTTTCAACTAGATCTACGCAACTACGGTCTGTGATCTTCCCTACGAATTATATGATTCAAAAAGTCAATTTTCATCGTATCATTAGCCCGCCTTGTCAACACAAAAATTTCTCATAAAAAAAATCATGGTATTACAGAAGCAACAGTGGCGGCGGGGTGGGGCGGCTATCCTGCATGGACGGCATCGCCCAAGCTTCCAAAGATTAGTGGAACAGAAGACACATCTAGACATTAGATATATCGATCTCTAGGGAAATACATCAGAAAATATGAGAAGTCTTTAAAAGAACTATAAAAAGTTTACGATGTTCGCAAATACATCAGAAAATTTATATAAAAAGTTTACACAAAAATAAAAAAAAGAAGAACCAGTGCAAATACAACGCAAAGTATGAGATCCAATCAGAATCTTCTACACTAGTCACGATCAATGTACTAGCGTATCAATGTAATCATTTGTCGTCCTACAAGTACAGTCGTGCACCTTTGTCTGTTTCACCTGCAAACGTCAACACGCTACAGACAACGTTTGTGTTACACCTGCGAACATCGTCATGGATGTTGATTGTTTTGTACATACACCTGCGAACATCACGGACACTTATGTGGTGATGTTTAATTACTAAAACAAAGTGACCTGCGAACATCACCATGCGCGTACACGTAAGTGATGATGTTAATTAAATCACTAAAGACGACAAAGCAATATGGTTTAGATAATGTTTACTAATAAAGACAAAGTACATGCATTGTTACGCTAACAACTATCAATATTGGAAGCAAAAGGGCAATATGGCAGCAAAAGGTGGACAACGCTTACAATGTTTTTGCCGAGAAGACCTAGGTACGAGACAAATGTGAGTGTGTATATATACACACATGTACACAGAACACGCATCATTGCCATAGGCTAGGTAACGTTGCCATGTATTTTTTTTTTGTTAATTATTGGTTTTAGAAATTTTCTTCTAACAGTTTAGTAGACTGCTTACCACTCGGTTGGTATAGGTCCTTTTAACTTTTCTTCATAGTCGTAGTACATAATTACACGTATAATCTCTACTCATACTTGGAGCTCTAGCTATGTGTTATTATCTACTACATTTACGATGATGACTGTGTACCATATGTTGATGCCTCACAGGGATACGCACAAATCAAGCCGACTGGGCCGCAAAGCGATCCAACCTAAAGAAGCCGGCAAGCTTCCGGCGAGCTGCCTGAGCCGGCAAGCGGGTTGCTTAAGCAGCAAGTGACCCACATCCATCTATCGAACAGCACAACACGCCAAATAATCTACTCGACGTCGATCAAGCTAAGTGACGACCCAGGTCGTGTGGCCATGGCAGCAGCGAGGTCAGTGGCACCCCTTGTCGGGGCCCACGTTGGCCCATTTTCTTCGCCGGGAAGTACAGCCTGCGTTGGGCGTGTGACAAAACCATTTTCAACAAAATATATCGAGGATGGTATTAATTATATAATGCATTATTGTACTGTAATATAAATATGTTAGTATGTCTTTGTGCATCTGAAACGAGATATAGCAGCATGTAGGCAACCAAAACAAGCATCTTTATTGAGTACGCATCAAACAAATGGCCATTACAGTGCTTAATTTGCGCAACAACATCAGCATGCATGCAACAAAAAATAGCTGTGTTTGTGTTCACCTTGCACATGTTCTTGCAATCAAGAGTCAAATAGAATCAATTTTTGTAGCTGTAGCATGCCGCGAACTTCAGCTTTATTTGGCTTGAATTTTGTGATAACATTCTTAGACACTGTGTGGTGGTGATGATGGCCCTGGCAGTGGTGGACGTGAGTTGTGGTGATGATGGTGCGATTTCTCAAACAAACGACGTGGTGGTGATGGCTGCACTGGCGGTGATGGCAGAGATGACTCGTGGTGGTGATGGTGTGTAGTCTCAGACAAATGGCGTGGTAGTGATAACGCCAAAGGTGGTGATGGTTGCGACATGTGGTGATGATGATGGTGTGACATCTCGGACAAACGTCGTGGTGGTGACAACGACACAGGCGTTGGTAGTGGTGGCGACCTGTGATGATGTTGATGGTGTGATGCCTCAAACAAATGACGTGGCAGGGATAATGGCAACGGCGATGGTGTGGTGACCTATGGTGATGCCGATGTGTCTTCTCAAACAAACTTAGTGGCAATGACTTTACTGGCGGTGGTGGAGATGATATGTGGTGGTGGTGGTGCGACGTCTCGAACAAATGGCGTGGTGGTGGTGGTGATGGTGCCGATGGCGACGGTGGTGACTTGTGGTGTTGATGGTGTAATGTCTCTGTCAAACTGTGTGATGGTGATGGCGGCATTGGCGTTGGCGGAGGCGACCCAAGGAGGTGATGGTGCGACAGTTCAGACAAACTGCGTGGTCATGATTGTGATTCCATTGGCCGTGGTGGTGAGTTGTTGTTGGGAATATGCCCTAGAGGTAATCATAGAGATGATGATATTCTGATTGTATCTATTATAGACAACTTGTGTTGATTGGCAATTATGTAAATTATTTGTGGAACTCAATTATTTGAATGATTATTCTAAAGTGGTCCCTGGTCGGCGTTCTTGTGAGAACACACTTGAATATTAGACCAGCATATATATTAGTTGATGACTATGTTTCACAAGTCATAGACATGGAGATGTCGAACTAATAATGTGGGCACATGTGAGACATGTGGCTGGACTGACCCAATATGAGATTGTCTCTATTCACGTCATGTACGTTATGTCCTTAGACCTGAGATTGTGGTATGTACTCAAGATGTGAAATGAACTACTTAGGGACTGTCAAATACTGCTCCGTAACTTGATAGTTATAAAGGTGGTCTTCGGGTGGTCGGGAAGCATGCTATGAGACATAGACAATCAAGATGGAACTTGCCCCCCTCTACACGAGAGAGATATCACTAGATCACTCAAGTGATTGGATCAACAAATGCATGGCCATGCTTGGGTTAAATGTTAACCCACGAGTTGAACCATATATCAAGTGGCAAAGGGAATAACTTGTATGTGGGCATAGTGGTTTGTCTGATATGATCTTTGCGTATGCATAGAAGTTGTCACATCTTGCTAGAGGCCGCTGTCAACTATTGGGCGAGTAGGAGTACTCGGCCCATGTCTATGTTTGTGTGAACCCATAGGGTCGCACGCTTAAGGGTTGGAAGCCTAATTCGGGTTGGAGCCGAATTAGACAAAGCTTAGGGTTTCCTGATGGGCCTCCATGTCGGGGTCACATAGGGACGCCTCTATAAGCAAGGGGTAGGGGCGAGGCAAACTTGATCCGCTCAATCTATTCAGCTACCATCGCCACCCCAAGCTCAAGCCTTTGCTCCTCGCGGACCTAGGAGTCCCGCATTGCTTCTTCCTGCACATGTGTGATACCTCGGAGGTGCTATATCTATGTTGAGTACCTGGGAAAGGGGTACCCCAAACCCTCGATTAACCGGACTAATCCCCGAAATCAGCAAGGCAAACCCTCCAACGACATCCCTCACTATCATTCGAAAACAGACAGGCTAAGGCATACTAGGACGGCCCACGAATGGGCATCGACAGCCCAAAACCATAGCCTGCTCGATGGGCTACCATGCGGACCGGGACTGTATGCTTGAGGGTACGATTTGGGTGACCCCTCGAGGATGGAACTTCACCCAAGCGAACGGGCCAGCTTCAAAGATGGAACTTTGCTCAGCGAATGAGCTAACCCTCGAGGACGGAACTTTGCCCGAGCGAACGAGCCCGCCCTCGAGGACAAAACTTTGCCCGTGCGAATAGGCAGCCCTTGAGCACAGTATACCCCTCGGCTACCTACTCCCCGTACAGATCCAGGCACATTCGATGCATTTTACCTACTCCCGCCTAACCGTATGGTCACAGTTATAGTAACAGATGCGAGTATGGCAGTCGAATCCTGCTTTTACTACCCATATCCCAGAATCCCGCAGATCGTACCTCACTGTTACGCCATACCGAGCACTGTGCCCTGTCCGGCACCTCCTCGAGACGCGTAAGTCAGCACATTCCCCGTATTTCCCAGGATTCAACCTTATCCGATGGGCCTCCACCCCCTCGACTCAACCCCCTCGACTTGACCTAAGGACTCGACCGTCGCCCCTCGGCTTTGTCACGCTGACCCTCGAGAGGGACTTCAACAACTCCGGTCAACACTTCAACAACTTCTGATGTGACGGCTGCAAGACCTCCCATGCCGACGTACACCTCTACAGCAGCACCGACATGATCGGCATCGGCATCATACGTCACCAACCACGTTAGCCCTAAAAACATGTACTCCTGTGCCCCTCCTTCGCCTATAAAAGGAGGTGCCAAGACTTTAGCTGGAGAGATCCAGAGCATCATACGCTAAGGCTTTAGATCACAGAATAACACCGTAAGACAGTGTGAAGTAGAGAGCTAAGCGCCTGGAATGCTCGAGCTCTATCTCATGCTTCTCACAGCCACTAGTATTCACCCCTGTACTAGAACTTTGATGCAAGATAACATGAACTATCTCCCCCCACTAGACCTAGGGCCTTCTTTGCCCGAACCAGGATAAATCGCCGTGTCCTTCTTGCATCACCCACCGGATTAAGGGAGTACGCAATTACGAATTTACTCGTTGGTGTTGACCCTCGGGGTCAAAACACCGATAGTTGGCGCGCTAGGTAGGGGAGCTGCATGTTACTGACAATTTCTCGCCATCTTTTCTGGATGGGCGACTCTGTTTTACCACTTCCGCACGCTACTATGATCTGGTTCGGGAGCCTGGAGTTCATGTCCCTCAATCAGGGCTATGACATGACCCTACTCTCGATCAGTGACCCAAGCGGAGGTCTCAGTGTGCCCCCATGCTCAGTAGGGGCCACTAGTCGGTCTTGCCACCATGCTGCCGCAACCAGAAGGAGGCGTGATCGACGCCGTCATCGCCATCAACCTGAGTCAAGGATGGTGCCCACCGCATTCCCCTCGCTCCTGACTGGTGATGAGGAGCCCCTTGTTGGGGGATTATCTGACCTGAGTTTAGGAGCAGAGGATGGACCAGCAGGGCTCCACGACAACCCCGACTTCACCTTCGCAATGCACTCGTCGAGGGAGCGGGCAGAACTCCCCCGATGCGTGCGACCCCAACTCCATCGAGCCTACTTCCGCACGAGCTATTCGAGCGTCGTCGACGGTTCCCGTTCGGTCTCAACAACGCCGCAAGGACTTTCTCGACCACGACCCACTCCAACATGAGTACGATAGGGGACCACCCAGGCGCCCTCCTTCATGCAATGACAGAAGTAGGGACGGTCATGCCGGCCTCCGTGGACTTGGGCTTCGCGAGAGTGCCCGGCCCTCGGTGGTACACCGTTGGCACACTTCGACAACAGCTGCAGGAGGAGGCGCGGGGACAAATCCCCGTCTTCTACTATGACAACCCTGACTCTGGCTCTGACCATTGGGACCCTACCCGCGAGTGTCTCCACATTGATGGTGACGTCGCCTCCAATCAGGACACCATTGATCCAATGGCCGATGCGGCTGCCGCTGCAGCAGGAAGGGCTCTCCCCAGAGCAGAGGATCAACAACCAGTCGCACCCCCAAGAGGCGTGCCCCGTCCTAACGAGCAGGACGCACAATTGGCACAAATTTGGGAGTTGCAGGCTAAACTCGCCGATGACCAGGAATGACTGCGCCAGGTCGAGCGAACCCTCGAGCAGGAGCGACCAGCACCCGGCGGTAGAGCCTGAGCCAGGGCCCGAGAGGTCAACCGGTAGATCAACGAGGGCGGGGCACCTGAACATCCCGTCAACAGTTACCCTCGAACAAGCCAAAACATTATCGCGGTGGCTATGCTTCTTTGCAATATGCCCACGCCATCCAACTCGCGAGCTCGACGGATACAATGCGGGATCGGGAGTCTCCTCCAAGTTGCTGTTGTTCAACAAGCCGAGAGCTCAGCCTCGAGGCATCGAGGGGCAGCTTTCGAACCACAGGCCGAGCCCTCTCGGCCTGAGAGGGAGGGTTCAGTCGATCAATAGGCGGCCCCCCAAGCGAAGAAGACACCAGCCTAAGACCGTATCATCGACAACCGTGCCCCGCGTGATGCGTGCATCGATATCATCGAGAACCGCAAGCGCAAACACAGGGACGCCGGGGATCGAGGATACAGCGCCCATCGTGGGGGGCGTTTCGACAGCGATAAAGACCGATGGGCCCCAGAGCCATCGGGTCCCCGAGTCTTCAGCAGGACGATCAGCAACGCCTAGCTGCCCGACAAGTTTCGACCCCCCACAAGCATCATCAAATACAACGGCGAAACCAAACCCGAGCTCTGGCTAGCCGATTTTCGACTGGCTTGTCATGCGGGCGGAGCATGTGACGATCACGCGATCATACATCACCTTCCCCTGTTCCTATCCGACACCACGCGTAGGTGGCTCGAGGAGCTTCCCCCTGACCAGATTCACGACTGGGTCGACCTGGTCCAGATCTTCGAGGGGAACTTCAAGGGTACCTACGTGCGTCCTGGAAACTCCTGGGAACTGCGCAACTGCAAGCAAAAACTAGGGGAGTCTCTTCATGACTTCACTCGATGTTTTGCCAAGCTCCGAACCAAACTCCCCCACATCTCTATCTCAACATCATTCTAGCATTTGTTGCGGGTACAACCTGCAAGGACCTAGTTCACGAGTTGGGGTGTAACCGCCCCAACACCGTTGACGAGCTCCTGGATGTGGTCGCCAACTATGCGGCTAGCGAGGAGGCGGTCGGAGCCTTCTTCGGTGACGAGAAGGACAAGGGAAAGGCACCGGCGGCTGACGCCGGGGGCTCGAGCAAAGGTTCGAAGAGCAAAGGTTGCAGACGACGATCTCATCGCAGCAGCCGAGCGCAAAAAACCTCGGGGTCCCCCCGAGGGGGCCATCTTCGACAAGATGCTCGAGGAGCCCTGCCCTTATCACAAGGACGGGGCGAAACACAAGCTCAAGGACTGCCGCATGCTTCGAAAGCACTTCGAGCAACTGGGCATCAAGAAGGTGATGATAAGAAAGACCAAGGCGGCAATGAGGGAGACAATGAGGAAGACAGAAAATTCTCCGAAGTCTATGACTGCTACATGATCTACAGAGGCCCCTCGACCCAGCTTATGCCTCGACAGCGCAAGAGAGAGCGTCGAAAGGTCTTCTCCGTTCGAGTCATGACACCCCACTACCTGGACTGGTCCGATGCGCCCATCACGTTCAACCGCGATGACCATCTGGATTGTGTCCCCAACCCCAGGGCCTATCCGCTCGTCGTCGACCCAATCATTGTCAACACCTGCCTCTCGAAGGTCCTCATGGACAACGACAGCAGCTTGAACATTATCTACCTCGAGACCCTCGACCTCCTGGGGGTCAAGAGGTGCCAACTCCAACCCAGCGCCGGGGGCTTCCATGGCGTCATACCAGGGAAGAAAGCTCTTCCCGTCGGCCGCATCGACCTTCCCGTCTGGTTTGGCACCCCCACCAACTTCAGGAAAGAGACCCTCACCTTCGAGGTGGTCGGGTTTCATGGAACTTATCACGCCATCATCGGTAGAACGGGCTACGCGCAATTCATGGCGATCCCAAACTACACCTACGTCAAGCTCAAGATGCCAGGACCCAGAGGCGTTGTCACCATCGGCACCTCCTACGAGCACGCGTACAACTGCGACGTCGAATGCATTGAGTACGAAGAGGCCGTCGAGCAAAATGCAATGATAGCCTAGACCCTCGAGCGCCTCGCCGATGAGGTGCCCGACCCCAAGCGTCATGCTGGCAGCTTCGAGCCAGTGCAAGACACCCAGAAAGTCTCCCTCGACCCGAGCTGCTCTGGCGAGAAGGTGCTGATGATCAGTGCCGACCTCGAGAGCAAATAGAAAGCAGTGCTCATCGACTTTCTCTGTGTGAATGCCGATATGTTTGCATGGAGTCCTTTGGATATGCCGGGCATACCAAGGGAAGTCGCCGAGCATGCCTTGGAAATCCGAGCCGGGTCCAGACCGGTGAAGCAACGACTGCGCCACTTTGACGAGGAGAAGTGCAGGATCATCGGTGAGGAAGTACACCAGCTTTTGGCGGCTAGATTCATCAAGGAGGTTCATTACCCTGAATCGTTAGCTAATCCCATGTTAGTTAAGAAAAAGAATGGAAAAATGCGGATGTGTGTTTATCATACTAGCTTAAACAAAGCATGTCCCAAAGCTCCATTTCCTTTACCACGCATTGATCAAATTGTTGACTCTACTGCAGGATGTGAAACCCTTTCATTCCTTGATGCTTATTCCGGCTACCACCAAATCAAGATGAAAGAGACCAGCTCGTGACTTCCTTCATCACACCTTTCGGCATGTATTGCTACGTCACCATGCCCTTCAGCCTTTGAAACACTGGGGCGACGTATCAGCGATGCATGCTCCATGTCTTTGGCGGACACATAGGCAACACGATCGAGGCCTATGTTGATGACATCGTGGTGAAATCCAAAAAAGTCGACAACCTCATCCATGACCTCGAAATCGCATTTGGGTGCCTTCGAGCCAAGAATATCAAACTTAACCCCGAGAAATGTGTCTTTGGAGTGCCTCGGGGCATGCTTCTCGGATACATCCTCTCCTAGCGTGGGATCGAGGCCAACCCCAAGAAGGTCACAGCCATCACATGAATGGGGCTGATTCGAGATCTCAAGGGCATACAGAGGGTCACGGGCTGCCTCGTAGCTCTCAGCCATTTCATCTCACGTTTGGTGGAAAAGGCCCTGCCCCTGTATTGCCTCTTGAAAAAATCCAAACGCTTCGCATGGACCGCGGTGGCCGAGGAGGCCCTCGACAAGCTCAAGAGCATGCTGACCTCTACCCCAATCCTCGTCCCTCCTCGACCGGTGACATCGACTGAACCCCCCGAGCCTCTCCTCCTCTATGTCACCGCGACCACTCAGGTGGTCAGCGTGGCCATAGTGGTCGAGAGGCAAGAGGAAGGGCATGCCCTGCCCGCCCAGCGGCCGGTTTACTTCATCAGTGAGGTGCTTTCGGAAGCCAAGACCTGCTACCCGCAGGTGCAAAAGCTGCTCTACGCCATCGTCCTTATGCGTCGCAAGCTCCAGCATTACTTCCTCAGCCACCCGGTTACCATGGTGTCTTCTTTCCCCTTGGGGAAATCATCCAAAACCAAGAGGCTACTGGAAGGATTGCTAAGTGGTCGATCAAGCTCATGGGCGAGACCATCACCTACGCACCACGAAAGGCCATCAAATCTTAGGTGTTGGCGGATTTCATCACTGAGTGGACCAACACCCAGTTGCCGCCAGTTCAAATCCAAGCCGAGTTGTGGACAATGTACTTCGACGGATCGCTCATGAGGACAGGAGCAGGTGAAAGCTTGCTCTTCATCTCACCCCTCAGAGTTCACATGTGCTACGCCATTCACATCCACTTTGCCACTTCTAATAATGTTGTGGAGTACGAGGCTCTTGTCAACGGGTTGCGTATTGCCCTCGAACTCGGGGTCTGACGCCTTGATGTTCGAGGTGACTCGTAACTCATCGTCGACCAAGTGATGAAGGCCTCGTGCTGCCACGATGCCAAGATGGAAGCCTACTGCAATGAAGTGCGCAAACTAGAAGACAAGTTCCACGGCCTCGAGCTCAATCATATTGCTCGATGCTACAACGAAGCTGCAGACAAGCTCACTAAGATCGCATCAACTCAAGGTACTGTCCCTCCGGATGTATTCTCGAGAGACCTCTTCGAGCCCTCCGTCGACTTGGGCTCGGGGGCTAGCACCACACCCTCAAAACTTGACCCCGTGGCCTCGACCGAGGTCCCCTGGACCGGGGCCGAAGTCATGGAGATCGAGGGGACACCTCCTCCGTCGAGCCCGCATCTGGATTGGCGAGTCCCTTTCCTCGATTGCCTCATTCGAGGGGAACTCTCGGAAGACCGGACCGAGGCTCGCCGAATCACGCGACGGGCCAAGTCCTACGTCATCTACGGTGATGGCAAGGAACTCTATAGGCGAAGCCCATTAGGTATCCTTCAACGCTGCATCACTATCGAAGAAGGCAGGAGGCTCCTCGAGGACATACACACAGGGGCTTGCGGCCACCACGTAGAGCCGAGGACCCTAGTCGGCAACGCCTTTCGACAGGGTTTCTACTAGCCAACCGCCATTTCTGATGCCATCAACGTTGTTCACTCGTGCAAGGGGTGTCAATTCTACGCCAAGTGGATGCACCTCCCAGCTTACACCCTATAGATGATCCCCATCACCTGGCCATTCATGGTCTAGGGGCTCGATATCGTGGGGCGTCTCAAGAGGACAACCAATGGGTACATGCACCTACTCATTGCTATCGACAAGTTTACCAAGTGGATCGAGGCCCGGCCTATCAACAACATCCACTCTGAGCGGGTGGTCGAGTTCTTCACCGACATCATCCATCGCTTCAGGGTCCCGAATGTCATCATCACTGACAATGGCACATAGTTCACTAGCAAGAAGTTCTTGGATTTCTGCGATCGCCATCACATCCATGTAAACTGGTTTGTGGTTTCTCATCCTCAAACTAACGGCCAGGTCGAGCGCGCCAATGGCATGATTTTGCAGGGCCTCAAGCCGAGAATCTTCAACCGCCTTAACAAGCATAGAAAGAAATGGGCCACGGAGCTACCTTCGGTCCTGTGGAGCTTAAGGACAACACCTAGTTGAGCCATGGGGTTCACACCATTCTTCTTGGTCTATGGGTCCGAGGCCATCCTCCCCATTGATCTCGAGTATGGTTCCCCTCAACTAAAGGCCTACAACAAGCAAACCAATGAAGAAGCCCTTGCAAATGCCGTCGACCAGCTCGAGGAGGCTCAAGACATGACGCTGATCCACTTCGCAAGGTATTAGCAGAAACTTCGACGCTACCACGACAAGTACATGCGCTCAAGGGACTTCCAAGTTGGAGACCTCGTCCTACGTCGATGAAAGAGCAACAAGGGGTGTCACAAGCTAACTCCACCATGGGAAGGCCCATACACGGTAGCTGAGGTGTTGAAGCCCGGAACATACAAGCTAGCAAACAACAAGGGCGAAACCTTCACCAACGCATGGAACATTGAACAGCTACATCGTTTCTACCCCTAGGGCATCGATACCCTTGTACATTCTCGCTTGTTTTGTACATTTTTGCATGACAAATATAAGAAGTACTTTCAATTATAAGTTCAAACTCATTATTGTACATGCAAGAGGTAGCCTCGACCCTATCTCGCCAGAGTCAAGCCTCCCTCGGGGGCTAACGGGGGAGAACCCCCTAAGTTCCTAAAAAATACGAAAGGTTTTTCAAAATTCGAGCGTCTCCTTTTGCTTCACAACTAAATATAAAACGCTTCAAACTCCCTAAGGGTCGAGGGCTGTCGAGCCTGGGGCTCTCCAACGCCTCAGGGCTATGGTACCCCCAGTTGCTCCCCCTCCCTCAAGGGATACGAGCATGCGTTGAACACTTAGTCAAAAAGCAAAAGTCAGGTGATCAAAACTCTAGTGTCTCTTCTTTCCAACGCCTCGATACGCTTCACGACTAAGTAGAAAATGCCTTGAATTCCCTAAGGGTCAAGGGTTATCGAGGCGGGAGCTCTCCTATGCCTCAGGGCTATGGTACCTCCACTCACTCCCTCCTCGAGGGATACGAGCACGCGTTGAACACTTAGTCAAAAAAGCAAAATCTCGGTGAAAGAAAACAGAGAAGGCTCAAACTTAAAATATCCAAATGCATTACGATAGATGCATAGATGTTTTAAAGGCTCTCAAAGCCACACTAAATATAAGTTACAAAAACTAACTTGTTTACACGGGCACCTTCGCCCAGTTTTTCCCTACAGGTCCGCTCCGCCGTCTCCATCACCGCCCTCCTTGACAGTGTACCCTTCATCTTTGTGGGGGAGGACTTCATCCTCGAACAGCTTTGCCAGTGCTTCCCCCAGCCTTTTGGCATCCTGGATCAGCCCTCGGCATCGCTCCTCATTCTCAGCATCGGTCTTTGAGATGTCGGGGACGAAGCCTTGGGCGACGTCCATGTCAAAGATGAAACCGGAGGAAACCACTGCCAGCGCGCACTTCACACCGGTGTGAAGCACCCCCCGCACACGATCCCAAAGGATGGCATCAAGGTGGTAGAGCCGGTCGATGAGCGCGGCCCCCGAGATATCTTCTCCAGCCTCCTCAATGGGCTCAACCTCCCAGGAGGTGCAGAGCCTGTTGATGGCGACCTGAACCTACAGAGAAGCACTCCTCTGCCACGAGGCTCTCCTGTAGCGCCTTGGCGGCTGCCTGAGTGGAAAGCAGCTTGGTCTCAAGGCCTGAAAGACAAAACAAGAGTTAAACAAGTCATACAGAAAGAAAAAGGTCAAAGCCCACCAAGGAACTTACTGGCACAGCATGTCTTGAGGGTGCTGCAGTCCTCCAGCACGGCATCACGCTCCTCTCGAACCTTGTCTCACTCCCGCTGGGCCTCCTTGAAAGCCCGGATCATGTCCGTCTTTTCGCACCGGAGGGTCTCGAGGGCACCACCAGCCAAGATGATGGCTTGCTCCTTCTCTCGAAGGGTAGCCTTCATTGCCTTGAGCTTGGCCTCCAGGCTGTCGGCTCGACACTTCTCCTCCTGGACCAAGGCGGAGAGGGTGTCACGCACCATGGAGACTTGAGCCGGACTGGCCTCGAGGAAGCGGATACGCTCCACAGAGCCTCGAGCCTCCTCCACGAGTAGCTTGAAGTGCTCTTGGGCACGAGTGCCCTCACTTTTGGCCTTCTCCGCTTCACCCTTGGCCGCATCGATCTCCTTCTTGGCCTATCGGAGCTCCTCCTTGACTTGGGTGGCTTCGCCCCGAGCTGCCTGGCAGCGGCTGGGGCGCGGAGCTGTGTGGCGGGGCAGGCCGCTGGCGCTGCCAGGCCGCGGTTGGCCTGCTGTGGCCGGCCCAAGGAGTGCGTGCGGGCACGCTGAGCGGGATGCGGCCGGTGTTGGCGGCTAGGCTGTGCCGCTTGTGGCCTGCTACAGCAAGCTGCGCTGCTGCTGCTGGCCTTGGCCGCCGATTGCCAGGCTTGGCAATTGCTCGCCGGCTGCTGCTTGCTGTGGCCGGCCAGAGATGGCCGTGGCTGGCTGGAGCTGGCCAATGCTGGCCATAGTTGGCCAGGTGAGGCCAGGAAAGGCTCAAAGTGGCCGGGGAAGGCTATAGCTGGATTGTGGCCGGCCGGAGCTAGCCATGGCCGACTGTGAGTGGCCACAAGTGGCTATGGCTAGCCGTGGTTGGCCAAAGCTGGCCAGATGAGGCTAGGAGAGGCCAGAGCAAGCTAGGTCGGGCTAGGATAGACTAGGGCAAGCCAGGGATGTCTAGATACTCAACTAGGCCCACTAGAGCTAGGTAGAGGATGGTGTCTAACTAGAGCGATGGCTAACACTATAGAGGGAAAGGAAAGGCTCTCTCTCTCTATCTGTGCAAGAGAACGGATTTTTCTGAAAACGTTTTCCAAAACCTTCTTGAGGCAAAGTTGGGTTTTCGAAGCTTTATTTTCAAACATGAAAAGAACCTAGCCGTGTCTTGTTCGGGTTTTAGAAATTATTTTTCAAACACTAGCAAAACAAAGCAGGGCACCAAGCACAAACCCATCTTTATTATCTTCATAAAAGTTTTATAATGCCACACTTTTCATCATTTTATTATGATAATAAAAGAACAAAATCTTGGCTAATTTTAAAGAAATTAGTAAATCCTTTAGTTTATTTAGTGTTTTTGGTTCACATCCCAAAATTGAAATTTTGGGGTGTGACAATTCTACCCCACTTAACAGGAATCTCGTCCCGAGATTCGAAGAGACATGGAGAAAGATAAAGTTGTCCTACAAATCTTCATTCTTCCTTGATTAGCTCTTATCCAATGATGATGCAACAAGATCAAAACCAAATTTGTGAAAGTGACCTTTAGATTCTTATGATCCAAATATATATCTCTCTTACGTCCATGATTATAATGCTTCCCATGAACCTCGTGAAACTCTGAATCTCACATTCTTAGTGGATTCCATCTCAACACATCTTCTTTTAAGTTCTGCATATTTCCACCTTCAGAGATATCATATCCAAGAAGGGAACTTCCTTTAACAAAAACTCACCTTCCAAGCATGGTGTCATATTGATGCCTTCTAATATACAAGGGAAACTCATGTGCATAAGAGGAGCAGGTAACCTTCAATTCCTCGCGAGCAAAAAAATCCCAGTGCAGTAAAACAATCATATCCCTCAATTTGTTAATCCAATAAAGTCGTAGTTTACATTGTTGGAAAGATTATGAAATTCTCTATAACTCCTATCTACAATACTTTTCCAGATTATGTAGTTAAGGTAGCCAAAACAGTTCACAACCAAAACTGCTCTAGGTTTTGAACACCACAGGTCCATCACCTTGTGATTTTCATAACTCCCAAATTGTAAAAGCTATCAGGGTGATTCTTGTGGTCAAAGGAAGGTAGTGAAGTATACTATTGTACAGAATTTTCCCAAGATTTTTGGTGACCGAGAAATAGAGATATATGCTGAGGAAGATGAACTTCTCTGAAAGACAGATTAAGGTAGAAACGAGATTTAGATGGACTAGAGAGATAGATAAGACTAATCCTGCAGTCTTCATGCTCCCCTAATTTGAGATTGATCAGAATGCGATATAAGACATGGATTGAAGATAGCCAAAATATATTACAAGATAAAGTTTGATCTTTTGTTTTAAGATTTATGAGATGTGATCCAACGATGGAAGACTAACATAGATTGAAAGAATAGATAAAGGTTGATCGTTGGGCCTTCACATTATGAGGTGCAGTGACAAGGAGCAAGGACTAGTGGGAGATGATAAGAAGATACACTTGGGTCTTCATATGTTGTAACTTATGACGCTCAAGAGCGATGAGGGCAGTAGCAAACGCTACCCCAATTAACAAAGATCTTGTTCCACCTAGCGATGATGTTGGAGGCAACACTTCCTTGATATTGACGATGTCTGCTCTGAATTTTGATTCCTCCATTGAGATGGGAAAGGGAGAAGGCATGAAACAAATCTTGAGCAAAGATGGTGGAAATAAAGCATGGCATAGTGTAAGAAATAAGATAACAAGGATTGATCAAAAGATAGATAGGATAAAACACACTACCCCACTTAACATGAACTTTGCTTGACTTCAAGATTTTTCCTTCGGAGGCCTTCTATGTAGAACACAGATGGCAAACAAGCAATACACCAAGCAAGGCAAACATTCAACAAAAAATCGACACTAGACGTGCTTATGTAACAATGGTGGGTATTCTAAGAGTGGATTAGAGATGATGAAAGGCCAACATGAACAAGATGAGATAAGAATTAGTAAGTAAACCAACAAAAATCATAAATCAAGGAGATAAGAAGTATTAGCTCAAAGAAAGCTATCAAGGAGGAGACAACAGAAGTAGGAAGAGAAATAGCAAATCAATGATCAAGGAGCTAGAAAAATAGTTTTATAACAAAATAAGCTTTGCAAATCAACCAATTCTGTCTAGGCTTGCATCTTACAGTCAGCATTGAGCTGATACCAATTTGTAACACCCAGTCCTAAGCATAAAACCAGATATACACTATATGTGAGTCTTAAAGGACAAATCTCACATATAGCTACAAATAGTATCAATTATAATACTTTAAATATAACGTACACAATATATAAAAGATCACCTAATGAACAATCAGCGGAAAGGTGACTTCAAACTCTGGGTGTAGACTTCACTCCACTGGATCCAATTGACTGGTTGATCACAAGCCTAAAACTTCTCCTGAGGTGTGGGGGTAATAGCAAGAGTGAGTCTATGTCGAACTCAACAAGTATAGCAATAAGGCAGTACCCATCATCTCATGATCAATGTAACATAAATAATATAAAGCACAAAATGGTAAACCATGAACATGTTAGCAAACAAAAATCATCATCTTAATGTAAAGATTCCAAGGCCGCTCTTGTCCTTGAGCAAGGCTAGTATACCAGTTTATTAAACTCTGCGCAGAGGTGTATAATTTCACTGTGAGCCATGATTTACCCTTTTGCCCAAGGCGGCCAACCTCTTAGCCCACTACCAAGGAGGACCGGTAGGGTTCACTATGAAGCCTTTCAAAGGTTCGTCTAGCTTACTAGGGCTATCAGATCATCAGATGTAGGAACCCTCCTTCCAATATGGCACATTCCTTCCCGGCTATACACATAAGGACAGAGGTTGTCCTATACCCAACTCGACAACCTCTAACAAGCTAGAAAAGGTCCTCATACTGAGCTAAAGCCAGAGCCATATAGCCCTCACAGCTGTACTGTAAATCCTGGAGGTTCTATTACAGATAAATCCTCAAGTTGCTAAAAAGTCATTTTTATCGTTTTATTGCTTAAACATTAATTAAGTCAAAAGATCATAGTCACATAAATAAAACCCAAGATATACTTGCCATGTTCAAAGCTTTCCTAATGAACCTGCTGATTCTGGATGTCGAAGAACTCTTGGTCTCCTATTCCAATTGTACTTGTTGGTCCTCAGCTCCCGATCTTTAGCACTCATGAACTGCTCTTCATCTATTCGTAGCAAACAAGCAACACAAATAGACAAAGCTAAGTACAAACATCAATCAAAAGAACATTAAAGAGAGAGCGGTCTACATAGTAGAGCTTGTTACTACGATCATGAGAGCTTAAGAGTGACCAAAAAAGGAGCTATCGTTGTGGTGGCACAACTAACAAGGTTGATCTAGGCTATTCGCATTTTGAAAAGGCGTTGATAGAACATTATTCTAACCCACAAATAAATCACATTTTGACAAGCCTAGAACATGGTAAATGTCACTACGATCGTGTTGCTTACGTCGATACGATTCCAAAAAGTATAAGTTTGCTAAAAAACAGAGTTAAAACATGAAAGTTACGGCTAAAATATTATCAGGGGCATAACCATAAATAATAGAACCATTTTCGTATATAAAAACAATTTAAAAACTGAAATAAAACCTATTTTGGACCTAAAGCAAAAATACCGACAACTTCGAGGTTCAAACTATAAAACAGCAGTCTGTTTTGAACTACGGTGGACTAAATAGTAATTATAGAAAAGTCTAGGGACCTTTCAGCAAAAATGCTAGAGCTGACCGGCTTGTTGACCAGATTGACCTGTTCGTTGCTTACGTGGCGCTGAGGTGGCACATATGTGGCGCCAGCGGGGCTGCCACGTCGGCGGCAAACTGGGTCTGTTGACACGCGGTTGACCGGTACGCCTGATCTAATCTGGGTCGCCCAGATTGGATCGGACGGCCAGGGTCGGCCGGTGGGGTCGGGTCACTGGAGACGGTGGCCAAAACGGCGGTGCAGCAAGGGAGCTCGCCGAAATTCGCTGGAACGGCGCTCCGGGGCACGGCCGGCGGCTCAGAGGGTACGAGAGTGACGAGCACGGCTCCGCGGACTCGGTCGTGGGTACCCCTGCCGCTGGGATGGCCGGAGGAGAGGATTGGCAACGGCGGCACCATTGGCACTAGCCAGAGCTCGGTGAGAGGGCGCTCTAGAGCATGCGGGGCAGAGACGAGGCCACACGCGCGTTGCGGGTGTGTTTGCGTGCGAAATGGGTGGCACGGCTACGTTCGGGTGAGGCCAGAGCGGCGAGGCGCTGCGGCGGCGGTGAGCGGCGGTCGGCGGCGCTACGACGATGACATCATGTGGGCGCCAGAGACAGAGAGGGAGGATGGGGAGGGGACCGACGACTTCCTCACCTTGGGGTGAAGCTCGTCCAGGTGTTCTTGTCGTCGAGGACCCGTAGGTCGAGGAGATCGATGGCGGCGTCTCCAAGCTCGGCGCGGCGGTGGTGAAGACGGCACGCGGCTAGGGTTTGCGGGTGGCGGCAACCACCTTAGGGTTACGGAGGGGAGCGCGGCGCACTAGGTTTGCCCTTTATAGGCGCTGGAATCCTCGGGGTGCGCGCTCAAGGCTGAATCGGGCGGCGGCGAAGGCGCTGACGGGTGGGGCCGGACGACGGGGCCTGCCTGGCAGTGGCTAGGGCGCGGAGCTGTGTAGCAGGGCAGGCCGCTGGCGCTGCCGAGCCGCGGTTGGCCTATTGTGGCCGGCCCAAGGCGTGCGTGCGGGCACGCTGAGCGGGCCACGGCCGGTGCTGGTGGTTGGGCTGTGCCGCTTGTGGCCTGCTGCAACAAGCTACACTGCTGCTGGTGGCCTTGGCCGCCGATTGCCAGGCTTGGCCGTTGCTGGCCGGCTGCTACTTGCTGGGGCCGGCTGCTGCTTGTTGGGGACGGCTGGAGCTAGCCATAGTTGGCCAGTAGAGGCCAGGAAAGGCTCAAAGTGGCCGGGTAAGGCTATAGCAGGATTGTGGCCGGCCGGAGTTGGCCATGGCCGACTGTGTGTGGCCACAGGTGGCTATGGCTAGCCGTGGTTGGCCAAAGCTAGCCAGATGAGGCTAGGAGAGGCCAGAGCAAGCTAGGTCGGGCCAGGATAGACTAGGGCAAGCCAGGGATGTCTAGAGACTGAACTGGGCCTGCTAGAGCTAGGTAGAGGATGGTGTCTAACTAGAGCGATGGCTAACACTATAGAGGGAAAGGAAAGACTCTCTCTCTATCTATGCAAGAGAAAGTGTTTTTCTAAAAACGTTTTCCAAAACCTTCTTGAGGCGAACTTGGGTTTTCGAAGCTTTATTTTCAAACACGAAAAGAACCTAGCCGTGTCTTGTTCGGGTTTTAGAAATTCTTTTTTCAAACACCAGCAAAACAAAGCAAGGCACCAAGCACAAACCCATCTTTATTATCTTCATAAAAGTTCTATAAAGCCATACTTTTCATCATTTTATAATGATAACAAAAGAATAAAATCTTTGGTAATTTTAAAGAAATTAGTAAATCCTTTAGTTTATTTAGTGTTTTCGGTTCACATTCCAAAATAGAAATTTTGGGGTGTGACAAATGGCACAGGGAAGGGCTAGCATTGGCACCACTGAGTCAGATTACAGTGATGGCTGCAGGTGGAACGGCGTTGTTGGTCTGCAGCCACTCGAGGACAGGAAGAGTACGAAGTCAAGAGCATGTAATCCGCAAGTTTGGTGTTTTTTCAGGGCTGGATGAGGAAGATGGGAAGATAAAAACAACTTCTTATTTGGTTAGTTTCCTTGTGATGCATGTACCCAGTTTTAAGTCCTCGATTTGGCACGAGTGCTCAAACTTTCTGGATTTATTCTAGGATGTAACAATGTTGTGCGTCTTGAGATGTGTCAATGTTAGAATTTTTATGGATAATTCCCCTAAACCCATATAAAGATAGTAAGATGCATGCACATACGGGAGCAACCAGTCATAGGAGACTATGCACAGGCACAGACGCATTGATGTCGACTATGTCCTCACAGTGCATTTGGACGAGCTGCCGCCCGATCCGCAACAAGCCGCCCTAGCTGCAAATAAAGCACATAAGGGATACGCACAAATCAAGCCGACTAGGCCGCAAAGTGAGTCAAAGCTTCAAGCATGCTGCCTGAGGCGTCAAGCGAGTGGCCCAAGCAGCAAGCGAGCCACATCCATCTATTGAACATCACAACACGCCAAAGTATTATACTCAACGTCAATCAAGCTAAGTAACAGCCCACGTGGTGTGGCCATGGTGGCGGCGAGGTCAGTGGCGCCCCATGTCTGGGCCCACTTTGGCCCATTTTCTTTGCTGGGAAGTACAGCCCGTGTTCGGCGCGTGACAAAACCATGTTTAACAAAAATATATCGAGGATAGTATTAATTATATAATGCATTATTGTACTATAATATAAATATGTTAGTATATCTTTGTGCATCTAAAACGAAATATAGCACCACGTACGTAACCAAAAGAAGCATCTTTTATTGAGTACGCATCACACAAATGCCCATTACAGTGCTTAATTTGGCCAACAGCATCAGCAAGTATGCAACAAAAAGTAGTTGTGTTTGAGTTCAATGCTGTTTTCGTTGCACATGTTCTTGCAGTTATGAGTCAAACAGAATCTATTTTTGTAGCAATAGCATGCTGCGGACTTCAGCTTTATTTAGCTTGAATTCGGTGATAACATTGTCAGACTCAGTGTGGTGGTGACGATGGCCCTGGCGGTGGTGTAGGTGAGTTGTGGTGATGATGGTGCGATTTCTCAAATAAATGACGTGGTGGTGATGGCAGCACTGGTGCTGGTGACCGAGATGACTCGTGGTGGTGATGGTGTGTAGTCTCAGACAGATGGCATGGTAGTGATAACGCCAAAGGTGGTGATGGTGGCAACTTGTGGTGACGATGATGGTGTGACGTCTCAGACAAACGGTGTGGTGGTGACAACGGCATAGGCGTTGGTGGTGGTGGCGACCTGTGGTGATGAATATGGTGTGATGTCTCAGACAAATGACGTGGTGGTGATAATGGCAACGGCGATGGTGGTGGTGACCTATGGTCATGCCGGTGTGTCATCTCAAACAAGCTTCTTTGTGGCATTGACTTTACTGGCGGCGGCGGAGATGACATGTGGTGGTGATGGTGCGACGTCTCGAACAAATGGTGTGGTGGTGGTGATGATGGTACCGATGGCGATGGTGGCAACCTGTGGTGATGATGGCTGTGTGGTGGTGATGGCGGCATTGGCGATGGCGGAGGCGACCCAAGGCTGTGATGGTGCGACATTTCAGACAAACTCCGTGGTCGTGATGCTGACTCCATTGGCGGCGGTGGTGAGTTGTGGTGATGATGCCTTGCCTCAAGCTGGTCTTGGCCTAGACATGGATGCCACAAAATACAAAATAATCAAGACATGTGGATCCGTACTCCATCAGCTCCAAATTATAGCTCCACAAAGTAAGATTTCTCTAATTTTGACAAAGTATAGGGAAAAATACTCCAGCATCTAAACCTTCATATTACTTCGGGACATATGTTTTCATTGTGTGTTTTATTTAGACATGGACAAACTTGGAAAAAGTTATTAGAGTTATATTTAGCCGATAACACAAAGCCAAAGCGGTCTATATTCTTTGAACGAATGGATATATGTAACAATGGAACGTATACGGAATAATATAACTCGCTGTATACCTTGGCACGATGGAGTGGCTGAATAAATGATCATAAGTATGAGGAAAATAGCACTTGTCAGGTATACATTCCTCATTGTATACCACAAGGTGAGTGACACCTGAGGACAGTACTACTCTGTACTCTTTTCTTTTTTTCCTTCTTATTTTCTTGTTTCACCTTGTTTAGGGATGGACTGATATGTATGTGTATTTGTTTTCTGTGTTAGTGTGTAGGTGTTTATATAGGAGTACCCCAAAACATTGTGTAAAATTTATTGTCAAACATTTTTATTTCTACATCTATCTATATCTTTATCTTTATTTAATTGTATATATCTACAATCTATATCTATATCTATATCTGTATTTGTATCTGTATCTATATCTGTATCTGTATCTGTATCTATATCCGTATCTATATCTGTATCTGTATCTGTATCTGTATCTGTATCTCCAACTCTATACTATCTCTATCTATACCTCTATCTATATCTCTATCTATTTAATTTTATATATACATTTATATCTATCTCTATCTCTATATCTCTATCTCTACCTCTACCTCTACCTCTACCTCTACCTCTATCTCTACTATTTCTATCTCTGTCTCTATCTCTATCTATTTCTACCTAATTATTTATCTACTTGTATGTCTATCTATCTATTTGTCTACAATTTAATAAAAGTACAAAAGTCTATTTATGTCCATATCTATGCTATATCTCAATCTATCTGTACCTACCATATCTATTTGTTTTGTGTACTTGTTTTTTGTTATTTGTAGGTGTTTATTATGAATACCCAACACATTGAGTAATATTTATTTTCAAAATTTATTTATTTCTACCTCTATCTATATCTATATCCATTTTTTATATCTACATTTATATCTAAATCTCTAACTCAACTTTTATCGCATCTATCTCTGTCTATATGTATATCTCCATGTATCTATTTATCTATCTATTTGTCTATCTCTACAGATCCAACTATTTATCTGTTTGTCTACCTATTTGTCCAAAATTTAATAAAATAAAAAATCTATTTATGTCTATATCTCTTCTCTATTCTCTATCTATTTTTGTACCTACCTATTTAATTATTTGTTTTGTGTATGTATTATGGACTATTAGACTTATATAGCGCAACCATAAAACATGTTATGATCGTGTTGGAGAAGGAGAAAGTCAACTACATTCTTTTGCAACCATATAACTAAGTTAGCATTAATAGATCATCCGACTCTTCAGTGGCAAATTCAAAACTTGTCACCAAACAGTGATGGAAGCTAAATGCCAACTTCCATTTATCATATCGAAAATTTCAGAAATGGCACTTTATTATTCATCCTGAACTATGAAATCCACTGTTTGCAAATTCTGCCTTTGGAGCTTAATCCTCAACACCCTCTGACCAATATTATATGAGTTTGCTTTATCTTGTTAGCTTCTATACTTCACTACAATGGCCATATGCACATATGTGTGCTTTGTGAAATGACAGAAAAATAGTCTATCCATTTCAAATCGTAAGTCATTTTAGTTTTTTAGATACAACACATATTCGACACAACTCTAACGAACTCCACCTTGGCGAATATGCAAGCCACATTGAAGTTATCCAAATACGAACATCTGTGTATTGTAGAAAACTAGGAATTAGATAACCCTAGCGAAGAACCTACAGCCTGATATAACATGATGTACACTTGACTGGAACGTGGCAGAATTTGGAAGAATGAAAATTTCCGCGACCTCACGAATGTGTTCTAAATCTGAGCACCTTGATCCACTTGCCCGAACAACAATTGATTTTGATATCACCTGACGATCAAGAACAAGCAACAGGATGATGTGGTCACCTTGATCCGCGTGATTGACCTTTGCGGTCAGAAAAGCAGCGGCAGCAGTATTGAGTTTCCTCCGTGTCTGGGAACAACAGCAAAACCTCTCCTTGATCTGTCCGTGCACAACACAGATTCATCAGCAGCGTGAATTTCCTCCTCACGAGAAACGCAGTGATAGCAGCTTCCTCGGGTACTCCGCCTTGGACTCACACGATGGAACGTCGAGCCGCCGTTTTCACACGGCTCCGTCCTAGTGACTAAGGCGGCGGAATAGGGACTGAAACCCATTTAAAGACAACGAATAACAGCCAACAGGGAATAAAACCCTAATTTCTCCGATCAATCTCGTGTACGACTCTAAACCACTTATTAGCAAATAATGTGGATAAATATAAGGATCAAACACGAGACGATATTTTTAACGAGGTTCGGCGTACACATTCTCGGGGCATGATTACGGGCGCTTCTCCCCAACAGCTAAAATAATTTTCGTGTCGTCTTATGGTTACAAACGGGTTAGATATATTTATATCCCCTAGGATTGCCTCTAAATCGTTAATTTTTAATATGATACTAAACATATCCTAGCCCTCTAAAATAACTCATGTTACAACGTAACCAAATTGAAACGACCTCGATTTCCGTAAAGAAAAATCCACAGAGTCGAAGTGTAACATGACCATTTAAATCACATTACCCGATAACAGTTGAATACCATAATCCATACAGCGAACAAAAGAGTGCAATAGAGAGGTTTACAATAACTTATTACATCGCCACTTGGCAGAATCAAAGTTCATGCAGCATAAAATTAAAAGCTTGAGGCGCGGAAGCTATCATCTCCAATCCAATCTTGAGCTTAGGCACGAAACCCTCAATCGCTGTACTCCCCAGAAGAGTACTCACTCTTTGAACCTGAAACCAAATTTTCAGTACGATTTATACTGGCCACTCCCACCCTATGCAATGCTTTGTGGTAATTGGATGCAAAAATGGATATGTCAAAAGGAACCTATAAAGGCTGGGATTTTCCTATGCAAGTAATCAGGTATATAAATAATATAGTAATCAAGTTTTAAACATATTCCCAATCCCACACCATCCATCACCATCCATCTCTGAAGCATCATCCCATACCTCCAACACCATCTCAGACTCAAGTCAACATGCCAACTCCCTCTCGGCTTGCCTCAGCGGCCCGCAGCCCTCAACCTGGCTCACGGCCGGAAATCACACTTAGGGGAAAGGTAGAACACTCCACTCACTAGTCCGGTGCATGCGGAACACAAGAAAGGTCCATAGCCGAACAAGTCAGCTTATGTATCAATCGATCAACCATACACTCTGCAGAGGTTTCACTAATTCACTAGATAACCATCATCGGTGTTGATCACCACCTAGGCAGATTTCGGACGCCTACTGCCATAGAACGATGCCACTCTACCATCTAGCTCTGGATCGCTGAAACTGTGAAGAAAGCATGTATCCGCTCCGTAGAGGATGCCATGCCATGTACCCACTCCCGAAGGGGGTGCCATGATCGTTTTGGTAGGGTGTTAGCTCCATCCCATGCATATACCTTCCTAACACTACTCGCCTAGCAGCAGTGGCATCGATCAATCCATCGGTTCGGTCGTCTCCCCCAATGGAAAGCGAGTGGAAAGCAAGAGATTCCTAAGGTCCGGATACCAGCGCAGCAGTTCCTAAGTGTGACCAAGCCGCGATGTCTTCATCAGGGTTCCCATTTAACGTGCTACCACGGCACACTCCTCCTAGGTTCCACCCCTCAAAGGCTTCCACCCAGGACTCTCCAACACATCTGAATTAGTCCGCCACAGACTGATACTAGTGGGAATGTCTAAATCCATTCCCTAAAAAGACTCGCTTCATAAGCTCGTCGTAGATCCTAGCTCGATCGACTCAACCCTCACCCTACTCCCTGCTGTAAGCTCCACCCCAAACCTAGATACAGCATCATCAGCTCACAAGCTCATCTATTTCATCAACTCACACATCTCCAGCCTGGCACCCTCCAGGCCTTCCCAGGGTTCATCATGTCGCATCAAAATGTAAGAGAGTGAAGTATATATATAAATATAGCAGATAAGCAAGTGGCTAGTATAACAGCAGGTAAGCAGGTGAAAGGTTACAACAAGATAGGGCTCATCAAGAAGTAATCTACCATGCAATCCTAACGCAGGCGATCTATTATATAGCAACAGAAATTAAAGCACTAGCCATACTACATTTGCCATGCGTAATGGGATCTACGAGTTTGGGTGAGATGTAGCACCTTCACTGACGTAGCTGTCGGACTCCTCCTGGTAATCACTGTCATCAGACTTGTCCTCGCTCGAGCCTGTAACCGAGAATTAATGGTCACGGAAGCTACCCCAATAGATTAGCACAAAGAACGAATTCCAAATAAAAGATCCAAAAGCACTCAAACATAGCAAAAATAGGTAGAGCTCGATTTATAGAAAATTTGGATATGTGAATCATAATTTTCTGAGCTCATATGAATTAATTATGATTTTTCAAAGATTTAACCATTTTTTGAAAAAGAAAAAGACTGGATTATTCTGGTGCTCACACGTGGCAGCCTGTGATTGGTCCACGTGTCGCGTGCGGGTCCAACAGAGACAACACAGCGGCTGACGTGGTGGATGACGTCATGCTGACATCAGCATTGACTGGGTCAACGGTCGTCTGACATGTGGGTCTAGGGTGATGTCACTGCTGACGTCATCAGTCAAGGTCAACGGTCAACTGATAGGTGGGCCCCACTGGGCCGTTAATGGGCCGACTGGGCCGAATCTGGGTCGGGCCGGGGCTCACCATATGGCACGCTCTGGTGTTGCCACGTCTCTGCTCTAGATTCCAAATCGGGATCAGTTCACGGCTCTCGGTCCACGATGCTCCGGTGCCTGCTGGGCCCACTGTCAGCATCTCTGGTTTACGTGAGCCGGGTGTACGGGTGTTTCCTCAAGTCCATGCGGTCCACAGGCTGGTCCGCGGTGCACCAACTCCTCCTGGTCCCACGTACAGTGTCATGGGTCCACGAACACCGCGTCCATCCTCCTTCTGCCGAATCGATCCCCTCCTCTGCTTCCTTTGCCCGATGGCGGGGCTCGCCGGCGGTGGTGTCCTCCTCCAATTCCCGGTGCTCCGGTGGTCCTCCGGCCCCATCTTCTTTACTCAAAGGCTCCAGGGCATCAAGGCGAGCAAGGATATGGCCTTCAAGGTGGTCCTCTTTCTTCTTCGACGGCGGCAGAGCTCCTTCTTCCTCTTCCCCGCCCCTTCTTCCCCTTCCTCCCCTTCTTCCCCAAATTGGACAGTCTGGTGGTGAAATTGGGTACCACCGGAGTAGTGGCGGTGGCTGGGAAGCCCTAGGGCGCCGGGGCGCCGCTTATATGGAGGGGTCGCGGAGATAGGTGGCCGGCGGACGGTGATCGAGCGAGGGGGCTCGATCAGGCTGCGGTCCAAATCACCGGTGGGGGCTTGGCTGGGTCCAGGGGTCAGCGAGAGGGGGCTAGCTGGTGCCAGGTAAGCCGAAGCGTTACAGCGGCGGAGCTTCACCGCAACGGCAGCGCATGTGCACGCTTTGCGGCCGCGGCCACGGGCATTTTGTTGCCGGCTGGTCGGGCCAGGTGGCGCGCTTGCGGGCTTAGATGAGGGGTGAGACGGGATCGAGCGGCTGAGGTGGATTGCTTAGGGGCGATGCGGGGAGCAGCACCTGACACCGGCGATGTCACGCGCGAGCGGACGGTGGGGGACCGTGGGAAAGGTATGACAGGCGGCCCCCACCCGTCAGCGGCTCAGTGGCGATGGCGTGGCGCAGGGCAGCAGTTCCTTGTTGGGCCTGCCTGCGCGGGGAAGGGAGAGAAGAGAGTGGGCGAGCGGCTGGGCCGGCGGTGCTGGGCCGATCGGGCGCGAAGAGAAAGGGGGAGAGAGAGGGAAAGGGAGGGGCCGGTGCTGGGCTGGCTGGGCCGATCGGGCTAGATTGGCCTTTTCCTTTTCTTTTCATTTCTTTCTCTTTTTCATTTTTCAAATATATGTATATACACTTGTATAGCATGTTGTAAAATACTTCATGGCATACTTAGAGGTCATAGGCCATGTTGGGTATATTCCCATAGATTATATTTATTTATTACATAAATAAATATTGTAGGGCCATTTTTATTAACATCACATAAATTGAATAAAAACCAAATCACATGAAAATTTTAAAATGCAACATAACTATGGATGGCAAGGTAAGATACATGAGATACTTGTGCAACATGTGTGAGGTTTTTCCTACATGACACTTCATCACTCAAGGTTTTTGAGAAAAATTTTGTAGCTCGGATTTTCGGGTTGTTACACAAATAGTACCCATATTTGACACAACACTAACAGTATCTAACAAAGCCATAGTTTTTTTTAATCAGCGGGGACCATATCTACACGTACGTGCTGGACAAGAACATGTGGTATTCTTGTACAAAAGAACAGACACACACTATATGTGTGTTCACAATTTGATTTTTCAATTTTGTTGGGAAAATAGCTAGTTTAGAGATGGCTGGGAACCACGCACATATTGAAAATCCATTTCTACAGGTGGCTCAGGTTCCTAGGTGTCTCGCAGTTGGGTAGCCATCTCTAGAAATGATTGATTTCTCTAGAGACACATAGGAAGAGACCGATGAAGATCCACCTTTATAAATCCTTTCTAACGACAGCCATACGAAAGATCATTTCCATAACGCGGGCGCATGCAAGCGCCATGGTGTGCTCAGGGGCAAGCATGCTCGCTTGGGATGACAAAATGGGGTCGAGCTAGCATAGGTTTGTGGTGGAATGGCGTTGTTGGTCTGCGGTTACTCGAAGACAAGAAGAGCACGAAGCCAAGAGCATGCAATCCGTAAGTTTGGTGTTTTTTGGGGGCCACATGAGGAAGATGGGAAGATGAAACATCTAGCTTAGTTCATTAGGTTTCGTGTGATTTATCTAACCGTTTTGAAGTCCTCGATTTGGCACGACTGCTCAGATTTCCTAGATTTATTCCAAGATGTAACAACTTCGTGCTCTCAGTTGTAGGCGATGTTCCCCTCGATGCAGCGTCTTGAGACGTGTCAATATAATCTTTTGGAGGTGCTCATAGGGATTGTGTATGTGTGTGTTTGTACTCGTGTAATTTGATAAAGAAAAACCGCTCGAACATAATAATATGTAACTCTATTCTTTTATCAAGCACTAACAGAGCTGGTCTCGATGGACCATCTGCTGGCCCACATTATAAATTGGGATTCCTCAATAGACCCAAGCCAATGGATTGCTTAAGCAGGTCAAATCATCACACTGAGCGAGGGGAGTACTCGAGGCGACTGTCAGCCAATCCTAAAAATGTGATACACATCCAGAAATTTCTCAAAAAAAAAAACATCCAGAAAAAGGCCACGGTACTGGAGCGAGATCTATCGATCCTGTGAGCACTATGCCTGCCAGGGAGCCCGCAAAGCGACCAATCAATTCGGACAAGTGCCTAAACAAACATTTGTTTGGACTCATAATGTATGAAGTAATTTTCTTTCCGCATGCTAATATATTTGTACCCCTCAAGAATTTGTGAACGGTTCCTACATGTTTGGTTAAATTTGTGAAGGTTTATAAAATCGACGGGAGTATTCTTGACCACTCATGTCAGGTTTTTGCAGCTTACAGTGTCTACTCCACGTTTTGATCTGCTTTATTTAGGAAAACCCATGGCAAAAAAAAATGTCAGGAAAAACCCTAGCTCTGGTATTGAAAGGTATTTTGTGGATGCCTTGGATTATGGAAAATCATATGAGATTTCGTTAGAAATGTCAGTGAAAGGACCAAGTATCCTTCTATTAATAAAAATAGTTTATATTCCTTGTTGTGCTGGTCAAACTGAGACAGCTGAAATTCCCAACTGCCTCTAGAAATGGAGGCTTGCCATCTCTAAAATTGGGATCAATTTTGGAGGGGTATTGTAGTATAGCCGCCTTTGTTAAAAGAACGAAGGCGTCTCTAAAAATGGTTTCTAAAGCACTGATCAGCGTGTTTCTAAGGCAAATTTATTTTTAACATGCACGCATCTGACTTCCTTTAGCACCACATATCTGTTTGACAGTGGGAATATTTCTTGCATTACAATGTGCGTTTCCAGTTAATTGTTACAGCAGCATTCATGTGGATTCACACCTATTGATTTACAGCGGGAATATCCCTTGTCAAGGGACCTACACTTCCTGTAGCACCGCACTGGATCGCAGTTCGGTTCAGTGCAGCACGTCTCGGATGGCCGTGGTGGTGGAGAGCAATGGCGACCTAATTTGGAGCAGCCTATAAAAGCAACGGAACGTAAACAAGACAATTATACAGACGAATAAGATGAGTACTAAGTAAAATTACTAGGGAGTGCTTATGATTCCCAGCTTGGCAAATTGGGCAGGTGGAGGACATGATAATCACAACCAAGAAAATTGCAGAGGCCAAGTATATGGTTCTTCTCATGACGACCGCTATGAGGATTGAAGAGACAAATACCTCTTTTGTTATGTGCAAGTAAGGATCACTTGTGTGTTTATATAGGAGAACCTACGAGTCACAAGGGTGTCTAGTTTGAGAAATAAGTTATTTCATTATCTTTCAACTCCTCAGTTTTGTGTTTGGTTTATGAAATAGAATGTGTTGATCTATCATCACCTCATTCCTTGCAAGGTAATAACTAGTACTACGTACTTGGAATATAATAGAGTCATTCCACGAAATTTGAAGAATATGATTATGATACATGACCTCAGTTACATTGATTTGATATCTGAAACTAAATACCTGATAAATCTTATTCTATACGCATTAGTCATAATATCCATACTATGCATTTATACTTTGTTAGACTGATGAAATAAATACGTGAATATCCAATTCACATGTTTGGCACCTCGATGATATTGTCTTCATTTCATTGATTTTTCCCTTTGTTCAGACTATTTTTTTCTTAGTTTTATTTATGCAGGTAATAAATACACTTACATCCTTCAATATCATAGAATTTCTTATGTGTGACCAACATCATGACTAGAGTGGCTTTTTAGGGGCGGATGCACACAGGTTTTCGGGGTTACTAACCAATATCTGTTTGGAATCTATAAATTTGATTTTGATAATGTCTCCAATCGAGGTTACTGAAAATATAAATTTTTAAATGTGAGAACTTCAAACAGAATTTGCTAGATCCAAATAAATGATTTAAATGCCAGATAACTTGGGTATAAAATTTGTCTACATGTTTGACTTGTTGCACCGACGATATAGGCCCCCTCCAAAAATTCATTGGTAGAGTCGCCTATAATAATAAGGGTAGCTGTTAAGGCGGCTCAAAATACCAGCCGCCACTTGTGCATGGTCTAGAACACAAAGAGCAGGATGCTGCAGCCTGTAGGATGCGTTGGTTTTTTAGATGAAGTGATCGGTGGACTTGGAGGTGCAAATAATAAATAAAATGTCTCTTTGAATCATCCCTCGTGGCTGTGGTGACTAGAACTGAAGAGACAGGAGGGAGGAACCAATGGACAACTAGGAGGCAAGCAGTCAGAACAACTATTCATTACGTATATTAGTTTAGCAGCTGAATTAGTGGATGATGTGGCTTAAGAAGGTGCCAAGAAATTAGCTTACTTGGATTTATCTTTATAGGAGATATAGATTACTGAGCTTTCTTGGAGATTTTCCTCCGACGATATTAGATACTCCCTCTGTCCATCAAAACATGCAGCTATAGGTTGAGTGCCAACCAAGTTTGTACTAAATAGTTTTGATATTTTTAGTTTCAAATTTATTTACCATAAATACATATCATTAATATAATTAATCTAATGATATATATTGGATATCATAAATTTTGATAGTTTTTAAGTACAGTTGGTCAAATTCATGAACAAAATTTGACACTGTGCTACAATTGCATGTTTTCCTAGATGGAGGGAGCACATATTTTCTCAAACATTGTATATACCAATGGAGATTTTTCTCCGATATTTACTATATACAGTTGTGACGGACAAAACTTAATGACGAGAGTAATAACAAAGAAGATAGAGAACAAATTTTATTGCATTGTCATGGAATAGACGCGCGGATTTCATTCATTAAACTAGTAGCTATATATGTATTCAATGTTGGGGACAGCAGCACTCCCCCGGAGGCCCAACAGTTTTACAGTAGGCCTTGTCGTTCTTGAGGTGTTCGTGCTCGCATAACCTGCGGCACCCATCCGGATTACAGGGGTACTGCGAGGTTCCGGCGTGGAAACACGGAACAACGAATGGGCGTACTGGAAGACATGACTCCATGCCTGCATGTATACAAGCAAAATCATGTGAACATGCAAGAAGAATTATTGTTAGTTACAATAGTATTAAGCAAAATCATGTGAACATGCGTGCATAATGCGTCGAAGATGATGTAAACTAGTGCAAAACAAGCTAGGGTTGGCGCCTATCGATTGCACCAACGCAAGAAGTGGATGTGGATGACATGATCGAGTCCCACAACCAAGAAAACAGCGATGAATGCGTTCTTATATTGGTGATCCCCATGGGGAAAAGGCTGTGGAACTTCTCTTCTTGTGAGGAGGAGAGTCTTTATTTTCTTCTCATTCAGTAAGTCTACAGGTGTTTATATAGTACAACTTATGAATCTTATAAGGTATTCTCCATTAGTGCTTTGATCTCTCAAGATCCAGACTGCATAGATAAATCGTCTTAGGCTGGAATAATAAATATATATGAATATCCAGTTCATGTATTCATTTGTGCAATCCATGGGCTAAGGTTTCGTTCTCTCTCCAAGCGCTATTATTATCGCTTGTGCTTATTTATTAAAAAGCAATAAATACAATGATAGTATCTTCAAACGTCTAATAACTCACTATGTTTGCACTCGTCAAGAAAAGATCCTTCGATATCTCAAGGTTTGTCCGCTCCAAATCTTGATATAGGACGGTATAACTATGTCAATATCTTTTTAGACTTTCATCAAAAAAATATCTTTTTAGACTCAGGAATTCTAATAAGTAAATTGATATAATAAATATGCACCATCCAACTTTTTTCTGCAATAAAAAATGGTCTCATATCTGAATGCTTGGATTCCATATACTATTATACTACTTCTAGACAAGAATAAATATGTCAGTATCCAAATCTCATGTTCATATCACTACTGCAGGCTTTATTTTTTGCAATGCATGTATTTTTAGTAGAGGCGGCTCTATCTAAAACCATATCTAAGAATGGCCTGGTGGCCAGTTCTCTGCCAGCTGGTAGACAGTGGCCAGCCCAGCCTGGTGGCTCCCTGTCCTGCCTGGTGGACGGCGGCCGGCCCTGGCTGCCTGGAAGCCACCCCGGCCGGCCGGTCCGGCCAGCCGCCGCGAGCTGGGCCGGCCACAGCGACGGTGCACCTCCAGTCGCGCGTGGACACCTGAAACTGGCACCAAGCCTTCCGTAGCGTCACCGCCATCTCCTTCGGCCCTGCGTGGCCTCTGGCCATCAGCTCTGGCGCCTTCTGAAAGCATCAGGGAGACACGGGCAGGTAAGAACCTGGGTGCGGCGGCTGATCCAAGGGAACACTAGTGGCATCCTCACGCGTGCCCTGGATGCTGTTTGCTTCGAGTAGCTAAGCTGTGCCTCGTGTGGAGGCAGAAGGGAGGGGGATGAGCGGGGGCGACGGCGATGCACGTCCAGCAGCGGCGAAACGGGTGGCGGAGATCCGCGTCGGGGCAAACAGAGAGATGCGAAAGGATTGTGTTTCATGTTTTTTTCACAACAAAAAAACGACAAATGCACCAGAGATCAAACTGTGGTTTTCAATTCGCGTGAGTGGCGGCTGGGGGGCCGGTGTGGTGTTCCGATTTGTTGGACAGGATGATTGTCATGAGATTTGGTCTGAGCAATCTGCTCTGTTGCATTTGATTCAAGTGAGTGAGAGGAAGGAGCAGATGTGAGACTGGATTTCGTTTCTTCATTTTAATGGTGGGCTGTCTTTGGGTGCACTTGTGGTGCACATATTTTGGTGTGGTTTTAGAAATGGGATAGGAATGCAGACATTCTGGCAAATCTGTTTTACAGCGGGAATATATTCCTTGCATTACAATGTGTGGTGTTGCTAATTAACAGGCTTACAGCAGCAATCATGTGAATTCTCATCTTTCATCGTACAGCTGGTATATTCCTTACCAAGGGATTGACACTTCATCTAGCAGCGGAAAGGATCACAGTCTGGTTCAGTGTAGCACGTCTCTGATGGTTGCGATAGAGAGCAACGGCGACTTTCGGAGCAGCCTATACAAGCAACGGACCGTAAACCAGATGAGCATTGCATTGTTTTCTACCTATATGAGTAACTCATATCAATATGTCCAGAAAATAAGTAATGCAGACGCAGACGAGTAGGTGCAATTAAGGAGGAGCTTACTATTTCCAGCTTGGCTTGTTGGGCAGGTGGTGGACATGATGATGGTAACAACCAACAAAATAGCAGAGGTCAAGTGCATGATCTTTCTAATTTCCCTCATGACGAGAGCCATCAGGAAGAGAAGAATAGCTCTATATTAGTTGTTATGTGGAAGTGAGGATTACTTTGTGTATTTACCTTTGTGCTTATATAGAAGAACCAACCAGTGACAAGGTGTTTGGTTCGAGGAACGAGTTATTCCATCATCTTTCTACTCACATTTTATTTGGTTTGTGATGGATAGATCCATCGTCACATCATTCCTCACAGGCTAATAATTAAATAATACTAGTCTTTGAAATAGAGTCTCCATATATAGTACTACTATTTGGAATAGTCATTCCACAAAATTTGAAGAATATAATTATGATGCGCCACCACATATAGAATGGTTCACTTCAATTAGAATGGTTTAATTTATCAAACCAAATACCCTATAAATGTTGACCACCGCTATCATATCTGCATTAGATACAGTATCCAGACTATGAATGACTATGAAATGCTAGTTTGTTACACTGATCACTATCAGAGTTCTCCTAGTGTTTGTAAGGAGTAATAAAACACTACAACTATCATATAGACGTGAATCTCATTAGGAGCCATATTTTGAATGCTAAAACACTAGAAGCACCCCACACCACCAGGAGAAAATTAAATTATTGTTGTGGATGAAATAAATATGGAGGTAATAAACACACTTATCCTTCAATATACTAAAATTTGGCTTTATTTTTTGCAAATATCACAACAATGAGAGTGGTTTTCAGGGTGGTTTGTAGTCAAATTTTAGGGGCAACCGCCCTACCGATCTGTGTCTACAAATTAGATCACTGATTAGTAACTTCTAGATGTACGTTTATAGGGACGGCTGAAAACACACAAGTTGCCCAAATGTCATTTTTAAAAAGTAAAAAATTGTGTAAAAAATATAGCAGCATAAATTAATCCTGAGAGACACCGCAAAGCAGCCATATGTGCAATATTTCCCCGAGTATTCACTTCAATCGCATTTGAAATAATTATTTGGGACACTAAACGAATTGAAAAACTCTACATAACCCCCCCCCCACACACACACACCCAACTATTGAGGGTGGTCTACTTCATCCCAAAACTATGAAACTAGATTTTTCTACCCTTGAACTATCCAAAACGGGTCAAGTAATCCCCTAAGTTGTTCCCGTGGTTTTGCTACATTAAAAGTGGTTTTGTTTTTTTATTATTTCACTCAATCTTTGAAAATTATAGTAAATAAATAAATTCATAAAATAGAAAATCTAAATTTGTTGGACTCCACATGTGCATTAGTACAAAGTTTTTGTTGTAACTTTAAATCTATGCTTTTCTGTAATTAATTTATAATAATAGTTTCCATGGTCCAATATTGAAATTATCATGGACTATTTATTGTATGGCTAAATAGTAGTAAGAATTTTATACTCACTGGATCATGTGTAACTTAGTTATAGATAAAGTATAGACTTAACAAGCATATAAACTTAAATAAATCTATAACTATGTTGTGCATGATCCGACGGGTATGAAAATTTTACTATAGTTCAAACATATAATAATTAGCCACCCTAATTTTACCATAATTGGACCATAGAAGCTACAACTACCAATTATTCCAATTAATCACAGAAAACTTTAGATCCAAAGCTACAACAAAAACTTTGTACTAAAGTATAACATATTATATGTTCACTCTGTATATCTCCTCTTTTAGAGTCTACAAAATTAGAAATTCTATTTTATGATTTTTCTATGATTTACTATGATTTTTCAAGGATTCTATAGAAATAAAAAAGGAAAAAGGTAAAATCGTTGTCACAATAGCAAACTCTTCATTCAAAGCTATCTGAGGGGTGATTTGATTAGTTTTGGATAGTTTAGAGGGTAGGATCCATTTACATAGTTTGGGGTGAAGTAGACCACCTGAATAGTTGAGGGGGTCATGTAGACTTTTTACTAAACTGATTCCGATAGCAACTTAGATCTAAAACTAAAATAAAAACTTTGTTCTAAAGCATAACTTTGTTCTCATGTGGAGTCCAACAAAATCAAAATTTTTTATTTTATGATTATTATGTTATTTACTCTATTTTTTAAAGATTTATTAGAAATAAAAAAGAAAAAGACAAAACCACTGTAGAAACCCCACCGTTCAAAACCGTCTAAGGGGTGATTTGGCTGGTTTTGGATGTTTCATGCAGTAGATAATCAAGTTTCATAGTTTTGTGGGTAAAGTAGACCACTCTAAATAGTTAAGGGGATTATATAGACTTTTCCTAAACAAATTCTAACAACAAATTTTAGAGATTCAATAAAAGTTTCCACAAAAATTAAATTTTCAATGTGAAAACATTTCTAGAGATGTGTTTAGGTCTAGCCATCTATAAAATTCCATTTATAGAGGCGGCTGGATCTACCGTTCCCTCTAAAAATAGAGGTATTTGTTGAGGTGGCTAAAAATACTAGGTGTCTCTTGCGTATGGTGCATCTTAAGCAACTATGCCTCATATATATTGCAGAAGACATGGAAGTTGGACGGCATCTTTTTTCGTTTGTGTGACCAAAATTTGACTTGTTTTAGAATTTTCACTTGGCCATCAGATTTTGGCCTTGCCCTGATTTGCCTGTGACAACCTGCATCACAGTCCAAACAAGCCGAAACTAATATGAAAATTTAATTATTCCTCAGTTTTTGGATGAAATAAGCTTAGATTTTTTTTAATTTAAACATGCAAATTATATTTATTAAAGAATTATGTTTGAATAATTTTTCAAGGATATTTTTCTCTAATATTATATATGTATGAGCACATACTTTTGTATGCTGTGACTTTTTCTGATATTATATACAACTATGGAAAAAGCTTCAAATGACGAGAGTAACACAAAAGCAAACACATTTTATTATATTATTGTCATCATCAAACAGAGGGATTTTTTTTTTTGAGAAGTAACAGAGGGATTTATTAAACAGTCGTCTACGCATTTGGGCAGCAGCACTCCCCTGGAGGCCCAACACTTTTACAGAAGGCCTTGTCACCCTTGTGGTGTTCGTGCTCGCATAACCTGCGGCACCCATCGGTAGTACACGGGTGCCGTGACATCCCAGCATGGAAGCACGGCATCCCTGGTTTTGGCTTCGGAGTTGGGGTGTCCTCCGTGCCTACACACATACATGCAATGCAACCAACACAAGAGGAAATGGTTAGTTAATAAGCAAAATCGTGTGAACATCCACAAACGTCCCAAATCAAGATGATGCAAAGTACTCTCTCCAAGTCGGATTCGTGCCTACCGATTGCACCAACACAACATATGGATGTGCAAGATATGACTCCAAGAACCAAGAAGACAGCGATGATTGCGCTCTTGATGGTGATGAGTGCCATGGGGAGATGCTCGTTGTGAAAGTTCTCCTCTTTTGAGGAGGGTTACCTGTAGTATATTTGTTCTCCATTTCAGTACATGTGTGCTGGTGTTTATATATTATACAGAAGACGAAGTCAACCACTAATATGAACGATTTTATAAATCTAATAATATAAGATATTCTGCATTAATGCTTTCATATCTCAAGACACATATGCCATATCCCATCCTAGGCAGGAATAAATGTATGAATATCCAATCAGATTCATATATTTTTCTTGTAAATTATTGATTAAAGTAATAAATACTATAATATCCTTTCATATTTCAACGCTTGTCGGCTCCATTTCTTGATAGAAAGGCATAAATATGTGAATATCTTCTCATACTCATAAATTTGACTCATTTTTGTGTCCAAGTCATGTTCAATACTACTACTAACTTATTGAAGTAATAAATACAATAAATCTCTACCATCTAACTATTATTATCTTTTCACTCCAGTAAAAAATGGTTTTGTATCTAAATACTTGGATTTCATATACTATACTAGAATAAATACGTGAACATCCATTCCCATGTTCACATCACTACTACAACCAAATCCTATGATATCTTCAACCATTTCGTAACTCATTAGTTTTGCATCCTTCAAGAGAAGAGCATTCAATATATCGAGGCTTGTCAGCTCCATATCTTGATATACAGATATATAAATATGTGATTATCTTCTCAGACTCGTGATTTCTATGTAATTTAATACAATAATAAATATATAAGAGGTCCGGCATATACTACTATACTACTAGACTTGAAAAAATACCAATATCCAATTCTCATGTTTATATCACTACAAAATTGATTTTAAGCAATGCATCAATTTTTAGTTTAAATATATTCTCATGTGGCTCTGTCTAAAACCGTATCTAATAAGACATAGTTTCTGAAGCAGCCTGCCTGTAGAAACTCGAAAATTTTAGGCATTTAAAAATGTCTTTATCCTCATTAGAGGCGGCTAGATCTGGATCTGGATCTGGATCTGGATCCGGATCTGGATCCATCATTAGAAAACACTCTATGTGCATGCAACTGGATTTAGATTCATCTTTAAAAATAGGTGCGTCATAGTCAAGTTCATAATTTTCCAAATGAAGTCGCATGAAGACAACTTTATATCAAAGTTGTATATGTCAAAGAGATTTATATCTTTGTATTTAACTTTTTTTTTGAAACTATCAAAGTCCTACAAGTTGTACAAGTATTCACAATTTGAACTTCAAAATCTTTAAATTTTTCAAACAACCTCAGATGTAGAAATGATCAAAATCAAAGTTATAGATCTCAAGAAGAAGTCTCCGCATTTTGAAGAAGTCCCCACATTTTGAAATTCTTTTCTTTGACAACCCCAAACGAAATGGCAAAAATGAAGTTGTAGATTTCATAGAGTTGTATAGCTTGTAGTTTATAACATTTTATTTGAAATAATTTGTCCAAGCAAGATTCTGTTTGAATTCCTCACATTTTGGAATTAAATTTGTAAATAACCTTGGATACAGAATCGACCAAAGCCAGAGTTAAGGACTGGACAATATCTGAAATTTTCCGGTTGAAACCATTTTTTTGAATTATTTAGGGCCTCAAACACTTATTTCAAAATATGTAGTAATAAAGTGAATACAAAATAAATGTATCTACCTCTTAATCAGGAGTGACTTTCCATTTTTTTGAGATCTACAGGTCCTATGTGTAGGACGGGCGTCCGAGCAGCCCACCACGAGTCAAAGCCCACCCCAAAACAGGCCGAACGGCAATAGTGTGCTTTCCCCCTCCGACCTCCCCTGCCTCCGATAGGGCCAACGACCTCGCCGCCGCGGCCGCACCTCCAGGCTGCCCTGGCTTCCATCCCCGCCGCCGAGAGCCCCTGAAACATCGTCGCCCCTGCTCCAGCGCCCTCCTCAAGCCCCCTCGCCGCCGAGCAGCTGCGGCTGGAGCACCCTCGCCGCTGCGCGTCCTTCGTCGCCGCTGTGCCGCTCTAGTGAGGATCGATCCCCAATGTCTCGCCCTCATATACTACTTGGAATCGAGTTTCCCCCTGAGAAACATCCCTATGCCCATCGCCCACCCCACATGGTTGGCCGCGATTTGTCTGAGTTCTTCGACCAGACACATGGAGCAGCTGATTCAACGGGCAGGTTACCAGGAGGAGATGTTTCAAGCTGCAAGTTGCCGGTTCGTCAGTTACGAGCAAAGCTCGAAGCAACTAGTTCGAACAGCCTACCCATCTCTATCCATGGCGTGTCCGAGGTGAGATCTAGATCCCAGCTCCTTGCATTATGCAATATGCAACAATGCCTGTGTCATTACGAGAACCAATCCCTAGATTGATCCCAGCTTGCTGATAATTTGCATGTCAATTGCTTACTTGCTGATAATTGCAGCTTTTAATTGAATCAGGAAATACCATCGATCCATGATAATGCCTTTCTTGCAGTGTCAATTGCTTGCTTGCTGATAATTGCTTCTTTCGATTTTGTTGCACTAAAAATATATGATAATTGCAGCAATGCCTGTGAAAAAAAACTGTCAAAAACTGAAATGGAACATCTAAGTGTACTCACATACTTACTACTGGCAAAAACTGAAAATCCTGCAAGTAAACATAGAATTGATTAACTATTCATGTTTGTACAGAATGAAACAAATAATTAAATAACATGTACTTACACATATATATGTGTGCAGGATGTGAGTAGTAGCGACATATGGGACAGCGGGTGAATGTTGGATTGCCACAAAGCGCAGCGAGCTCGAGCAAAAACAATGGTAGTCGCAGAATGGTTGTTGCGAAGGTGAGAATGTTTTACTAGATGAAGCATCGTTTCGAAAAAGTTTGATTCAAGAAAAATGATGCATATGTGTGCTTCGCTAAAACCTTTTTGCAACATTGATACGCAGGGCCGTGGTGAAATCAATCTCAATCACCCCCTCTCAGACAAAGGGAAGAAAAGGAAGAGTGGACCAAAGAAGAGGAGCAAGAGTACAAAGCCTCCGGCATGCTCATACTGCCAAGGAGAAGACCATGGCGTCGAAGATTGCGTCATCATGAAAAGGGCAGAACAGCCGATGAAGGATTTGAGGGAATTGAAACAAACACAATTGTAAACTCTAGCATAGTGAAAAGAATTTATTTTTATTTTTAATGTAACTCCGCCTATGTTGATTGGAAGACTTTCTTGAGTCGTTTCAACATAGCCGGTCCTAAGCCCGGATAAAGGAGGAGGGTGTGTTAGGTTCGGCTAGCCAACATTTCAAAACCAGCCACTCTCATAGATATGAAACCCACAAGAGATTCGTTGGGGCGTAACCCTCTTAGCGACGCGCTACATCGGAACCCGGGCGTAGTGTCAAATGGGCAAGTGCCGGGTCGTCATCCCCTTAGTGGCGCGTCGTATCGTGATCCGGGTACGATGATAAATGAGCAAGGATCGGGTCGTCGGTCGTCGCAACCTTTGTGACGCACTACATCTGCGCCCAGGTGTAATGAAAAATGAGCAAGGGTCTTCGCACTTTCCTCGACGGGTGCGAAGGGTAAGGAAGCTAATCGAGCCAACTAGGATTCGTCTAGGTAGCTAAAATGTAGGGTCCCTAACGAGTAAGTTAAGAGAGCTAGTCGATACAGCAATTAGGAGGCGTGTAAATATTCTATGCGTTCAGGAGACTAAATGGAAGGGCCAGAAGGTGGAGGATACTGGCTACAAACTTTGGTACACAGGGACAACATCGGGTAGGAATGGTGTAGGCATCTTGATCGATAGGAGCCTTAAGGATGGAGTAGTTGAGGTGCGGAGGCAAGGCGATCGGATTATCCTAGTCCGGTTGGTAGTTGGAGATTTGGCTCTGAATGTGATCAGTGCCTATGCCCCATAGGTAGGTCTTTGCGAGAGCACCAAGAGGCAGTTTTGGGAAGATTTTGATAGCATGGTTAGTTCTGTGCCTATCAGCGAGAAACTCTTCATAGGACGAGACCTCAACGGCCATGTGGGTGCGACTAATGTAGGTTTCGAGCGGGTGCATGGGGGTTTCGGGTATGGTAGTAGAAATCAAGAGGGGAAGGATGTTTTGAACTTCGCGTTGGCCTACGATTTGTTGATAGCGAACACCGTCTTTAAGAAGAGGGAATCCCATCTAGTGACCTTTCATAGCGGACAACACCTGAGCCAGATTGACTTTATCCTTGCAAGGAGGGGGATAGACGTGCTTGCTTAGATTGTAAGGTGTTACCTGGGGAGTGTGTTGTCCCTCAACACAAGCTTGTGGTGGCGGATTTTCGCTTTCGGGTACGTATCCACCGGGACAATCGGGCCAAGATTGCGAAAACAAAATGGTGGAAGCTTAGGGGGAAGCAGCGCAAACTTTTAAGGAGAGGATGCTAGATGAGGGGCCGTGGGAAGAAGGAGAAGATGCAGATGACATGTGGCTAAAGATGGCAACATGTGTTCAGAAGGTGGCTTCGGATGTGTTTGGAGTGAGTAGGGGAGGCAAACGGAAAGTGAAAGACACCTGGTGGTGGAATGACGAGGTGCAAAGGGCTATTAGGGAGAAGAAGGAGTGGTTCAAGCGCCTCCATCATGACAAGAGTGTAGCCAACATTAAGGGCTATAAAATAGCGAAGAGGGCTGTAAAACGAGCAGTGAGTGTAGCAAAAGGTCAGGCTTATGATGACCTTTATCAGCGGCTAGGCACGAAGGAAGGGGAGAAGGACATTTATAGGATGGCTAGGATCTGTGAGAGGAAGACGAGGGACATCAACCAAATCAAATGCATCAAGGATGGGACGGATCAACTTTTGGTGAGGGATGAGGAGATCAAGGATAGGTGAAGAGAGTACTTTGACAAGTTGTTTAATGGAGAGAATGAGGATCCTACCTTGGAGTTGGATGACTCATTTGAAGATACCAACAGACATTTCGTGAGGAGATTTCAGAAGGCAAAGATCGAGGAGGCTTTGAAGAGGATGAAGGGAGGTAAAGTGATGGGCCCTGACGGTATCCCCATTGAGGTGTGGAGATACCTAGGTGCCAGAGTGATAGTATAGTTAACTAAGCTTTTTAACCTCATTTTCCGATCAAATAAGATACCTGAAGAATGGAGGAGAAGTATATTAGTACCGATCTTCAAGAACAAGGGAGATGTTCAAAGTTGTACTAATTACCGTGGGATTAAGTTGATGAGCCATACGATGAAGCTCTAGGAGAGGGTTATCGAGTATCGCCTAAGAAGAGTGACAAGTGTGACCCAAAACCAATTTGGGTTTATGCCTGGTAGGTCAACCATGGAGGCAATTTTCTTATTACGATAGTTGATGGAGAGATATAGGGAGCAGAAGAAGGACTTGCACATGGTCTTTATTGACCTCGAGAAGGCATATGACAAAGTACCAAGAAATGTCATGTGGTGGGCCTTGGAAAAGCACAAAAGGGATGTGGTGACATGTGTCCGAACATGTGATGGCGACACCAGTGACTTTCTAATTAAATTAGGACTACATCAAGGGTCAGCATCGAGCCCTTATTTATTTGCTTTGGTGATGGATGAGGTCACAAGGGACACACAAGGTGATATCCCTTGGTGTATGCTCTTTGCTGATGATGTGGTGCTAGTGGACGAGACTAGGACAGGGTTAATAGGAAGTTAGAACTATGGAGGCACACGTTAGAGTCGAAAGGGTTTAAATTTAGCAGGACCAAGACCGAGTATATGAGGTGCGATTTCAGCGCGACTAGGAATGAGGAGGGAGACGTTAGCCTCGATGGGAAAGTGGTGGCCAAGAAGGATACTTTTCGGTATTTAGGATCGATGCTACAAAAGGATGGCGACATTGATGAAGATGTTAGGCATAGAATTTTAGCCGGTTGGTTGAAATGGCATCAAGCTTCAGGCGTCCACTATGACAGAAGGGTGCCCCAGAAGTTAAAAGGTAAGTTTTATAGGACAGCGATTCGTCCGGCGATGTTATGCGGTGCTAAATATTAGCCTATAAAAAGGTGACATATCCAGCAATTGAGTGTAGCAGAGATGCGTATGTTACGATAGTGTTGTGGGCACACAAGGAGGGATAGAGTCCGGAACGACGATATTCAGGATAGGGTTGGGGTGGCACCAATTGAGGAAAAATTGATTCAACACCGGTTGAGATGGTTTGGCCATGTCCAACGGAGGCCTCCTGAGGCGCCGGTGCGTAGTGGGGTTCTAAAGCGGGTTGATAATGTAAAGAGCGGTATAGGTCGACCTAAACTAACTTGGAACGAGTCGGTTAAGAGAGACCTTAAGGAATGGAATATCCCTAAGGATTTAGCTATGGATAGGAGCGCTTAGAGACTAGCAATTAACGTGCCTGAACCGTAATCTTTTTTCTTGTACCATTTATGTGTTCTTGATTTCATGCCTCTTTTGGATTTCATCTCTAGCCTACCCCAACTTGCTTGGGACAAAAAGCTATGTTGTTGTTGTTTTAATGTAATTTATAGCATTTACAATGCAATTAGATGTTGGTCTTGTAATTTATAGCAAAAAAGACAGTTGGATGTGGATATAGTGTGGAAAAAGCCACAAAAAAGATGAAATTGAAGACTCTGTAATTTTAGTTATTATATCCTTTTGTTAGTACATGAATAATATATTTTGTTAATATATATGGCAATGCTTTAAATAGAGCAGGCTGTTGTACTGCTGTTACAGAACTGAAAATGCTATTGAAATAGCAGGGTTTAACTACTGTTACATCTGGAAATGGTTATATGAAACAAATTGAAAATGCCCTAGTTGAACTACAATATGGTTATAGAAGCAGCAAGCCTCCTGTACGCTAGCGACTTCACCTAGAAAAAACAAAAAATTTTAAAAAAATGAGAGCAGAAATGAGCAAAGCATATGAAAGAAATATGATTCTGAATAATAAAAATAAAGAAAACAGTTGATGGGAAGCACATACTTTCTGAATTGATGAATTGACGATCTTAAAGCCATCAAATGAATCCATATATTCCATGACGTACAGTCCACAATCACACCTTTTAAAAAATAAAAATGAAAAAAGGAAAAAAAATAAAACATGTTAGCATAGATAATATTTGCATGCCAAAAAAGGACATAAAAGGAGCATGGAGACACATACCAGCGTCATTGATCCAAACGTATCTGATTAGCAGAGAAATTCACTTCTTGGATCATGTGAACTAAAAACCTGCGTCGGAAGGGATTGTCACTACGGTTGTCTCTGGTTTTGTTATCATCATTTCCTTGAGAAAAGGAAATTAAAAATAAGCAACATATCAAATATAAAAAAAAAGTTCAGACTTTAAGCACATGGTATTATATTGAAAACATGGTGAAACAAAGGCTCATATCATGTTGAAACAATTGTGTGCAGGGCATAGCAACATGAATTAAAGCACTGAACAGATATATAAAAAGCCAGAAACCCAAATAAAAGAGTAGAGAGCTACCAAGGGACAAAGCAAAACTAGAGTGGTCGCCTGGTGAGTTCTGAAATTAGGAGAACCAACCAACCCTTCCTGGAAAAATATTGTAGAAACTACTGAACCGAAGCACCAAAATATATTATAAACAAAATGGAAAAAATTCTAAACAAAAAACACACTTCCTGACCCGCAGCTACTATACATTGATAAATAGCATCTGGATGGCATATTCATGCAATGCTCTAACAGAGAAACGTAAAAAAAACCACCAAAATGGATGTCGCATTCAAATAGCTACTAAACAATAATAAATAGCATCTGGTGTAAGTGAAACTAATCCATGGTCAAACTGAAATCATCTAAGTGAAGCACAGTAAGTGTACTGCTATTACATTTCAAAATAGTCCAATGCCACATATCATGTAACTAAAAACTGGACAAACCTTGCTTTTTGTGGCATCCTTTCGTTGGAGACTTGTTCACAGGAATTTCATCTGCTGCTGTGCTCGAAGATGGCTGACCTTCATCAGTGAAGGCCACACGCTTCCTCCCCGCAGCACGCTTCCAACCATGACGAAGCCCGGCAAGTGTCCCCCCACCGATGCTATCTGCCTCCACATCAATGTTGGCCGGCGACCCATCCTTGTAGGGTGACGCGTTGAGGCCTGATCGAGTATGCATCATCGAACAAACAACGGTCTGTGGCGCCTGGAGAAACAAAACTGATCTCGAGTGACCAGGAAAACCAAAATGCGGCTAGGGTTTGTGGGGTACGGCATCGAATGAGAATCCGGCGAGGCTGCATCGCAACTCATACGCGCGCGATCGCAGTTGATGCCAGCGAGAATGCAAAGTTCAGTGGAGGCTAGGGTTGGGAGCTACGCGACCGTAAATGGAGAGAGGAAATTGGAGGAGTCAAACCTGTGGATGATGCTGCGCGGTGCAGACATGCGCGCGCAGCGAAAACCAGCGGGGGCAAGCGGGATGAGGCAGTAGAGACGGCTCTCCTCACCACCGTGGAGCGGCAGGTGATTCGATGACGAAGTGGAGGTGGCCGCGGCCGCGGTAGCCTTTCTAAAGCCGGCGTGGTGCAGACATGGGCGCGCGGCGGATGCCCGCCGACGCGAGTGGGCGGTGGAGATGGCTCCCTCCCCCGGCGGTGCGGCGGTTGGTTCCCGGCGAGGTGGAGGCGCCCGCGGCGACGGTCGCCTGTCTGAAGAAGCCCCGACTTGGGGAGACGACGAGAGAGAAATGAGGAAACTATTGTTGCGTCCGCTTGCACGTTTGCCCGAAGAAGCCAGGGTCGAGAAAGTTGGGCCAGGGAGCTGGGCCGTCTGGGTGAAAAGCCCATCGACTGCTACCGTCCTATCGGCAGGACGTAAGAGCATATCCAACAGAGTATGTATATCATTTTGTAAATGTAAATTTGGATAATATCAGAAAAATAGTCTCCAATAGATTCTCTAAATGACTCTCAATTTGGATAACTCTCCATCCCAAAAATTCCGCTATCCAAAGATCGATAGCCTGCGTCGTTTGCCATCCAGCCTTGCGTGCGCCAGCGAAACCTTCCCGCATGCAAGACGCCTCCTTCCCGCGCGATGCCCACTTCTTCCAACGCTCCTACAACCATGCTGCACTGGTCTTCAGCTTCCTCTGCCATAACCTTGTGCCCATTCCCCTCAACGAAAACCACATCTTTAGCTTCCTGCCACGGCCCTCACGCCTGTTCCCAACCAATCGCCGGTGGTGCGAGATGTCCCTGCCGCCACGACCCCGTGGTCTGGCACCTGTGAGCAGGGCATACAGCAACCTAGCCACCCGGGCATCTTCTCCGATGGCCCAATTTGCTGGCGGTTCCATGGCTCAAGGAAGCCAGGACTTTGCTAGTTGCGAGGGCCATGTGAATCTAGAATGGATGGAAAATAGAGAGGTAGGATTGATGCAGCGTAGAGTGATTCCTCCCATTGACTTCAGTTGCCAGCCATCGTAGGCCCCCTTCGCAAACGAGAGCCAGCAGCCACAATTCCCCTTCCTAGATGCATCACAGGGCACCATTGAGGATTATCTGGTGAGATGTTGGGTCATTATGTTTCATTTCTCAGTATGTTCATAGCAGTGGATGAATTTTGCTCCTCTCTGTTCAATGGATTATCATAATTGTGTTGACACTCAAAATTGTCCAAGAGAGTAAAATAGGCTTTTTCATCATGTTTCTGACATCAAGAGGGCCAGAGAGCATACTCGAATCATTGTGTTTGACGTTTGGATGAAGAAAAGGGTATTTTGGCCGCTGAACCAGCCGGAGTCAGCTAGGCCGGCCTCCAAAGTCAGCTAAGCCGACTTGACCAAATTACTGAAATGCAAAAAAGGACTTCACCATTGCATTTCTCTTGTCGAGCTGATAAAAAACATATATGGTTTTCCCAATTTAGAGTCCGGATGAATTAATTGTGAATTTTGAAAGATTTCATTCCGAATTTCTGGCAGCTAGTCGGCTTAGCCGGGTCAGCCACCCGGCCTAGCCGACTTGGGCTATTTTTAGCCCAGAAACAGTGCCTCCAGCCCGACAAAATCGGCTAAGCCCACTGGGAAGTTGGCTAAGCCGATTCGGGGCTGTTTCCAAAGCCGATTTGGCATCTTAAATCGGTTTTGGACATATTTTGGATGTGGGAAACTTGGAGATCATGTTTAGGAGTTGTTTTCTACTGGGATAAGACCACCCCCCTCTATATAAATGAGAAGATCATGGCCGATTGATCCCATCCTATCAATCATCAAACACAAATACTAATTACCTTTTTTTACCCCAATGCTCTCCTCAACCCCTCTATCTGCTGTCCTGTGATTCTCTCCATGAGATTCATAGGCATCCTAGGAGGCCTTGCTGGTCCTAGGAGATCCTCCACATGCTTCCTCCTGATGGATCCTTTCGGAGGTGGTTCAGGAGCCTTTTCAGCCAATACCAAGCTCTACATCGGCCCTATCGGTCTCTAAATCGGTACAGCCAGTTATGCTACGCTCTTGTTGCGTTATAGGTTGATCAAGCAACCTCTTTGGGCGTCCAAGGCCCGCTAGTGTGTTGGCACAGATCAGATTCATCGTCAACATAATTTTTGGCGACTCTGCTGGGGAAGGCAAGGTGTCAACTCCAATTTCCATCTATTACCTGGGTCATGGGAAGTGATGGATCATCATATGCTGCTATACCTCCTGGTATGAGATTGTCCTTTTGTTATTTTGATCAACATGGCAAGATTGCATTTAGGAAGCAACCTATATTGGTCTCTTCGATGCCTGAAACTGATATGGCCAATTCAGGAGGAGATACACATCGATGGCATGAAGTGCAATTGGCGCGACAGAGGACGGCTAGGCCGACTTCATCAGTCGGCCAGGCCGATTTTAGCTCTGTCCAACCAGAGATGGCTAAACCGACTGCCACATTCGGCTAGGCCGGATCAGCCCAATTGGCTAGGCCGACTTCACCAGTCGGCCAAGCCGATTCTAGCTCTGTCCAACCAGAGCTGGCTAAGCCGACCGCCACAGTCGACCAGGCCAGGTCAGTCTAATCGGCTAGGCCGACTTCTCAAGTCGGCCAGGCCGATTCCCATGCTGTTCTAGCCAAATCGGCTAAGCCGACTATCCAAGCTGGCCTAGCCGATTCCTAGACTTCTAGTAGCTCCGCTTCTTCCGATATTCAGGTTTTACATACATTCATTCAGCGTAAGCCGGAAGTTGGAGTCTGGAAAGTCAAAGAGAAAAGCGAGAATCCGGTGGTCAACCTACTTTGTACTTTCGATCAACATTTGACAAAGTACAAAAAATAAAAGGCTAATTCCGAGAATCGACCCGTGAAGAAAAGAGAGTCTACGCCACAAAAGCATGAAGATAAAAACAACAAGCAGTTGGTTATGACTCCACCACCAAGTTCTTCTTTGCGAGTCATCTCATCGCCTTGCATTACAATTGGCTCGATGATCATCCCCATTATTGAAGACAATAAGCCAATTGTAACTGGGGGCAAGATCCAGCAAAGAAGAAAGATGAAGACCTTGAGAAGATTGCTGGAGCTGAAAAGAAGAAAGAGAAGCCGCCAAGAGATCCAAGATATACTTGACCCAAGTGGTGTCCACAAGGATTGGATAAAACTCAAAAGTGAAAGTTACAGCATGCCCGAAACACAAGACTGAAGAAACAAGCTCTTGGGATCATAGAGAATCAAGTTCCACCAGAAAATCCCCAAGAAACTCTACTGAAGATTATCAAAGCGGTCGCTGCTCATGCTGAGCCGGCTAAGCAAACCGTCAATATAGAACCGGCTAAGTCGACTATTGAGTCGGCTAAGCCGACCTGTCCAGCTGCTTCTGGCCAACCCAGCCAGGAGTCGGCTAAGCCGACTGTTACTACTGCTTGTGCCTCGACAAGCTTCGAATTGACTAGTGTTTCCTAAGACAATAAAGTCAATTCTTGCAGGTTCTGATGCTCTTAAGGATCCCCCAAAAGATTTTTCCACTATTATGGCTGTATGATAGGTATGGAGATTCCAGAAATGCCTGGTGAAGAGTGGGTTGATTATGAACCTTCTCCATAGCATGGTGGTGCGCAGCCGGTTGAAAATTGGCTCAACATTATCATGTTAGCAAATTTGGCAATGGCCGATGTATACATCACCCTTAGACGCTGAACAGTCAATGTGATGGGTATCACCGCTGGTTGGTTGTGTTTCGATAGGTGTTTTCAGTTCATTGCATTATTCACCTGAAAATAGGGGGCATATGTTGACACTCAAAATTGTCCAAGAGAGCAAAATAGGCTTTGTCATCATGATTCTGACATCAAGAGGGCCAAAGAGCATATTCAAATCATCGCGTTTGACGTTTGGACGAAGAAAAGAGTATTTTGGCCGCTGAACGAGCTGGAGTTGGCTAGGCCGGCCTCCAAAGTTGGCCAAGCTGACTTGACCAAAGTGCTCAAATGCAAAAAAAAAAGGACTTCACCATTGCATTCCTATCATCGAGCTGATCAAAAAACATATATGGTTTGCCCCGTTTGGAGTCCGGATGAATTAATTATGAATTTTAGAAGATTTCATCCGAAATTTCTGGCAGCCAGTCAGCTTAGCTGAGTCAGCCACCCGGCCTAGCCCACTAGGGCTTTTTTCAACCCAGAAACAGCACCTCCGGCCCGACAAAACCGGCTAAGCTGACTGGGGAATCGGCTAAGCCGATTCGGGTCTATTTCCAAAGCCGATTTGCCAGCTTAAATTGGTTTTGGACATATTTTGGACGTGGGAAACTTGGAGATCATGTTTAGGAGTTGTTTCCTACTGGGATAGGACCACCCCGTCTATATAAATGAGAGGATCATGGCCGATTGATCCCATCCTATCAATCATCAAACACAAATACCAATTACCTTTTTTAACCCAGTGCTCTCCTCAACCCCTCTATCTGTTGTTCGGTGCTTCTCTCCATGAGAATCATTGGCATCCTAGGCGGCCTTGCTAGTCCTAGGAGATCCTCCATGTGCTTCCTCCTAACGGATCCTTCTGAAGGTGGTTCGGGAGCCTTTTCAGCCAAGAATGAGCTCTATATCTGCCCTATGAGTCTCTAGATTAGTTCGGCCGGTTACGCTACGCTCTTGCTGCATTGTAGGTTGATCAAGCAACCTCTTTGGGCATCCAAGGCCCACTGGTGTGTTGGCACAGAATAGATTCATCGTCAACAGATTGGTCTCTATATTAAGTGCTGGAATTGAGAATTATTTGTTTGGGCAAACTCACATTATTATATCAACATGAGATTATTGATTGTGCGGACTGCAGTATATACCTTGTAGCAATGGGCAATGGTAGATTTTTTAAAATATTATTCCTATTGCTTTACAACTATTCCATCCTTCATATTAATCTTTGGAAATAAATTTTCTGTGGTTATCTCCATTGATAGCATGGAAAGTTCTGGTCAGATTAGTAAATCACTGACCAGCAGTGGTAGTCTATTTCAGACATTTGTGTTATCTGATTTAGTGTGTTCTGAAATGTTATAGGATCATTGGTAGTCCTCTCTAGTAGTACAAAACTCTAGTTCTGCCAGTTAGTTGACAGTGAATGCATAGTACATTGCCAGCCATAGAATTTTGAAACACTCTCTGATAAATCATTGTTATTTGCAATCATAGGTGCCATGGATTCAAGGGGATATTTCACTAGCCTGATGGAAAATGGCTTAGGTATTTCTGGTGAGTTTGAAAACCCACCTCCTTCTTAGGAAGTAGTAGCTCAAGATGAGGTTGAAGCAAAAGGGAAAGCAAACATGAAAAGAACAAAAAATTTCACAATTGAGGAGGATGAACAACTAGTGAAATCATGGCTCAGCGTGAGTTTGGATTCAGTAAAAGGCGTGGACCAATCACGTACTACATATTGGAAACGGATACATGCACATTTCCATGCCCACAAGGATTTCTCATCTGATTGCACACAAGGCTCTTTGGTAAATCGTTGGTCTGGTATACAACATGATGTGAACCTCTTTGCTGGTTATCTTTCCAAGATTGAGAATAGAAATCAAAGTGGTGTGACTATCGATGACATGGTTTGATGACACACCTTTCCATTTTGAACTGTATATTATTTGGATGCATCTTACAGATTTGTCTTTGTCTACTATGCAGCAAGCAGATGCATTGAAAATGTTTATTAAAGAAGACAAGCACCACAGGCAATTTCTATACATGCATTGCTGGAAATTATTGAAAGGCACAGCTAAGTGGGCAGATAGGCAAAAGCAGATGCAAACCCATAAGACAAGCAGTAAAAAGCAGAAGGTTGTAGTCAATTCAAGTCCTGCATCGGCTCCTCCTTTGCTGCCCACTGCTACTACTGATGACAATCAACATTCAAATAATACACTTCAGAGACCTCCAAGGCAAAAGTTACGGCAACATTCTAGCATCGAAGCATTGGATTATCTTTTGGCAAAAAAGAAAGAAGTCGATGCAGAAAAGGAGCTGAAGAGAGAGGAGAGGTGCAAAAAAGCCTTTGCATTGCAAGAAGAAAGAATCAGGTTGGAGAAAGAAAAACTTGAGTTACAGATTAAACAATTTGAGTTGAACAAGAAACTGGAAGAAGAGAGAATTATGAATGTCGACACAAGTCACATGAGTCTTGACCTGCAATAGTTCTACGAAGTGCTTAAGAAAGACATATGTGCAAGTCACCCAAATAATTAGATGTGTTAATATCTATTTTACAGCTGCCCTTTGTATATTTTTAAAGTACTTCTCAGATTGCCACATTTGTAGTACATGTTCTTATATCTTTTCTAGAACTTGGTCTCAGATTGCCACATTTGCAGTCTCTATTAATATATTTATAGTACTTGTTCTCATATTGACAACACTGTAAGTACTACATCCCTGTTCTTGTCACAATCAGTTTGACACATGGCCTTGTGCACAGTCTGTTCAGTAACTGAATGAAATCAATCATGATAGCCTAGTGCACCGTCTGTTATTTCAATAACTCAATGAAAATACAAATTTTTCTTCCAGAAAATAAAGTATACATGAATATAAGATAATATTCTAAAAGTAAATAAAATTATCTAACAATTATTCCCAAATAGTAAATAAAATCATTCAACAATAATATTCTTATATAGATCTGGATGATGTTGCCATAGGTGCTCAATAAGGTCGGCTTGAAGCTGTGTGTGAGTTTTCTTGTCCTAAATGTCCTTGTAATTTTGAATGAATTCATCTAGTTCAGGTGTACGAGCAGGGGATATTTTCACTTTTTCTCCCATGTCATCATAATTGAAATCATCTTCATCAATACCCTCATCCTCGACAGTCATGTTATGCATAATGTCATAATGACACAAGCATTCATGATAGCTAGTTGTCGAATGATAGCAAAACGAGCTTGTAGAACCCCAAATGCTCATTCCACATCCTTCCTACAAGCTTCTTGTGCCTTGGCAAAATATTTCTTCTTGTTCCCTTGTGGCTCTGGTATGGTTTTCACAAATGTGGCCCAAGATGGATATATGCCATCTGCAAGATAATAAGCCATTGTATAGTCGTTCTCATTGATGCTATAGTTAACCTGTGGACCTTCACCTTCAGCAAGCCTTGCAAATATAGGAGACCTTCGAAGAACATTGATATCACTATGCGAGCCTGGCATCCCAAAGAATGCTTGCCAAATCCAAAGATCTTTAGATGCAACAGCTTCTAGTATTACAGTAGACTCCTTTTTGTGTCCATGAAATACACCTTTCCATGCAACAGGGCAATTTTTCCAGGTCCAATGCATGCAATCTATAGAGCCTAGCATTCCCTGAAAACCTCTACTCTCACCAATTGCATGTAGTCTAGCAGTATCTTGCTCATTAGGCAATCTCATGTACTCAGGTCCAGATACCTGAACAACAGCTATGGCAAACCTTCTCAAACTTTCTAGAGCAGTACTCTCCCCAATACGTACATAGTCATCTGTAGCATCAGCTGCTACACCATAAGCTATCATCCAAAATGCGGCCACCACCTTCTGCAAACAAGATAGTCTTAAGGCACCGGCTGCATTTCTCTTTTGCACAAAGTAGTCATCATGCTTCTCAACCGCATTCATTATACGAACAAACACATGGCGCCTCATTCGAAATCTATGGGACAAGACAAATTGATTAGACATAGATATAGTATATGTACAAAAGAAAAACCATACTACGAGGAAAAGGTAAAAACCTGCGCCTGAAGTGGTTCGGCCCATACGTAGGATCATCTGAGAAATAGTCTTCATAAAGCCTGGAGTGCCCAGATTGCCTATCTCGATTCAGTACATGATGTCCCTCAATAGATCCTCAACGATATGGCTCATTGTCATTGTCCTCTCCAACAATGTGTGCGGCACGAACATATAAGTCATCCTCATCTGAAGATGAGGACTCAAGTATTTCATTCCATACAAATGTATCGAACTCATCTTCAGAATCCATCGTTGACACAACTGGAGCAATAGGGAAGGACATATTCTATAATCATCCAAGATAATTATCTATCAATCAATAAAATTATCTGTGCAGATTGCCAAAATATAACATACCTTCTTGCCGACTGGTTGGATGTCGCATTGGCCGGCCTCAACGTGCTTTAATTTGGTGGGCAGCTAGGAAGTCACCGGCAAGCAGCTGCGATTCACCGTGCGGCCGGCCCCTGCATGCCTGATGGTGATGGCTGTGCGATGGCCGGTCCCCGGCGTGCCTTTATGGGTGAGCTTGGTCAAGCCCTACCGTGTGTGGCTGAGTTGCTTTTGAACTCTTTCAGAGGCCGGGGAAGTCCAGGTCTACGGGTCAGGATGCACTGACGTGTACGGTTTGAATATAGATAGTGATGGCTTTTAGATAATCTATTGGATTAAACTATTTTTTAAGGCGAGATTTATTTTAGAAAATAACTCAATCACTAAATTTAGACATTCTTTTTAGCTAATCTCTTAAAGTTTCTCTAAGAAACGGAGCATTTCCGTATAAAGGATGAGGGGAGGAAAGCAATAAAGAGCATATATACTGAATGGTATCAGTGGTAGGAGGCATAAACTAGGCTAATACCAGTACATCTACTTCTAAAGGAGGCCACAGCGCGGTGCTAGCGACTTCGACAACTGATCATATGGACCTGATAAGATGTGGATCCGTTACAATTAAGTGGCAGTTGGGTTTTCTCAGAAACTTCCAATTGACAGCCAGAGTAAAAAAGCGGAATGGACTCTCATCACGTACTCGCTTGCACCTGCTCTCGTACTAAGACCTAAGACATGGGCTAACCGTTTTTTCTCTCACTCTAGTACATGAAAATTTAAGCTGCAATCATGGTAAAACAATGATCCTAATAGTGGGTTTTCAAATTTTTGTGGGTGCATCTGCACCCACGAGCATAAAACGTAGCTTCACCACTGCTTATCATCAGTCCAAACCTACTGTCGAGCCCACATAGCCATCTATGTCATGCCGACATCTCAGTTGATGACGCCCTAATGTGAGACTTTTTTTCTTTTTCACCTTTTTAAAAATTTAAGATTTGATTTGGTCAAACCTAGTCAAATGAGGCACTAAATGACCTCAAATGAAAACATTTTGAATACCATATTTGTATAACTCATCAAGATCTACATTTGATACATAGGTCATTTTTGAATATGAGAAAAGTGTTAGTAAACACTAGTCATAAAATCTTGAATCTCAAACAGACTTCATGAAACTATATCTGAGACCTGTGGATTTAGAACTACACTTTTTGAATGCTTTGTCGAATGCAAAAACGACCTATGTATCAAATGTAGATCTTGATGAGTGGACCAATGTTGGTACTCATGACTTCTCGAGTTGAGACCATCTGGGGTTTTGAAAACTGGGTTTGAGCCATGAAAATTTAAAAATTCAAAATTTTAACCGTCCAAACTTTATCAAATGCAAAATTGACAAAAGTACCCTATGTAGA